>CAWUFW010001635.1:1200000-1800000 GCA_963921515.1 Calotriton arnoldi
CATGAAGAGATTGAAGAGGGATGGTGAGAGGATCGAGCCTTGCGGGACCCCAAGTATGACTCGTGTTGGCCAAGAGAGACAGGAGTTGATTTTAATTTGTTGCGAACGGTGCTGAAGGAAGGAAGTGAACCATTTTAGTACTATGCCATTAATGCCAGAGCGCCTCTTCAAAGTCTCAAGTAAAGCTGGATGATTTATTGTGTCGAATGCCGCTGATAGGTCAATAAGGATGAGGAGACAAGCTTCACCTTCATCTAAGGCTCTGTGGATATCGTCTGAAATATTGAGCATAGCTGTTTCGGTGCTACAACCTTTCCTGAATCCCGATTGAAAGGTGTAGAGGAGGTTGAAATCATCAATATGTTTGTTAAGTTGTTGGAGAACGCACTTCTCCAATGTTTTAGCTAGGAACAGGAGGTTGGAGATAGGTCTGAGGTTGTTGAGATCGTTAGGGTCGGCCCCTGGTTTCTTGAGTATGGGTGTGATTTGTCCTAGTTGAAGGGAGTCTGGGACACAGCCTGATGTGAGAGAGGAGTTGATGATTTTTGTCCAGAATGGGGCAATGATGTGGTTGAGTTTTTTTTACTACTGTGGATGGGAGGGGGTCCATAGTGTGGGAAGTAGGCTTTAAGCTTGCAATTATATTGAAGACCTCGTTTTCCGACATGAGTTCAAAGTCCGACCAATTAGCATCATTTTTCAGTTGGTAGCGGACCTGATTGTCCTTGGTATGATTTCGTTCTGTTTGGTCAAGGGTGGTTAAAGGGGGGCAGGTTAAGAGGGAAGGAGGGTTTGAGGTTTGGAAGAAGGATTGCTCAATTTTTGTGACTTTATCTGTGAAAAAGCTGGCAATTTCTTCGCATCGATCCTTGGTGGCTTTTATTTTGTGTGGGGATGTGCCGTTTGTTTGACTTGTAACAATGTTGAAGAGTTCTCTCGGTCTATTCTTCGCCTGGTCTAGTTGGCTGCGGAAGAAAGAGGCCTTTTCGCTAAAAATGTGTTTTTTATATGCCAACCGAGCAGATCTAAGTTGCGCTAGGTGTAATGTCGAAGGGTTTAGTCTCCAAGTTCTTTCCGAATGTCTGAGTTGTCGTCTTTCGTTATTAAGATCCACATTGAACCAAGATTTAGATTTGATAGATCTCACATGTTTGAGTTTGAGTGGTGCTACTTGATCTAACACCTCCTTCATTGTTGAATTAAAGTGAGCTGTGAGGTCATCGGCCGTCATAGTGGAAGGCTGGAGCTGTAGATGGGCATGAATCCTGGATTCAAGCTCGGTTATAGGGACTTCTTTGATGTTCCTGGTCCAGTGCTTAGGTTTGTCAGATCGTATTGGTTGGTATCTGATATGTGAGTCAATATTAAACAGTATGAGGTGGTGGTCAGACCAGTCAATGGGAGAAATCAATCTCAGAGAGACCAGCTCATTTTTGGTGATGATCGCATCCAGAGTTGCTCCTTTGATGTGTGTCGGTTCATTGCAGAGTTGTTTGAGGTTGGTTATTTCAAGCAGGTTGGAGAGGTTCTGGACTCTGGTGTCTTCTGGGTTGTTCCAGTGGATATTGAAGTCACCCAGGAACACGTCTTTCGTGTCTGTTAGGGAGAAATGTGTTATTAGGTCGGTTAGTTCTTCGGTGAAGAGGGCACGCTCACCAGGAGGATGGTAGATGGTGTGAAATGTGTTGGGCGTGGTGCCTTTGACTGTAAGTTCAACACCCAGGTACTCAAGAGTCAGGTATTCTGTAGATTTTAATGTGGTAAGCTGTATTCCTTCTTTGTGAATGATAGCTAGCCCGCCACCTGTTTTGATCAGTCTGTCGTGTCTGATGATGTTGTATCCTGGAGGGGTGAGTAGGTCTAGAATGGGGGTAGAGTGGTCATTGAGCCAGGATTCTGTGAGGAATGCAATGTCTATTTCTTCAGCGAGTAAAGCTTCAGCTTCTCACTTAGGGCTGGCCAGGACTGCTTATGTCCTGAGATGACCCTCGGAGAGGAGAGTCGCCCCACCCCTCCCGAACAAATGATGACAGATACAAATCATATCATTATGGCCGGGGCCTGGGGGCCCAGAGAGGGCTATATAATGGGGATTTGGGGAGCAGCCGACCATAGAGAGGTCTGCACCCCAGGTGTATTGGGAAATGGAGCAGTCTGACGACTGCTGCAGTTTGGGCTGGTTTGGACTATAGATGTAGCCTAGGGTATCATACCGGACATTTTGGGGTCCCCTGCCAGGCATTTTGTCCAGGTGACCTGTGACTAGTACCATAGAGATATTGTTTTTTTGCGTTTTCTGTTTTGTAGCATTTAGAGGTAGTGTTTGTTAGCGATCAGAGTTAAGGGTGCTGTTTATATATAGCATTTCTCTTACTTGTGGCTCCTGTTGCATGCAGCATGTAGTTGGATGAAAAAGTGGCCCAGACAGTGAGGCTTTTGAAGGTGTCAGGGACTGTCCGGGACTGTCTGGGACACAGTCAGGGACCTGGGCAAGGACTGGTGACTGGGTAGAAAACGTAAGCAGAAAGAGGAGCACACCACTGCCCATGATCACACAGGAAGTCAGAGAGGAGAAAAGGGATCCAAAGGGGTGGCCTGCACAAAGGAACAAGAGAGCTAGAACTCAGAAAGGATAGGCACTCAGGAGGGGATTTAGCCTTCAGAATAACTACACCCAGGACGAATGTGCAGGATATATATTTGAAACAACATTAACAATAAAGGGAGTGTGGGGTAAAGCACTCAGGAGCTCCACACTGTAAGACTGAAGCTCAGTAAGCTCCTCATCCACAATTGCTGTTACAGATACTGACAACAAATACCCACATATAGGATATACATGCAAAGGCAGAATATGTGGAGCCGATACCTATGGTGATGTTATAAATGTAACTCAAAGACAATACTCACAGTGGACAAGAAACACCACCTTGGTTGTCAGCTGTGCCCACGGATACTGGTGATCAAACAGGAACACGCAAGTCAGTAACAGCAAGGCAGTAGAACTAAACACAAGCACGATAGACAAGGAGCTAGCAAGGAGGGGTTCTTAACAGGAAAGGAAGGAAAATCACAGGACACACTTGGCAGAAAGCAAGTAACAAACATACAAGGTAATAGAAGCAAGATAGCAGGAATAGAAAGCAAACTTGGAACTGGAACCAAGGAAATGGGAAGAAAAGCAGGGAATGGAAAAGGATATACAGAAGGGGAGGCTGCAAGTGTATGCTAAAATAGTGCTGGATCAGGAATCAAGAAAACAAAGTAGCACTGAAGGCTGTGCTGGAGCAGGAACAAGAATTGAGCAAAAGCTCAAGAGCCAAGGTAGCACTGCAGGCAGTGATAGTTCAGGAACAGAGAATTACTACAGCTCGGGAGTACAGGTAGCACTGCATGCAGTGCTAGTTCAGGAACAGGGAATTACTAAAGCTCATGAGTACAGGTAACACTGCAAGCAGTGCTAGTTCAGAACAGGGAATTACCTCAGCAGCTCAGGAACAAGGAATAACTAAAGCTCAGGAAACACTGGAAACAAGGATATCAAAAGCTCAGGAAAAAAGGGTCAGTCTCACCGGTACACAGCTACAATGACCAACCCTGGACTGAAAGGAGCTGGGGCTTAAATGAGCTCACGGTAATTACATGCATCAGGTATGAGCAGGCTAGCAGCAGCCAACAGCAGGTGAGTTGGATTCCTCCACCCATCCTTGACCTGCAGGGGTGGAGACGAAGCAATGAGCAGGGAATTCTAGGTAATAGAGTTTCAGGAATGAGCAGGCTGGCTTCAAGGATGAGCTGGCCAGCTGCAACAAAACCCGGCATGGATTGGGAATGGATGGCCATTTTCAAGTAGAGTCCAAATGGCTGGAAATCAGTATATATGCATGAAGGGGAGGGTCCAGAAACGTATTATAAAAGTGAAAAGTCCCACAATTCGGGACCCCGGTGGTGGGCACAAGAGCACAGGGAGCAAATTGTGACAGAAGGAGGCGGGGCGCCCCAAACTCATAGCAGTGAGTAATCAGCTGCGTGATGGTCGCCCACTCCGTAAAGCAGCTGAGGGACTCGCGGCCGCGGTGATGGCCTGTTTGCCGCCACACCAGTCCCCCGTGGTGGCAATGAACCAGGTGAGCAGGCTGGGCCGCTCCTGTGTGAGGAGAGCAGCCCCCAGGAGGCGTGCGGCAGGCAGTGGGGCTTAGTCTGAGCCCAGGCGGCCCTCCGGCATCAATTATATGCAGGACATCTGCCGTGGTGAGGCGGTAATAGAAAAGAAAGCATTAGTGACAGCAGGGAGGCAGCACAAGCCTTCTCCGGCTCCCTTAAGAGGTCTCGTTGGTGAGGGCAGGGGGCGGGCCACTGGGAATGCACGTGCGGCTTCTAGTAAGGAGGGGGGGCTCCTTGTGGGGAGGCCGGAGGAGCCTTTCAAGTCTGAAATGGAGCAGCAAGGAGAAGGGAGGGGAGGAGGGGCTGCAAAGAGCAGCAAGGACAAGCAGCATGGAGGAGGCTTCAGAGGGAGTGATTGACTTTAGGGGATATATGCTCACAATAGTCAGGAAGATGTCAGCCAGATTGCAGGAGGACTGTTTATGGACCATAGGGCAGGACAGGGGAAGAGGAAAATGGGGAGCTGGACCCCTATTGCTTTGGATAACACAGGCTGGCTGGAAAGAGTGCCAGCAAGGGTTAGGGCCCAATGTGCCATGGGGAGTGGGAAGGAGGGGTCAGCACTACTGCAAGGTTTTCATTGGCAGGGGTCTGGGCAGTAAATGTGAAGGGGACAGTAGGGACTGCGGGTCATAGGACTGGTAAGGGTCCAGCTTCTGCGCTATCAGCAGCTATGTTGGAATGGAGTGATGAGGGTGAAGAGGATCAAGAGAGTGGGCTGGAAGATATCCCGATGTCCTGGGATGGACGCTGAGCGGTCAGCACAGAGGAGAAGCCTTCTTTGAGGGAATATGGCAAGGCAGGTCGGGATGGGGTATTGCAGGGGTCATTGGTGGAGGACGAGGCCATGAGACTTCCTACCAGAGTCCTGCCGGGTAGCAGGTTTATACCTCACGTCACGCCAAGTTATGTAAGTACAGGGTCATGCGCGGGACACGGCAGTTGGAGTGGGTTGCCAGAATCAGGGGCTGTTCAGGTGATGCACAAGGACATTACCAGCACACCGGGTCTGTTTTCTTTTTGCAGGGTGAAGACTCAACAGAAGTGGCGGACTCTGGAGAGCTTTGTGCAGATCTATGGCCCCAAAGGGAAGCAAAGGCAAGGCCCCATGCAGCCAGCTGGACAGTGGCGGTGGACGGTACGATCACTGCCTCAAGAATGTCTGGTGTGGCCTCGGTGGTGCAACATGCAGGAAGGTTTAGTGCAAACCTAAGCAGAGAGATGCATGGGATAAGTCGTCCTGATTCATTGGAGAGGTTGGGAGGGCAAGGTATGGCCCCCCAGGGTAGGTTGGATCACGGTGAGGTGGCGCAGCATGATGTATGCATGCAGCGGTGGGTGAATGAGGATGCCCAGCGGGTGGGAGAGAAAGAACTGTTGGACGTGTCAATGCTCAAATATGAGGAAGGGAGTGTTGAGGAAGGTGAATCGAGGGATGAGGATGATATTCAAATTGTGGAGTCAAGATGGTGGCAGCAAGGCTTTGGGAAGGGGCGGGTGTGTCACTAATGAATATGCTCCTAGTGTTTTGCAGGATGACGGATCTCGGCACCCTCATGGTGGACATGGTGTAACCTTGCGAAAGGAAGGGATGGCGAAGCGGCGGGCTTCAGAGTGGCCATCGACCTTGGCGCCAGGAAAGGAAATGTGGGGCAGTGCAAACGCTGCCAAAATGGTGTCCATTGGGGTGGAGGCGAAAGGGCCTCAGGAGAGCAGGGAGGCCAGCTTAAGGAAAGATCTATACATCAAGGACACTGGTGTTGGTATGGAGCAGCGCAGTCTGGGTAAGATGGTGAAGCCGGCGCTGGGTTACGGGGATTGCAAACAAGGGGTCATGGATACAGTGGTATAGAAGTCAGTTACGGACAAAGAACAGCCTGGGACTTCAAGCAAGGATTTAGATAAGGGCAAAGATGGGGAAGTTGGGGTGAGAAGGCAGAAGAGAAGGCAGATGGTGAGGAAAAGGCAGACAAACTAGAGAGCACAAAATTAAAAATTAAAAAATTGCCATATATGGGGATGTCTAAACCTTTAGGGGCTCATCTAATGGTACCTGCTAAACAGAAGATACGGAAGGGAGAGTACGTGGAGATGCTGAAACTTTGAATGAATCACATGTCTAACTTTTCCATGGTCTTACGGTCTTTGTTCTGGAGACCCTCATTCACACTAACTCAGGGTGTGGTATATGTTGATCCTCCGCTCTGTCTGTTAGTTGAATAGCATCATCATTGGGTCTTTATCACTTGAGTTTTCAGTTCTCTAAGTGATCTACGTTCCTCCACCTGGAGGGAGACTGTCTGGTTTCAAGACAGTTGTGATAAAAAGGTGAGTAGTGTCAAAATGGGTGAGTTTAAAATTACCTCCGTTCCTTTGTTTGATCTTTTATTTGACAGGGAAGGGACAGTGTTAAAAACATTTGTAGGTGGTGTTCAAGTGGATGTGTTAATGATCCACCGCACCTGGTGTTAGGTCGTGATAGCTTGACATGTTTTGGCCCTTGTTTGCCCAAACGGGTCAGTGGGACTTCTTCAGGACCAAAGTGAGGGCGACTGCCTTTCAAGTCGCTCTAGGTGAGTACGTGGATTCACTTACCCCTCTTCATCAGTTGAGCTCAGTTGCTCAAGATCTGAAGTGTGTTATAGGTACATACTTTGCCTATAACTTATGAAGGAGATGTTAGTTTCTCCTTCGGGGATAGGAGGGGAGGCACAACCCTTTGTTGTGCTTCTTACCTGCTTGTGCTGCTGCTGCCCTCCATGCCCTGGGGCACCTTCATAAGTTATAGGCAAAGTATGTACCTATAACACACTTCAGATTTTGAGCAACTGAGCTCACTGATGAAGAGGGGTAAGTGAATCCACTTACTCACCTAGAGCGACTTGAAAGGCAGTCACCATCACTTTGGTCCTGAAGAAGGCCCACTGACCCGTTTGGGCAAACAAGGGCCGAAACATGTTGACCTATCACGACCTAACACCAGGTGCGGTGGATCATTAACACATCCACTTGAGCACCATCTACAAAAAAATTTAACGTTGCCCCTTCCCTGTCAAATAAAAGACCAAACAAGGGAACGGTGGTAATTTTAAACTCACCCATTTTGACACTACTCACCTTTTTATCACAACTGTCTTGAAACCAGACGGTGTCCCTCCAGGTGGAGGAATGTAGATCACTTGGAGAACTGAAAACTCAAGTGATAAAGACCCAATGATGATGCTATTCAACTAACAGACAGAGCGGAGAATCAACATATACCACACCCTGAGTTAGTGTGAATAAGGGTCTCCAGAACAAAGATCGTAAGACACTGGAAAAGTAAGACATGTGATTCATTCTCCTCTGATTATGATTATAACACTATGGAAGCTGAATGAGTCTCCGCTTCTCTCTCCCTCTTTTGATTATACGGATGCTGAAACTTTTACAGAGGGAATTAAGGGCCAAAGAGTGTTCCAAGGAAGGGGAACCAAGCGTACGAAAGTGCCAATGACTATAGAAAATTGGACTGCAGCCTTCCTTATTTATGCTAACGGATACTGTGAAAAGTACCCTGAGAAGTCAGTTGCATCTTTAAAAATATGGATGTCATCAGGATACCTCAGATAAATTATGGAGGATACGCTTGGGTACAACATGAGGACAAGCTCTGGGCTTGTTTGGCCCTGGATCCGGAGGTACAATGGGGTGAAATTGACACTGACTTATGGCAGCATACTATGGAACCTGCTAAATTTGGCAAAACGATTTTTGTGGCTAGTCGATTGACAATAGTCTATCGGCCCTTTCAGGGGCACCCCACCCGGGAATGGGTGGGGGTATCAGGAAAAGGAAAGGGTGGTTAAACAGGGGCTTGCTGGGATTCCAACAAGGGTCTCTGCACTAGAGAATATTGTAAATTCCAGCATGAATTTTCCAAATGCGTGGGCAGACATGCTTTGGTCACCTGCTACGGGCGGGTGGATAATCAGACTACCCAGTGGGGCCTTGGCAGCAGCAGGGGAACACGGGGGCACAACATCAGGTTCAGTCAACTGGGTTCAGGCAAGGGATGGGTGGACAAGGACCTGGAGATAAAGGCTCGTACGCCAATTAAATTGGACAGGTTGGAATTTTGGCTTTCATAGTATGATCGAAAGGATGACGCCAGGCTATTGTTGCAAGGATTTACTTGGGGGGGTTCAGGCTGGGGTACAAGGCCCGAGGGTGTGGCACTGGGCGACCAATTTGAAATCAGCCAACGCACACACACAGGTAGTGAGGGTCAAAATGGACAACGAAATACAGGAGGGCAGGATGGTGGGCCCCTTTGATGATTGGCCTATCGAGGACATAATTATGTCACCTACAGGTGTGGTCCAAAAGAAAGAACCAGGACAGTTTAGGTTGATTCAACATTTATCCTGGCCGGAGGGCTGTTCAGTTAATGACTTCATACCAGAGGAGCAGGTATCGGTGTCTTATTCCTCAGTGAATATGGCTCTATCCTTACTGGAAAGAGTGGGACAGGGGGCACTAATGGCTAAGAGCGACCTTAAGTCTGCCTTCCTTTTGTTGCCAGTATACCCTGCCGATTTTCATCTTTTGGGAATACAGTTTGAGAACAGATGGTATGTTGACAAGGCACTCCCCATGGGCTGCTCGATATCGTGTGCTCCCTTTGAGTGTTTCAGCACCTTTTTAAATTGGCTATTCACATGGTATACAGGAAATGAGCATATCACACACTATTTGGATGACTTATTTTTGTTGGGAACCCTGGTTCAATGGACTGCCAGCATCTGCTCATGGGGGACCTTGGGGTGGCACCGGAAAAGACAGTTGGACCCAGTATGGTGCTGTCTTTCCTAGGCATTTAAATTGATTCAGGGACTATGGAAGCTAGACTGCCAGAAGACAAAAAACTGACAATGCAGCTGCTGTTAGATGAGATGCTGGTTAAAGCCAAAGTCATGGTGAAGGAGGTTCAGGTGCTCCTGGTACATTTGAATTTTGCATGCAGGGTGGTGAGAGCAAGGAGGGCATTTTATAGGAGTTTTGGATTATTGCTGTCTGGTTTGCCTTTACTGCATCACCATGTGAGATTATCAGCAGGTGTCAAAGGGGACTTGAGGATGTGACAAATTGTTCTTGAATCCTTAAACGGATACCATTGGTAGCTTTGAGGGAAGCGGACTGGGATGTGCAGAAATTTTCAGATGCTGCAGGAGGTATTGGCTTTGGGTTGCATTTGCAGGGGCAATGGTGTGCAGAGGAATAGCCGCCTTTTTGGAGTTTTTTCCCCTTGGTGGCAGCGGTGACATTATATGGAGCCAGTTGGTGCACAAGAAAGTTCTATTTCGAAATGACAATATGTCAGTGATGCAGGCGATCAACAGGCAGTCTGCCAGGGATGCACAGGTGTTGAAGTTGCTGCGGGTTTTTGTATTGAGGTGCTTGAAATATTACATTATTTTTAGAACCATACATGTACCTGGTGTGGACAATGACATTGCGGATGGTTTGTCTCATTCGCAGATGGAGAGATTGCATGGGCAGGCCACAGAGGCAGACAAAGTCAGGACCTGGATGCCTCAGGAGCTTTGGACTGTAGGAGACAGAGGATGCTCCAGTTGGTGTTAGATTTGCTTGCAGTTTCTACTCGGACAGCTTATACTCAGGCTTGGTTGGAATTCATAGTGGGCAGGGCTCAAAAAAGGCAGGAGGACTGGGCTTGGGCTAGGACAGAGGATGTAGTCCAATTTATCATGTCTATAATAAACAGGGGCGTAGCTAGGCCTCAGGCTGCCCGTGGCGGCCCCTGCGTTTGCCGCCTTTGGCACAATGATAGAAGAGCGGGGGGGGTAGCGGCCGATTCTTGCGGCCGCAGGTAAGAGCGGGGGGGGAAGGGGTGCCGGCTGCCGCCCGTAATCTCGTGCCGCCTGGGGCGGTCCGCCCCCATCGCCCCCCCCTAGCTACGCCACTGATAATAAATAAAGGTCAGTCATGGATAACCATTTCAGGGAAATTGGCGGGTATAGCCTTTATGGGGAAGCTTTGGTGGGGTTATGCTCTCTCAGCCTGCCAGCTGGGGAGATGGATCCTGGAAGGTTGGGCCAGAAAAGCAGGTTGGGTTGGTCCGAAGAGGAGGCCATTGACTCTTGGTTTGTTGTGTGAGGTGCTTATGGTTTTGCCAGGGATTTGCCTAGGAGAGAGGGAGACAGTGTTGTTCTCAGCGTTGATGACTTGGATGTTTTTCGGTGAATTTCAGGTATCTGAGCTCTTGGGGGGAGGGGGAGCCGGGGGGGTGCTCTGGGAGGAAGTTCAGCGGTGTGAGTCAGGTTTCCATGTTTGGCTCCACAGGCCTAAGACAGATCAGAGGGGTCAGGGTCGGAGCATCTTGCTCCAAGTTTATCCATTAGGTAGGTTTTGCCTGGTTCGCTGGAGGTCAGGTCTTCGGTCTCAGAACGTGTTGGAGGGGTAGAGAGTTTTTCAGCATGGGGATGGGAAGTCAGTGTTGGCGTTCCAGCTCTTAGCAGTGCTGCGCAAGTCATTGGTGCACCTAGCCCAGGATGCACGAGGGGTTGGGACACATTCATTTATCATAGGTATGGCGACAGAAGCAGGTAGGAGGGGGTTGAAGTCGGGAAGGAATTATGGGTCTGGGCAGATGGTCTTCAGACTGTTTCCAATGTTATGTTAGAGGAGGGAGGGTGAATTCTGAGTCATTGTTCTGGTTTTCAACTGTTTGTTTCTGTTTTTCAGGTTCCGGAGGCCGCCAGTTTGTCTATTTTGATTGTGGGCCACTCTTTTGTAAAGTGGGCTAGGAGACAAGCGACACAGCAGCCATGACGCGAATTTGAGTCTTGATGTTAATATGTATACTGTGCGCTGGCATGGCAAAAGTGGCATGCGCTGGAGGGAGCTTTTACCATGTTTGAATAGGCTGTTGGTGGGGGGCAAGTGTCCTGATGTGTTGTTATTGCACTTAGGCGAGAACTACTTACTTGTGGAGACAAGTTTGGCTTTGATAAAATCTATGAAGGAGGACTTGAAGGAGATTTAACAGCAGTTGTCAGGATGCCATGCGATATGGACAGATTTCATTCCCAGGAGGGTCTGGCATAAGGCCATTAGGCTGACAGCTATAGACAGGGCCAGGAGAAAACTCAAAAATAAATGAGTTCCTTTTGTAGGGACCTGGGACTGGGCAGACTTGAGCATTCAGATTTGCATTGTGATGATGTTGAATTTTTCTTTGGAGACTGGGTCCACTTGTCGTTCATGGGTATGAAGTTGTATTTGTTACAGTTGAAACTTGTGTTGGCCATGGTTTTAAACATTCATTAGTCAGTGTCCTGGGGAGGGGGCACAAAATGTCGTGACAGGGCCTTTTTCTAGGTGGCGGTTGGCCAAGAAGTTGGCATGGTTTACCGAAGTTTGTTGTTGTTGACAGAGGCAATTCAGGCTGAAAGGGAACAGGTAGACAGTCTCCCGAGCGATTGCCCTCATGCTGACCACGGTTGTATGATGGAACAACTACCACATCAACAACTACAGTCTAAACCACTACTCCTCAACCACTACTTAGTCTAAACCACTAAGGTTTTACCAACAATTTTTTACAGCTACTATGCCTTTACCATGATTGCCTTTACCCCATTAATGTATCTATTTTCCGGGTAAGTATAAACCCATATACGTGTGTATATCCACCTAAACTTGAGAACTACCCAGAGTTCTCTGCTTCTTTTGCATAATTTATTCGTCACTCTATGCCTGAAAGGGTATTTTTTGACTTATACTGGGTGCTCCCTTGAGTCTGGACAAAGCTATACCTCTCTGAAGAGCTCTAATTAGAGCGAAACACTGTGTCAGGGGTTGCTTTTACTCATTTCAGGTTGGCTTGGTTGGTATTTTACCAATTCAAAGCTGTAATACTGTGCCTGGAGTGGTAAATGGCTTTTGTCATTTTACAGCTCGGCAAGGACAGCATTGTGCTAGTCCTATGCTTAAAGATTTTGCTGTAGAAATGGCAAAAGACTTTGTCCATTTCTATCTCGGCGTGGATAGCACTGTGCTAATCCTATGCTTAAAGACTTTGATAGAAAAGCAGACATTTGAGGTGAGCAGATCTAGAGTGTCGCTGGTGTTGAGAGTGCTCTATACAGGAGCTGCTTTCCACCTAAACTTGAGAACTACCCAGAGTTCTCTGCTTCTTTTTGCATAATTTATTCGTCACTCTATGCCTGAAAGGGTATTTTTTGACTTATACTGGGTGCTCCCTTGTGTCTGGACAAAGCTATACCTCTCTGAAGAGCTCTAATTAGAGCGAAACACTGTGTCAGGGGTTGCTTTTACTCATTTCAGGTTGGCTTGGTTGGTATTTTACCAATTCAAAGCTGTAATACTGTGCCTGGAGTGGTAAATGACTTTTGTCATTTTACAGCTCGGCAAGGACAGCACTGTGCTAGTCCTATGCTTAAAGATTTTGCTGTAGAAATGGCAAAAGACTTTGTCCATTTCTATCTCGGCGTGGATAGCACTGTGCTAATCCTATGCTTAAAGACTTTGATAGAAAAGCAGACATTTGCGGTGAGCAGATCTAGAGTGTTGCTGGTGTTGAGAGTGCTCTATACAGGAGCTGCTTTCCACCTAAACTTGAGAACTACCCAGAGTTCTCTGCTTCTTTTTGCATAATTTATTCGTCACTCTATGCCTGAAAGGGTATTTTTTGACTTATACTGGGTGCTCCCTTGTGTCTGGACAAAGCTATTCCTCTCTGAAGAGCTCTAATTAGAGCGAAACACTGTGTCAGGGGTTGCTTTTACTCATTTCAGGTTGGCTTGGTTGGTATTTTACCAATTCAAAGCTGTAATACTGTGCCTGGAGTGGTAAATGGCTTTTGTCATTTTACAGCTCGGCAAGGACAGCACTGTGCTAGTCCTATGCTTAAAGATTTTGCTGTAGAAATGGCAAAAGACTTTGTCCATTTCTATCTCGGCGTGGATAGCACTGTGCTAATCCTATGCTTAAAGACTTTGATAGAAAAGCAGACATTTGAGGTGAGCAGATCTAGAGTGTCGCTGGTGTTGAGAGTGCTCTATACAGGAGCTGCTTTCCACCTAAACTTGAGAACTACCCAGAGTTCTCTGCTTCTTTTTGCATAATTTATTCGTCACTCTATGCCTGAAAGGGTATTTTTTTGACTTATACTGGGTGCTCACTTGTGTCTGGACAAAGCTATACCTCTCTGAAGAGCTCTAATTAGAGCGAAACACTGTGTCAGGGGTTGCTTTTACTCATTTCAGGTTGGCTTGGTTGGTATTTTACCAATTCAAAGCTGTAATACTGTGCCTGGAGTGGTAAATGGCTTTTGTCATTTTACAGCTCGGCAAGGACAGCATTGTGCTAGTCCTATGCTTAAAGATTTTGCTGTAGAAATGGCAAAAGACTTTGTCCATTTCTATCTCGGCGTGGATAGCACTGTGCTAATCCTATGCTTAAAGACTTTGATAGAAAAGCAGACATTTGAGGTGAGCAGATCTAGAGTGTCGCTGGTGTTGAGAGTGCTCTATACAGGAGCTGCTTTCCACCTAAACTTGAGAACTACCCAGAGTTCTCTGCTTCTTTTTGCATAATTTATTCGTCACTCTATGCCTGAAAGGGTATTTTTTTGACTTATACTGGGTGCTCCCTTGTGTCTGGACAAAGCTATACCTCTCTGAAGAGCTCTAATTAGAGCGAAACACTGTGTCAGGGGTTGCTTTTACTCATTTCAGGTTGGCTTGGTTGGTATTTTACCAATTCAAAGCTGTAATACTGTGCCTGGAGTGGTAAATGACTTTTGTCATTTTACAGCTCGGCAAGGACAGCACTGTGCTAGTCCTATGCTTAAAGATTTTGCTGTAGAAATGGCAAAAGACTTTGTCCATTTCTATCTCGGCGTGGATAGCACTGTGCTAATCCTATGCTTAAAGACTTTGATAGAAAAGCAGACATTTGAGGTGAGCAGATCTAGAGTGTTGCTGGTGTTGAGAGTGCTCTATACAGGAGCTGCTTTCCACCTAAACTTGAGAACTACCCAGAGTTCTCTGCTTCTTTTTTGCATAATTTATTCGTCACTCTATGCCTGAAAGGGTATTTTTTTGACTTATACTGGGTGCTCCCTTGTGTCTGGACAAAGCTATTCCTCTCTGAAGAGCTCTAATTAGAGCGAAACACTGTGTCAGGGGTTGCTTTTACTCATTTCAGGTTGGCTTGGTTGGTATTTTACCAATTCAAAGCTGTAATACTGTGCCTGGAGTGGTAAATGGCTTTTGTCATTTTACAGCTCGGCAAGGACAGCACTGTGCTAGTCCTATGCTTAAAGATTTTGCTGTAGAAATGGCAAAAGACTTCTATCTTGGCGTGGATAGCACTGTGCTAATCCTATGCTTAAAGACTTTGATAGAAAAGCAGACATTTGAGGTGAGCAGATCAAGAGTGTCGCTGGTGTTGAGAGTGCTCTATACAGGAGCTGCTTTCCACCTAAACTTGAGAACTACCCGGAGTTCTGCTTCTTTGTATATATATCATATATATATATATATATATATATATATATATATATATATATATATATATATATATATATATATATATAATGGGTTTGTATGTACCTGTAAAAATCTTAAATTTCGTGGTAAAGGCATGCATGCCAAAGACATATGCGTTGTAAAATTAATATTGATAAGTATTAACACTATATACACACACATATATATATATATATATATATATATATATATATATATATATATAGTATGTATGTATATATACATACACACACCCCTATACTCACTTTTAATGTTATAAATTCCCTTTCCACCCAAAACCCTACACCCACCCCAAACCTTAAAAATTCCCTTTCCACCCAAAAACCTATACCCACCCTAAACCCTATTGTTAGAAATGGGATTTTTGGCAGGCTAGGGCATGTGCCAAAGCCAGGCAAAAACCACCACCCTAGTCAGGATAAGGGAGTTACACTCCTACAATAACCCCTGCTCACCCCCTTGGTAGCTTGGCACGAGCAGTCAGGCTTATCTTAGAGGCAGTGTGTAAAGCATTTGCACATAACCAACAGTAATACAGTGTAAGCACTACAAAAGGACACCACACCAGTTTAGAAAAATATCCAATATTTTTATATAATTAAAACAAGACCAAAAACGATAAAGAACCACAATACTATACTTAAAAGTTCACAATTCAAAAATACGCTGATTAAAAAGAGTTCCTTGTGTGGATAGCGCCGTCCGGGCTACCACGGCGTCGTGAACACACAAATCCAAAACAGTTCTGGCTGACCGCAGGGTTGCAGGCCAGCTACGGTGTCGGGAAGACCCGCAAACAGTACCTTTCAGAGATGCAGGGCGATGGGGCCCTCGAAGTCACACGCGTTGTAGGTCGATCTCCTCTCTGATGGAGTCAGGAGCGCTGGCGTCGGCAGGCGTCGGGTGCTGCGGTGCGAAGTGCAGCGGTGCGGCGTGCGGTGCCCTCAGGTTGCGGTGCGAGCAGCGGCTCGGTGGCGGCGTCAGATGGCGTCGTCGGTGAGACCAGGGTCGCGGTGCGAGATGAAGGCGGTGCTCGTCACGGTGCTGGCAGATCACGGTGCAAGCAGCGGCGTCGTCGTTGCTGAAGCGCTGTCGTCGGCTGACGAACTGGAGTCGATGGCACCGGCGTCAGTAGGCCAAGGCTGCGGTGTGGGATGAGGGCGGTGCGTCGTGTAACTTACGAGCGGTGCCCCCGAACCACGGTGCAAGCAGCGGCGTCGATCTCGGCGGGACGTGGCGGCGTCAGGCAGGCCAAGGCGTCCTCGTGAAGCCAGGCGGTGCGGAGTGCGGTGCCCACAGGTCGCGGTGCGAGCAGCGGCCCGGTGGCGTCGTCGTCGGTGAGACCAGGGTCGCGTTGCGGCGGTGCCCTCTGCGGTGCCAAAGCTTCGGCGTGAAGCGAGGCGGTGCGGAGTGCGGTGCCCAAAGGTCGCGGTGCAAGCAGCGGCTCGGTGGCGGCATCAACAGGCGTCGTCGGTGAGACCAGGGTTGCGGTGCGGCGTTGCGGTGGTGCCCTCTGCGTTGCCTTCAGGACACGGAGTCAGCAGTGGCGTCGTAGACGTCGTCGAGTTGGTGTTCTTTGGGTTGCAGCACAAAACACACAGTCCCCAGTGCTGCGGGTCGAAGAACTTGAAGTCTTTGCTGTTCCTGAGACTTCGTGAACAGGGGGCAAGCTCTACCTCAAGCCCTTGGAGAGACTCACAAATTTAGGTTGCAGAAAGTCCAGTCCAGGCCTTTCACTACCCAAGACAAAAGCAGCCACTGCAGGTCAGCCCAGCAAAGCACCCAGCAAAGCAGTCGTTCCTTTTTGCAGCTTCTCCGGCTCTTCTTCTTGGCAGTCTTCTTGTCCAGATGAGTTCTAAAGTTCAGGGGTCTGGGACCCAGCATTTATGTCCAAAAATCCTTTGATCTCTTAGGCAGAGAGGGCCTGTGCCCGGTCAGGACCAGTTCTGCCTTCTCTGGTGTGAATTCCTGGCAGGAGGTGGAGACAGCATTTGTCAGAGGCAGAGCAGGCCCTTTGAGGTGCAAGGAAATCTCCTCCCCATCCACCATCGTAACCCAGGTCTCTTCAGCCCTTTCCTGACCTACCTAGACCATCTGGCGCCCCTCCTGCTCCCCCAGCCTTCTGTCATCCAAAACCCAGACAGGCAATCCACATTCCAGCAGAGGCACATGGGATGACTGAGCAAGAAAATACCTACTTTCTAAAAGTGGTATTTTCAAACACAGAATGTAAAAATCACCTTCACTAAAAGATGCATCTTTAGATTCTGAGTTCAGGCATACTAAATTCTATTTTCTTACCGAATTCCCTGGGCCAGTTATGTTTATAAGATGTTATAAACAAACCTCCCATTCTATCCTATGGGGAACTGGTAGCCTTGTAATAGTGAAAACGAAATTGGCTGTAATTCACTATCAGGACATGCCACACACACCAGGGCATGTCCCACCTTTCACATACACTGCACCCTGCCCACAGGGGTACCTTGGGCCTACCTGAGGGATGTCTGACATGTAAGAAAAGGGAAGGTTAGGGACCGGCCAGTGTGTGCACTGGCCAAGTCGACATGGCAGTACAAACTGCGCGCAGACTTCTGCAATGGCAGGTCTGAGTTACTGTTTTCAGGGCTACTCACGGGGTGGCACAACCAGTGCTGCAGGCCCCCGAGTAGCATTTGATTCGCCAGCCCTGGCACACGCAGTGCACTTTACTAGGGGCTAACAGGTAAATCAAATATCCAATCATGGAAACACCTATCCATAACACAATTTACACAGAGAGCATATGCACTTTAGCACTGATTAGCAGTGGTAAAGTGCCCAGAGTCCTAAAACCAACAAAAACAGGGTCAAAAACAGGAGGCCAAAAAGCAAAACGTCTGGGGGTAAACCCGCTGAAAAAGCCAAGTCTAACACAACCCCCTCCCAGCCTAAAGCCAGGGTAGACTAATCAATCCCTTGATGGACTTCCCTGCTTGGGGCGATAGAACATAGACCTGGCCCACAACAGCGGGGGCACGTTCTGGTTCTACGCCTTTCCAAACCCAGTTGGATCCCTCTGTCCTCACTCTCAGGGCCCAATAAGCTGACCTATGGGGAACCCTTCTCACCTGTGGACCCTATCTGTGCAGCACCTAAACTTACTTTGCTCGCAGATGTGTCCCAACAGGCAGACAGTACCCACATGGCCAACACAGTGGCGTGGCCCAGTCCACCCCCGGGGTGTGACTCCTGTCCCCCTCCCAGGGGCAACCCTGTCCACCAGGACAGGCAGCCACAGTGGCCACTGACAACTGTCAGTGATGAGAGCCCGGCCTTACGGCTTTCCGGCCACTCCAACCACGGTGGCATCAGAGAGTGGAGGGCGGTAGCCCCAGGTGCCTGGCACCCTTTCTCTACTCTCCCCCCTGCCAAGTCAGGTATGGCATCCTGACACTGGCCCACCAGCCCAGGGTCTGTACCCTGCAGCTGGACAGGAGGTGGGCTCCCCCACACCCTCTCCTTCTCACTGGGGCTCTGTACCCTCCCACCTGGAGCGGTACCCCCTTCCAGAATTGTCAGGGCACCTATGGCAGGTGTCCTGCACAATTCACCCACCAGTTCAGGGGGGCTATCCTGCAACTGGTACCTCAGTCCAGGGTCTGTACCCTGAGGCTGAACAAGGGACTGGGGTGGGCTCTCCCACACCCGGTCCTCCTCCATGGGGCTCTGGACCCTCCCACCTGGAGCGGCACCCCCAGAAGACAAACTGGTAGGGGCACTGTTAGCAGTCGCCCCTTCCCCCAGGTCAGGGGGGACACCCTGAACCTGGTCCTCCAACTCAGGGTCTATACCCTCAGGCTGACCAGAGGTCTCGGGCGAGGCTCTCCCCCCCTTACCTTTCCTTCCTGGGTTCCGTACTCTCCTCCCAGGAGAAGCACCCTCAGAACCAAAAACTGTCAGGACGCTGGAATCAGCCCTCCCCAACAATTCTTCCACCAGCTCAGGGCCTTGACCCTGCAACTGATCCACCACCCGAGGATCTAAACCCATGGGTTGAACCGGGGTCAGAGGCGAGGACTCCCTCCCTCTGCACCCCCTTCCAGAGTTCTGCACCCTCCCACCTGGAGTGGTACCCCTAGAAGACAAACCGGTCAGGACACTGCTTACAGTCGTCCTTCCCTCCAGGTCAGGCAGGACCTGAACCTGGCCTCCCAACCCAGGGACTAAACCCTGCGGCTGTGCACCTGCCCGGCGCACCAGGGCTTCCTTGGGAGCACGCATGCCCCCCCTGAGGGTAACACATGACTCATGTGTTGTGTGACAGTCTGCCTGGCGCAGATCTCCCGACCCCTGTCCATCTGACAGTGCGCGAAGATCCCCCAGGACAGAAGTGGTGTCACCATGGTCACTCCTAGGAGGCTCAGCCCTTCTGGCTGGCCCCTGACCCATTGGTTCTCCCACTGGGGAACGCATCCCCCTCTCACCCCTCCATCTGGACTTCTGCACCCTCCACTTAGGAGCAGCACCGCCCGACACCAGAACCGCTGGAGCTCTGTTTACAGACCCTCCACGTTCTCCTGACACTAGGAGATCCCCCTCAACGGACGGCTTACCAGTACAGCCTAGGCTCCCCACCTGGGGTTCCCTCCGGAACCACCCAGGCTCGGGGACCGGGTTTTGGGCACCTTGGGCCGCAGCCCCTTCCCACTCCTTCTCCGCGGAGACAGGACGTGAGTCCCTACACCCTTCCCACGACACCAGGGCCTATCTGGGCTACCAAAAACCTTTCCCACCACCCTCGGTTGGGAAATACCTAAGCCACTTCCTTCCGGGTCACCCCCAGATGCTTCTCCAGACCCTCTGGAATCCACCAAAAGGTCTGCCTCCCATGCAGGCTCCCTGGGGTCAGAGAACTCACACTCCAGAGGGTGTTGGCATAGCTCTGGAAAACAGGGACTTAAAATATGCTCTCCAACAATTGAATCACACAGCCCCACACAGGTGTTAACCAAACTACCCTTCACCCAATCATCCAGTGCCTCAGAAAAGTATCCCACATCATTCCCACAAGACTGGTGAGATAGTGTCTGACTGTTGCTGTCTCTTAACCCATACTCTTCTGCCTGGTCTCCATACTCACTTACCAGGGCTTCTATCATGGGGGAACCCCTCTCCCTGCACCTCTCATCTAGAGTCAGTAGAGTGTCCCTCCCACTACCAGGAAAATTATCCCCTGTGCCAGTTCCCCAATCCACCTCAGGGACACTGTGCACCACTGGGGTAACCTCACAATCCTGAACCCCCTGGTGTATGTCAACCCCCTCCTTGAAGCAGGGCCCCAAACCTGTGTGTCTGTGTACCTCATCCTCAGTACTGGACCTAACACTTTTGCTGCCACCATCTGGGCTGGGCCTAGCCCCACTGGCTTCCCAGTCCAGCTCTCTCATTTTAAACTCATGGTCTAACATCATCCTCATTTCCTCCATGGCTATTCTTTTGCATTCCCTCTCACTTTCCATCCTGAGTTTCTCCAACTCGAACTTCCTCGCTTCCCTCCTGTCCTCCAGCTCCCCGGGGGACATACTGCTGCTGCCTGGTTTAGAGGGTGCCCCCCCTCCCAAAAGCACATCCACCCTTGGAATAGGCTCCTCTGCCTCCATGCCAAGATCTCCAGACAGCTCACTAGCATGTCTGGCTGCTACCCAGGCCCTCAGCGCCTTTTGTAGCTCCTCTTTTCTGGTGAGGCCCATGATTTGGATTTTGAGGTTTTTGCAGATCGCCTTCAATTCCTTCCCATTGTAGGTTTCTAACCTCTCCTCCTCAAAGGCCACTTCCAAGGATGCAACAGATGATGCAATTGATTCAGGCATGACGAAGTAGCAAGTTCAAACTGGCAAGAAAAAAAATAGGCCAAAAGAAAAAGAACCAGTATGTGGCACGTAATGGTCTGCGATATGGTGGTAGTGCACACCAATCACTGTAAGTCAGGTGCAAACGCAAGTCCTATCCTCACCGCTGACAACCAATGTTAGAAATGGGATTTTTGGCAGGCTAGGGCATGTGCCAAAGCCAGGCAAAAACCACCACCCTAGTCAGGATAAGGGAGTTACACTCCTACAATAACCCCTGCTCACCTCCTTGGTAGCTTGGCACGAGCAGTCAGGCTTATCTTAGAGGCAGTGTGTAAAGCATTTGCACATAACCAACAGTAATACAGTGTAAGCACTACAAAAGGACACCACACCAGTTTAGAAAAATATCCAATATTTTATATAATTAAAACAAGACCAAAAACGATAAAGAACCACAATACTATACTTAAAAGTTCACAATTCAAAAATACGCTGATTAAAAAGAGTTCCTTGTGTGGATAGCGCCGTCCGGGCTACCACGGCGTTGTGAACTCACAAATCCAAAACAGTTCTGGCTGACCGCAGGGTTGCAGGCCAGCTACGGTGTCGGGAAGACCCGCAAACAGTACCTTTCAGAGATGCAGGGCGATGGAGCCCTCGAAGTCACAGGCGTTGCAGGTCGATCTCCTCTCTGATGGAGTCAGGAGCGCTGGCGTCGGCAGGCGTCGGGTGCCGCGGTGCGAAGTGCAGCGGTGCGGCGTGCGGTGCCCTCAGGTTGCGGTGCGAGCAGCGGCTCGGTGGCTGCGTCAGATGGCGTCGTCGGTGAGACCAGGGTCGCGGTGCGAGATGAAGGCGGTGCTCGTCACGGTGCTGGCAGATCACGGTGCAAGCAGCGTCGTCGTCGTTGCTGAAGCGCTGTCGTCGGCTGACGAACTGGAGTCGATGGCACCGGCGTCAGTAGGCCAAGGCTGCGGTGTGGGATGAGGGCGGTGCGTCGTGTAACTTACGAGCGGTGCCCCCGAACCACGGTGCAAGCAGCGGCGTCGATCTCGGCGGGACGTGGCGGCGTCAGGCAGGCCAAGGCGTCCTCGTGAAGCCAGGCGGTGCGGAGTGCGGTGCCCACAGGTCGCGGTGCGAGCAGCGGCCCGGTGGCGGCGTCGTCGGTGAGACCAGGGTCGCGTTGCGGCGGTGCCAAAGCTTCGGCGTGAAGCGAGGCGGTGCGGAGTGCGGTGCCCACAGGTCGCGGTGCAAGCAGCGGCTCGGTGGCGGCGTCAACAGGCGTCGTCGGTGAGACCAGGGTTGCGGTGCGGCGGCGGTGCCCTCTGCGTTGCCTTCAGGACACGGAGTCGGCAGTGGCGTCGTAGACGTCATCGAGTTGGTGTTCTTCGGGTTGCAGCACAAAACACACAGTCCCCAGTGCTGCAGGTCGAAGAACTTGAAGTCTTTGCTGTTCCTGAGACTTCGTGAACAGGGGGCAAGCTCTACCTCAAGCCCTTGGAGAGACTCACAAATTTAGGTTGCAGAAAGTCCAGTCCAGGCCTTTCACTACCCAAGACAAAAGCAGCCACTGCAGGTCAGCCCAGCAAAGCACCCAGCAAAGCAGTCGTTCCTTTTGCAGCTTCTCCGGCTCTGCTTCTTGGCAGTCTTCTTGTCCAGATGAGTTCTAAAGTTCAGGGGTCTGGGACCCAGCATTTATGTCCAAAAATCCTTTGATCTCTTAGGCAGAGAGGGCCTGTGCCCGGTCAGGACCAGTTCTGCCTTCTCTGGTGTGAATTCCTGGCAGGAGGTGGAGACAGCATTTGTCAGAGGCAGAGCAGGCCCTTTGAGGTGCAAGGAAATCTCCTCCCCCATCCACCATCGTAACCCAGGTCTCTTCAGCCCTTTCCTGACCTACCTAGACCATCTGGCGCCCCTCCTGCTCCCCCAGCCTTCTGTCATCCAAAACCCAGACAGGCAATCCACATTCCAGCAGAGGCACATGGGATGACTGAGCAAGAAAATACCTACTTTCTAAAAGTGGTATTTTCAAACACAGAATGTAAAAATCACCTTCACTAAAAGATGCATCTTTAGATTCTGAGTTCAGGCATACTAAATTCTATTTTCTTACCCAATTCCCTGGGCCAGTTATGTTTATAAGATGTTATAAACAAACCTCCCATTCTATCCTATGGTGAACTGGTAGCCTTGTAATAGTGAAAAACGAAATTGGCTGTAATTCACTATCAGGACATGCCACACACACCAGGGCATGTCCCACCTTTCACATACACTGCACGCTGCCCACAGGGGTACCTTGGGCCTACCTGAGGGGTGTCTGACATGTAAGAAAAGGGAAGGTTATGGACCGGCCAGTGTGTGCACTGGCCAAGTCGACATGGCAGTACAAACTGCGCGCAGACTTCTGCAATGGCAGGTCTGAGTTACTGTTTTCAGGGCTACTCACGGGGTGGCACAACCAGTGCTGCAGGCCCCGAGTAGCATTTGATTCACCAGCCCTGGCACACGCAGTGCACTTTACTAGGGGCTAACAGGTAAATCAAATATCCAATCATGGAAACACCTATCCATAACACAATTTACACAGAGAGCATATGCACTTTAGCACTGATTAGCAGTGGTAAAGTGCCCAGAGTCCTAAAACCAACAAAAACAGGGTCAAAAACAGGAGGCCAAAAAGCAAAACGTCTGGGGGTAAACCCGCTGAAAAAGCCAAGTCTAACACCTATAAATTCCCTTTCCACCCAAAAACCCACACCCACCCTAAACCCTGTAAATACCCTTGCAATCCCAAAATCCCATACCTACCTTAAACCCTAAAATTACCCTTGCCACCCCAAAACCCACACCTACCCTAAATTTACCCTTGCCACCCAAAAACACATACCCACCCTTAACCCTAAAAATACACTTGCTGCCCAAATACCCATACCCACCCTAAAATTACCCTTGCCACCCAAAAACCCATACCAACCCAAAACCCTAAAATTACCCTTGCCACCCAAAACCCACACCCACCCTAAACCCTAAAAATCCCCTTTCCACCCCAAAACCCATAACCACCCTAAACCCTAAAAATACCCTTGCAATCCCAAAACCCCATACCCACCCAAAATCCTAAAATTACACTTGCCACCCAAAAACCATACCCACCCTAAACCCTCAAATTACTCTTTCCAACCAAAAACCCATACCCACCCTTAACCCTAAAAATACACTTGCCACCCAAAAACCCATACCCACCCTAAAATCACCCTTGCCACCCAAAAACCCATTCCCACCCAAAATGTAAAAAATGCCCTTGCCACCCAAAAACCCACACCAACCATAAACCCTAAAAATACCCTTGCCACCCAAAAACTCATACTCATGATACACTTGCCACTATATATATATATACATACATATACATATATATATATTGATAGATATATTTATAGATATATTGATATAGAAATATATCAGTCATAAACAATCCAAGAGTGTCATCTACTGGTCTCAGAAGGTAAATTTAAACAACATACATTAATTAGTAAGATTGCATAAATAAACTTAGAAAATGTAAAACAGTTAATTATTTTTACAAAATGTTACACTCTATGAAAAAAAACAAATCAGACAGACTTAACTTACTATAACAAAAGAAACAACTAATCTCTTCATGCAGGTCGTTGTTTAGACAGGTCGTTGTTTAGACTAGGTAGTTGTAAATGCAGTAGTGGTTGAGGGATCGTGGTTCAGGCCCCTCGTTGTTAAAGATTAGTGGTAATGGTCGTTTCCCGCTGACCACACATACACACCACTTGTCTGGGTAGCAGGATGAAGTAAAAAACACGAATCTGTTCCAGAGACTTGAGCTGCCATCAGGACTAATGACCAATAGTGGCCCAAAAAACAAAAGAAGGTTCCTCCGGATCCACGTGAGGCTGACTGGGCCTAGCTGCGCTTTTTGTTATGTTTTAACAAAGACTTTCTGTCGCTGTGAGTGCGGGAAGCTGTTGCCATATCCACATGACATGTCTCAGAGAGGCTGGGACTAGCAAAGCAGTGTTTTTTCCATAAGTCTTGCATCGCTGCGCTGCGGAAACAATATATCAGTCATACTTCAGACTATTGCTCACTTCATCAATATGAATGAGTCCAGTCTGACAGTCGGGGAATAAGCAGATCTAAGTAAATAGCCTGGGGCACACAGCAAAGCAGCTGAAACGTGCTTGGGCTTCCTGCAGCAGGAGGCTGTAATGCGTGACTATAAGGCATTTTAGTGCGGTGATGGGGACACTAGCATTGGATACTAGCATTAAACACTAAAATGCGTTAGTCTAACCCATGATGTGTGATACTTGGCAGGGCTGCATGTGACGCTGATTCAAAGCAAGTAATTCAGACCGAGCCAGACGCCTTGTTTGGCTTGCGCACTTTTAGTGCCAGTAAGTCATCCACCATCGAGTCCTGAAAGATTTGAGCACTCTGATGTCGATGTGTGTTTTCAACACACACATGTGAAGTAGCTTACAGCAAAATAGACAAAAAGGGTGTTTTTTTAAATATATTATTTCACTGCAGCTGTAAATGATCTCGAGAACATTGCTATGTTTGTTTTCTATGTCTATGCAAGGCCAGTTTCTTCATGCCCCCTGGCATTCAGTATTAGTGGGTAAATTGAACGGCCATATTAGAATGACGGCAAATTGGGCAAGTTCAACAACACCGCTAAAGTTGGGCATATTCAACGCGAACACTTCTAAAGAATGCAATAAAAAGAAGGCAATCGAATTGCAATATATTTTAACGCAATGCAAGACTTGTGCTTGTAAATGTGGGTGATATGATTTGCTTTCTAGAAATTAGAAATATTTACAGTAAATAATTGATATGCACCTTACAACATTAACTAAACACTCACCTGGTCAATATTAAAACTTTTTGGTGCCTTTTTGTTGTTCTATAATTTCAAATGCCTTATTAGATAAGTAACCAATGGGAAGGTCTGCCATTCTAAGATGGCTGCCGCGTTCCATCTCTACTTCCAGGAAGTGCAAGTGTCTGTGCCCTGCTTACAGTCGCAGACAGTTGCTGTACGCTCTGGTTAGGACTGTGGAGTGGACGCAGGTCTTCGTTTTACATAATTTTGTAATGTACTTTTTGAACGTGCACAAACGGGCTTAAATCGCTAGCCCCGTGACTACCACTGTTTCGCCGTCGACGTGCTCAAAGCAGCTGCGTGGAAGAATTAGCTGCAGCCTTTCCATTGCAACAACTGCGTCCCCGCTGCAGCCCGTACTTGTTGCAGTTCTATATCAGGTGCTGGTGCACGATTTACTGCAGCTACGCGGATTGCAGTACAGTGCAGCTGCCTCTCAGCCACTACAGAATACGACAGTCTGTGTACAAAGGTTCACCCCAGGTCCACCCACAGTCACTCATATAAGGGCTTAAAATTGCCCTACCACTCTCACAATTAGCATAAACAGACAGTAATAGCGTAATTCGTCAGATTTGTCCCGTTGCATATACACGAAAGGATCTGCTGTGCACACATCGTGCATGGGAAACTTTCTACGTTTACCACGTATTATTCAGAAGTATTACAGTACAGTTCAATCACCAACCACTGTAAATATTCACTCGCTTTTGACTCTGGATCGTGTATAGTTGCCCCGAAGAGCCCTAAAGCATCCTCCTTCAGCTTTTAAGAGACCCTAAACAGCACCGATTGTCCGGGTTGTGGGCTGTGACCCCACTCAACTCCCTTTTCCCAGTGCTTGTGGCCATGGCACCAGTGACGGTGACCAGGGGGCTGTTTGGACGATTCCCCAGCGATGGGGCCGAGGTTGAGACGTTCCAGCTCAAATCCGAGTCGGTGACAGTGGACATCATCTCCCTGGGCTGCACAATCACCGCTCTCCAAGTGCAGGACCGGAAGGGTGAAACTGCAGACGTTGTCTTGGGATTCGACTCGTTGGAAGGTGGGTTTAATGGTATATTTGAAAACGAATCATAAGCACTGCAGCGGTTTCACCAACCGGGACCACAGATCAAGACGATGTACGAAATGTGAGTTATTGCAGTACAACGCTAGTAACCCAGAGGCGCTTTAGGATTTCAGAGCCAAACTGAAAACAGGTTTGCACTTGACAGACATAGAACAAATCAGTTTTGCGCCGCCTTTGGTACTTTCCTATTAAGGAACAGAATCAAAACAATTTGATGACCACCCACTACACTTACACTTGTAGGAACACTGATTAAATTAGAGGTGGACGAGCCAACAAATTAACAAGACGAGCCAAGGGTCTGGCTTGGTTCTTGGAGCCAGTGGACGAGCCAGGCCCTGAAAATATTTGCCCTGTAAATCCTACAACAAACATCACGTAAAGTATAATAGTCTTCAAAATTCAAAACAGTATTTCTTTAACACGTGGAAGCTTTGACATTTATGCGTGACGTTATAGCAAAACACCGAGAAGTATTTATTAAAAGTGATAGTTTTTAAACATGAACTCTTAGAACCATTTCTGCCCCACCCAGCTGGCGACAGTGCCATTAGTGAACGAAGATGCAAGACAGTTGTTATTTGAACCCTGCATGGGACCCAGTTTCTTATAGCAATGTTATAGCCTAGTAAATCAAAGACAGTATTTTTTCGTACCGCTGTGATCCAGCGCGATATTAGCAAACAGCATTCATACACCATATACTCACTTGGGCCCATACATTCATACTACACTAATACTTACGCTGGGTGTCAGATGTACTCTTATATCAAAAATCCCTGCTACCAATTACCTTCTGATTGAAGAGTAATAACTTACAGATGGATCCTTTGCTAATTGGGAAGTTTAAAATGAGTGACATTCACTATAGTACATAATCCTGAAATAACCACTGAGTCAGGAAGTTTTAAAATGTTTATCTAAGTTTTAGCAGAGTAAAATACATAAAACACAGTATTTGATCAGAATACCCAAAAGGAAGCATAGGAACGAATTCTCTAATAAATGACAGTGTTTAAGGAAATAAGAGAGGATAGAGACAGCAGCGCAACTAAAGGTTGCAGTATAGTTACCTAAATGCGAGAACCAAGCCCCTTAGCCAAGGAGTTGGAAAGAATAAGACCCTGGAAGGATGAAGAGCAAACACCTCCTTCAGGATCAGGACAGGACTGGTGACCTCTCTATAACGACGCCTGCGCCGTTCCCCTCGCTGGCACTCGACTTCTCCTCGATTCTCCCGTCTAATGGACTCCGCCGCCCCCTCCTCAGGACCTCTTCTGGATAGGGATTCAGTCAGCAACCGATCAGCATGGCAGCCTGGAGCTCTTCTGTATGTTCTCTCTTCTGTGGAATCTAGCTCTGACTAATTAACTAATGCTGTATTCTATTATACCCTTCTATGCCCATGTACCTCCCATTAATGTTGCTAAAATATGGGACCACTACCTCTGATTGGACAGGGACAGGGGGTGGATTCTCGCACCATGTCAAATTTGGCTTAATTTGTGAAGCCTATTGTTCATAGTTTCCCGCCCCTTCAAATTAATACATTCACTTTATTTCCCACCCGTCTCACAACAAATAGTGTACATTTTACAGGAGAAAAGTATCAAATTTTGTTCTCCGGAAACATAGTTCACATCATCTTCGGCCAATAGGTCGTGGCCTTGGGAGACGTCCAAGTTGACTTCACTTGGCAGGCACACAGGACACATGCGCAGAACCCTCTGTCTCTCGAGTTTCAAGTCACCAACCCAGGCCCAAGTTTATGAATTACTAAAAGTGCAAGAAGAAAATATTAAAATCACAAATAAAACGTTTCACTGTATACCCACTTTCCCTACTTTATTCCCGTTTAATTTTAATACTATCCCGCATTAGTAGCATTTAAGAAAACGACAATTTAATAATGACATGAGAGCAAGCTTATGCATAAGTGGGGACCCCCTCTAGATTAAATTAAAGGTCAGGGAGAAGAGGGAAAAAACCAAACATATAATCACAAAACCTCCCTCATGACCTATATTTCTTTGCTATCTAGGCAAACCTAAATATGATAGGGCTTAAACACATATGTACAGAAACTTTACAAAATGAATTTTATTCAAAATGCTTGATTTATTTTTTATACATAGATAATTTCAATCATAATTTTTTCTTTTTCCATTTTCTTATTTTATTAGGTTAAAAACTTTTAATTGAGACATGTAGAAAAATTATTACTACAAAATACAATAAGACAAATGTCTCCCCAAAGAATACAAAGAATTCAATCTAACTCAATATAAAGAACCACACATAACACAAATCATACACACTCACACAAACTCATGCACCAATCACAAAAAAACACATCTGAAAAAGAAGGAGGTAATAGATAATAACATCTCCATGACCAAGTATGTTATATATGTTCACAAGGATGCGAACATAGGGTCGACGCGCGTTTCGGTGGCATAAAAGGAATGGACCGGCCACCTTCTTCAGGACCTTTTCAGATACCCATAAAAATTCACAAAACCAGGGGGAAACAAAGAGTAAAAAGTAGCTAATAGATTACTAATGGTATATGTTGATATGTCTGATTCTGGTTATCCATCGATCTAGAGTCAGAGCTCGGATGATTTATCGGCGTTGTAATTACTGACAGATATCAGATCTTGAAGGATTGAACCCAGCATTGCAATGACAGAAGTGAAAGTGCGGTATTCCTCCTGACCACTCATTGTCTGAATCCGGTATTATCGTCAATTACCTGCACTTCAAAATAAGAGTTTGACGTCTCAAGTGCCCAGCTATGAGTTAGGAACTTGAGCCCTTGCTTGGCAGTGTGCTCCATCTGTAATACGGTGTCTTTTCCAATTGGACACTACATCATAGTGTTCTAGATCGATGGATAACCAGAATCAGACATACCAACATATACCATTAGTAATCTATTAGCTACTTTTTACTCTTTGTTTCCCCCTGGTTTTGTGAATTTTTATGGGTATCTGAAAAGGTCCTGAAGAAGGTGGCCGGTCCATTCCTTTTATGCCACCGAAACGCGCGTCGACCCTATGTTCGGATCCTTGTGAACATATATAACATACTTGGTCATGGAGATGTTATTATCTATTACCTCCTTCTTTTTCAGATGTGTTTTTTTGTGATTGGTGCATGAGTTTGTGTGAGTGTGTATGATTTGTGTTATGTGTGGTTCTTTATATTGAGTTAGATTGAATTCTTTGTATTCTTTGGGGGAGACATTTGTCTTATTGTATTTTGTAGTAATAATTTTTCTACATGTCTCAATTAAAAAGTTTTTAACCTGATAAAATAAGAAAATGGAAAAAAGAAAAAATTATGATTGAAATTATCTATGTATAAAAAATAAATCAAGCATTTTGAATAAAATTTATTTTGTAAAGTTTCTGTACATATGTGTTCAAGCCCTATCATATTTAGGTTTGCCTAGATAGCAAAGAAATATAGGTCATGAGGGAGGTTTTGTGATTATATGAGAGCAAGCTTAAGCATGTGAGAACATTGAGCGGCCATTTTAATGCACACTGCGCAGAAGCAGAAGTTTTCCCACCAAGCAAAGAAAGACGTCACACCATGTGATCAGGTTGCGACATGCGCAATAGAGTCCCACGCTTTAGCGGCCATTTTGGTTTTATATACAAGCGTTATTCATTAGTAAAACACATAGACAAGCATCTATCCCTTTCGTGTTTGTGAATGCAAATGTTAGTATTGACAGTACAAATTTAATAAATTAGTACTATGAGGAGGATTGCATACAAGCAAGTTTCACTTTTGAAACCTTGCTCCATCAATCCCCTCTCTGATGGCGTTTCTGAGCCATCAAAACACTACCCTCAATCAGATGCCAACTTCTAGCAAATCGTTTCATTCTCATCTTTACTTTTTCTATTCTTACAGTCTCTTTTTAATTTCTTGTATAAATCACTTCTCCATTCTTCTAATTCTATTTCATCCCTCTTTCTCTTCTTTCCTTTTTCTGTCACTTTATACGTTCCATTCTTTCTACAGCATTTGCACCATATTGTTATTGCCAAAATTATTATTGCTATCCCTGCTAAGGGTACTAATATTTGACCTATAAGTCCTTTCCCTATATTAGCAAACCAGGTTCCAATTGACGAGATACTATTTGTCAATCTTTCCCATACACTATCAACTTCCAGTGGTTTAAGTTCCTTCTCAAGTTTAGTTATGTTCTGAATATATTTTCCAATTTCTGCACTCTTATCAGGAATATAAGTGCAACAGTGTTTCGTTCTCAATAATTTACAGACTCCTCCCTCTTTTGCCAATAGAATGTCAAGAGCAAGTCGATTTTGCATCACCATAGATCTAATAGCAACCATTTCCGTATTAATCATTAGAAAACCTGCAGCAGTATCCGTCGATAAACGATCAACCACTGTAGACAATTTGCATATTTTCCTTGAGTTCAGAATTATTCCCACTGAAGGTATCAATGCACCAAATATATCACCTACTATTTCAGAAAAACTAGCTCTTTTACTACGTATTAATTCGCCATTGTTTTCATTGCTCCCAGTGTTTCTTTTTACGTGGTATATCTTTGGAAAAACTATTCCAAAATAACAACTTCCATACCACCGTGCAGGAAGCCTAAAGTAAGCCTTATTCCCGCATACATAATAGATTCCAGTAAAAACTGAATCTGTTCCTCCTTTGAGTCCCCAACCTCCAAGAATTAAAAAATTGTGTTCACATTCACTGGTACCGATGAAAACATTGTTATAGTCAGTCTTTAACCTATGTAGACAAATTGTCCCCTTCTTTTCAAAATCCAGAGCCATAGCAGCTTGAGCCTTGCCAGGTGTGTAACTCCCTTCTTTTTCTGCCCAAGGTGGTAAATGAGCCTTAGGCTCCGAAGCTTTCTTTTGGAAATCTTGTCTTCTATCTTCTACTAAATTCAAAAATATCTTCTCTTCTTCTAATAAAGAACATGTTAGATTGTGTCTATGTGCATGTGTTATGTCTATTGATTTCATTGTTAAGAAAAACTCTCCCATAAACTGTGCGTCTTGACTACTAAGCACGGGGTTCATACTCTTGCGAATCAGAACCTCAGAAAAGATCACATCTAAGTTTGAGTAATAATACTGTAGTCTACCTGTTCTATAAAATAAACTTGTTAATACACTACATGAGATGCCATATGTCAGTGGTAAGTGATGGTATGTTAATCCTTCTGCTACTGATTCAGGTAATTTCATACAGACATAACAATTACTAACTTCCATTGTGTCTACATACTGAAACAATAACTTTGTGAAAACATTTAAACTAGTGTCGTTATCAGCTATTTCATGATGAATTTCTGCCTCATCTTCTGCCATTAGTTCTACTCTATTGCCCTTCATGTTTGCTGTCCTCCCTTTAGTTTCATTATTAATCTTCTTATCTATTATCATAAGGTAAGGAACTGCTACAATCAGGACTAACCATACTACAAGCACCAATACTAGACTACATATGCAGATTGCACAGCATCTTCTACAACAATTTCGTTTTGGTCTCCCAGAAACTGTATCATCAGGCATTTTTCGACAAGGAAGATTGCTCTTCTTATCTCTGCTTCTTTTCTTCAGCTTATTCTTTTGTTTAGTCAGGGTGGTCTTGTTTCTTCTTCGTAAGTTAGTTCTGCACTTGTTCCTTCGCCACCACTGTCACTTGACTCTGAATTTTCAAAATCTTCAAGAATAATATAAGTCCAATCAGGACCCTTGAATTTGTTATTCACAAGTCTCAGTCTTTTAGTTTTTCTTTTTCCTGACTTTTTCTCTTGTTCTGTTTGACTTGTCACTTCAGGTACTTGTTCTGGATCTTCACTTCTGGTTGTTATGTGGTACTTTACTCTTTTAATGACACTTGGCCAATGATCTCCTTTTCTTGTTTTCTTTGTTGGCACTGTTTCTCTGTTTTCGTCTTCAGTGGTCTCGTTATTTTCACTGCTTAATACTATTTGGTTTTCTTTGTTTACTGCTTCTTTTGTTTGTTCTTTTTCAGGCCTGATTGGTTTTTCTGTAACAGCACCACTGTGAGTGTCCAACAATTGACTTTGTTCTTTGTTTATTTCTTCAAGTTCATTTTTATCGACCCCTTTTTCTTCGTGGTATTCTTCTTGATCTAACTGCTTCTGATCAGGGCTTATTGCACTGTGAACTTCTGCAGCCTGACCGGATTCTTCTAAACCTGTCTGACCCTCTTCAAGGTTTATTAGATCTTCACTGTTTTGAGTCCAATTTTCTTTCCCTATCTGATTTAGTTCAAGATCTTTTACTGTCTTGTCTTCTTGATCTTGAACTGTTTCTTCTTCACCTATTTGATCTTCTTCAATTTCTTTCAATTTAGTTTGATTTCTTGTTCTGTGGAATACTTCAGGCACTTCTACCACTGGTATCCAATCCTGACTTGTGCTCGGTTGTTCTCCGTCAGCTTCTCTTGAACCTCTAGCCTGAGATTCCTCAGCTGGGCAACCTTCAGCTTCTTCAGTGACTGGCGTTGTCTGTAGATTCTCTTCTTCAGGTTCTGGTACTCTCTTTGTGTGGCTTACGTGAATCCAATTAGGAAATCTTGCACACTTCACTGCTGTATTGGTGGTCAATATGACTTGACAAGGTCTGCTCCACCTGGGTGATAGACACGTTTCTCTGGTGTGATTCTTCACTACCACCCAATCACCAGGATTCAGATCATGTTCTAGTTCAGGCTGCCTGGAAACTGCGTCTTTTCCAACCTGATGAGAGACAGAACGCACGAGGTCAGCCAATCCTTTGCAATAATCCAGAACCATATCATCAGAAATATTTACCAATTTGTTTGTGGGAACATGTGTTTGTCTCATTGCTCTTCCCATCATAATTTCATGTGGGCTCAATCCTGTCGTTCTATCAGGAATGCTTCTTATTCCCATCAAGACAAGTGGCAATGCATCTGGCCACTCTAATGATGTTGATGCACACATTTTTCCCAATCTTGACTTTATAGTGCCATTCAATTGTTCAACCACTCCAGAAGCCTCTGGGCGATATGCACAGTGCAGTTTCTGTTTGATTTGGAATGCTTCACAGATTATCTGGATCACTTCGCTGTTAAAATGTTTTCCTCTATCTGATGCCAAAGAAACTGGGAAACCAAATCTAGGTATGAGCTCTCGTAGTAACAGTTTTGCAACTGTAATGCTGTCATTTCTCCTAGTTGGATAAGCCTCCACCCACTTTGAAAACAGACACACTATGACTAGTACGTATTTCAGCCCTCTGCATGGTGGTAACTGTATGAAGTCGAACTGGAGTCTTATGAATGGACCCTCTGCCTTCTCGATCTTCCCAAACCCAATTATCGTTTTCCTGCCTGGATTGTGCATTTGGCAAGTTAGACATCTCTGGCAAAGACTCTCTGCGACAGCTCTGAATTTGGGATTGTACCAATTTTGTCTGAACAGCCTAATCATTGCATCTCTCCCTATGTGTGTGTCTCCATGATGCATTCTAGCCATTTGTGAGAGTAAACAGTCTGGCATGACTGGTCTGCCATCTGCACTGATCCACACTTCATCATCTCCTCTTTGGGAACAACCTACTTTTATCCACAGATTCTTTTCACTTTCATCAACCTCATCTTGCAATTTCTTAACTTCATTCCAAGTTTCTGGTGGCATATACAGCATAAGTTGGCAGCTGATTCCCATTCTTTCCACCCTCTTATTGACTGACGTTCTGGTTTTGGCACAATATTGAGCCACCAGATCAGCATATCTGTTGCCGACTACCACCCAGTCATCTCCTGACTGATGTGCGGCACACTTCACCACAGCCAATTCTTTTGGTGATTGTTTGCTTCCAGCAATTCCCTTACAAATTGTCAATTTTTAATGGGGGATCCTGAAGAAGTCATGAAATCCCTCTGCATCCACAGTTTGCCGAAATCATGCATGACCCCGTAACCATATTGACTATCAGTAAATATAGTTACTCTCTGATTCCTCCCAATTTTGCAAGCTTTTATTAATGCAATCAATTCAGCTACTTGTGCAGATTTGACTCCTGGTAAATAGGAGGCTTCGACTATTCCAGTTAATTCACATACTGCATAGGCAGCAGTCAGTTTACCATCTTCATGTCTTTGACATGATCCATCGACAAATAGCTCCCTGTCTGGCTTTTTAAGAGGCTGTTCCTCAATGTCTGGGCGTGGTTTTGTACATAATTCTGTAATCTGTACACAATCATGTTCATCTTCTTCGTCATCTTTATTTGTTTCGTGATATGGGTCTGGCAGTAAGGTTGCTGGATTTATTATCGTACACCTTACCATGGTCACATTTTCAGCACCCATTATTATTCTCTCATATTTAGTCAGCCGACTAGGAGTAAGATGCTGAGTTCGGGTTCTTGTCAACAGAATCACAACTGCATGTGGAACATACACTTTTACAGGGTGTCCCATTACAATTGACTCGCTTTGTTCAATGCTCAAACAAGTTGCTGCTACTGCTTTTAAGCATCCTGGCAACGCGGCTGCTACTGGGTCCAATGTAGCAGAAAAATACGCTATAGGACGTCTGTCTAGTCCATGTCTCTGAGTTAGGACAGAAAGTGACCAATTTTCTCTCTCTTGACAGAATAATGCAAATTCTCTTTTATAATCAGGCATGCCTAAGGCAGGTGCTGAACAAAGTGCGTTTCTCAATTTTACAAAAGCTTCTACACTTTCATCCTCCCACTCAACCGGGTCCTTTGCTTTCTTTTTTGTCATGTTAATTAGGGGCTTAGCCAACATGGAAAAATTTGCTATCCATTGTCGACAGTATCCCACTATTCCTAAGAACATTCGTACTTGTCTTTGAGTTACAGGCATTTGCATTCTTTTTATTAATTCTACTCTTTCAGAGGTTATTCTTCTTTTTCCCCTCTCAATTTGATGTCCCAGATATTTTACTGCTGTCCTGCAAAACTGTAACTTTTCAGGTGAGACTTTATGCCCTTCCTCAGCCAAAAGATTTAACAATGCTATGGAATCAACAACACAGTCTTCTCTGGTGGTCGACGCCACTAATAAGTCGTCGATATATTGAACTAGAACTGAACTTCCTGGCATCACTAATTTTTCAAGGCACTTTTTCAGTATCTGGTTGAAGATGGAAGGACTTTTGGTGTACCCCTGAGGAACACGATTCCACACATAGACTTTATTCTCAAATTTGAATGAGAAAAGATACTGGCTGTCTGGATGTAGTGGTATTGAGAAGAATGCTTGACATAAGTCAATTACTGTGAACCATCCTGCATTCCAAGGAATCTGATATAGTATTACTGCAGGATTTGGTACTATAGGACAACAGGGTTCTACAATCTTATTTATTTTCCTCAGGTCCTGAACAATCCTATATTTTCCACTAGGTTTCTTTAGTCCCATGATCGGTGAATTGCATGGGCTACTCATTACTTCTTTTAGAATGTTTTGTTTTACCATTCGATTTATTTCTTCAATGACTCCTGCTTTTACTTCTGCACTCATTTTGTATTGTTTGGTATTGGGGAAAATCGCACCTTCTTTTACAGTAATTTGAACTGGATCTATTTTTGCCATAAGTCCTGCTTCTTTTCCGGTGAAATCCCATACTATTTGGTTTACTGTACCTTTTAATTCATCTGGCAACTCATCTTTTGTTATCAACGAGAACATTTCGTCTATTTCTGTACCTTGTTTTGCAACCATAATTTTATATACATGATCTTCATCTGGTGTCTGAACTGCCACACCATCCGGTGTGCAGAAAATTGTACAATTCATCTTGCACAGCAAATCCCTACCTAATAAGTTCACGGGGCTAGAATCGCACACTACAAATTGGTGCATTTCTTTGAAGTTTCCAATTTTGACTTCCATTGGTTTGGTAAGAGGTGTTCTAATTCTTTGATTAGCTACCCCTACTACTTGGATATCTTCACCAGAGAGAGGAAGGTCTGGGATGTCTGCTGATCTCACTGTAGACCTGGTAGCACCAGTGTCCAAAAGGAAAGTAATATCATTACCTTTCACATTTCCTTCAACAAATGGACCAGACTGATCTACCTGTAAGGATGCGCCAAGTACGCACTCCTTCTTCCCCTCTCCCAGGCACCGTCATGAGTAGTTTTCGCTGAAATTTTCCTGTAAAAGAAATTGTGATGTCATATAATCATTCTTACCACTTCCTCCTGGATATCCGATGTCTGTACCGTGCTTTGCTCTGCTTACATTACCCTGAACAGGTGGAGGTGGCAACTGACTCTGGGGATTTACACCCTGCTGTGAGTCATTCTGTGTCTGTTGATTTAAGTTTTGACTTGGGCCATTATTATTTCGAACCTTTTTACACTCGTCCTTCCAATGCCCCAATTTTCCGCATCCATGACAAGGAAATTTCTTTTTAGCTTCTTCTCTACTCATTCGTCCTCTAAATTTTCCACCATTCCCAGTATCACCATTCGTTCCAGAATCTTTTCCTGAATTTTCACTCGGATTTTCCAAATTAATTCCCTGCTTCTCTGCCATTTTCACTTGTGCCCACATCACTTTCTCCTGCAATTTCTTATGTCTATCCTCAATATCGTCTCCACAATATTTCGCATATTTCAGAATCTCGTCAATAGGTTTCCCTTGCCAACACAGCATGTGTTGTTTAATCATCTGGCAAATCTCTGGCTTCAAACCGTAAACAAACCGATACACAAACTGACTCATGTTTTTATCTCCAATGTCCTCAAATCCACTATACTGTTTAAACACCTGCAATAGGCGCTCATAGTAAGAATGTACTGTTTCACTGGCTTCTTGGGTGGTTCGATCTATTTTCACCCAATCTGTTTCTTTCGGAGGTATTTTCCCTTTCAGGTAAGTTATCACCTGCTGATACTTTTTCATCACATCATTTGACGGGGCACCTGTCTTTGGATCTCTGGGATACTCATCACTTGGCCAATCCACTGTGATCTTACAATCTGTCCATAAATCGGCAGGTACCACTATGTCAAACAGACCATCCAAATCCTTCAACAAGACCTTTGACACCTTTACAAACCTTTCAACCTGCTTGTATCATTCAATTGGCTTTTCTCTCAACTTTGGAAAATCATTCGTAAATGACAAAATATCCTGTCTGCTCCATGGGACATGAACATACCCTCCTCCAGCAACTTCTCGCATTGGATACATCTGATCTGCTTTTCCTGCTTCCTTCATCACATATTCAGATGCTGTTCTACTTGTTCTTGCCTCTTCCTTTTTCTTGGCCCACCTAGATCTCCATTTATCTAGATCTCCCCATTTTTGTAAAACTAACATTAATTCTCTTATTTGTAGTCTTCTTCCAGATGCATCCATATTTTCTAAATCTTTGTCTGAAAATTCTGCTCTATAGGGTTTCTGTAGTACTTTTGATCTCCCTATTTCTATTCCCATCTGTAGTGCTAGATTGGACAGTTTTTCATGAAATAACCTCACATTTCTAGTGATACTCCTACACAAGAACAATAATTCTTCTTCATCATAGGAATTTAAACGTTCTACTCCTACATTTCCTGCTATTATTTCTTCTAATTCAACTTTCAATTTATGAATATCCAATATTTTCGGAGGTGTGCACTGTTTGACTGACCCTTGTACCCATCTTTCTAGATCTTCAGGTGTTACTATGGTGGCACTTTTTGTCCCTGATGAAGTTATTAAACTCACATCTTTTGAACCTTCAGGTACCTCTTTCCTAGGAGTGCCCTTTACTGGACCTCTGATAGGCAAGTCCATGAGTGATATTGTGGAATCACAATCACTAAATTGATCTTCAATTATTACTGGAGTTCCATGTTGGGAATTGATTTACAGGAGTATTCATAGGAGTGGGTACAGGTATCAATGGAGGGCAGTTTCCTTGAGTACCATATAATGGAACTACTGGACCAATTGTTACAGGAATAGTCAATGAATCAGGATGTACTTTTATCTGAGTTATTTTCCGTACTAATTCTGCTCTGGTCTTTTCTAAAGCTTCCTTTTCTTTGTCATGAAGTATTCTAGTCGGGGTAAATTCATGCATTACCTTTGGTACCATTGGAGTTTGTGGTGGTGCACTAGGAGGGCATCCACTTGTCCCTTCCTGATATGGTGGGGGATTTCTTAACATTTCTTCCATAAATTCGTCTTCTGAATCCTCATTTCTTATTAAATGTTTTGTCTTTTCTGTACATTTGCCTCCTGATTTCTCTCCCTCTGTGAATAATGGATATAGTCCTTCTGTAATCATTGCCCTTCTCCATTGTTTCATCTGACCTTCTCTAGACTCACGTAAATATCTGGGATAAAATCCTGGGTAGCTTTTATTACCTCTAGATCGGTCACGTTCAAACGCCTCAGTTTTCCACTCTTCTAAAGCTTCGTATTGAGTTAATCTAGGTCTGGGTTCTAAGTCGTTCATTCTTAATCTCAAATTTTGAAGAATTCGCCCATTGAACGTGCCATTTTCAGGAAATGCTAATACTCCATCATTTTTGGTGTATTCTATCCAGTTCTCCATCCATACACAAGTATGATAACCTCTCTCCATCATCATGTATGATGCTGGCGTTTTAGCTGGTGGAATAATAATTCCTTCCCTAGTTTTGATTGGTTTGTCCTTTTTAAAATAATTCTTAATCTTTTGTAAGAATGACATTTTTCTTCTTTCTCCGTACATTCTATCTAATTTTTGGTGTATACAATTATATTCTGCAAACCCTAGAAATCTCCTATCTGGACGATTCCCTGTTAAAGTCGGATCGCGTTTTAACATGCAATCCTTATCCACTCAGAATTTTGCTTCTAAAATCTCAACCAATCAAATGTCTGCTAACTTTTACTTCTAAGCCAATCCTTGCGCGGCCTTTTGGTGACGTTTCTCTGTCAACCCCTCCTTTACAATATGCTCTTTTCTGTCTCACGCTGATTTAACCAATCCCAGCGCGGCACTTGTGACGTCAGTACCACTCCTGACTACTGACCCCTCCTTTACAAGAGTCTCTCCACACTCGCTGCTTCAACCTACCACAGCGCAGCGTTTTGTGACGTCAGCTCCCTCTCCGGTAACTGACCCTCCCTTTACAAAAATTTACGCAAACTTATTTTCTTTTTAAATCTTAATTAAATTTCAGTAACAACATAAAACATTCGCTATCGTGCCAGTTTCCTCTAATTTCGAAAAAGATAGTTTCTTCCGCACTTAGTAAAACTTTTCCGTCTACTAAACATACACTACGAGTAAAACCCTTCCGTCTACTCTTCACACAAGCTCCAGAAATACCTGTTACTTCTTCAATGTTACCCTTACTAGGTGATATAACATCAAATTTTTATCAGCGTACCCTTTTTGCTATTTCTCACACGCATAGAGTCCCTAACGAGTACTTGAAGTCCTGCTTAACTTCTCAGTATTATTTCTGCCTGACAGATAACCTCACTGCAGTATGGCTTCCACTTGCCACCCACTATTCTTTTTACCTACCCGGGGTATTCTGGACAACATAAAACAAAACTCTAGAATAAGCGGAATGTTAGTTCATAAAATACAAATAAATTCTCATTACCCAATTAACAAAGAGTAACAAAAACCGTCCTCTGCTTACCAGAAAACTGATCCAGCGCGATATTAGCAAACAGCATTCATACACCATATACTCACTTGGGCCCATACATTCATACTACACTAATACTTACGCTGGGTGTCAGATGTACTCTTATATCAAAAATCCCTGCTACCAATTACCTTCTGATTGAAGAGTAATAACTTACCGATGGATCCTTTGCTAATTGGGAAGTTTAAAATGAGTGACATTCACTATAGTACATAATCCTGAAATAACCACCGAGTCAGGAAGTTTTAAAATGTTTATCTAAGTTTTAGCAGAGTAAAATACATAAAACACGGTATTTGATCAGAATACCCAAAAGGAAGCATAAGAACGAATTCTCTAATAAATGACAGTGTTTAAGGAAATAAGAGAGGATAGAGACAGCAGCGCAACTAAAGGTTGCAGTATAGTTACCTAAATGCGAGAACCAAGCCCCTTAGCCAAGGAGTTGGAAAGAATAAGACCCTGGACGGATGAAGAGCAAAGACCTCCTTCAGGATCAGGACAGGACTGGTGACCTCTCTATAACGACGCCTGCGCCGTTCCCCTCACTGGCACTCTACTTCTCCTCGATTCTCCCGTCTATTGGACTCCGCCGCCCCTCCTCAGGACCTCTTCTGGATAGGGATTCAGTCAGCAACCGATCAGCATGGCAGCCTGGAGCTCTTCTGTATGTTCTCTCTTCTGTGGAATCTAGCTCTGACTAATTAACTAATGCTATATTCTATTATACCCTTCTATGCCCATGTACCTCCCATTAATGTTGCTAAAATATGGGACCACTACCTCTGATTGGACAGGGACAGGGGGTGGATTCTCGCACCATGTCAAATTTGGCTTAATTTGTGAAGCCTATTGTTCATAGCTTCCCGCCCCTTCAAATTAATACATTCACTTTATTTCCCACCCGTCTCACAACAAATAGTGTACATTTTACAGGAGAAAAGTATCAAATTTTGTTCTCCGGAAACATAGTTCACATCATCTTCGGCCAATAGGTCGTGGCCTTGGGAGACGTCCAAGTTGACTTCACTTGGCAGGCACACAGGACACATGCGCAGAACCCTCTGTCTCTCGAGTTTCAAGTCACCAACCCAGGCCCAAGTTTATGAATTACTAAAAGTGCAAGAAGAAAATATTAAAATCACAAATAAAACGTATCACTGTATACCCACTTTCCCTACTTTATTCCCGTTTAATTTTAATACTATCCCGCATTAGTAGCATTTAAGAAAACGACAATTTAATAATGACATGAGAGCAAGCTTAAGCATGTGAGAACATTGAGCGGCCATTTTAATGCACACTGCGCAGAAGCAGAAGTTTTCCCAACAAGCAAAGAAAGACGTCACACCATGTGATCAGGTTGCGACATGCGCAATAGAGTCCCACGCTTTAGCGGCCATTTTGGTTTTATATACAAGCGTTATTCATTAGTAAAACACATAGGCAAGCATCTATCCCTTTCGTGTTTGTGAATGCAAATGTTAGTATTGACAGTACAAATTTAATAAATTAGTACTATGAGGAGGATTGCATACAAGCAAGTTTCACTTTTGAAACCTTGCTCCATCAGCTGGTATTCTGAACTCGCTTATTTAAAGGTGATTTCATATGCAATAGTGAAGAAAAAGGAGGACCAGAAACTAAAATATTTGTCTTAGATCACACAGTTTGGTTAATCTGGGAAAGAGTGATGAATCGAAGTTTTATGGTTTCGCTTTGTTCAAATCAGCCATTAAAGGGGTATCTATTTCTCTCCATTTTGCCTAAAATGTTAATGCTGCGCTTTTATCTCTTTGTGCATGAAGGTAAATCAGTGGTGGCAGACAGAAGCAACATGAAAGCTAGGCTTGTTATAGGCTCGAGGTTCCAACGGGACGTCAAACTGAGCAAGAGACAGGTTCAAACCAGGGGCGTAACACAGGCCCCCGCATCCCCCGCGGTGCGGGGGGGCCCCGAGCTTCAGTGGGGCCTCTTCAGCACAGTACTCAGGCCTGAGCGCTCCGGATTAAATTCGGAGCGGGGGCCCCTCCGTGTAAATTACAGGGGGGCCCCTTAAACTTTCGTTACTCCACTGGTTCAGACTCAAGTCTGGCTTGAGGTTTCAGCAGCTCACCCACCTCTAGATGGAATGGTCTGAAAATGTGCATCTCCCAAAGAGGAGTGGACTTAGGGGAGGTGCCTCCTTGTGTAGCAGGGGCACGGTGCAGTCAGACCCAATAAATGCTGTCCTACAAATGAGCCTTTTGGGGCGAAACTTTGAGGTTTTGTGCAAAATGGTGTTGTACTGGAAGCAGGTGCACGACAGCCATAGGGCTCAAAGGGCTTCTGCCCCCCCTGTTGTGTGTGTCACCCCGGGCTGAGAAAGGTTCCCGAGCACACACACAAAGTTTTCGAGCTGCTATAGACTGGCTGGTCTGGCGTCCGTCTTATTGCAGCCGCACCCGAGTACTTCACAGGTCTTTAAAAGACCATTTACTTGTTAACGAGGCTTTGATGTTTTTCACCCCTTCTTAGAGCCCCTGCATCTCCACTTTGCCTATTGCTGGAAGAATTAGCCCCACCTGAAATATTTATTAGCCCCCCCCCGAAATGTGGCTCTAGTTGCGCCTCTGACTGGAAGGGTATGATATCTGGAAGCAAGGTTGTATGGCTAAGTTCACCTGTATTGGTAGATGTACAACTTCACAATGGATGCTGGTGCAGCAGCCCGAGTCCTACCCCAAAAAGAAATGGCAAAAGTATGTTTGAAAGATGGTATTCTTGAGTGATGGTGGCTTAAGGATTGAAGAATATGCAGACTGGCATAAAACATTGATGGCTAGGCACCTATGACAGACAAGGATACAGGGCAGGATTAAGTGGAACAATATGAAATGCATCAATCCTGAAAGTAATAGTCACAAAAATGCAATAGGTTGTCAGTTATCAGTCACCAGGGCTTGGGACTCTTTGCCTGGGTGGATAGGCTGTCCTCCTCCCCACAGAGGGTAGTTATGAGGCGGGCTCCTCTCTGGGCCCTTCCTGATGTAGAAGAATGAACTCTGAAAAATCTTAGTCTTAGATGATCTGTACATTGATGCTGATCATATCTGGAGGACAGACCCCAAAGCAGCACATCGTTGTGAAACCAGGGGGGTCCAGGATTCCCATCTGTGAAGGAGGTTCTGCAGCTTTCGGCCCACCTCAGCCTGACAGAGGTCCTGTCATCACCAGTCACTCTTTTCAGGCCTTAGGTTTCTGGCTAGCAGCTTGTGGTGGGCATCCTGACCAACACAGGAGCTCGGCAGCAACACTTTACATCCCTTTGTACAAAACCTGAAATGCACATAACCTCCTTCCACCAAGACCCTAGGCACCATCCCTTCCACACAATGAATGACAAGCAGGGCAGCCAGTTCTTCCAGACAGTAGGTTATTTTGACCAATTGTTAATGTAAGGAACACCCTCCTATTGGGCAGAGTGATCGGGAGCCCTCTTGTGATAGCAGGAGAGTCGCCAAACAGGACCAGCCGCCTCATCCTGTTCCCTTGTCCATATTTCAACAGGGTGAGACATACCCTTCACCTGGGCCTTTTCCAGACCAGGGACCGAAGTAGAATTTCTAACCACCCAGGGAACTCCCCTGGATGGTGAATGGAGCTTCAGCAGAGCACTGATGGACCTTCTCTGGTGTTGTGACTGATGCACAGGTCCGTCTCAGCATTACCTGTGAGGATTAGGAATGTAGATTGTCCCCCTTACCATACCTATAATCTAGCTGGCTGGCATCACTGATGGGGCACCCTCACCAGCCCCCTCGCCTCCCATGGACTGCATAGTGACAGTCCTAAAGCTGCTTGGCACTCTCAGTAGACGTAAAAGGATTGGTTTCTGTGAGTTCATGCAGGAACTGCAAATACTGCAGGGAGAAGTGTAAGAAGTTGAATCATGCAGTTGGGACTTAGGGCTCCACCCTGTATTTATGGGGCAGGTTCTTTCACCTGTAGGGAACAAGATGTGACACAGAGGAGAATGGACTTTGTCTGAATTGGTTCTGCCATGGTAAGGCTGTGTACAGCACCTGAATCCAGCACAAGCATCCTCTAGATAATGCACTCTGCACTTCTGTCTGATTCTCAAAGTGTATAGTTCTGCAGCTCACACGGTGATGCTAAGGGCACAGCCAGGCATGGGCCGCACCCACCACAACGATTCACCTACAACAAAAAATGTAATGTGGGTCATAAAGTTATTCTTCATGCTTGAAATGTGGAAAACCATTGCGTGTGTTTTTCAGTAACATTTTTACATTTTAGTTTGTTCCATTATTACTCCTGTTCTAATGTTTATGTAATGAAGCATGTTTTAGACTAACTTTGAATCAACACAACACTGTGTAAGCTAAATCATTAGACCAGAATGTTAACCACAATTTGGATATTAAATGAGAGGTGGTTCACCCACTTCCCTAATCCTATATGGACATGATGCAATGCAGGACAGAGAACAGCTTTTGAAGCCTTACTCTTCGTTCCTTTTGCAGTACGAGACACCTTTTATCAACGGTTGAAAACCAAAAATTAAAACAGCTCTTGTTGGTACTGAAGGTCTCATGAGGCTTTAAAAATCTGAATCATCTTGCCTTTTTCAATAGTTTGGGTGTATCTGATGTTTTACCCCAGCGGTAAGACTGTCAGTTTGACTCGCACTGTTATCTGAAATACCCCTATATCCCCCTTCCTGTGTTGTGCTGGGAGTTGCCTGTCAACCAGAGGCCTTTGGCTGAGGACACAAGTGAACAATCCTGATGGGCAGTTGAAACGAGTCGTTACTCTGCCTCCCTAGGAAAAGAGGTATGTTCAAATAAAGTTTGCTTTGGTTCTCTCTGGCTTCCCACCATCGTCCACAATTAGGAATGAATACTGTCCTCTTATGACCTTTGTTTTGCATTTGTCTGCACTTCGAGTTTTGGACTTGGCCTGCACAGCACAGAGAGATCCTTTACCAAGATCAAGGACCTCTTTGCTGCTGTTGATGAGGTCTTGGAATACTGTGGTGTTCTCACTTCCTTATATCAGCTTATGTCATTGTAGATCTTTGTGCATGTAATAAGGAATGTTAAGTATGTAATGGTGATGTCACGGTGACTAGGCAACCAGGACAGAGTGTCAGTTTATGCCTCTGCCTGCTAGCTGATGGATGGGATCTTCTTTGTAAGGAAATAAACCTCTACAACTGTATTCCTGTATCCAGTTATTCATTTCCGGGATACTTCACTGGCGTAGTCGGCAGGATACAGAAGAAGATCCCAACACAAGGAATTGGTGAGAGAGAACCAGTTTATTTGAAGTCATTTCAAATGGGAACTTGAATTTAATATTTAAAAACTTATCAGAGCGCTTGGATAGTTAAGAAAAAATATTTCCTTCCTCTGTTGCTAATGAGGCTTATGGGACTTTGGCTAAAATTTCTAATTTCAAGCTTAGAAGCGTCGTGGGAATGAGTTTTTAAACTTTGGAGTGGGAGCATCGCCGCATTTTTCTCCTCGCGTTTACATTTAATCAGGGAGATTTGCTTGTCGATGCGGGCTCATCCTGTTTAAGCGCCTAGTTTCTGGCAAAATCAAAATCTTGATTTGACATTGGTTCCGTTGCATTGAACCTCGCTAACTGTTCAAGATTCGAATATAAACTTGTTGTGCCCCGCGACCTTGAGAACATAAATCTTACCTAGTTCTCAGCTCGCTCTGCTCCTTCACTTCGAGTCTTCTGTGTGGAAGCTCCATTTGTCGTCAGTGCCACGTCACACGCTTGTGCGTATCGTGAGCGTAGTGGCCATCTTTAATTCACCTTGGTTGCTTGGTGACGCATCGCATTAATAACATCGTTTCATGGCAACGTTTGAGTTCCCACTTCCTCTCTGGTTGCTTGGTGACGCATTGTGTTAAAGTAACATTTACCAGCAACGTGGGAGACGCTGCGTGTTATTTCAGTGGCACGCACACTAAACTTTGCTTTAAAGGTTTTTTTGGGGGGATCTTGCCTGTTTTCATGTAACGACTAGGATGCTGCGTGTTGCTTCAGTGACGCGCACACTAGACTCAATTAAAATAATTTTTTTATCTTCGCTGCGTGTTGCTTCAGTGACGCGCACTACTCTCAATTATATTCATTTCTGATCAGATATGCGCACGCTGCTTTTCATCAAAGAATTTGTTCTCATTCAGTGATGCGCACACTGTTGTTCGTTGTACTTTTACTGGGATTATAATTAGATTACATTCAACTCCCTGGATGTCATTTCAGTGGTGTCCACACTATGTTTGCATCATAAAGTCGAAGTGATAATAAGTATTATTTACATGCATTATAAAGGATACATTATTTCTCTGTGTAATTCATTTATTGCATCAGGGTTGTGCTTTCTGTGATACAGTAAAGTGAAAACATTTTTTTTCACAAGCAGTATAAAATCTAGTATTGTGTACAAGTTTAGCAACATGCAAAATGTAACTGCTGCCCCGTTCTTCTTATCGAGTCCAGGTGTTCCTCCCATACAATGGAAAAAATGGAAGGTAGTATTTGAAAGGTATTCTAGAGTTTGTGGTCTCTCTCTCAGTGCAGAGAGAAAATCGTCTTTGCTTCTTCATTGTCTAGGATCAGAGGGGCAAGACGTTTTTGATCATTTACCGGACCTTTCTTCTGCGGAGGCTAGAGATCTTAATGATTATGAAATCTGTATAAAGAAACTCGATAAACATTATTTGCCTAAGGTGAGCACTATCCTGGAAAGGTATCAATTTGCAAAAAGGATGCAAGGAGATGAAGAAACTGTTGAGGGGTATGTGACGCATTTAAGGAAGCTCGCATCTTCGTGCAAGTTTGATAACTTGTCTGATGAACGCATTCGCGACCAGTTCATGTTTGGATGTAACATGGAGAAGGTTAGAGAAGAACTGTGGTTGAGAGATGAGCCTACTCTTGACGAAGTGCTTGCTGTAGCTAAAAGGATCGAACACTCCTTGAAATGTGTTGCAGTTATAAAAAAGGACAGTGAGAAAGATTCTATGGTCCATATGGTTAGAAACAAAAATCAAAAAGCAATTGAAAAAGGTAGAAGTGGTACTTCTGTTGATAGAGAAGAGTTTAAAGGGAAACAAGTTGAGTGAAGATGTTACAGGTGTGGTAAATTGGGTCATCTCGCAAATGACACTAGATGCCCAGCATTCAATCAAACCTGTACTAAATGCAAAAGAAAAGGTCATTTTACTTCCTTGTGTAAAAGTAAGCCATTCTCCAAAGTTAAAAAAGTGAAAATTTATGAAGAAGAAGTTCCAGGAACCAGTGCTGATGATTTTGAATGTGGACAAATAGTAGTTCAGGTTCAAAGTGGTACTTGCAAAAATTGTCCTTTTGATTACATCAATGTCGAAGGGGAAAGCACAAGGGTCTTGTTTGATTCTGGTGCAAAGATAACTATTGTTTCAAGTGAATTTTATCTCCAAAAGCTAAAAAACAAAATTTCACTGAAGAAGCCCGATATTATACCTTTGGCTTATGGTGGTGAACCCATTAAGCTACATGGGTATTTTGTTGGACTCATTGAATACAAAAACAGATTGGTATCAGGGAAAATATACGTTTCCAAGAAGGGAGATAGTATTATTAGTTGGATTCATCAGGGAGATCTTGGAGTGTATCTTGATCCCAATGCTAACCCTTCCATTCAACTTAGAGACAAAGTGTGTTCAGTAACCAATTCTAATTGCAATGAATTTATTATAAATATAAAGAAGGAATATCCCAGTGTTTTTAGGGAAGAGTTGGGATGCTTGAAAGGATATCAACATAAGATAAAATTGAAGGATAATTCTATTCCGATATGTTGTAAAGTAAGAAATGTGCCTCTGTCAGTGAGGGATGATATGGAGAAAAAGATTAAGAAGTTAAAGGATTGGGGTATCATAGAAGAAGTAGAAGGTACAGAGTGGTTGGCCCCAGTAGTTACCGCAAGAAAATCCAATGGTGACTTACGCTTGTGCATTGACTTGAGGCAACTAAACAAGTGTGTGGTAGTAGATCGCTATCCATTACCAAATATTACAGAATTATTAGTCCTCCTAGGTGGGGCTAAGGTATTTAGCACAATTGACCTCACTTCCGCTTATCATCAGATTGAGCTGGAGGAATCGTGTAGGGATTTCACATCTTTTATAACGCCTTTTGGTACATTTAGATTCATTCGGATGCCATTTGGGTTGGTTTCAGCCTCGTCTGTATTCCAACGAGTCATGGAGAGTGTCCTCAAAGATCTTATGGGAGTGTGTGTGTATCAAGATGATATTCTTGTGTTTGGGGATGATGATGAAGAACATGATGCTAGATTGAAATTGGTTTTAAAGAAATTGTGTGAACACAATCTCACTATAAAACTAGAGAAATGCAAATTCAGAGCTGAATCCATAAATTATTTGGGTCACTGTATAACAGGTGACGGTGTCAGACCCAAAAGTGATTTGGTCAATACCATTAAAAATATGAGTTTGCCCACTAACAAAAATGAATTGATGAAATTCCTAGGGATGATAGAATATTATGCCAAGTTTGTGAAAGGATTTGCAGATTCCACTGTTAGTATGAGGAGTCTGTTGTGCAAAGGGGTTGATTTTGTATGGTCGGAATTTTGTGAAAAAGAATTCATTAGTATTAAGGAAAAACTCAATGATGCTCCTTCTCTCAAGAGCTATGATCCCAATAGTAAGTCTATTCTTATCACTGACGCTAGTGAAAAGGGACTAGGTGCAGTCTTGCAGCAAAATGGTCCATCTGGATTAAGAACGGTGATGTTTTTGTCTCGCAGTTTGAGGGATACTGAGACACGTTATTCTGTTGTAGAAAGAGAATCACTTGCGGTATTTTGGGCAATTAAAAAGTTGAAGAAATTCTTGTGGGGAGTGAACTTTGAGGTCCGTACTGATCATAAACCTTTGGTTGAAATTTTTAAGAAAAAGGGTCTTGATTTAATTTCAAGTAGGATCACTAAGTGGGTCATTGCTCTCCAGGAGTATTCGTTTTCCCTTAAGTATATTCCGGGAGTTGACAATGGTGTGGCTGATGTGTTGTCAAGACTTGTTCCTAAAGAAGCAATTCAAGATGAGGATTTAGATCTTGATGAATGGGTGTGTGTGGTTGACCATGATGTAATTTCTGAAAAGAGATGGTGTGAGGAGTTAGCTGCTGACGATACATTGACTGAGGTAATGTTATTTGTTCAGAAGAGTTGGACAAACTGTAAGGGTGTTTCTGAACTTATTAAGCCATTTTGGAAATTGAGGAATGAACTGTCTGTTGAAAATGGTTTGTTATTTAGAGGTACAAGGTTGATTCCTCCGAGTAGTCTCAGAGGAGAATTGGTAGATTTGGTTCACTCTGCTCATACAGGCCTTACTAAAAGTAAAGAGAGGCTGCGAATGTCATACTGGTGGCCTGGCATGGATAAATGAGTTGAGCGTGTTGTGCGAGACTGTGTTCCTTGCTCATTGAGCGACAAATCTAAGTGTTCTCGGGTACAACCCATGATTGTAAGGAGGCGTCCTTTGTGTCCTTGGCAGGATATTGCGTTGGATATTCTTGGACCCATACATAGTAATGGTTCAAAAATATTTCTCTTAGTCATAATTGACATGTATTCACGTTGGCCTGAGGTTTTCTTTTATCAGTGATAGATTCTGCTCATGTCATTTAATGTTTGAGGGAGTTATTTGCCAAGGAAGGTATACCTGAATCTATTTTGACTGATAATGGAGTTCAACTGACTTCAAGGGAAATGGAAGAGTTTTTATCTTCAAGAGGCATTGTACATAAGACTTGTGCTCTTTATCATCCCGAATCAAATGGTATGGTTGAGAGATTCAACAGAGTTCTTAAGGAAACGATCACCTTAGCCAAGTCTTTGTCTTTGGATTGGAAAAATGAAGTTAACAAAAAAGTTGAGGAGTATAGATTATCTCCTCATGGCACCACTGGGAAAGCTCCTTTTATTCTATTCAGGGGAAGAGTGCCTAATACATGTGTGGAACCTTCTTGGGTCAATAAATATGAATTGGGTAAAGGAAAGGAAAGTAAGTGTAATGGTAGTGAAGTGCAAAAGAGAGAAGAAATGAAAGCCAATGAAAGGAAAAAATACTTTGATTCCAAGAAAGCTGTAAAGAGAACTGAAGTGAAGGTTGGTGATTGGGTCATGATTAAACGTCCCGGTCTTGGTAGCAATTCTATTTCTAAATTTATGAAACCTACTATGGTTATTAAAGTTTTCAATAACGCTATCAAGACACAATATCATCGAATTTGGAATTTAAATAGAGTTGTTGTGGTGAGAGGAAAATCTCACAGAGGTTTAAGTGCAACTTTGGGTGGTGTTGGTAAAACACCCGTTTGTCCTTCTTTTAATTTGGAGGAAAAATCAGATATTCGGCGTCCTTCTAGATTTGTTAAACGCCCTTCACATTTGAATGATTATATTTGATGTGTTTTCTTTTATTTATTTTAAGTTATTTTGTTAAGGAAGGGAGGTGTGTGGTGTTCTCACTTCCTTATATCAGCTTATGTCATTGTAGATCTTTGTGCATGTAATAAGGAATGTTAAGTATGTAATGGTGATGTCAGGGTGACTAGGCAACCAGGACAGAGTGTCAGTTTATGCCTCTGCCTGCTAGCTGATGGATGGGATCTTCTTTGTAAGGAAATAAACCTCTACAACTACATTCCTGTATCCAGTTATTCATTTCCGGGATACTTCAAATACGCTTTAGAAACTATAGCTACTTTGTTCTTATGACCTGGAAGAAGAAGGAGCTGTACTGTCCTGCTACAGGAGACATGATGGCACCCTCGCCAGGAGGACCTGTGCCTTTTGAAATATACATCCATACATCGGCTCAACTATTAAACGAGTTCCTCACGGATTGCACTCAAAACTCAACCTCCTTGCTTCGAGGAACTGAGCAGCCAAACAAACCCCTTAGACTTTGCAAACTCACTGACCAGAACCAAACAGGAACCTGCCCCAGTAGAATAACAAGGGTTTAGAACCTGCCAGAAGCACACCAGAACTCTGGCTTTTCCTGTCGCTTCATGTACCATCACAACATTTGGGGTCTGTTATGTCCCGTTAGTAACCCCAAAGGTAGGGGGATAGTTCCCTTACGCGCATTTTGTTTGGAACTGGGTTCCATTGATTGTCACTTTCAGTCCAGAGCCGTCGGTACACCTTCATATCTGCATGTGTGAATATGAATTGCACAAACCTAACTTTAAAGCAATAGAATGCTGTACATTAAATGGAAGGTGCAAAGTAAACGTGTAAACTTTCCAGTTCTTGAGATACTGTGCCTTAAAGGTGGGCCTGGACCCATGAATGAGGCACCTGAAGATAAATTATCATTAGCGGCTAAACTTGTGCTAGCATTTCTAGCAGTACAGAGCTGAGAATACTAATTCTGATCTACTGGACTAACCCTGAGTCTATGGATCCTTGCAGGATATGCTCCTGCCAGCCTAGATCTTGTGGCTTATTGGCGCAGTGCAAAAACCCGGTGAATACCTTAGCTATATTTGTTATTCTCCTTCAATTCTTCTGATGCTTTAAAATCTTCCTCGAGCGCTGGGTATTGCAGTTTACCTAAAAGTCTTTTGGCTTGTAAAAGGGGTTTTGCAACACATTACGAGTAACAAATAGGAGGGGGCATGAAAGGACCACTCCCCTTTAGAAGTCACAATGGAGTGAAAGGCTTGTGACCATAATTGCAGTTGCAAACCATTGATCAGATGCCAACACCTCAAGGGAGCTGGTGTCTTATCTGCAAAAGGGAAGTCACCCCCTTTGGAAATCGTGCTGGGCAGCCACAGAAGAGCAGGCAGTGGCGTGTAGGACTGACTGCTGCCTGTTCCCCACTCTGTGTTACGATAAATAAAACATTATTTTTCTTTTGTAAAAGCAGCACATGTCCCTTTGATGGAAACTGGATGCTTTTACAAATAAATCTTCTCCATTTGAAAGAGAAAATGAAAGAGTATTGGCTTGCTGGCCCTTGCAGACCACCATCCATGCATTTGCCGCTGTTCACTGTAGGCCACAAATTGCCATCTGCCTTAATAATATTCATTCGGTAAGTCGTTTTTCACAACTCTAGCAAATGTGCAATTTGCATTGTGACCTATTAAGCTATATCACAAATTCCGTACCCATTTGCAAACCAATCAGTGAGCAAATTGTACATCCTGGTTTGTACATCAGGCCTGTAAGTACTGTGTAGGGCTTATGTGAATGATGTGTGGCTTAACATTGCTCATATTTATGTGCAGAAATCTCCCTGTACTGAATAAGAGAAACCAATGTCTGACCATAGCAGTATAGTCAAAGTAGATGGTAAAGTGCACAAGTAAATTAGAAAACCTATAGCATGAAAGGCAGCCAACAGAGTCGACCAGGGAACCAAATGCAGACCTGGAAACATTTGTAATACCTGTCACATATTTCATTAAGTATGCAGAGTGAGTGCACCCCAAACTGTACTGGGGTATCCCACTCCCACCGCTGCATTTTTATACTTCCAATGTGTATCGTGGAACCCAGAGGCATTATTTCTCTACTGGATAAAAATTGGCCCATATTGAGAAACTTAATTTTTTCAGCCCCACATTGGCAGTGCATGTTGATATGAAAACTGACGGCTTTCCCTAATCTTGGTTAAGTGGAAGCCTTTTCATATTTTTTCAAATGCACGCTCAGTCCAAGGAGGGACGGTGAAGCATAGATGGCCCAGTTTAATTAAGCCTGTGATTTCCAGTGTGAGTCTGTGATTCTGCAGTTTTGTTCTTCAAGATTTTTTTTGTCTAAGATAAGATTAGAAATTGTTTTTTTACTGGTGGGTGATCAAACATCTAATTTAGGCTTGTGCGGCAGAGGTATCTCCACTGGGTGGTCCAAGGAGTACTCTGCCATAGACATCATTGCCAATATGTTAATTTTGTGGCCATTATTCTGACATGGTTCTTTATTAGATCAACTGGTATGAGTACGGTGGTGAAGAAGGCGTTCTAGTGCTATGACCACGGCTTGAATGTCTTCTAATGAGCCTGGGCTAAAGTCATCCGAACAGAATTTGACTTGTCTATGAGAGAAGATGGCTGCTTCATATCTTCACGGTGGAATGAATTTTGTTGTGAATGTCAGAAAGACCACAAGGAAAATTATGATAACAATTTATACAAGTCTGGGGTGGCTGAGAGAGGCAATCTGGGGCCAGTGCTTAATTTGAGCTGGTGGTTTCCGGTGCTCAGCACCAACCCTTAATCATCAACACCGGCGCTTTTCATGAGCACCAGTTCGGACACATTCATTTACGGGGAGATTAAGTGATTTGCCCAGAATCACAGGCATGTTGAGATGATGCTGAGACTCAAACCTAGTTTCCCTGCTCCAAAGTCGGCAGATCTGGCCATTACATTACATCCTCTCCCAACTTTCATGGTTAGTAGTTGGGTCTGTTTTAGGCGATGTTAGCATAGGAATGGGCTGGTGCAAGCTGCCTCTTTGATGAGAGCCCCAGCACTTATTGTTTTACAAATTAACCACTGTCTGGGGTGGTAGTTACCTTTCGAATGACTTTTAACACAATATGGATATAATTTACTCCTTTTTCAATGCATTTTACACAGTATACATATTTTCCCGAGAACTGTATTGGAATACTTCTGAATTCGATTCTTTAAAGTGATATGAAGAAAATGTTCAATATAAAAGCATCAGTAATGAAATGCAATGGGGTTAGTGTATAGTTAAATTTGTTTATTTGTTAATTCCCAAGCAATTTGTGCAAATCTGGCTACTTTTTTCAAAACTGCAAGTAAAAAGTGGGTATGTTGTGTCCGTGTCTGAGGTATTGTGATCTTTTCAATTCAGATGTGTGTGCTTCAGTTGATACCCAAATCTAGTCTTAAGAGGTTTTTATTTAAGTAAATGTTGTCGATTTTTATATAATGTAGTTTAGACTACATATTGTCTGGTGTTTTTGTTACTTAAACTTCTTTTATCACTTTCTTAATCGTTACAATTTTTGCAATGCATCTTTGAAATTATGTTTAAGAAAATAGTACAATATTTGCTTATAATAATCTTTTTTTTGATAATCAATTTTTATTAGATTTTCCAAGAACGAAAATACATTGGTAGCAAAATCAGAAGCATTATTCAAATACAGTATGTTTAAAGACGACACAGACTCAAATTGTAATTGCGGATTGATCATCGGCCCTCATAAGATTCATAGACATAACCCGTTTGAACCCTTTAATCTGGCTGCAAGTTAAACCATTTACCCCAAATTTTGCCGAAGAGTTCGGGACAACCACGGGCCTCGAAGAGGGCTCCTCCTGGGTGCCACACCAGTCCACACCTCGCCTCCATTTCCGCATGGTGGGTGGCTTGGCCTGAGACCAGAGCGCAGCAATATCACGCTTCGCCACTGCCACCGCCGTTCCCAAGAAGCGCTTATTAGCCCGGGATCCATTGAGGCCGTCAAACACCCCCAGGATCAGGCGTATCGGATCATGGGGGACATCCCACCCTAAGGCTTGTGTAAGTTCACTTTCTACCTCCGCCCAGAACTGCGCTAAAACGGGACATTGCCACACCATGTGGAAAAATCAGCTGGAGCGTGGCTGCAACGTGGGCAAGACGGGGAGGGCCTCAGGTGGGCGCTGTACAGGCGTGCTGGGGTGAGGTATGCCGCGTGGAGATAATAAAGTTGGACCAGACGCAACTTGGAGGAGGTAGTCAGGGTCCTAGGTGCCATAAGGGCGTCCCTCCAGTCCGCGTCGTCCAGGGGGCCCACCCAACCCTCCCATTGGGCCCGAAGCCGGTCTAGGGACGCGGGGCCGTTATTCACCAAGGAGCGATAGATCCGTGACACTCCCCCTCTGCCCAAGCCTCCCATTATTACCTGCGCTTCCAGGGGACTGAATTCGGGGATTGAGGTGGGTGATGGAATGTGAGCCCGAAGGGCATGCCTTAACTGTAAGTACTTGTAAAATTGGGAGGAGTGAAGGGAATGTCGGTGTTGTAGGTCTGCAAACGATCTGATATGATCCCCCACCCAGATGTCTCCCAATAACGAAATCCCAACGTGGTCCCATTTACGGAAGCTCTGAAGGGACGAGACCTCGCCCAGCCACGCCCCACTCCAAAGAGGTGTATGTCCGGTGAGTTTCCGGTCCCACTTTACGTGACGTAGGGCGGTTCGCCATGCCATAAACACCGTTCTGGTGACGGGGGGAAGGGCCTGTGGTATGGGGCTCCCATACAGGCATGCCTGGATCTGAGCAAAGTCCGTCGACCGGAGTTCCACCCGGTACGCCGGGTCGGACCAGCCGCCCGCGAACCAGTCGTGAATCACAATGAGCCTCGTGGCCAGGTAGTAGAGGTGTAAATTGGTCACCCCCATTCCCCCTGCTTATAATAATCTTAATACAAGATGCTTGATGTTAGTGACTAAAGATTGGAAGAATAATTTTGTGGAGACGTTTGCAGAACTTGTCTGTGATCATTTGATAGTATTCAACTTTCATCTTTTCTATTTTTCAACTTTTGTATTCAATTTTTGTGATGTGGATCAAATTCAAAGAGATTTTCAAAAGTTATATGAATTTTAACTAATGAAGAAACACATTCTTGTAGCGAATTCTGCAACAATTTTATGATGTACAGCTAAAGAGTAAACATCTTAGGATAGCCTACTGCTTTGAGATCATGTATACCTAGGATACTTGGCAAATCCTGAGTGGGATTGTAAAACAGGCGAGTGTTTGAGTTGAAGGAATTTAAAAGTCTTTATCAATGTTAGTTAGACTCCTAACCGATCAGAAACCTAATACATTCAGGAAGACTTGGCCTATCTGTTAGTTCAATGCGCAGTGGAAAATCTCTCTTTTTTTTAAATTATGAATACTAAAGGGATTAATCATCGTTTGGGCATGTGTCCTGTTTTATGGGTTTGCACAATCCGTGTCTGTGTTTTGTCTGCTCATGCCTGTTATGTTTTCTCCATCCACCTACAAGCACTGTAAATAACCAATACCATTCTGTTAACACGTGCAGGATGGCCAAACTTCAGCCATGGAAGTGGAAATCTTATTGTTGTGACAGCTGGGAGATCTTTCAGTTCCACCCCACTTATAACGTGTCTTTTGTTGCCACACTACTGACCTAGCACATTCTCCACATTAGCAAGGTCGGCGATGGACCCTCTAGTCACAGAGGACCAGTCTACTTTTTAAGTTGATGCCATCAGGATCACAAATTTCCTGATACCCCAACTCTTTATGATTTTAGGTAAAGTCAGTAGATTTTAGTGCTCTCCATTAAACTACATTTTCAAAGTCATTATTTACAAACCTATGCTTCTGCGCTCACTTTTTTCGCCGATTGAGTTTTGGCTATGGGTAAAGTTAGGCTCCTCTTTCTTGTTTCATTCATCATTGACCTGCCTGCTCAACGGAGAGTCTGGTATTTTAGTTTCTCTAGTGTGGAAGCCTTTAATACTCTGTATTATTGATTTGCATGCGTAAGGCTTTACCTATCAACACAATAAAAGAAGAGGGAAACAGAAAGAAAATACAGAGCTGTCTTCTTGTCATGTTCCCTGATGCAACTTGCTATTTTTAAGTGCCAAAGGCAAAACGGCAAGCAAAATATACCACAGCCTGTTTTTTTACTAGCTCTTCTGTTTCTCCATCACTACATACTTGATGGTATCCTCCCGTCATATAGATTAAAAGCTGCTTTTTTGACGTGTGTTTTGCCATAAGTTGAAAACTGGTTCTTGTCACATAGGCAGTGATGATCATAACTAGTGCTCTTGGTTTTATGGTATTTATTTTTTTGCCATTTCCGTCTGTTTTTATCCATATTTATTTTTTGCTAATTTTATCTGTATTTATCCATATTTATTTTGGGTTTTGTGGAAAAATTAAGCTGAAATTAGTATATTTCTACATTTATTTAACCAATAAAAATGCACTCATGCTCGAATGTCTGCCAGGTTTCAATGCTGTGAACACCTGCAGAAGATAAATCAGTGCACTTATATGAAAACATGCAAATTTCAGTATCTTCCTTGTGCATATTTACCGCTATTAAAGACACTTTACTAAAATTCCTTGCTTTTTTAACCCCCTTATCTATCAATCCACACATCTATTGGCCTGGCAGTCATAGTAGAAAGTATTTCGTGATTTCAGAGGATGCATTTTGTCCAGCTCCTCCCCAAACCATGATAGTTCTAATGATTCTGTTTAAAGTTGGCTTGTCCTTTTAATATGCATGAACAATTATTGATGAATTTATATAAGCATAATGTCAAATTAGTGAATTTGTTTGCACGATTTCTTAGAGACTTTACAAAATAGTCTACAATATTATCCATTGTCATATTTTGCTTTCGATTTAGTGCTCATAAAAATGTTTAATTATTGCAGATCCGATTAGTTTTGCATATGAAAGCACATTTTCTTAGCCTCATGCTTCAAAGGCTTATTGATAGTGTTTAACGTTTACAAGCTTTTAAAGTTTTTTTTGTTGCTTTGATGACACTGTAAGATCTGTATCCTGTGTTGCCTCAACACTTAGCGCAGAAATCCTTCCCTCTCATTTTGCTTCATGCTTTTTTAACAGATTTAATGTTAATAAGAAAGTGCCACAATCCTACATTTTGCAAAAAATCTGTTTCAGAGATAAAAAAAAATGCTGCTGCCATGGCTATGATTTAATTTTAGTTGTGTCAGGCCCTGCGTTTGCAGTGGTTCTGTTATGAAATACTCTTATTTTTTTCTTGTTATAGACTTTATAGTGTCATGTAGTTCCTATAAAACCTATATAGGATCTGCGAGTTTAGACAACATACACTGTTGGATTGGTGCCAGACTGATTCTAGACACCCCTACCGGGTATGTTTGCCTGTATACCAGCTAGCTCACAGTGCTACTAGAAACCCCTCTTACCAAGGAGAGAATAGTTCTTGGCAACTATCGAACATGACAACCCTGATCCCTCAGGACCGTGGAAACAGTGTAATACTTTTTGCTCAGTCACTCGTGCTCACTTTGTCTCAGAGAGATACACAGAATAAACGGTGTGGACGTTTCTCAATAAGCATTTATTGAACAGTTGTCATTCTAGTGTAAAATAGGTGTGCTGAAACAACCCCTAGACAGAAACAGATATAAATGATTAGAAGCACTAGGAAAGTAAAAGGATGGTAGATTTCTGCCATTGTGCTAAAACTATGAATACAGGCAAGTATATAAAATACATGACAATAAAATGCGTACTCCTACGATGCAATCCTAACTAGATGTACCCAAGTGTACCTAGCATGTGTGTAGGTGTTAAGCCAAGAATCCCTCTAGGATAAAGTCAACCCCATTACCTGAAGTGAGAGACTATGGGACCCCGTCTTGGTCTCGAGTTGGACACCCCGCAAGGGATGTTAGACCACTGCGAGCTGGAGTATCTGCATGCAGGAGCCTCAGCGTCTTGCGTCAGTGTGTCGGCATTAAAGTCCTTGTTCTCCTCTCCCTATCTCAGCAAGATGTGATGTTTATATACCCAAAGGTATCCCCAGGGGTTCTACCTTGCTGTGCCATTGTCGGACTTAGGATGACGTCAGGAATGAACTTTATACATAGTTATTATGCAGGAGATGGTAGTCCTGCTGAGTTTCCAAGAATCCTCATGGATAAAGTATGAGGCTTTTACTAGGGAAAATCCAGCGTTCTGTGTGCAGTGTCGTATCTAGATAAAAGGTCAGCCCACAAGAACCGTTATGTGTGTAATGTAGGGGAGAATATAGGTGAAAGGTTAGAGTGTTACCTGAGCCTATATTGGGAGTACTTATATGAAATATAAGATTAGCATAGTGGACCACCAGTTAGTTCTCTGGGGAATATGTCCTTTTGACTGTGATAATTCATAACCTTTCAGTTCTTTCTTGATGCATTGTAGCTCCCAAGTCATCTAGGCCTCCTTATAAAGGTCCTGGAATGAGCACCTTCAATAAGCACACTGTGGCTACCTATATATCATATGATCTGTTTGAGGGATGTCAATGTAACTAACATTCAGCATCGCTTTGTGTTAACTAGACTAAGACTGCGCATAGTCCATCATCGTGTTGCCTTCCCTGAAAGGAAAAAGCACCCATCTGTTATAACATTCTGTCCTTGTGATGGGGCATTAGTTCAAAGCACACAGCACTTTATTTACTTTGTGGTTTTTATGAGGGCTTTAGGAGATACTATTTGAAACCACTCTTTCTTGAGGGCAATGTCTGGGATCATAGAGATGCGTTAAGGCTTTTATTTGCACTAGAGAACCCTCTGGTTTGTGTTAGAACCCCACTTTATATGTTTGGCGCTATTCAGTTTAGAAGAAGCATTATACTGTAACATATTTTATGTGGGGGAGCTAAGATGTTTTTTTTTTTTTAGTCTTACCCTGTTGTGTATATATTGATGATTACTGACAATGCACTTGCTCTACATATCTGGCGTCTGAACACTATAGGTGTAATATTGTATTGCTGCATATTTTCAATATGTGGGCTGTTTTGTAAGATTTTGCTATTGTTTAATATCGCTAATGTATTTATTGCCGATTATTGATGATGTATGTACTTGTATGGCCTGTTGTTTCTGGGCCGAATAAAGACTCACTGGTGAGCACATTATGGTCACCTAACTGAGCCCCAGTTCTAAACATCAGCAGTAGCAAGAATGATAATAGACTGCCTAACTTCCACCATACGAGCCAAGTGGCATGCAGAATTGGTGATGGGTGAATGTTTGTGAGACAGTGAATAACTATATGTGAGACAAATCGATTACTGAATGTGAATGTTCACTAGATATTTCTATTTTAATATCGGGGAGAAAAATAATGCCAGCTCCGCCAACGATTTCTTTGTATGGAGAGGTCTAGAAGAATGAGCCAGTTGCACTATTTTGTTGTTACCTGACGAAGCACCTTTTTGTTGTGGAGGTAGCCAATGTTTAGTGCTGTTGAGCAGGAAAACATGCCTTTTACAAAATGGTCAAATACTGCATTTTTTATTGTATAACTATATTGCTATTCTGCATATCCCTTGTCGTATACTTGGATTTAATAATCACAATAGGTGAAATGTTTTAGGTATTACAAAGAATGTCAAGGTTCGTGTCAATATTGCAGCATTCTTATTTAAAAGAAATACAGAGCACATTTCCTGGACACCTATTAGAGTTTACCACATGAGGAATTAGCATAACCCATCTGATCCATTTATTTTGTGTTCCTTTTTATCATTCTGCTTTTGTGTTCCTTGAGCGTGTTCGAGTACTTCTCTTAGTTCTATTTTATTCGGAGTAGGAGGTAGTGAATAACTTCTTTTTCAGGTCTAAATGTGTGGAGTGCCTGATTTTGAGAGATTAGCAACATTTCCTTCCAAGCTTTGTTATCAATTGAAGTGATTTATTTTGCTTACTCTATCAAATCTGAAGCTGCAAGGTATTTTTGTGCTAATTACCTTGCATTTGATTCCACTTTATTTGATTTTGACGAAAATTGTCTTTAAGCATAAGCATTCTGATATCTTCTAGTTCATGATCAACTGAGCCTTTTCTCGAGGATTACATTTAAGTTAGTGGAATCTATTTTGCATGCTTCCCTAATTACAATAATGTACTCTGTTAATAAATGTCATCTTTTTAATTTCAGTTCAGATGTGGGCTTAACATGTACCTTACTTGATACAATCTCTGGTCCAAGGCCATGGGGGTTTCCACTGAGCCAGAGCACCGTCATTGTATTGGACTCACACAACCACCCGAGGAAGACAGTTCTTTATAATGGAAGGACTCTCTGTACTCAACCATGCCAATGTCCTTAATGGTTTATCCTAGTCTAAGTGCACCTAAATATATCATTTGCATAGATCTTTTTTTACAAACGATCTGCTATTGTGAAATTGATCTAATCTGATCCCATAGCCCAGCCAGCTCTCTCTAATAGCATCTTGTGACACATGCCATGGTCTATATACAAAAATCCCATGTGTTCTTTTAATGCTTACCATATCATGAGAACTTTACTGTCAGCAACAAACTGGCAATGAAATCAAGTTTAACGGGTCTTTTCAGTAAACCTGAACCCCAGCTCTCTCAAATTTTCAGATGAGGTGAGGGCTTAGGTCGATGAATATCCACAATTGTGAATGACCAGGACAAAGACAAAGATGCATGATTGGACAGTATTCTCGGACCAAAACCTACATGGAGTACCTCATCTCTTCCGTGTCAATCCATCAGCAACCTGTTGATACTAGTGTAATCGTTATGTAATGGATGTAGGAGAGTAGGATCTGCTTCACATGGGTACCCCCACTTTTTGCTGATGCTTCACTGTTTTTCGACTTTAGTCTGGCTGGGGCCCTGCTAATCAGAACCCCAGCCTAGATGCTTCCTCTCTAAAATGGTTTCCCTGTGCCCTAGGCACATCTCTGATTGGAATCTGGAGTGCCCTTGTAAGTCCCTAGTATATGGTATACTATGTACCCAGGGCATAGGTACCTCAGAGGCCTACCAGGGGCTGCAGCATGTATTGTGCCACCCCTGGAAGGCCAGCCAAAGGACACCACAGGTCTGCTACTGCAGCCTGGGTAAGGTGGTGCATGCACCCCTTACTGTGATATAGGTTACCTATATCACTACCTACATACACACATATAAACCTATAAGTCACTCCTATGGCAGGCCTTATCAATCCTGAAGGCAGAGTGCGTGGTTCCTATGTGAGAGGGTGCCCCTGCATGAGCAGGGCCCCTCTGCAGTGTTCGGAGACCCTTCTCTGATGCTGTTTGTAGTGCAGCCTGACCATATACTCTTAAGCGCATTATAAACTCGCGTTAAAATGCTAACTTTGGGATGGCTGCACGGAAACATGTCATGTTTGGTGTCAAACATCTTGGAATACTACCCCCCCGCCAGTTCTGGCGGCGGGGGTAGCATTCCACCCTTCTAGAGGGTGAGACATGTACACACCGGCCTGCCCGATAACTTCTTTCCAAGCCCTGGCATCACAAAATGGATGCCGCTACCACAGACACGAGTCTGGCCTCCTGCTGCTGACCGAAACTCCGGCAGGGGAGGCCTGGACAATAGGTTTCCTGTCCCAGGGAGGTGTGACCACCTCCCCAGACAGGATAGTGTGTATTGGGGCTGGGCGGGAGCACTCTCTGGTGCTTTGAAGTCCTGCACTGGGGGCACATTTGGTGTCCCTGTGCATACCCCAGTTCAAACCAGCTCAGGGGCTTCCAGCCCCTGCTCTGGCGCGAAACTGGACAAAGGGAAAGGGGTGTAGCCACCCCTCTGCCCTGACCCTCCCATAGGTGGGTCCACAGAGTATGTCCAACCCCCTACCTTAGTATAAGTATGGGACCCCAGTCCTTAGGACTTTAGATTAACCTGGACGAAACTCTGACACAGAATCCTGGACCTTCGACGCTCTACTTCAAGATTAGAGGACTGAAGAATCTCCCTTGGGGTCAAGGAGTGACTCCCCTGCTTGGCAGGCACCAAAGAAGCAATTGTCCGGTCTGCATCGCTGAAGCTCCCGCTGGACGCTGAAGTCTTTGCATCACCAGAGGTGGATTTCCAGACTTCCCCGAGGCTGCCCTGAGTCCCCAGCAAAGCTGAGGCCCGTAGCTGTTGTGGGTAACGTGGAACCGTGACCCCTGGACACCGAGCACATTTGCAAGTGCATCCTCTTCCTGGGCTCCCACGAAGTTGTGCTTTGGGCTCCGAGTAGCCCCCGCCTCCAGCACCGACTGCACCGAAGATCACTGGCCTCCACTCCACGAGTGTCCCGTGAGCCAGCTCCAAGTGCGTCCACTCGAGGCTCCTTCGCGGTCGCTAGTCCGTTGGCTAGTAGGCCCTCCCGAAGGCCAATCTTATCCTGCTTGGGCTTCCCTGGTTGCTCCAGGCGTGCCCTGACTTACCCTCGCTGGGTGAGTCCCTCAGATCTTGCTGGTCTGCACCACCGTCCTTCTTCTATTTCCACGAGACTTGCCGTTGCCAAGGCTTGTTGGGTCCAATCCGGTCGCCGACACCTCAGCAATCGACAGACGTCGTGGGACAGCTCGATTCCAGCTCCTGGTCATCGTCGACGCCTCCTGGACCTCGTGGCTGAAGAGTCAAGACGACCGTCAACCTACCTGAAGCACCCGACATCGGTGGGCATTCGCTCATCGCCTTCCTGGTCACTGGCTAGTGACCCAGACTCTGTCCCCTCTGCTTTCAGGTTCTTCAGATCTTCGATCCACCTTTGGATCCACCCGAACACTTTCGACTTGGTCGCCAGCAGCACTTTGCAGCAGATCGCCATAGTAAACGACGACGAAACACGACCCCGAAAGACACCTATGCACCCGGCTTCCCTGGGTGAGGTAACTCGAGTACTCCGGTGCTCCCGTGGGTATAGACTCCAGAACGACCTAGTTCTAAAGGGGTTTGCTCCAAGTCCTCCTCTAAGTGTCCCTTTTCTTTAAAATTCCAACCGCGACTTTCCCCATAGAAGTCAACGGCGATTCGCGGCTGTGTTATCACACTGCACGCGTCCCCCGTGGGTCCCCTGTGTCACTACCTTGGGTGGTTCCTTGTGGTCCAAGCACTTCTACAGGCTCTAGGCCTTGTGTCTAGCTCAGTCGTGGTTCTTATACCACTTTATTGGTATATGGTTTGGTACGCCCCTAGGGCTCAAACGTGTATTTGTGCTATTACTGTTAATAACTAACTTATAACTTATGTACTTCGAACTCTAGCCTCATAAAGAGACTAGAGGGGTGTGTTTAGCAATAAATACATATATTTTGAATATATACCTGGTGTGGTCCTCTTTCATTTGGTCACTCAAGAGATTATAGACTGGTAAAACAAGCTGCTTTACATTCCTTCAAGACTTAGCCTGAAGGCTGCTCTCCATAGCTACCACTAGGATAGCTTTCAGTAAAGGTTGTCTTTAACCTATCTCCAATATGGGGTTGTTTGGACTGGTGCAAGGTGCCCACTATAATTAGTGGACAGCATATACCAGGCCAACTTCTCACATTGGTGTGCAGCGTGTGGGATTCCAGCTTGCTATTGTTTTACCAGATAATCTCAATTGAATTGATCAACTGAAAACCACTAAGGGTACCTAAGGTACATATAAATCAAGCTTAGTAATACAGTAAGTTCTACTGAACTTAGAGTTGTGTGTTAAGGGATAGCACACCCTTTCTACAACTCAAGAGAGTTTAGTAGGCCACACTAGAGTAGGTAGTGCATACACCACACCTCACTAGTAATGTCTTCAAAGCCAGGACCCAGTGAGTCCTTGCCAGAAGCCAATGGGCTTCTTCCCTCCAAGTATGATAAACTCCCATTCTTGGAATTGAGAGCATTATGCAATACTAGGAAGTTGAAGGCAGGCAAAAGTGCCAGCACCTGAAGGAGGTGTTACTGGCTGATGATCTCAGCAGGCCCCTAGGGTCTGAAGGGGTAGGCAGAGAGGGTGGGGCAGCAGATGAGGAAGGAGCCAGGGGTGAAGAAACCCAGGCCCCCCCCTCTGAAACTGGCCAGGAAGGTGAAAATGACCTTGTCCTGGAAAACCCTATTCCTCCTGTGGAGGAGGAGGAGGAGGATCAGAATGACCTCCCCTTTGTCCCCCAGGAAGAGTACTGAGTGTGCCCAGAAGGTCTAGATCTCCTTCTCAGGAGTCTAACCACTCTGACACCTCAATAGGGTCCTCTGTCTCTTCTCATAGGAGAGAATCCTCCCATGACAGGAGGAAGAGACTGATTCAGTATGAGCAAGCCCAGCTTGAACTCAGAAAACAGCAGTTGGCTATAGACAGGGAGTCCCTAGATCTCTATAGAGAGAGACAAAAGTTGGGACTAGAGTCCCATGGTGGCAGCAATTTCCCCAAAGATAGGGAAAGGTCTTATGACCATAGAAACCTGAGCAAGATTGTCCCTCCCTACCAGAGTGGGGATGACATCCACAAATGGATAACTGCTCTAGAGAGGGCCTGTAAAGTACAGAGGGTCCCTCAGGAGCAGTGGGCAGCAATCTTGTGGCTCTCCTTTGCAGACAAAGGTAGAGACAAGCTCCTCACTGTAAGAGAAGAGGATGCTGACAATTACAAGGTCTTGAAGAGTGCTCTGATTGATGGGTTTGGCCTAACAACTGAACAATACAGGTTAAAGTTCAGAGACACCCAAAAAGCACAGACTCAAGACTGGGTAGACTATGTGGATTGTTCTGCTAAGGCTCTGGAAGGCTGGTTGATGGGCAGTAAGGTGTGTGACTTCACAGGATTGTACAATCTTATCATGAGGGAGCAGATTCTTAATAACTGTCAAAATCAGCTGTTGCATCAGTACCTGGTGGACTCTGATCTGACCTCTCCCCAAGAATTGGGAAAGAAGGCAGACAAATGGGTCAGAACCAGGGTGAGGCAGAAGGTACAGAACCAAGGTGGTGACCCTAAGAAGCAAGATTCGAAAAACTCTGATAAGGGTGGGGAGAAGGGTAAAGATCAAAAGTCTTCACAAGGCCCCCAAAAATCTTCTTCAGGTGGGGATTCACAGTCTAACAAAGGGAAAGGCCAAAGAAAACCATGGTGCAAGGTCTGTAAGCAAAAGACCCACTGGACCAGTGATTGCACCAAGTCCAAAGACTCTACTCCAGCCCCCACCAACGCCCCTAAGGCACCTGTTCCCCCTAGTACAGTTACAGTTGGTGGTGGGAGTACACAAGCCAAGGGTTTAATAGGGTTGACCCTGGGTAAGGAGATGAGCTCTGACTTAGTCAGAGAACTCACTCAGGCTGTCCTAGTCTGTGATGGGGGCATGGATGTGACCTCCTCTGTGAGTCCCAGTAATCTGGGCAAGTACAGACAACAGCCCTTAATCAATGGAAAAGAGGCTTTGGCATTTAGGGACACAGGGGCAAGTGTCACCATGGTGACACAAGACCTTGTGGATCCTGGGCAGATTATACTTGGTGAAATGTACCAAGTGACCAATGCTAGCAATGTCAGAACAGACCATACTCTGGCAGTTGTTAACTTCTCCTGGGGAGGGGTAACTGGCCTTAAGAAGGTTGTGGTGAGTGCAAACCTACCAGTGGAATGCTTGCTTGGCAATGATCTTGAAACTTCAGCTTGGGCAGAAGTGGAGCTCAGGACCCATGCAGAAATGCTGGGGATCCCTGCAGATGTGTTTGCTGTGACCAGGTCACAGAGCAAAATGTCTAACACTGAACAGGCCTTGGATTCTGGAATAATGGACCAAGTGCCCTCCAAGAAGAGGAGTAGTAGGGTAAAGGCAGTGCCTTCCCCCTTGGCTCAGAAGGAAGATCAGTCTCTTGAGGGGGATGATCTCAGTCCTGAGGAAGGAACTGTCCCAGAGGAGCTTGAACCTGACCAGGTTGAGTTCTTGGGGACAGGGGGCCCTTCCAGGGTAGATCTGAGCCAGGAGCAGCAGAGCTGCCCCTCTCTTGAACCCCTCAGACAGCAAGCTGCTGCTGAGGCTGCTGGGAAAGCTAGTGGTCCCCATACAGTGTATTGGGATGATGGACTCTTGTACTCAGAGTGTAGAGACCCCAAGCCTGGTGCCACCAGGAGGTTGGTTATACCTCTGAAGTTCAGGGGCTTCCTATTGACCCTAGCCCATGATATTCCCTTAGCAGGTCACCTGGGCCAGAACAAGACTTGGGACAGACTTGTCCCTCACTTTCACTGGCCCCATATGTCTGAAGACACCAAGGAGTTTTGTCGCTCCTGTGTAACCTGCCAGGCCAGTGGCAAGGCAGGTGGCACTACAAAGGCCCCCTGATACCACTACCTGTGGTGGGGGTTCCCTTTGAAAGGGTGGGGATTGACATTGTTGGTCCCATGGATCCCCAAACAGCATCTGGGCACAGGTTTATCCTGGTGGTAGTGGATCATGCCACCAGGTACCCAGAGGCTATTCCCCTTAGGACCACTACAGCACCTGTGGTGGCAAGGGCCCTCCTGGGAATTTTCTCAAGAGTGGGCTTCCCTAAGGAGGTTGTATCAGACAGGGGTGCTAACTTTATGTCTGGATACTTGAAAGCAATGTGGAAGGAGTGTGGAGTGACTTACAAGTTCACCACACCCTATCACCCACAATGCAATGGTTTAGTTGAGAGATTCAACAAAACCTTGAAGGGCATGATTAAAGGGCTCCCAGAAAAGCTTAGGCGAAGATGGGACATACTCTTGCCCTGCCTTTTATTTGCATACAGGGAGGTGCCTCAAAGGGGGTTGGCTACAGCCCTTTTGAACTTTTGTTTGGTCACCCTGTCAGGGGTCCATTGTGCTTGGTGAAGGAAGGATGGGAGTTACCTCTCAAGCCCCCAAAGCAAGACATAGTGGACTATGTACTTGGTCTCCGCTCCAGGATGGCTGAGTACATGAAAAAGGCAACTAAAAACCTTGAGGCTAGCCAAGAACTTCAAAAAGCCTGGCATGACCAAAAGGCTGTACTGACTGTTTACCAGCCAGGACAGAAGGTGTGGGTGTTGGAGCCAGTGGCCCCAGCAGCTCTCCAAGACAAATGGAGTGGACCCCATACCATTGTTGAACAGAAGGGTGAGGTTACCTACTTAGTAGACCTAGGAACACCCAGGAGTCCCCACAGGGTTCTCCATGTCAACAGGTTCAAACCATATGTGGACAGGGCAGACATGGGCTTGCTCATGGCTACTGATGAGGGACAGGAGGAAGAGAGTGACCCACTCCCTGACCTGCTCTCACAGAACCCTGATGATGGGTCAGTGGATGGTGTAGCCTTGGCAGGCAGCCTCACTACCCAGCAGCAGACTGATTGCAGACAGGTGCTCAATCAGTTCAGACACATGTTCTCACTGACACCCAGTCAGACCACCTGGTGCACTCATGAAGTGGACACTGGGGACAGTCTGCCTATTAAAAATAAGATTTATAGGCAACCTGACCATGTCAGGGACTGTATCAGGACAGAAGTCCAGAAAATGTTGGAGTTGGGAGTTATTGAACCCTCAGATAGCCCTTGGGCTAGTCCAGTGGTCCTTGTGCCAAAACCTCACACCAATGGTGGGAAAAGAGAGATGAGGTTTTGTGTGGACTACAGGGGTCTCAATGCAGTCACTAGGACTGATGCCCATCCAATACCTAGGGCAGATGAGCTAATAGACACTTTGGCATCAGCCAAGTATCTAAGCACATTTGACCTGACAGCTGGCTACTGGCAGATCAGACTAGCTGATGATGCAAAGCCAAAAACAGCATTCTCAACCCCTAGTGGGCATTATCAATTTATGGTGATGCCCTTTGGTCTGAAGAATGCACCTGCCACTTTTCAGAGGTTGGTGAATACAGTTCTCACAGGTCTGGAAGCCTATAGTGCAGCATATCTAGATGATATTGCTGTCTTTAGCTCCACCTGGGAGGATCACCTGGTCCACCTCAGAAATGTTTTACAGGCCCTGCAGAAAGCAGGCCTGACTATCAAGGCCACCAAGTGCCAGATAGGGCAGAGTCAGGTTGTGTACCTGGGCCACCTTGTGGGTGGAGGCCAGGTTCAACCCTTGCAGAGCAAGATCCAGACCATCATGGACTGGACTGCTCCAACTACCCAGACTCAGGTGAGAGCCTTCTTAGGCCTGACTGGGTACTATAGGAGATTTGTCAAGGGGTATGGATCAATAGTGACACCCCTGAATGACTTAACTTCCAAGAAAATGCCCAAAAGGTTCAGTGGACAGTTAGCTGTCAAAAGGCATTTGATGACCTAAAGCAGGCCATGTGCACTGCTCCCATTCCACAGAGTCCTGATTACTCCAAGAAGTTCATTGTCCAAACCGATGCATCTGAATTGGGGGTAGGGGCTGTACTGTCACAATTGAATGATGAAGGTCAGGATCAGCCAGTAGCTTTTATTAGCAGAAGGCTGACCCCTAGAGAGAAACGTTGGTCGGCCATTGAGAGGGAGGCCTTTGCTGTGGTCTGGGCTCTGAAGAAGTTGAGGCCATACTTGTTTGGTACTCACTTCCTTGTTCAAACAGACCATAAGCCCCTCTTATGGCTAAAACAAATGAAGGGTGAAAACCCCAAACTGCTTAGGTGGTCCATTTCCCTACAGGGGATGGACTTCACAGTGGAACATAGACCTGGGAGTAACCATGCCAATGCAGATGGACTCTCTAGGTACTTCCACTTAGAACATGAAGACTTAACTGGGCAAGGTTAGTTTAATGTCCCTACATTTGGGGGGTTGTGTAGGAGAGTAGGATCTGCTTCACATGGGTACCCCCACTTTTTGCTGATGCTTCACTGTTTTTCGACTTTAGTCTGTCTGGGGCCCTGCTAATCAGAACCCCAGCCTAGCTGCTTCCTCTCTAAAATGGTTTCCCTGTGCCCTAGGCACATCTCTGATTGGAATCTGGAGTGCCCTTGTAAGTCCCTAGTATATGGTATACTATGTACCCAGGGCATAGGTACCTCAGAGGCCTACCAGGGGCTGCAGCATGTATTGTGCCACCCCTGGAAGGCCAGCCAAAAGGACACCACAGGTCTGCTACTGCAGCCTGGGTAAGGTGGTGCATGCACCCCTTACTGTGATATAGGTTACCTATATCACTACCTACATACACACATATAAACCTATAAGTCACTCCTATGGCAGGCCTTATCAATCCTGAAGGCAGAGTGCGTGGTTCCTATGTGAGAGGGTGCCCCTGCATGAGCAGGGCCCCTCTGCAGCGTTCGGAGACCCTTCTCTGATGCTGTTTGTAGTGCAGCCTGACCATATACTCTTAAGCGCATTATAACCTCGCGTTAAAATGCTAACTTTGGGATGGCTGCACGGAAACATTTCGTGTTTGGTGTCAAACATCTTGGAATACTACCCCCCCGCCAGTTCTGGCGGCGGGGGTAGCATTCCACCCTTCTAGAGGGTGAGACATGTACACACCGGCCTGCCCGGTAACTTCTTTCCAAGCCCTGGCATCACAAAATGGATGCCGCTGCCACAGACACGAGTCTGGCCTCCTGCTGCTGACCGAAACTCCGGCAGGGGGGGCCTGGACAATAGGTTTCCTGTCCCAGGGAGGTGTGACCACCTCCCCAGACAGGATAGTGTGTATTGGGGCTGGGCGGGAGCACTCTCTGGTGCTTTGAAGTCCTGCACTGGGGGCACATTTGGTGTCCCTGTGCATACCCCAGTTCAAACCGGCTCAGGGGCTTCCAGCCCCTGCTCTGGCGCGAAACTGGACAAAGGGAAAGGGTGTAGCCACCCCTCTGCCCTGACCCTCCCATAGGTGGGTCCACAGAGTATGTCCAACCCCCTACCTTAGTATAAGTATGGGACCCCAGTCCTTAGGACTTTAGATTAACCTGGACGAAACTCTGACACAGAATCCTGGACCTTCGACGCTCTACTTCAAGATTAGAGGTCTGAAGAATCTCCCTTGGGGTCAAGGAGTGACTCCCCTGCTTGGCAGGCACCAAAGAAGCAATTGTCCGGTCTGCATCGCTGAAGCTCCCGCCGGACGCCGAATTCTTTGCATCACCAGAGGTGGATTTCCAGACTTCCCCGAGGCTGCCCTGAGTCCCCAGCAAAGCGGAGGCCCGTAGCTGTCGTGGGTAACGTGGAACCGTGACCCCTGGACACCGAGCACATTTGCAAGTGCATCCTCTTCCTGGGCTCCCACGAAGTTGTGCTTTGGGCTCCGAGTAGCCCCCGCCTCCAGCACCGACTGCACCGAAGATCACTAGCCTCCACTCCACGAGTGTCCCGTGAGCCAGCTCCAAGTGCGTCCACTCGAGGCTCCTTCGCGGTCGCTAGTCCGTTGGCTAGTAGGCCCTCCCGAAGGCCAATCTTATCCTGCTTGGGCTTCCCTGGTTGCTCCAGGCGTGCCCTGACTTACCCTCGCTGGGTGAGTCCCTCAGACCTTGCTGGTCTGCACCACGTCCTTCTTCTATTTCCACGAGACTTGCCGTTGCCAAGGCTTGTTGGGTCCAATCCGGTCGCCGACACCTCAGCAATCGACAGACGTCGTGGGACAGCTCGATTCCAGCTCCTGGTCGTCGTCGACGCCTCCTGGACCTCGTGGCTGAAGAGTCAAGACGACCGTCAACCTACCTGAAGCACCCGACATCGGTGGGCATTCGCTCATCGCCTTCCTGGTCACTGGCTAGTGACCCAGACTCTGTCCCCTCTGCTTTCAGGTTCTTCAGATCTTCGATCCACCTTTGGATCCACCCGAACACTTTCGACTTGGTCGCCAGCAGCACTTTGCAGCAGATCGCCATAGTAAACGACGACGAAACCCGACCCCGAAAGACACCTATGCACCCGGCTTCCCTGGGTGAGGTAACTCGAGTACTCCGGTGCTCCCGTGGGTATAGACTCTAGAACGTCCTAGTTCTAAAGGGGTTTGCTCCAAGTCCTCCTCTAAGTGTCCCTTTTCTTTAAAATTCCAACCGCGACTTTCCCCATAGAAGTCAACGGCGATTCGCGGCTGTGTTATCACACTGCACGCGTCCCCCGTGGGTCCCCTGTGTCACTACCTTGGGTGGTTCCTTGTGGTCCAAGCACTTCTACAGGCTCTAGGCCTTGTGTCTAGCTCAGTCGTGGTTCTTATACCACTTTATTGGTATATGGTTTGGTACGCCCCTAGGGCTCAAACGTATATTTGTGCTATTACTGTTAATAACTAACAACTTATGTACTTCGAACTCTAGCCTCATAAAGAGACTAGAGGGGTGTGTTTAGCAATAAATACATATATTTTGAATATATACCTGGTGTGGTCCTCTTTCATTTGGTCACTCAAGAGATTATAGACTGGTAAAACAAGCTGCTTTACATTCCTTCAAGACTTAGCCTGAAGGCTGCTCTCCATAGCTACCACTAGGATAGCTTTCAATAAAGGTTGTCTTTAACCTATCTCCAATAAGGGGTTGTTTGGACTGGTGCAAGGTGCCCACTATAATTAGTGGACAGCATATACCAGGCCAACTTCTCACAATGGATAATAAAACAAATCATCCCTTTTTCCTGTGTGGCTGTGCCTCCAGCTATGTACAAGCCTAAAATCACTGCATATGAATTGAAGCATTAAGTAAAGGGGCCAGGACATGTCATTTGAAGGAGCTGGGAATTGCCAATTGAAGGGTGCTGGGACGCACCGAAGGAACGGTCAAGCAAAGAATCCATTGTGCGATTCAAATTGTTTGCCAAGAATAGAACTGTCTCATGGATGCCTATGGTCAGTGTTAATGTGGATGTAAAGAGATTGAGATCGTCATACTCCGAAATAAAAGAGATGCACCATCCTATCAAAGATGGTGCCCTTAATCGAAATCCGGCTGCGGTGGTCACCATTCGTATAAGTCTGGGCTCAAAAGAGAAGCAGGTTATCATAACATACCCCCTTGTTGAAGACCTTTAACAATAATAGAAACCAGGACCAGCCTCACAGCCAGCCAATTTGATGTGTTCCATTTTAATCAAGTGCATTTCTTACAAATTGCCCATTTGGACCCTCTCTCAATCGGGCATGACCTTGTCATGTTTCCCGCTAACAATAATGTATAGTCTTCCTGCAGAAATTCTGGTTACTGTATCTTAAATTCAGGCCATATCTATGGCAAGTGTGATAACGACACAGTATAGGACAATGGTGTACAAATGATGTATATGGGAATGGCTCATCAAACGGACCCCAGCTGAAGCGCCTCCTTCAACCCTGTTTCCAGTCACCAACCCTAACCTAGCAGCTAAGCCCCTATCAAAACAACCAAGCGATAGTCGCCCCATAACCAACAGGAAACAAATAAATAATGCCTGTAAGGGAGAGATATGAATTGCGCCTACAACACACAAAACCTTTCCGGTCTCTTAAAATGTCTGTATGTAGAGGGATTCCAATGAGAAAGAACTGGTAGTTCAGTCTGGAAGTCGCTGCATCCTGACAGAGAGGAGCTCATAAACCCAGCAGCAGCCTCAGGATGGATCTTGGCAAAATCAGGCAATTTCTGGCTGCACAGTAGCCATGTTCCATCATATTGCTCTGTAGGAGTCGCAGAGGGGGCGAGCCCATTGGATACATTTACAACTTAACTCTATGTAGCAAAGTCCTACACTGAGTCATTCTCTCCGTTTCTCCTTTGATTTGAAACACCCACAGGGACATAAGGCAAAGTAGGAAGTTACCGCGCCTCATTATGACATGACAAGTCCCAGCATCTGATCCTAAAATGGTGGTTTCCAGAATCTGGTCGCTTGCACTGGTAAGAGCTGCTCAACATCTCTCCTCAACGATGTCCACATCATGGAGGGGGAGAGACCAGTCATGCACACGGCCCCTACATCCATCAAGAATAGACCAAAACATTGCACCAGCTACCCTGAAAGTGAAGCTTATAGCTTCTGCCCAGCTTACCATACTCATTTGCTGAAAATGTTCGTTAAGAAGTGATGTGATAATTACATAGTTCAGAAGTTGCATGATTTTATACTGTCTATTGATGTAGCATCACATCCACCTCTCAGCAACCTTTGGTAACTTCCGCCCAGACTTGATACAGGATGGTGTCAACATGTTGACCCAGTGCTGGCAGCAAGATGCAGGATGGTGCCAGCATTATGACTCAGTGAGTTGCCTCTGCTCACATTGCTGGCTAGCGCTGTGTCTCCTGCTTGAGCCAGTATCTGCATATATTCAATAAATATGATGTTATTTGGCTTTGTGGGCTCATCTTGGGTATTAAGAGCTACATGAATAGGGGGCGCTAGAGGGCGCACGGCAAGATGGCCGCACCTTAGGGTCGCTCTGCCCGGCTGAGCCACCATCCGCCTATAATCCGCCTGAAAAAGCAGAATCTGCACTACAGAAACCACGCGACCCTAGCTGTCCAAGACCCCTGCATACTTTGGTGGAATTGCGGAGAGGTAGATTGCACTGTAGCAGCGCATCACCGGAGGAGCCGAGGCCCGCGGCGGACGCACAAGATGGCGGCCGCCTGAATACCCCACTGACGGGGCCGGGCTGCGGCGTTCCTGCTTGCCACGGAATTGAGGCGCCGACTGGAAGTGGCCGAGAGTTGCTGCCTGCGGCGTACCTGCCCGCTTCCGAGGTGGGGTGCTGATTGGAGGCGGCCGGGAGTTGCGGAGGCTGTGCGGGCCCTGCGGGAACGAGGCCGAGTACAGAGCTGCTGGGCGCTGCTGCCGCGATCACGGACACAGCGTGGGAGAGGCGAGCGGCGGCGGCCCGGTGCGAGATCTGAGGGCCACACTTGCGGACTGCCGGCGGAGGCGACTCCTGGGGTGCTGGTCACGGTGAGTGGGGCGCGGCCCGGCCCGGGGTTCGCGACAGCGGAGGCGGGCGGGGGCCCTGGTCGGCGCTGCGGCTTGCGAGCTTGGGCGGGAGCCCGGGGGGGAGCTGTAAGCGGAGGCAGTCGCGCCGACGGTGGCGTTTCGGAGTGGGAGACCGCATTTCAGTTGCTGCCCGTCTACTGGCTGTCACTACCGCGGCTGCTGCTGGGCGGCTCGTCTACGTGGAGCGAGGCCCGTGCTTTGTGGGTCCCACTGGGAAATTGGAGCGCTAGGCCTCTGAGGGAGCAGCGATCCGGGAGAGGGGGGAATGGCATACTTACCCCTGCGTTGCCACTTGCTATCCTCGAGGCTGTTGTAGCAGGTCTCTGGACGGAGAGTGCTGCATGTGACCCTGGTTTAGATCTGGAATACACCCCGCATTGCCTTGTACTGCTGCGGATTCTTCGCTGGATGCGACTCCTGAGTGAGCACCTCCTCACATCTTGGTGGCCGGGGGCCTGTGCCGACTCCCCTTGTTTTAATTGAACTGCTGGCTCACTGGCTCTTGATGTAGGGCTAGTTGACACGAGAAATTTTACTGGCGGGGGGCCTACCCTTCATGCTCTGACTCCGAGTCCACTTCCTGCTGTCGGGCGGCCTCTTGTGCTGGTGCGTGGGCGGGAGCCTGCATATCTCGGGCGGGCCCTTGCGCTCACCTGGAAGAACGGATTGAGGGGTGAGTTCTCTTGGCGACCCGCTTGGAATCTGCGGGGGATTCAGTTCGCCCCCTTACAGAAGACTTGTCTAGATCTAGAGCGCCATGGGCAGAACAGACAAAACCCAGCCTCGCCTTACGTTCGAGGCCCGAAAACCCACTAAAACCCCGCAGAAAGCTGCCTTGGACTCGGAGGCCGATGCACAGGAGGGAGGGCCCACTGCCCTCGAGACCACGCTTTTGGCTATGCAGCGCAGCCTCCAATCCATCGAGGGAACAATGGCGGCTGTCAACAATCGGCTGGACCACATGTCCTCGCAGCTGGAAAAACAGAGTGCACGTATGGGGGAAGTCGAGCAGCGGGTTTCTGCAGCGGAGGATGGTTTAAGTGAAGTCACCGGGAAAACGCTTAACATGGAAAAAGTCCTTTCAGTCATCCAAGCCAAGAATGAGGATTTAGAGGCTCGCTCCAGGCGCAATAATCTCCGCATTACTGGGCTGCCGGAATCCACAAATGTGGGCAAAATGGAGACCTTCATTGAAACATTGATCACAGACCTATTCGGTACGGAGCAGCTTTCACCCATGTTCATTGTGGAGCGGGCTCACCGCTCATTAGCTGCTCGACCGGCCCCGGGCGCTCCTCCCCGCCCCATTATTGCAAGAGTATTGAACTACAGGGACCGGGATGCTATTTTACGCCTGGCAAGAGAGAAGGGGCCATAGAACATCAAGGCAATAAACTTTCATTTTTTCCCGATTTTACTGTCGCTGTCCAAGCTGCGAGGAGGGAGTTTGGGGTTGTCAAAAAATTTCTACAAGCGGAAGGGGTACCCTGCTCGCTTGAAGATAGGCCCTGATGGGGACTCTCACATTTTCAATAACCCCAAGGCAGCCTTAGAACATGCCAAACGCCTCAAGAGGAGGCGACGCGAATCCCGATCACCATCAGATACTGAGGAACAATAGACCCATAGGGTGCATCGGCTGAACTATCCTGCTGCCACGGTTGCCTATTTGACTTTCCAGGTTTCTCATTAACTCATGATGTATCATTTATCAGTATGACTTGTTCTTTCTCCCACTCACAGGTGTTTTTAGTCGGAGCTGAATGGGATATGCATGCTCTCATACTATGGGCGCGCTCCATGATGTTGTAATTTCCAGGCATAGTCGCAGATCCCTGCTCAGCCTCCTCCTACTAGATAGGAGGATAGTAGCACTCTAACGCCCTCACATGATGGGAGCACCCCATCTAAGTTTTGCATTGCTGGTTGTTCGTTGGGACGGGGGGGGGGGGGGTGTGGGTAGGGATGGCTTTGGCGAGTTGGGGACGCTGAAGTGGGAGGGGGGATGGGGGATTGCGATGGGGGGCTGCTCTCTGGCACTGTCTTTTTTGTGTTTTATGCTTTTTACTATTTTCAATGTAATAGCACAAGCATGTCTCTGAAATATTTGATAGTCACACCACTTCATAGCCTGCTGATTAGATGAGTGGTAAAATACGCCTTTTAACATGGAATGTTCGTGGCCTCAACACTCCCAAAAAGATCAGGTCGGTGTTCGCCTATTTAGACAGGATGGAGGTCCACATTGCCTTCTTACAGGAGACACATCTTACTAAATCTTCCGAAAGGAAGGTGGGGGCTCGATGGGCTGGCTTCCGCGCCTCTTCCTCTTATTCTAGCTATGCACGGGGAGTGATTATTCTGATCAAGAAAGGGATACCGTTTCAAGTAACGCGCACAGAGACTGATGATCTGGGCCGAGTGGTGCTGGTGCATGGCCAACTAGGTCGGTCAAGTGTCCTTTTTGTAAATGTGTATGGACCGAATGTTGATAATCCGGCCTTTTTCGCTGATGTTTGGCGCCGCATCTCGGGGTTTTCAGACGCGGAGATCATATGGGGAGGGGATTTCAATGTCTGTCTGGATATGGAGGCTGATCGGAGGGGTAGTGAAAATGCACGGCCTAAACAAGCGGCGGAAGTGTTGCGCGGCCTGATGCATGCGGGACGCTTGAGGGATGTGTGGCGTATGCAACATTTGGGGGAGCGAGAGAGCACGTTTGTTTCATCTGTGCATGGGACTTGGTCTCGCTTGGACTTTTGGCTGGCTACGGAGGCTGCATGTGCGTGGGGGCGATTGGAGTGCGCCACTTAGCTAGGACGCTCTCGGATCACTCCCCAGTGCTCCTGGATCTACAGGTCCCAGCATGTGATAGACCACCTTTCCAGTGGCGCTTACAACCGTCCTCCCTGATGGACCTGGTCTTCCGGGCCACAGTTGGAGAGGCTATTTGCAATTTTTTCTGGGAAAATGCTGGTACAGTTGATAGCGCAGGCACCATGTGGGAAGCGTTCAAAGTCACTATCAGAGGGGTCTGTATGGGGGCGCAGGCTGGAGTACTGCGCGATTTACGGCGCAGAATTCACAAATTGGCCGCCGATACTTCCATTCTAGAGCGAGCCTACAAGACGGACCCGCTACCCGAAACTCTGTCCAAAATCCGTGAACTGGTGACAGAACATAATGACACGGCTGACCAGGAAATGGTACATAGGTCCAGGCGCAGTAAGGCCCGATATTATGGTGAGGGGGGTCGACCTAGCCGCTCTCTTGTGCAAAAATTGGCTGTGCCGCGGAGTCAAGAGTATATCACGGAAATCCTAGACGAGGCAGGGAAAGCTTCTTACGGCACAACTGCCATTAGTGAGACCATACTTGACTATTACACAGCACTCTATAGTAATAGAGATGTAGTGCAACCGGCCGAGATCCATTCATATTTGGATGATGTCGCACTGGGCTGGCTGTCTCCCGGCCACAGGGAATATCTTACTCAACCTTTTGATGAGGAAGATGTCAAACTCGCTATTATGTCCCTCCCTACTTGCAAAGCGGCGGGCTTAGACGGGCTCCCGAGCGAGTTCTATAAGACATTCGCGTAGGACCTGGCCCCCAGACTTCTTGAAGTCTATGCGGAGGCGTATGACACTGGACATCTCCCACCCTCATTACGGGAGGCTCTACTGGTGATGCTACTGAAACCTGATTAGGAGCCCAGCCACTGCGATTCCTACAGGCCACTCTCAATGATTAATATCGACACCAAGATACTGGCAAAAATGATTGCACTCCGTCTTCAGCCTCTGGTTCCTTTGTTGGTACTCCCTGACCAGTCTGGTTTTGTGCCTGCACGTCTACCGTGCATAACCTGCAAACTCTCTTCGCCACTCTCCACTATTTTGACGCAGATTTCCAGGCCGTGGTGGTGCTACTTGACGCCACCAAGGCGTTTGATTCCCTCTCCTGGGAGTATATGTTTACCGTTCTCACACGAATGGGTGTTCCCCCGTTCTTTTTGCAATGGATCAGGGTCTTGTATACCAAACCTGCGGCTAGAGTTCGCGTGAATGGCTGGGTATCCTCGGCGTTTCCCATTGGCAGAGGCACACGGCAGGGATGCCCTCTGTCACCAATGCTATTTGCATTGGCACTGGAGCCACTGGCATGTAAGTTGCGCCAATTGCATGCCCCCGCTGCGCTGCGCTTTAGACAACGGCCACTTGTTGTTTCGCTCTATGCGGATGACATGCTTTTATATGTCCGTGAGCCTGCAACCCACCTCCCTGAACTGCTGCGGGAATATGTTAAATTTGAAGGATTCTCTGGCTTAGGTATAAACTGGGCCAAGTCGACGGTATTTCCCTTAACAGCTGGTACTGACGAGTTCGAGATGGACTTTCCCCTGTCTTGGGCCCGGGATCCGGTGAAATACTTGGGGATCTGGTTGCACAGGGACCCTGCCCAGGTCATATCCATGAATTACGGACGCACCATCACACAACTCACTGAAAGGGCGGAGCGGTGGGCCCGCCTGCCCCTCTCGTTAGCGGACCGCATCGCTGTGATTAAAATGGTCATTTTGCCCAAACTATTATATTTATTCGTGAATATCCCTCTCCGCCTGAACATCTCGGCCTTCAAGGCAATACAGACGGCCCTACTATCATTTGTGTGGGGGGCAAAAAACCTCGTTGTAGCTGGGACACTCTAGTCCAACCCTTTGAACGCGGCGGCTTCGAGGCCCCAGATATGCGCCTTTATTACTTATGCGCTCAGGCGCATTTCGCGCATTATTGGTTCTTCCCACACCGCTATCTCCCTCATACGGCAATTGAGGCGGACGCAATACTCCCCTTGCCACTGGTGGCAGCTGCTCTCTCGGGTGGGAGTGGAGGCCCCCGGACGGAAATCAATCCGGTGCAGTACACCGCCTGGGCCTGGCAGACATTGGCTAGACGAGCGAAGCTATCCTACCTTTATGCCCCCAAGTTGCCGATTGCGGCACATCCTGGCATATCCGCGGCGCAAGAGTGTTCTGCGCTGAGCGCATTGCAAGCGGTTGGGGTCACGCAGCTGGGGGACTTGTACAAACAAAGCCTGTTCCGCTCATTGCCGGACGTGCAGGCGGGTCGGTCACATGGAGCTATGCTATGCTTCACGTATGTGAGGGTTCGGCAAGCAATCAGGGATATCTATCCTAACTACCCCACTGAGCCTCAGCCACTGCGGGCGCTGCAGGCGGTGCTCGCGGGAGAGGATCGTAAGGGACTGATTACTAAACTATACGCTGCATCACTTCGCGAGCATGAGGCGGAGGTGCATCCCTCATACGCTAAATGGAACGAAGCTCTGGGTAGCACGTTGTCCGTAGACCATTGGCATTTTTGTTGTAAACTGACTGGGCGCTTTACAGCTAACTGTAATCTACGCATCATACACTTTAAAGTTTTACACCAGCTTTATTACACCCCTGTGCAATTGCGGAAATTTGGACTGAGGGATACAGCTAATTGTGTGCGGTGTGGGCAGGCGGATGCCGATTTTCTACACCTCTCCTGGCTCTGTGCGGGGATAGCTACATTTTGGTCTAAGGTGGTGGGAGTGTTAACGGATGTCGTGCTGGAACGAGTGGGATGTACACCTGAGTTATGCTTGCTGGGCAATGTGACACCCTTAAAGCCCTGTAACAGGAGGTTGGTAGCTGTGGCGACGCTAATGGCCAAGCGGGCCGTGGCGCAGCACTGGGGCGCAAAGGGGTTGCCCACGGTTCGTAAGTGGATCCGGGACTTGACCTACTGTAGGGAACAACTAGAGACCTATGCTGAAGAACTCCCTGAGTCATCAAGGCCCAAGGACTTCTGGGCCCCACTTACCTTATATTTATCAAGCCAACCTGATTTGTAAGATGTCACACATTCTTATTTCTATGCTAAGGATACTTAATGCAATTGATCCCAGGTTATTGTGCCATTCCGACATGTGTGCGTATCAGAAGTCAAAATGTTGCCGCTATGTAGGTCACATTGCTGCAGTGCCAGAGGGAGGGGGGGGGAGGGGGTTTTGTTTTTGCCTTTATGGCATTGTCATTGGGTACCTGTTTCAAATATATACTTGATATGTATATGCACTCAAAAATTGCTTGTCCTGAATTCCTGGGCGCTTTGCTTCCGGCACGCGCGTGACATTGTTGTATGGTATGGCAAGCTGTTAATAAACAAATTAAAAAAAAAAAAAAAAGAGCTACATGAATAGAATACAGTATGAAAAAAATACAAAGGAATGCTCTATCACATTGGATTTGTTGACATAGTTGTTAACCAAATATGTTGCTCCGTTGCTACAGGGCTTCAGTCCCTTAGTCAACTGGATCCTCTTTGTCATAATATTGAGAAAGTCCCATCAACAGGCAATTGAAATGACAACAGATGACAATTGTGGATCTTACTTCAGTGGGGACAGAATCTTGTCTGAAGCTACTAATGGCATATCAAATGGGTCCTCTGAAATATTCTCCACTTTTGTTCCACTTATTGTATTGCACACAAGCCTAAAGAAAATTGTTTGACAGGCTAGCCAGGCAGGAACTGGAGTTACCTGGCGCGTTGGACAAAGACTCTCCATCCCTTTCATTGTAAGCATAGGTTTCTCTTTATCTGAGTTGTAGTCCCTCTTTTCCGTGCATTGCTATCGACTGCCAATCGAGCACAGTAACTGCACCAGTTTGTACCAGTCCCAGTTAAGCCTCCAGCACATAGTCATGCTTGTGCGTTCAAATGGGCATAATCTTACCTCAATTAAACCCCAAATTTGTACTTTGACTGATCATCAGCAAGACTCTGCATGCAAGCACAGAGCAGGCACGTATTAGGGACGGGACTATTGCTGATGGTGATCTCCCTTTAAGGCTTTTGATAAGCCATCGATCCTGTAAAATCCTTGTTGCCCAGATGAGCAGAAGGAGAGATGAGCTGCCCAGCTTGGAGAGAAGCCGACCCCTGCGTGCCATGAAGGATCACCTGACAGAAGACCTACATGGATGTCGTCTCAATGGACTGAGTCACCCAGAAGACAGAGATCCTTGCATCAAGCTGGCCAAAGCCATCGAATCAACTCAAGTTCATTGGCTGGTTCTTGGAGCTGCAGGCACGTTCCTGTCCTGCTCTGTGGTAAACCTGCAGCATCCTCATCTGACCCTTTATCTCTTGTACCCTATCTTGCCTTTCAGAACGAAGATGACATTGGTCTTTCCCACCCCGATGGGTCATCCTGCACTCTAGGCCATTGCCTAGAGGAGGTTGCCAGATGGATGGAACTCTCATGCCTTAAACTCAACGGGGACAAAACGGAACTCATGCTCCTGGGCAACTCTCCCTCTTTCAACTCGACGACACTCTTGCCCAATTGTCTTGGACCTGCTCCCGCCCCAAAAGACCAGATAAAGAGCCTTGGTATCTGGCTAGACCGCTCCCTTACCTTCAATCATCAAGCAGCTAAGCTTGCGGCTACCTGCTTTGGGTTACTCAGACTGCTGCGAAAAATTCTGCCCCTCCTCCCTTTCCAAGCCAGAAGGATCATGGTCCAAGCCCTCGTCCTCTCTCGCCTGGACTATGGTAACATCCTCTTTCTGGGAGCCCCTCAATATACCATCAATAAGCTCCAGATTATTCAAAACTGCGCCGCCCGCCTGCTTCTTCAGATCCCCCGCCGACAGTCAGCCAGACCAGCCCTGGTGTCTCTGCATTGGCTGCCAATAAAGCAAAGGATCCAGTTCAAGACACTGTGTACTGCCCACAAAGCGTTTTGGAAGACAGGCCCAGCTGTTATCCAATCCTTGATTACCCCATACCAACCTTCAAGAAATCTCCGCTCATCGACTGCCTTTCTCACCCTACCACCAAAAATAACAAGAGCTAGATGTGGCGGTCGGTCCTTTGCACACAAAGCGGCCATTCTCTGGAATTCCCTTCCACTTCACATTCGAAGTGAACCTAATCTGCTGTCTTTTCGGAAGTGTCTAAAAACGTACCTCTTCAAAAATGGGGTCTAACTAACTCTCACACTTGCCCATCCAATGGCTGTGCCGTTCTGCAGCGCTGGGAGGCCTTAGGGTAGCCATCGCGCTTTACAAATTTCAATTCATTCCTTCATTTCCCCTTGACCAATACCAACAACGTAGTGTGCCACTGACTGCTTCTTGTTGTCCTTATCCCAATATTGTTGAACCATCCTTCTAGTCCTTACAGTGGTAGATATATCATCGTTGAATTCAATTCACAGTATTACCACAAATCTTACGTTTATTTCCCAGATGGGTCTCTTGAGGCTTTCGGATCCAGTTGGTCCTCAAAACCTCTTGCCTGTCCCATCATCTGAAACTCTGGATGACTGGCCCTTTTTAATATACAGGACTCTAATGTTTGGTGCTGCCAGCATACTTTACAGTAGGTGCTGACAAAGTACTTCTGTGTCGATTGCACAGTACGTTGTAATATCATTTGAGTCCTTACATGGTCAGTTAACTCTGTCCTGACTGGATTCCATCTACAAGACCAACACCGCTCTGACGAACTGGACCCCAAGAATCTTGATGATTTCACCATTTGATTTTTACTTGGGTTAAGGATTCTTTTTATTTGATTGGTAGGTTTTTGAGTTATCAAACGTTTGAACAAAGTGGATTCTCAAATCCACTGAGTTAACCCGCTTGCAGGGACATCCAGAAACCACTGACAAAGCGAGCCATACAGGTCATAACAAATGTATTAAATTGTGGTTGTCTGACACCTCTTGGCTGAACTATGGTTACCAACATTGAAGTAACTCAAAGAGGATCAGAACTCTTCCCCCTCAGATAACACAAGCCTTAATACCCAGTGTTTTGTTTAAAACTCCAGAAAATACGGTATAAAGCTTAAAAAATGTTTGTGGTCATGTCTTGAGCCCCAAAGCTGCTAGCACCTTCTGGCTTTCTGTGTGAACGCTAATTTTAACTCCCGCCTTCCACTTACTTGGTAAATCAAAAGTCAGATACTTCTTGGAAGTGATAGCACGGATTGGACGCTGAGTTTAACGTGTTGTTTACTTTGTCATGATGCATGAGAGTTTCTAATGCCCACTACCGCCTAAATTAAGCCTTGGCTACTTGCTATTGCGAACCTTGGAGAGTCCAGTACCCAAAGGGAGTAATTACGTTTTCCAGTGAGAGTGCAACAATCATGGTGTTCCTTGAGACGTCAGTGGTATATGACAGTACCAACGCATTATACTAGAGTAGTGGCCTCTCGAGGATTCTATTAAAGGGCCCAACAACTCCTCTGATCATATGTAGGACTTGGCCATCTGGTTGTTCGTGCATATCAGATCTGACTGTCCCATCAGTGCTCTGGAGAAGCCCAGCAAGACCTTGCATATTGCTAACAAGTCTGTCGAGTTGAGACTACAACCGTTGTGAGAGCAACATGTTCACTCTCCGGCATCTATAGTAACCGCTACTGTGAATTGAGGGTTGAAGAAAATCTTGCTCACAAGATATGTGCCTCCTGAACCACACCCTCCCTCCCACTATCCACACCCCACAGAGATTTAGATCAGAACTTTGCAGTTCATTCAGAGTGGACTAAAACGAGGGAGCCAGGATATCTCCAAAGGATTTGAGGTGCAGCCCGTCCCAGTGTAACAAACAGACGGAGGCTGCAATGTTTGGGGCTTGAGGTGGGCTACGTATCTAACCATCCCCCGCCCTATTCAGGGCCATGTAGCTGGCTTCTTGTCACCACAGCCCCAAACATGGCCCAGTATCTGGTATCCTGCACCACCACACCCCAATCATAGTCCATACCACACATCCTGCCCTCTGATCTGTGGCATCCCCATACCTAAGCCTCGGTTGGAGATGCAAGGTTGACCTTTTGAATAACTTTCATGCACAGGACATGTAGCTAGTGGTCTGGAGGAAGAGCATTCACCAGGGTTGAATGTGACCCAAATGTAACTCCTGCCCCCCCAACGTTTATTCCCGTGGCTTATGTTCTCCAGGGGGGCTTGTAGTCTCCATGGCTGGCTCCACAGTTTGCCATTAACTAGTATTCCTGGAGCTCTCCTAGTCTTTCCCAACAACATTCCTGAGCAACAATCTCAGGAAGCCCCAGTGAGAAAGGCAATGGAGGTCTCAAACACGCCCTACATTTGTACTGCTTTGTCTCCCTCTGGAGACAAAGCAGTAAAAGTACAGTAATGTATCTTGCTTTTGTTGTAAATAAAAAGTCTTACCCATGTAGCTTACTGGAAGTGGGCATTCCACCATTGTGGGCCTGTAGTTGCATGCTGTCTGAATCTGAGAGCAGAGGGTGACATTCCACACTTGGCCAAAAGCAGTTAAACGACTCGAAGAGCACTACCTTTTCTGGAGTGCCACCGGCCTTGAAGTTCATTAATTTCTCCAATCCATCCATTCCCACCCATAACACCTGACCAGCAACAACAGCAGCACCAGACACACTGTTTGTTAAGTTGGAGAGGGTGTGCCCACTGAGCATTCATGGAACCCTGTCGGCCAGTGACTGATCGACTCCAGTCCAGGGTTCAGAACAGAGCCTTAGTCTAGCTAGTACACTGCAATGGGGCAGCCCTACTCTGCTTCACACAACCTGCCTTGCATGTCAAAGTTGTGTGTCCAAGGATATCAGAATCAGCCTAGCACAACCACGGGATTACATTGATTAGCTGTATCAACTGAATACAATCCTTCAGAAAGAAGAACCTACTTTGTTGTAGATGGACTGGATTAATAGGCCGTTCTGATTGGGGAGTGACTTTTTCTGGCATGTGGGTTGATGGTGCATAAAAGTATTTGTCACTTTAACACAGCATTGTGAATGGAGGCAAATTAGGTTGGGCTGTTTGGCAGTTACTGTGTTCCCTTGAAGGGTAATGGCAGTGAGGATGATGAAGAACGTGAGGGCAGTGCCAAGTTCAAGCCTCATCATTCGATCCAAATGTAGTTAGGACATTTTGCATGATAAATCAGGGATTACAAAACATCAAGGTCTGCTCCACTCAAGGTATGTTTCAACAAACACCACAAGTCATGAAACCATTTGCGTATATCAGTGTCCACATTCTTATGCTTTCACAACCCTTCTCTCACGCGTGACACTCGCCGCACACGCCCTTTTCTTTGTTTCAAGATTAGCATCCCTTAAACCCCAAGGCAGCTTAACTGTGGCAGACCTCCACCGCCGACGACCTAATAGCAGAAGTTCCTATTACCATAGTGACGAGATCTTTCACTTGACCTTTTTTAGAAGTGTGATTGTTATCCTTGGCCTCAGGTGTGTGTCTTCTGTAAAAAATAAAAAAAAGCTTATGTGGCATCAGACTGGAGATTTCTGTAACTGTTTTTCGATATTTGAGGCAACATTCCTAACCTTTTCCTCGGGGTATTTTTCTGCGTTGCTCGTGAAAGGTCTTAAAAATTGTGGTTTAAAAACATAATACTGGGCCATTTCTGTCAAACCAACAATGACACTGTTTTTACAGTACCAACCCTATATACATATATTTTGTCACACATTTCATACAATTTATTTGCACTCTTCAAGTTTTCACAGATTTTGAGATATATGCTTTGTCATATATACAGAGCACACAGAAAGATTACACCCCCTTTCAAAGTGTTCTTCCTTTCTTGCCTTGTACACTGGAATTAAAATAGTATTTTTCATCTACACATTCTCACCCACAATTCCTAAGTGGTAATAAGCTTGGGTGGCAGGCATTCACCTTAAAAATCCCAATCCAGCTAATTGGCCTGCGTCTGTGTTCCATTGTTTTAATTCACATGAAATCCGTATACACGAAGAGTGTAGGTTCCCTCAAGTGGTTTTAGTGGATTTCAGAGTAGGTAATGGGCAATTTTGAAGGGGCTCTGTGCTTTTAAGACCAAGACTGGTCTCAGTGCGCACTGGACAACAATATTCAAAACACTCCACAAACTAGGTAAGGTGCAAGAAGAAAACACGAAAACAAATACCATATACTATGATCCTTGCAACTAACACAGCCACTTTAATGAAAACCACTTACAGTCACAAGCACCGTTATAGTCCCCTAAGGGCTCATCTGATTACAATCACACTAAACCATAAGAGAACGTATTGAGCACCACAGAGGCAATCTCAGAATGGCAACTCTGCAATGGTTAAAATCCCAAAATGCAAGAGCCCATATTTCCCAGCTGTCTTGCCAACTCATCAAGTCCTTGCAGGTCGTAGTCATACTTCAGAACACTGTTGGCAAACCCTACTTAGTCTGAACCCCTTGGAAGGGTAACCAGACCACCTGCAAAAAAACCAACAAAAAAAAACAGTTATCCTCATTGTTAAACTGCGAGACAAATAATTGATCACATTGAAAATTAAAACACAAGCCTCACCCCTAACAACTGAAGTGACACAGTCTATGTTTTTTTTCATGAGTTAACTGAAGTAAGCCAGAATGTTTATTAGTATCCTCCCTGGCAGCCTATCATCACACTATACTTCTCTTAGGTAGCTGGACAACCTAGGAAAGGGCTCTATAGGCATCGAAATTGGACTTATCAACAGTTTCACATATTAGGCATTATAGAGATGTGATTTATCGACTAATCACTTCAATCAAGAGACTTGTAAAGCACGTCTACTCACCCATAAGGGTCTCAAGGCGCTGAGGGGGGGGGGGAGGGGGGGCTGCTGATCTGTTGCAGGCACTGTGTTTCAGTCGAAGAGCCAGGTCTTGAGGTCCTTCCTGAATTGGGGCAGTGACAGTGATTGCCTTAGGTGGAGAGGCAGGGTGTTCCAGGTCTTTGCTGCAGGGTAGGAGATGGATCTTCTCCCGGTCGTGGTCTTGCAGATATGTGGGATGGCGGCCAGAGCCAGATGTGAGGAGCGGAGGTCTCTGGTGGGTGCGTGGAATGCGAGGCAGTGGTTGAGGTATGCAGGTCCCGCGTTGTGTAGGGCTTTGAAGGCATGTGTGAGGAGATTGAAGGCGATTCTTTTGTTGACGGGGAGCCAGTGGAGGTCTCTCAGGTGGCTAGTGATGTGGCTGCGGTGGGGGATATTGAGGATGAGTTTGGCAGAGGCGTTCTGGATGCTTTGCAGTTTCTTGAGGGGTTTCTGGGTGATGCTCATTCACCAATCTGCAGTATCATCCTCTAGAATAGACAAAACAAAAATGAAAGTGGGGTGATTCTGACCTATATTGACCGGTTCACATGTGGCAAGCCCAGTGGCAGTCCCGTTGAGCCTTTGAGTGCTTGGCCACTCCACGCGTGATTACTGCTTTCGAATCTTTTATTATGGTACTCTAGCCATGTAAGAGAGAAGAGAGAGGATAAAAGACTCACTAATACACCCTGTCGATCATAGACATATACAAAATACAGTAGGTATAGCGAATCAAAGAGCATACTAAAAGTGTGACAAGTATTTTGATAATATAATCACTGATTGGGGCAAAAAACCCTCAACAGCAAATTGTGGGTTGCTTTATCTTTTGATACTGTAGTTTTAAGGCACACGATTGCCTGAATGCACTCAACCAAACTGGGAGCTCTTATTAATGGAACATTAAATGATAGATGGAATCAAAACAGCAGATTCGAAAGACCTAGTAGGTCATCCGAAAAATTATTCGGGGTGCCCAAAAATAAGAGTGTTTTGGAATATCTGTGGTTCCTACATCCTTCAGTCGACAAGATGCTCCACCTCTCTTTTGGTCTCCAAAACAGAATTTTTATACTCCTTTCATTAATTAACTTCCTGATTTCTCAGGTATGTACTGGTGGGTATTAAATTTCCTTTAAGAGCGTGCTGTTAGCAGCTTTTTGTTTTACAGCCATTTACTGTACCATTTAGGACCTCTCACTGAGTGCACTTGTTCGCAGTCAGGCAGTTGCATTCATTAAAGAATTGTAAAAGCTCCGTCGGGATATCAGTCCATCCAATAGAATGAGATTCAGCCCAATCACTTTATACAGGGCTTTAAGTGGGATGAAAAAACTAGGGGGTCTCTCAAAGGGTCGTGGCCAAAGTAATTAAGAGCGTGGCTTAAAACACGTAAGCTAAAAATCTGTGCTTAGCACAGTGTGTTGCCCGACTTGTATTTTGCTGTTTCTGTCATTGCATCCAGATATGATACAAGTAATATCAGACCTATACAAGCCAGAACTATTGACTTTGCCAATGGTTGTTAGTTGCATACGGTAAATAAGCAGCAACTATGGCTTGTTGTATATAATATTGAAAAAGCTTCCACTTAAAGCCCTGGTGACACCACAACGATGTTGCTGCTCCTGAGTTTCAAAAAGAGAAGGGAAATCGAGAGAGAAAATAACTCTTTAAAGGATTTCCCTTTCCCTACCTGCTGTCACTGCAGTCCGGAAAAAACGGACCGCCTGTTCCAGGGCACAAAACAGAGCCCGATAGAGACCCGTTTCGAGGCCCCCTTCAAAAAACTGCCGGTGCTCAGACCCAGTGAGACCCGGCCCACTTAAAGCCCTGACTTTATATCAAATCTGTGCTTTATCTCTTTTGTTATAGATGAAATGACCCACTTATCAAATTTGCAGAATATGTATTAAAAATCCGACTTCACTATTTTATTAGCGAAGGCTTCTTTCAGACAGTGACGACCGCTTGCAGCATCGTCTCCAATCGAGGAGTTTGTGTGGGGATTTTTATTCATGCCCCTTGTCTGAGAATTGTTTTGGCTCATCATCTCTTCTCACGGGTGAGTTTATATTGCTCAGTGCTTTTTTATTACTTTAAGGAATTTTGCATGACACTCATTATTGTGTTTCCTTTTGTGGCTACTGTAGGTACTGCACCTGTGTGTATTGTTCATCACTGGGTGATTGCTCACTCGTTACGCACAGTAATTCATTGACTGCTTGCTTTTAAACTCACTTCGAGGTTCAGTAGGTATCCTCTCATTACCGGCATTTATTTAGTGGATTTCCTGCCTCATATATACCGCTTTTTGAATTTCTTTTTTTAGGTCCTCCAGGCCATTTTCAGTTCTGATGCCCCCTTTGTAGGGTCAAAACGTCGTCGATACTGTTAGCAAAGAAACCTGTTGTTATATTATAACTATGTGTGATTAGGCTACTAAGTGCCTGGTCATACTAGGTTGTTTGCAAACCAACATACCTTCATACCATACATACCATACATACCATACCATACATTCTTTCCACCTGTTGGCACTTTGTGCTTTGTTGTGGTTGTAGTTCACATATACACTTTTCACACATATGGTTTGATGCAATGTTTGCACATGCAATTTATGAAATGAATACATTTGCATTAATATACTGGAAACCTTCTCTGGGGATGGGCTAGGGCGGTCCTTATGGAATTTTATCTCACAATGGCCCTTTATTTGGTTAGGGTCCATTTTGCACTTTAGAAACATCTGTAAACCTGCTGCTGGATATTTAAGTTTTTTAATGCTCTATGACGAACTTTTGTTTAGATTTTGTTGTTGTTTGTACTTGTATTCCCAGGTTCGCATGGACATTTGGGTTGCTCTTGTCTCTTTGTAACAGACACTACACTTTCCCTTTCAGCCGTTTGTCAAAGGGTTTTGCCGCACTTTAATGCATGTGCAGAAGCTGTCGCTGTTTTAAATACCATGGGAAGCGTCCCTTGTTTAGCTGCAGAAAACTATAGAATAAAGGGAAAGAAAGATAACGTGCATGGACAGAGGGAAAACAAATCTTTTGCACTAGTACTATAATTAAACTGACAGCCGGCAGGAGCACATGATTATAGGGCCTCTCTCTGCTGCCTCAGGATGATAATAGAAAACATGCCAAAGTGAAATCAGTGCTTAGTGTTTAAAGAGGAAAAGCGAAAATGGAATACTGTTCCAAGAAGAAGGACTCCAGGCAACTTGAAGAAGGTCCTCTTTATTCAGGGGCGGCTCCTCCGCTAAGGCGATGGAGCGTCGCCTCACTGCCTTTCAGCATGGAAAAAATAAAAAATCCTTGAATATCGTGGTATGTCGCGCACTCCTCTTGGTGCGTAAACTGTTTCATCCAATGTCAACTCAATTGATTGGTTAAGTGTGCTGGGTGGGAAAGAGGAAGCAAAAGACACACAATTGATGGACGGAATGCAGATCAAATCAAAACATTCACACCCAGTCAAGAGATCTGGGTTGAATCCATCATTCTTTTGCTCACCATGCCACCCCAGTTTAGACCTGACCATATGAAAATCAGTCTTGACCCTGTGCCTCATGGGAACAGTCCAGCCCGAACTGCCAAGCCAGGTCCTCCCTGGACCGGAAACAAGCATCCTAGGACCGGTTTCGGGGTTTCACCCCTCTTCAGCCAGGATAGCTTGATTCCAGTGGCACAGTGAGCCCGGGACCCACGTCTGGGCATACCCGGCGAACTTAGGGCGAGAAAGCAAAAGACACACAATTGATGGACGGAATGCAGAACAAATCAAAACATTCACCCCCAGTCAAGAGATCTGGGTTGAGGTTGAGGAAGCCTGTCTCTAATTGAAACTATGCATGTATTGTAAGTGTGTAAGTGCACTTGCCCCTGCGGGCAGGGGCAAGTGCACTTACACACTTGCAATACATGCATAAAAAATAAAAATAAAATGATAACGCAATTGTTAGACCTGGCATCCTTGGCGTGGGTCTCCCTTCCATTTTGCACTATGCCTCCACTGTTGTTGATATGTTTTTGCTGGTCTAGATGCTTTGGGCACTTTGCCACTGCTATTCAGTACCAAAGTGCAAGTGCTCCCTATGGTAAATTGATGTATGGATTAGTGACTCCATGTTTGGCCTATTTTATTCACTGTCAGACCCTAGTACAGTGCACTGGTTGTGCCCAGGGCCTGTGAATCAAATGCTGCTGGTGGGCTTGCAGCACTGGTTGTGCCACCCACAGGAGCAGCTTGTAAAGTGTGTCTCAGGCCTGCCATTGCAGAGCCTGTGTGCAGTCTGGTACTGCCATGTCAACTTGGTAAGTGCACCCACTTACCAGTCCCCAAACCTTCCCTTTTCTGCATGTTAGTCACCCCTAAGGTAGGCCTGCGGGCAGGGTGCATTGTATGTAAGAGGTAGGACATGCCCTGGTGTGTGTGGCATGTCCTGATAGTGAATTACAGCCAATTTCGTTTTTCACTATTGCAAGGCTACCTGTTCCCATAGGCCAGAATGGGCAGTTTGATTATAACATCTTATAATCCTAACTGACCCAGGGAACATGGTAGAAAAACGAATTTAGTATGCCTGAACTCAGAATGATAAAATACATCTTTTAGTGAAGTTGGTTTTAACATTCTGTGTTTGAAAATGCCACTTTTAGAAAGTAGGTATTTTCTTGCCTAACCATCCAGCCTGCCTCTGCTAGCTTGTGTATTGTATGTCTGGGTTTGTGAGTGACAGGGGCTGGGGGACTCCAGGAGACAGGGTGAGTCAGCACAGGGCTGAATAGACCTATCTGCATGTAGAGTGGTGGGAGGAGTAGCACCTGGGCCTGAATAGGGCTGTGTCTGCCTTCCACAATGCTGGCTCCACCTCCTGTGGTGCGTCTGATGTCCCTGGCCCACATTGACAAAGGAAGAAGGTGTGCACTGGCAGAATGCACCCAGAACTGGTTTGGACTAGGTACATGACCCTCTGCCTTCAAAGGACAAAGGATTTGCTAGTATAAATATTGGGACCCAGACCCCAAGATTTTAGATCACTTCTGGGAAACAAGAAGAACCTTTGCTGAGGAGAGGAACCAGAGAAACGGAAAGAGGAGACTATCCCTATGCTGTGTGCTGTTTGAGGGATTGGCCTGCAGTGGTTGCCTGATTGCCAAAGAAAGGAGAAAGGAACTTTGTGCTTACTTTCATCATCTTGCAGAAAATCTCCAAGGGCTTGAAGATTGAGCTTGCCTCCTGCTGAAGTCTCAGGGACACAAGACTTCACCAACCAGCTCCCCTGAATTCCCTTGCTGGGAATTTGAAGTGCCTACTGTTGTGTTGGGCCTTCTGAGAGACTGCGTGTCGCTGGGAGCTGGAAGCGCGACTCACGAAGAAGAAGCGTGTCGCCGCCGCAGCAGTTGTCGTCGCATCGCCAAGAAAGCGTGCCGCCGCTGTCGCCATCGCATCACCGAAGCGCCTCGCATCAACGGAGAAGAGTGTCGCCGTCGCAGCAGACGCCGTCGCATCATCGGAGAAGCGTGTCGCAGGGCCTGTCGCGGCTCCAAAGATTCACCACGTCGCCGCACGGCCGTCGGGCGTGCACGCATCGCCCCTTCGTTGTCGCATCGAGAAGAAGACGCCATTTTGTTTCATTGCACCGGGTCGTCATCGCATCGAGGCGCTGCTGGTCACATCGCCACAGAAGCGCAGTAAGAAACTGACGCATCACCTCCCCACGCAGTGAAGAACCGACGCATCACCTCCTCTCCAGTAAGGAACCGACGCATCACCGTCCCCTACGCAGCAGTAGGGAACCGACGCATCACCTCCCCCGGAGCAAGGAACCGACGCATCACCGTTCTTGCGTGTAAGGAACCGACGCATCACCTTCCCTGCAACTCTTTTGTTTGTATCGCGTTACGCATCCAAAGGTACATTGAATGTAGAGTGTCGCATTTATCACCTGCATTTGAACTGAGCTATTTTCTACCATTGACAGTCATATTTTTCGTATTGTATTGTGGATTTTTGTCGTTTTGGGTCTTGTGTTAAGTCTATATAAAAATACTTATTTTTATACTACAACCTGTGTGGTGTCCATCTGTAGTGTTGTCACTGTATTACTGTATGTATTCACAAATGCTTTACACACTGCCTCTGAGATAAGCCTGCCTGTTCGTGCCAAGCTACCAAGGGGGTGAGCAGGGCTTATTTTAGGAGTGTAGCCCCTTACCCTGACTAGAAGCAAGGGTCCCTATTTGGACAAAGGTACCTACCTCTGCCAACTAGAGACCCCCAGTTCTAACAGCAATGATATTAACATTGAATTTTTCCGTGCTGAGGCAATTTTGTGGGGTGGGGCTGGGCAGCGCAGGGGGGAGGAGTGGTGGAGCCCTCCTAATTTGCGCGTGAATGTTTGGCCGGCCCTCTCAGGCCGGCCAAACATTCATGCGCACTTTGCATGTTCTCTACCCAGGCTGCATTACAGCCTGGGTGGAGAACATGCCCAGGCTCCCATTCCTCATTTGAGCGCCGAACCACGGTGCTCAGACCAATCACAACGCTGCATTGCAGTGTTGTGATTCGCTTGGGGGAGCCTTGCTGCATCCTGTTTGACCAGAAGCCAGGAAGAGGACGGAGAGGACAGAAGAAAGGCGGCTGCCAGCCAGACAGCCAGCCAGCGGGTAAATTATTTTTTTAATTATTTTTTTAACCCCTCCCTTCCCCCCTCAGCCCTTCCCCGCCCCACTAGTGCTTCGCTGGAGCAGCCGCAACTGTTTATTAATCTCCTGACCCTAGCACCATACATTCACTGCTCCTCACAAGAACCTGCCAACCGGCCAACTTGACAATGCGAGGCAGTAAACATCACACAGGAGCATACATCAAAGGCTGCACATTGGGGAACGTAGCAAGGAGGGAGGAAATATAGCATATCTTCTTTTGCCAAACAAAAATTGCAATAAGAAATCAGCAATATACAAGTTAAAGGCAATTCTATGTTGATACATAAAGTGGAAACTTACAATAGTATTGCACGTTTACATGAACAAGTATGGCAATGTATGTGTATATGAACCTCAGAAAACATAATAAGATTTCCAAACAAACTAGGACAATAAAGGAGAAATGAAAAAGCTGAAGATGGAATCATGCTGATGCACTGCATTCCCGTGGTGATCTCGTCTTTTCAGAGTTAGATAACATAATGTTATCAGAATTCTGCAATGAGTAAATAGAGTTTGGAGCGAGGGCAACTTTACTAACATGCCTCCATCAACTCCTAGACAGCTCTCAATCAGGCTTTCGCACCAACCACAGTACAGACACAGCCCTCATTGCAGCCAAGCTACTGATGACATCAGAAGCATCCTCAACCGAGGAGGAATGGCCGCACTCATCCTCATCGACCTCGTCATAAAGCTTCAGCATTTGGGTATCTGCGGACCAGCTCTCAAGTGGATATCCTCCTTTCTCACGGAGAGAACTCAACGAGTTAGAATATTAATCATTAATGGACGATGGTCAGTTCTTTATATAAACTCCTTTCCTCATATAAAGTTCTGGGATTAACAATTGCCCAAGTGCAGGCTAATAGTTCTTTCTCAATTACAGAGTATGGCTTTTCATGTTGTCTTAAAACATGTGAGGCAAATCCAAAAATCACTTTTCTCTTACAATCCATTTGACTAAGATTAGTTCCTAGCACTTTATCTAAAGCATCAACAGTTAGTAAAATGTTTAGATCATTTTGAATGTTTTGTAATGCGTGGGCAGAAGAAATGGTGTGTTTGACCCATTCAAAGATTTCTTGTTGTGGATTAGACCATACAAATTAAAACATTTAAAAAAAGATTTCTCTGAAAGATACCATGTTGCTTGCAAAGATTTGCATAAACTTTGCGCAGAATTCTCATAAACCTAGAAATGATTTTAGTTCATTTAAGGAAACAGGCTTTTTGCAGGTTTCCCCCACCTTTTTACCCCTATTTGGACGGCTAGCTGCAGTTTTTCGACTCTTAGAGTGCACTGAGGCCTGCTAACCAGACAGTGTTCCTACCCATTGTGAAGTGTATGTCGAATTGGCTATCCCCAATTGCCAATAACTGACTCACTTATAAGTCCCTAGTATATGATACCCAGCGTTCCAAGAGCATATAAGGCAAAATGTCAACTCAGAGCTGCAGCACTATTTGTGCCACCCTGTGTGTGACAAGGTAAAAAATGGCTCCTAGCCTGCCTCTGCAAACTGGAAGGACATGATGTAGCAGGGTAAACGAATTTTTTTTAACCTCCTAATATTTATGTTGAATAATTAACACACAGGTTCGTCTTAGTAAATAACCAACCATGTATGTTACATGAAAAGGGTTATGGGTAACACGCTATATCTGTGCAAACTAATTTACTTACAATTGTTAACGTGGATAACATAAGCCTAATAATTTGCGTACTAATTAGAATAATAAATGCATGATTTGTGCTTGAAAATAAACTGTGTAGTGGCAAAGTAAAGCGTTGGTAAGTAAGAAATGGCTTTATATGTCGCTTTTGCTAGGTAATACTTAATTGGGGTACGTAGAATGACGGGAGGGAAACGAAAAGGCTTATATTCTTTATTCTTAACTATGTTCTGTTTATCTTTATAATAGTGCGCTTAGGCCTGTTGTGCCGCGATGTAAAAATGGCTGCCATGCAAAACAAGCTAGAGTACGCAAGCGCGAGATGGGTATCGAAAGAGAGAAAGGCTGTGAACAAGAGGGATCATGTGACCGTCCCAAAGCCTAGGATGGAAGCGTGGTCAAGGCTGCAATGACCTTATTATACAAACGTGTGCCAAAGAAGGACATAGCGAAAAGCGTGAGAAGTCGCAGTGGATATGTGAATGAACAATGAACTGTTCAACTTAAAAGTATCAGAAAAGGATACAGATTGAAACCAATGTGCGGATGGGTAATGTCATGAACCCGTGAGAAACGACAGAAGTATGAACTTTCCACAAAGAACTGGTTGAAGCAAGGATATTCATAATGAGATGTATACTGACCCAAATGGACCAATTAGAGAGAATCTCGCCCACAAAGATGTAACATTTTCACTTAGTAAGCTAGAATTAGGGTATAAGAAGACCTATTCTTAGAGGGGGGGAGGAGACGCTGCCATTTTTATGAACTGATGATGCTGCTGCTGCTGCTATTTTATATTTTTGATTGAGCATGAGACGCTGCTGTTGGAGAACCTTTTGCTTTTGATAGATTTTCCATTTAATACTATTAGACCTTTTTATTCTTAAAATACTAAAGGGGAAAGGAACAAGAAGGCCTGTTTTTCAGGACAGATAGATAGTTTTTCGGGAGTTCTATGCTGTGATCTGAATTCATTGCTGTGACGAACTTTATTTTTCCATCTAATAGGTATGCATTGCAATTTCAATTTATTCTTATAATGATGCTAAATGTAATAATCTGAATAATAAATTTGAAACTTATTCATGCTTCTAAAAATTATATAAACTTTATTATCTTTAAACAATGAGTCAGTGGTTCTTTAGCTCAATGATAAATGTAAATGTTTAAAGGTTTATTGTGATTGAGCTGGTCTTAATCACCATCAACTGATTCCTACTAGTTGGTCCATCGACCAATGAGCGGAATACCTTAAAGCTTGAGAAGTATTATGTCGTTTTAAAAGGTATCCCGTCTCCTTCCAGCAAATCATTAACTGTTTTCTCCTAGGTAAGAACGGATGAAATCCAGGGAATATATGAGAGAGTGAATGTTTATGCGGTGTTATGGGCCCCACCGTCATATGGATATAGTTGTGGAAAGAGGGATATTTGTACCTGGACGTCCAAAGCATATAGGAGAAGAAATTTTATTGATAGCGCTGGATCAGATTTCTTGGTAGCAGATATATGGTTACTATAGATTAGTTTGGTGATTATTGATTATTGATTATTTCATGTCTAACACTTTATGTTGAGTCGCGTTATGTTATATGTAAGTCAAAGTTTATGAAGCTTCCGGGAAGTAGGAAGTGGAACACGTGTGGCAAGAGAAGTCACATGGAATAGTGCATTGTCTGAGTTCATATTGGTGATAACACAGGTTGTGTTATGATGGGGACATTCTCTGTATAAAAGGTGTGTGAGTGAAATAGCAACCGGTTTTCTTGTGAAACTCTGGCCTTAATTCTCAGGAGCAGTGTAGTCTTCACATGTGTTTTATCCCCAGAGAAACGGGTTTACCCCTTGCTTGAAAGAAGGGTAAGGTAGAGGGAAGTGCTGCAATTATCGAACGAAACTGTATTCTTGCGAGCTAGAATAAACTGTCACTTTTGTTAGCGAAATCAGACAATGGAAATGTGTTTTTAATGTTGTAACTAACAAAGAACTGTTGAAAAATAAATTGCCGATAAATTTTGTAAAGGAGGGGTCAGGAGCAGAACTGACGTAGACAAAAGCTGCGCTGGGATTGGACAGTGCACTAGTTATACAGAAGCCGCTCTGATTGGAGCGTTGGTGTGAGTCGCGCTAGGAGTGGTCGGATAAACCAGTGACGTGGAAGCTTAGAATTGGAGCATTGGTGTGAGTCGCGCTGGGATAGGTCCGAATAACGCATAGAGAACAGTGTTGAATTGCGGACTTTTGAGAAAGGAAAAAGATTGTGAATTATGGCTTATTATGAGTATGGTAGAGAGAAAACGTCGTGGATGTCGAAAATTAAGAACCTTTTTAAGAAAGACAAAAAGGTAGTGACTAGAGAGGGACAAGTAATTCCTCCGCCGAAATCACCAGCTTCGCATATGATGCTGAAGTACGGATATCATACTTGCATATGTTAGAAAATTGGACTAAATATACTAAAAATGATGGAGTATTGGCATTTCCTGAGAATGGTTCATTTAGTGTAGCTGTACTTCGGAATTTGAGGGAGAAGATGACGATGCTTGAACCTAAACCTAGACCGACACAGTTTGAAGCTTTAAGTGAATGGGAAGATGAGATGTATGAACGAGAGAGATTCAGAGGATTAAAGAATCATGACTTTGTGCCCGGAAGGTTGTGGGGAGTGAATCATGAGGACAGAATAAAGCGTTGGAGATATGCTAATATGACAGGAGGTTTGTTTCCAGCTTTTACAGTTGAGGAAGAAGCAAAGAGAAAGTGTATAGAGAAAAAGAAACATTTGGTTACTGAAAAGTATGGGTATGGTGGTAGTGAGACGGAAGATGAATTGCTGGAAGATATTTTAAACAGAAACCCACCTCCATACCAACAGAATTCTGCGGTGGTGACACGTAATGCACCGCCAATGTAAACTGGGAGGAATAAAAATCCAGAACGAGGATATGAGATAAATAGGTCACAAGATCAATTGAAAACCCCACAAAACGAGAAGATAGAAAGTGACAATACAACTGAATTAGCAAAAACCACAAGAGAATTGACTGAAAAGATAAGAGAATTAACAATGAATATGGAAGCTGTAACTGTACCAGTAACGATAGGTCCAGTAATACCAGTTTTTGAGAATCAGAAAATAGAAGAGCATTCTTTAGTCATTCCTATGAATTCACACTTGCAAAGAAGGAAAGAAGGGATGGAATTAGACAATGAAGGTGCAAGAAATTTGGTTAGTTCATATAGACCAAGCCCACCTACTAATTTGACGGTAAATGAGAATGAGTTTAGGAGAATACCTATGGTAACTGAGTCTGCATCAGAGACACCAGAAAGATAGAATTAGAATTAGAATTAGAATTAAATAGTACGCCTGTAGGTCCGACTCTGGATGAATTGAATGAATGGATGAAAACTCTAAAAACGAAAGAGACAGAATCAAAACCATTAGATGTAATTAGGTTAAAAATAGACATGGAGGAATTGATCTTAGGGACAATTGGCACAGAAAAACTGAAAACTTATCAGGATGACGAGATTATGTTCCTATGTAAAAGTATTACATGGAGAGCTAGAAATTTACATGACAAATTAGAAGAAACAGCAAATGAACTAGGAGTAGAATTTGTAAAAGTGAGAAGTTTGCAGAAACCATATAGAGTAGATTTTTGCGAGAAAGATATAGAAAATTTGAACACATCAGGACGGTTAACCCAAATAAAAGAATTAATTGTTTTGCTGAGGAAATGGGGTGATGTGGATAGATGGAGAAGCAGATGGACTAAAAGGAATGAGAAAATAACAGATAAAGCGTCTTTGGCTTTTGCGGTGACAGACAAGGAATCAATTGTAAGGGAGTACCCGATGAGAGAAACTCCAGGAGGTAGTTATGTGCATGTCCCATGGTCTAGACAGGATATACTGTCATTTACAAATGACTTCCCAAAATTGAGAGAGAAACCAGTAGAATGGTACAGACAAGTGGAGAGGTTTGTTAAAGTTTCGAAGGTGTTATGGATAGATTTGGATGGATTATTTGATATAGTAGTACCAGCTGATTTGTGGACAGAATGTAAGATTACTATTGATTGGCCAACTGTAGAATATCCAAGAGATGCTAAAACAGGAGCGCCAGGACCAGAAGTGATGAGGAAATATGACCAAGTAATTACCTTTTTGAAAAATAAGATTCCACCCAAAGAAACGGATTGGGTAAAAATCGACAGAACCACACAGGAAAGTAAAGAATCTGTACACGCATATTATGAGAGGCTACTGTTAGTTTTTAAACAGTATAGTGGCTATGAGACGCTAAATGAGAAGGATATGAGTCATTTTGTATATAGATTTGTTTATGGGTTGAAACCTGAGATAAGTGAAATGATTAAACAGCATATGATTTGTTGGCAGAATAGCACGGTAGATGAGGTTTTGAGATATGCTAAATACTGCAGTGATGACATTGAGAGTAGACAGCGTAAATTGAAAGAGAAAGCAATGTGGGCACAAGTAAAAGTTGCAGAGAAGCAAGAAGCTCAATTGAGTAATCAAGTTAATGAGGCAGGACAGACTAGATCTAGACCAAATATAGGTAAAGGAAAAGGTCAAATGAGTATAGAAGAGGCAAAGAAAAAGTGGCCATGCCACAACTGCGGAAAGTTAGGACATTGGAGAAACGAGTGTAAATTTCCTCCAAAACTTAATACGGAAAATCAATCATTAAATCCACAGGTGCAGAGTGAGGTAGTTACCCAACAAAGTCAGGTGCCGCAACCACCACTTCCCAAGAGTGTTAATCAACAGAAATACAGTGCAGAAACAGGATTCTACGGAGGAGAGCAGGTAACACAATTGCCGCGCGCAGCTGCCATATCTCAATACTGGTTACGACAGGATGGTGATGAGTCGGATGAAAGTTTATGACGGTGCCTAGGAGAGGAAGAAGAGTGCGTGCTTGGCGCAACTCTAGAGGTAGATCAAGCAGGTCCATTTGTGGATGGAGAAGTGAATGGTGCAAATGTAACATTCCTTGTGGACACTGGAGCTACCCGTTCTACTGTTAGGTCAGTGGAAATTCCAAACCTTCCTCTCTCAGGTGAACATATCCAAGTCGTGGGTGTTTCGAATCAGCAAATTAAGGCGCCTCTTACCAAATTAGTGAAGGTAAAGATTGGTCCATTCAGTGAAATGCACCGATTTGTGGTGTGTGATTGCAGTCCTGTGAACCTATTAGGACGCGATCTACTTTGCAAGATGAACTGCACCATCTATTGTACTCCAGATGGAATTGCATTTCAGACCCCAGATGAAGATGTATTATATAAAATGACAATGGTAAATTTAGAATCAGAAGTGAATGATTTATTTCCCATATTTGACGTAGAGAAAATCCCAATTGAACTGAAAGAAACAGTGAAACAGGAAGTGTGGGACTTTACGGGAGAAGATTTAGGGTTAATGAAAGGAGTAGACCCTGTTAAGATCTCTGTTAAAGAAGGAACGAGTTACCCAAATACACCACAGTATAAATTGACACCAGAAATAATTGAAGGAATAACACCAGTAATAAATAAAATGATTGAACAAGGGATTCTGAGAGAAATAATGAGCAGTCCATGTAATTCACCGATAATGGGACTGAAAAAGCCGAATGGAACATATAGAATTGTACAGGATTTGAGAAAGGTAAACAAAATTGTTGTGCCTTGCTGCCCAATAGTACCAAACCCTGCTGTAATTCTATACCAGATTCCACGCGAAACAGAATGGTACACAGTTATTGATTTGTGCCATGCATTTTTCTCTATTCCATTACATCCAGATAGCCAGCCAGCCATTATTTGCGTTCAGGTTCGGAGAGCGTATTTTGGCATGGTGCCGAATTCCTCAGGGGTATACAGAAAGCCCCTCAATCTTTAATCAGATTATAAAGAAATCATTGGAAGATTTTAAAATGCCAGAAAAATCAGTGATGGTTCAGTATATTGATGACCTACTGGTGGCATCAAAAACAAAGGAAGCATGTGTTAATGATACAATTGCTTTGCTGAATCATTTAGCAAAAAGAGGACATAAGGTGTCCCCATCAAAATTGCAGTTTTGTCAACAAGAGGTCCAATATTTAGGACATAAGATTGAAAAGGGAGTACGAAAGGTAACGACGGAAAGAATAAAAATAATTCAAGGAATGAGAGCTCCAATGACACAGAGAGAAGTAAGAATGTTCCTAGGAATGGTTGGATATTGTCGACAATGGATAAGTGGATTTTCATTAATTGCAAAACCATTACAGAGACTGACAAAGAAGGATGTTAAAGATCCTTTTGAAATGAATGATGAGGAAATGAAAGCATTCAGAGAACTAAAAAGGAAACTGTGTGAAGCTCCGGCATTGGGAATGCCTGACTATGAAAAAGACTTTGAGTTGTATTGTAGTGAAAGAGATGGGTGTGCGTTTTCAGTCCTGGTGCAGAGACACGGAAACATGAAAAGACCCATTGCATATTTTTCAGCTGTTTTAGACCCAGTAGCGAAAGCGTTGCCTGGATGTTTGAAAGCAGTTGCTGCTACTTGTGTAAGTCTGGAGCAGAGTGAAGGCATAGTGATGGGATATCCACTGAGAGTATATGTCCCTCATTCTGTGGAAATTCTTTTGACGAGAACCAAAACCCAATATATGACACATAGTCGGCTGACTAGGTATGAAAAAGTAATTTTGAGTGCAGCTAATGTGACCATTGACAGATGCATGAATGTGAATCCTTCAACATCATTGCCAGATGAAGAGAGTGTGATTGAAATGGATGAAGTTGATCATGATTGTCTGAATGTACTCGAATATTGTACAAAACCGAGACCCGACATACGGGATGAGCCTTTAAAGGAATCAGATTATATTCTGTTCGTGGATGGCTCATGTTTGAGAACGGATGATGGAGTTCTAAGTGCAGCATATGCAGTTTGCACAGTAGCTGCTGTAATGGAGGCATCTTGTTTGAAAGGTATACGTTCTGCCCAAGTAGCGGAGTTGGTAGCTCTAATTCAAGCATGCAAATTGGGAAAGAATGTCCGAATCACAGTAATTACGGATAGCCAATATGGCTTTGGAGTGGTTCATGATTTTGGGCAGATCTGGTCTCAGGGAGGTTTCTTGACGTCTGCAGGAACCCCGATAAGAAATGGTGAATTTGTGAAAAAGTTGCTTGAGGCGATACAGCTGCCTAAACAGATTGCAGTGGTGAAGTGCAATGCACATAAAAATGGGGAAGACTACATAACTGTTGGCAATAAGTTTGCTGATGAAATCGCACAGTACTGTGCCAAAAATGTCGTCTCATTAAACAGAAACAGAGAAAGAGAGCATATTTCATGTCCTTTGCTTTTTACTAACCCTGTTGAGACATGGGATGAGGTGAGACAATTACAGGAAGCAGCAGATGATGAGGAAAAAGATAGCTGGATAAAAGCAGGATGCAGAAAACGGGAGGAAAATGATGTTTGGGTTTACAGGGATGAAAGACCAGTTATGCCTGATAGCATGATTTCTGACATGGCACGGATGTACCATGGACAAGCTCATATTGGGAGAGATGCAATGATCAGACTTTTTATACAAACATGGTATAATCCAAAATTCAGAGCCATAGCTGAGAGTCTTTGTCAAAGGTGTCTTATTTGTCAACAGCTAAATCCAGGAAGAAAGACAGTAGTGAGTCTAGGAACAATAGGACGAGAGGGAGGTCCTTTCACGAGAATGCAAATGGATTTTATAGAAATGCCTCCGAGCAATAGACTAAGGTATGTCCTTGTAGTCGTCTGTTTGTTTTCCCGTTGGGTGGAAGCATACCCGACCAGAAGGAATAATGGAATTACAGTAGCAAAACTTATGCTGCGAGAATTCATTTGCAAGGTATGGTTTTCCAGTAACGATTGAAACAGATAGAGGAACACATTTTCAAAACGAATTGATGCAACTGATTTGTGAAGCACTTAGTATTAAACAGAAACTGCACTGTGCATATAGACCAGAGGCTTCTGGAATAGTAGAGCAAGTGAATGGAACAATTAAGAACAGGCTAGGAAAAATGTGTCAAGCCACAGGACTCAAATGGCCAGATGCCTTGCCATTGGTCTTAATGACTATCAGAAGTATACCGGAAAGAAAGACAGGACTCAGTCCCCACGAAATAATTATGGGACGAGCAATGAGACAAGCACATGTACCTGTCAACAAACTACTGACTATAACTGATGATCTGGTGCTGGATTATTGCAAAGGATTGGCTGATGTGGTACGTTCTGTGTTTCATCAGGTTGGACCGGATGCGACCACTCTTGAAAGAAAACCAGCTCACGATTTGAATCCAGGAGATTGGGTCCGCATAAAAGTCCACCGAAGAAGAAACTGTTTGGTTCCTCGCTGGGACCAACCACGACAAGTGATCCTGGTGACAACAACTGCAGTCAAATGTGCAGGAGTAAAACACTGGGTACATGCCAGTCACACCATCAGAGTTCCAGAACCTGAAGATCGACATGTGAGTCGACATCTGGAAGTATTGGATACCAGTTCAGCATCTGATGCAGAGTAAGAGACGAACAGGGCTCTGGAATCTGAAGATCGACCTGTAAGTCGACATCTGGAAGACCCAATTACAAGTGCAACGACAGGAGGAGTGGAGGAAATAGCAGAAGTTCCAGAATCTGAAGATCGACATGTGAGTCGACATCTGGAAATATCAGACACCAGTTCAGCATCTAATACAGAGCATTCGGATTGTGAGGAAAATCTGAAAAGAAATTGGAAATTTGGTAGCATAAAAGAAGAAACTGAGCAAAAAGACAGTACCAGTGAGCAACCAAGTACAAGTTGTGGTGAAGATCCTTCAGAGATAATATTAATAGACGAAGAAGGGAGAGTTTCAAATAGAAAGAGAGAAGAATCAGAAGATCCCCGAGGAGCAATAGGGACAGATCGACGAACAAAAGAACAGGGAAATTTAGAAACAGATAGAGAGATTGACACAAATTCGGAAGAACCTCGAGGAGGGACAGAAGTAGGTGATCGAAGGAAAACACGAGAGAAACCAAAAATAGATGAAGGAAGTGAAATTATAAAATTTAAGATAAGAGACAATAAAGAAAGGACTGAAACAGAGTCAGAAGAAAGTGGAGAAGAAAGAAACCAGAAACTAGAGTCAAGAAAGAGAACTTGGAGAACAGAAAGAGAGGAAAAAGAAAGTGAACCGAAAAGGCCGAGAAAAGGAGACAATTGGCCCAACGAAGTTAGAAGATTGAGATACAAGATCATAAGGCTAGATGGGAAAAGTGCAGAACAAGTAAATGAGATAACAAGTCAAAAAGAACAAGAAAAACAAGGTGGAAAACACTTGCAGAAAACAAAAAGAGTAAAGAAAGCAAATCTGAAGTATAAATCGCCTGAATGGTTATACATTGCATTGACTGATATCAAAGAGGAAGAGATCACTCACGAAAACCCAGAACAAAGCTGCAACCTAATGGGTGAAGGTGAAGTGCAACAAACTTGAAGAAATTTGAACAAATTTCTACCGGATTGGACAAAACACTGGATTTGACAAAGAAAGAGTTCTGAAAAGAATTAAAAGAAAGTACCAAACAAAGACAAAGTGAGAGTGCAGGGTGGCTAAGAGGTCATTTCTGAGGTGTGGTGACACATTTTTCCTGTACATAATATAAAATAGGTTATAGAACAAAATGGAAGATACTAAAGATAGAAAATGTAGATGTGAGTTCTTAAGCAGGTGGTGTAAGATGTGCTTCTTTTGTACAGGATTATTAATGACAGTATGGGTTATTTTAGCAATCACCATTCCGATTAGCTTAGCTGTAGAAGAAACGTCTATATTAAAGAATAACACAGAGAAAGAAAAAGGAGCTAACATACAAGAAACAGCTATATTAGAAAGTAGTGCAGAATTACATAAAGACAAATCAATAACAGATTTTTCAAAAAATGTTTTCACCAAATTATTGTATGAGTATGTAGAAACAATGGATGTAAGAGATTGTTATGTTTGTATGCAATTGCCTGCGTCTGTTGCAGAAGGTGTGACCTATCATCACCTTCCTTTGACGTATGGAATAACATGTAGTGTTTTAGCAAGTTTATTTTACAAGACAGGAAGATTAGAATATTATTACACTGATATAGATAAGATTTTTGCAAAGATTCCTATAGTTTCTGAACTAAACAAAGTGAAAGAGGCAAGAACATTTGGTGAATTTTTCATAGAAAATAAAATTTTAACATTAGATGATATAGTTAAAAACAACCTTACCTGTGAGTTAAGGAATGAAGAAAAGGTATTTTTAGAAATGGTCGAGGATAGAAGAGTGAAATTTCAAAGAAAAGTGATAGAAGAGACAAAAACACCTCTTTGGGCGTTTGAGGAAGAAAATCATGACAAGAAAAAGACAAATGCAGCTATGACTCTGGATTGGCCCCAACAGGGAAGGTTGTGTATTAGAAGAAATAGAACAAGATATGACAATTATTTCGTGGGTTCCAGTGATTGCCATGACAATTATAAAATTTTAGGAGGTTGGGGATTCAAAGGGGGAAAAGATCCAATATTTCCTGGGATCTATTATATTTGCGGTAACAGAGCTTATTACAGGTTGCCGGACCATTGGTACGGATCATGTTACTTAGGCCTGTTCTTTCCAAAGATTTTTCATGTAAATAGAGCAGAAAAGGGAACACACAAAATGATAAAGACATTTACACGTAGAAAAAGGGAAAGTTTTTCAGAAATAGTAGGTTATATTTTTGGAGCATTGATACCAGCAGTGGGAATATCTTTGAATGCATTTAAAATTCGGAAGTTATCCACAGTAGTAGATCGTTTATCTACAGATACTGCTGGAGGGTTCTTGATGGTAAATACCGAAATGGTTGCCATGAGAGCTATGGTGATGCAAAATCGACTTGCCCGTGACATTCTTTTGGCAAAAGAGGGTGGAGTCTGTGGAATGCTGAAAGTCCAACATTGTTGCACTTACATTCCAGATAAAAGTGAAAATATACAAAAGTATATAAAGAATATTACAAATTTGCACAAAGAACTTGTTCCACTGGAGGTTGAAAATGCATTTGGAAAACTTGGTAAGAGTTTTTCCTCAGTAATAAATTGGTTTACTAGAATGAGTGGATTAATAATAGGGAAAATCATAATAGTAGTGACCATGATAATCATAATAGTTCTAGTACTGAAGTTAATTATTACATGTATAAAGAGAAGAAAAAGACAGAATAAAATAGAAAAAGAAAATAAGATAAAGAAAGAAAGAGAAAGAGAAATGGGTGAAATAGAGCTAGAAGAAATAAAAGAAAACATGTATAAGAAAACAAAAAGACAAGATGAAAGGGATACAGTTGTGTAAACTAACAAAAGCAAACCGGACAAAGAAATATGCTATCTGACAAAATTGTGTAACATGGGTTTTTGTGGTGATATTAAAAATCACCAAAGGGGGGAGTTGATGGAGCAGGGTAAACGAAATTTTTTTAACCTCCTAATATTTATGCTGAATAATTAACACACAGGTTCATCTTAGTAAATAACCAACCATGTATGTTACATGAAAAGGGTTATGGGTAACACGCTATATCTGTGCAAACTAATTTACTTACAATTGTTAACGTGGATAACATAAGCCTAATAATTTGCGTACTAATTAGAATAATAAATGCATGATTTGTGCTTGAAAATAAACTGTGTAGTGGCAAAGTAAAGCGTTGGTAAGTAAGAAATGGCTTTATATGTCGCTTTTGCTAGGTAATACTTAATTGGGGTACGTAGAATGACGGGAGGGAAACGAAAAAACTTATATTCTTTATTCTTAACTATGTTCTGTTTATCTTTATAATAGTGCGCTTAGGCCTGTTGTGCCGCGATGTAAAAATGGCTGCCATGCAAAACAAGCTAGAGTACGCAAGCGCGAGATGGGTATCGAAAGAGAGAAAGGCTGTGAACAAGAGGGATCATGTGACCGTCCCAAAGCCTAGGATGGAAGCGTGGTCAAGGCTGCAATGACCTTATTATACAAACGTGTGCCAAAGAAGGACATAGCGAAAAGCGTGAGAAGTCGGGGTGGATATGTGAATGAACAATGAACTGTTCAACTTAAAAGTATCAGAAAAGGATACAGATTGAAACCAATGTGCGGATGGGTAATGTCATGAACCCGTGAGAAACGACAGAAGTATGAACTTTCCACAAAGAACTGGTTGAAGCAAGGATATTCATAATGAGATGTATACTGACCCAAATGGACCAATTAATCAATCAATCAATCATGTCACTTATAAAGCGCACTACATACCCGCGAGGGTCTCAAGGCGCTGGGGTAAGAAGGGGGTGGTGCTGCTACTGATCGAAGAGCCAGGTCTTGAGGAGTCTTCTGAAGGCCAGTAGGTCTTGGGTCTGTCGGAGGTTGGTGGGGAGGGTGTTCCAGGTCTTGGCGGCGAGGTGGGAGAAGGATCTGCCGCCGGCGGTCGTTTTCCGGATGCGGGGGACTGTGGCGAGGGCGAGTCTGGTCGAGCGGAGCTGGCGGGTGGGGGTGTAGAAGCTGAGTCGTCTGTTGAGGTAGGCTGGTCCGGAGTTGTGGAGTGCTTTGTGTGCGTGGGTGAGGAGCTTGAAGGTTATCCTCTTGTTGACAGGGAGCCAGTGCAGGTCTCTCAGGTGGGGTGTGATGTGGCTGCGTCGGGGGATGTCGAGGATAAGACGTGCAGAGGCGTTCTGGATGCGTTGCAGCCGTCTCAGGAGCTTAGCCGTCGTTCCTGCGTAGAGGGCGTTTCCGTAGTCCAGCCTGCTGGTGACGAGGGCCTGGGTGACTGTTTTTCTTGTTTCGGTGGGGATCCACTTGAAGATCCTGCGGAGCATTCGGAGGATGTTGAAGCAGGATGAGGAAACGGCGTTGACCTGCTTAGTCATGGAGAGGGTGGGGTCGAGGATGACCCCTAGGTTGCGTACGTGGTCGGTGGGTGGCGGGGCTGTTCCCAGTGATGTTGGCCACCAGGAGTCGTCCCAGGCTGAAGGGTTGGAACCAAGGATGAGGACCTCCGTCTTGTCCGAGTTCAGCTTCAGGCGGCTGGTCCTCATCCATTCGGCGACGGCCTTCATTCCTTCGTGGAGGTGGGCTTTGGCGGTGTGAGGGTCTTTGGTGAGGGAGAGGATCAGCTGGGTGTCGTCGGCGTAGGAGATGATGTTGAGGTTGTGCTGTCGGGCGACGTGGGCGAGGGGTGCCATGTAGATGTTGAACAGCTTTGGGCTGAGGGAGGAGCCTTGGGGTACGCCGCAGATGATCTTGGTGGCCTTGGATCGGAAGGGGGCGAGGCGGACGCTTTGTGTTCTGCCGGAAAGGAAGGATGTGGTCCAGTCCAGGGCCTTCTCTTGGATCCCGGCGTCGTGAAGGCGTGTTCGTAGTGTGTGGTGGCAGACCGTGTCGAAGGCGGCTGATAGGTCCAGGAGGATGAGGGCTGCTGTTTCTCCGTTGTCTAGCAGGGTCCTGATGTCATCAGTGGCGGCGATGAGGGCGGTTTCGGTGCTGTGGTTGCTGCGGAAGCCGGACTGGGAAGGGTCCAGGATGTTGTTCTCCTCGAGGTAGCGGGTCAGTTGTTTGTTGACGATTTTCTCTGTGACCTTCGCGGGGAACGGGAGCAGAGAGATGGGTCGGAAGTTCTTGAGGTCCTTGGGGTCTGCCTTGGGTTTCTTGAGTAAGGCGGTGATCTCGGCGTGCTTCCAGCTTTCCGGGAAGGTTGCTGTCTCGAAGGAGATGTTGATTATTTTCCAGAGATGGGGCGCGATGGCTGTACTGGCTTTGTTGAAGATGTGGTGAGGGCACGGGTCTAGCGGTGAACCGGAGTGGATGGTGTTCATGATCTCGCTGGTGTCCTCGTCGTTGATGTTGGTCCAGGAGAGCAGGCGGTTGGTGGTTGTGGGGGCAGTGGTCTCGGTGGTTGCCGGGGCGGTCGTGGTGTTGAAGCTGTCGTGGATGTCGGCGATTTTGCGGTGGAAGGAGGTGGCCAGTGAGTCGCACAGGTCTTGCGACGGCTGGATGTCGTTGGTGTTGGAGCTGGGGTTGGAGAGTTCCTTCACGATGTTGAAGAGCTCTTTGCTGTTGTGTGCGTTGTTGTCTAGGCGGTCTTTGAGTGAGGCCCTTTGGCGGATCTGATGAGGTGATGGTGATTGCGGGTGGCGCTCTTGTGGGCGGCGTAGCTGTCCGCTGTCCGTTCGTGGAGCCAGATCTTCTCCAGTTTTCGGCATGTTCGTTTGGAGGCCTGGAGGTCTTCGGTGAACCAGGTGGCTTTCTTGCTGGTGTGGCTGTTGGGCGGATTCTTGAGCGGGGCGAGGGTGTTGGCGCAGTCGTCGATCCACTGTCTGAGGTTGCGGGCGGCGGTGTCGGGGTCGGAGGGTTCGGCGGGTGGGCTCAGGGCGAGGGTTGTGGTTAGCTGGTCTTCCGTGACTCTGCTCCAGCAGCGGCGAGGCATTTGTTCGGTGCGGTGGTGCGTGGTGGGCTTCCTGTAGGTGAAGTGGATGCAGTGGTGGTCAGTCCAGTGGGGTTCGGAGGTGTGGTTGAAGGAGACCTGTGGGCTTGCGGAAAAGATGGAGTCTAGCGTGTGGCCGGCGGCGTGGGTGGGTGTAGTCATGAGCTGTCTGAGTCCGAGGGTGGCGAGGTTGTCGATCAGGGTGGTGGAGTTGGTGTCCTGGTTGTTCTCGAGGTGGAAGTTCAGGTCCCCGAGGAGGATGTAGTCCGTGGAGGCGATGGCGTGTGTGCTGACGAAGTCAGCGATGGAATCGCTGAACTGTGGTCGGGGTCCGGGGGTCTGTAGATGAGGGTTCCTCTGAGGGTGGTGTTGGGATCGGTGTGGATCTGGAAGTGCATGTGTTCGGCGGTGCTGAGGGTGTCGTCGGTGTTGGTTGAGACTCTGAGGGTGTTCCTGTGGACGATGGCGATGCCTCCTCCGACTCCGTTGGTGCGGTCCCTGCGGGTGATCTTGTATCCGTCCGGGATGGCAATGGCGATGTCGGGGGCTGAAGCGGGATTCAGCCAGGTCTCCGTCAGGAATGCGACATCTGGGGAGGTTGAGTCGAGAAGGTCCCAGAGTTCGATGGCGTGTTTGCGGGCGGAGCGGGTGTTGAGGAGGATGCATCTGAGGTAGTTGGGTTCTTTCCTGGGCGGTGGTTTGGCGGGGCGGGTGCTGGCGAAGCTGCAGTTCCGGCAGGTGAAGGGCCCTTGGCTGCGCTTCGGGGTGGCCTGGTAGCAGGCGTGATCTTTTCCGGGGTTGAGTGCATGGAGGGTGCTGGCGTCGTATCGGCGTCTGTTGATGTGGCGGGCGTGGGGGATGCCCGGACCAGGGGGTCTGGCGCTGGGCGCGGCCACGGCGCGGACGGGCTCAGACAAGCTTGCCTTAGGCGCGCCTTCGGTACGCCAGCGGCGCGCCCGCTGTGCACGTCCGCTGCGCGGCCGCGCAGCGGCCGCCATAAATGGGGAGGTGGGAGGGAGGAGCAGGGAATGGGGCAGCGAATGGGCAGTGAGGGGGCGGGGCCGAAGCGGCGGGAAACAGGCACAGAAAGGAAAAAACGATCACAATCAGGGGCAGCAAGGGGGCACAGAAAGGAAAAAACGATCACAATCAGGGGCAGCAAGGGGGCACAGAAAGGAAAAAACGATCACAATCAGGGGCAGCAAGGGGGCACAGAAAGGAAAAACGATCACAATCAGGGGCAGCAAGGGGGCACAGAAAGGAAAAACGATCACAATCAGGGGCAGCAAGGGGGCACAGAAAGGAAAAACGATCACAATCAGGGGCAGCAAGGGGGCACAGAAAGGAAAAACGATCACAATCAGGGGCAGCAAGGGGGCACAGAAAGGAAAAACGATCACAATCAGGGACAGCAAGGGGGCACAGAAAGGAAAAAACGAGCACAATCAGGGGCAGCAGCAGGGCACACAGACGGAGCTGTGTGGTGGGGGAGCGACCTACCAGTCAAGGTCAGGGGTCGCTCTCTTCACCACGCAGCGGCCGCCATAAATGGGGAGGTGGGAGGGAGGAGCAGGGAATGGGGCAGCGAATGGGCAGTGAGGGGGCGGGGCCGCAGGCGCAGCGGCGGGAAACAGGCACAGAAAGGAAAAACGATCACAATCAGGGGCAGCAAGGGGGCACAGAAAGGAAAAACGATCACAATCAGGGGCAGCAAGGGGGCACAGAAAGGAAAAACGATCACAATCAGGGGCAGCAAGGGGGCACAGAAAGGAAAAACGAGCACAATCGGGCAGCAAGGGGGCACAGAAAGGAAAAACGATCACAATCAGGGGCAGCAAGGGGGCACAGAAAGGAAAACGATCAGAATCAGGGGCACAAGGGGGCACAGAAAGGAAAAACGATCACAATCAGGGGCAGCAAGGGGGCACAGAAAGGAAAAACGATCACAATCAGGGGCAGCAAGGGGGCACAGAAAGGAAAAACGATCACAATCAGGGGCAGCAAGGGGGCACAGAAAGGACAAAAACGAGCACAATCAGGGGCAGCAGCAGGGCACACAGACGGAGCTGTGTGGTGGGGAGCGACCTACCAGCCAAGGTCAGGGGTCGCTCTCTTCACCAATTAGAGAGAATCTCGCCCACAAAGATGTAACATTTTCACTTAGTAAGCTAGTATTAGGGTATAAGAAGACCTACTCTTAGAGGGGGGGAGGAGACGCTGCCATTTTTATGAACTGATGATGCTGCTGCTGCTGCTGCTATTTTATATTTTTGATTGAGCATGAGACGCTGCTGTTGGAGAACCTTTTGCTTTTGATAGATTTTCCATTTAATACTATTAGACCTTTTTATTCTTAAAATACTAAAGGGGAAAGGAACAAGAAGGCCTGTTTTTCAGGACAGATAGATAGTTTTTCGGGAGTTCTATGCTGTGATCTGAATTCATTGCTGTGACGAACTTTATTTTTCCATCTAATAGGTATGCATTGCAATTTCAATTTATTCTTATAATGATGCTAAATGTAATAATCTGAATAATAAATTTGAAACTTATTCATGCTTCTAAAAATTATATAAACTTTATTATCTTTAAACAATGAGTCAGTGGTTCTTTAGCTCAATGATAAATGTAAATGTTTAAAGGTTTATTGTGATTGAGCTGGTCTTAATCACCATCAACTGATTCCTACTAGTTGGTCCATCGACCAATGAGCGGAATACCTTAAAGCTTGAGAAGTATTATGTCGTTTTAAAAGGTATCCCGTCTCCTTCCAGCAAATCATTAACTGTTTTCTCCTAGGTAAGAACGGATGAAATCCAGGGAATATATGAGAGAGTGAATGTATATGCGGTGTTATGGGCCCCACCGTCATATGGATATAGTTGTGTTTAAGAGGGATATTTGTACCTGGACGTCCAAAGCATATAGGAGAAGAAATTTTATTGATAGCGCTGGATCAGACAGTTGTCACACTGCCAGTCCGACTTTACCCGTACTAATAATGGCAGAGCCACCTCTTCCCTTGATAATATATGTAAGGCTCCCCTAAGGAAGGCCTATAGAGCCCTAAGGCAGGGAGCTGTATATTATTAGGTAGGACATGCCATTTATATGTGTCTTAGCAACAAAACTCCTAAAGTTGTTGTTTTGCTGTGTAAAGGTTAGTAGCTCTATTGGCTAACACGGGGTTACAGGCTGGCACCCCAGCCTTGCTGACTTTTGAATGGGACTACCTAACTGAGTACTGCAAGGTATGAAATTAATTGTGGCATTAAATCCGACCTGACGCCCAGGTCGAATTTAATGTCACTATGAAAGTAAAGCAACTTTTAGAAGGTTGCCACTCTGTGTCCTAGCTAGTCCAGTGGCATCACTCGGGCACTTGCCCACAGACCGCTTTTTGCCCACCTGTGGAGTAGTGTGAACAACTTCCAGACTTTGCAACATTAGCAGCCCGCTGCAGGGAGAGGTGTCACCTCCCCCTTGCAGGTAGCCGCTCGGGTGTTCGTCCAAAAGGCGAGCTTTAAAGGGAAGGTGCCTTTGATGGACAAATGGTGATAACATTCATGAGGGGCTTCCCTTTGTTCACTTACACAGGCTGGAGACCGGGCCAGAGAGGGAAGATCAACTCCCTAAACCTGTTTTCCCGTGGGCGTGTAGCCCTCAGGTAGCCACACCTCTAGGGTAGGCTACCAAGCTCCTCACAGTGGAGAGAAGGTTCAGACATCTTGGGAGTGGCTGGGATAGCCAAACGCCACACATCGCCGGAAATTCGTCACCAAGTGGGAGGGGACCTGGTAGCCCTTTAGCTAGTGACCATGTTGTCCCATCAGGGGTGCTTTCCCTGGATAAAGATTGCACTGTGAACATTAGATCACGCTGGATTGGGAATGAGTCCGAAGAAGGACTACCCTGCTGCCCTTGTAACTGCACAAAGAAAGGCTGCACCGTCTGCTGAACTGCACCTGCTGCACTTTGGGCAAGTGACGTTTGGATTGTGCTTGTAGCTCCTGGCATGGGTAAAAGTAGTTTCCCAGACCGAAGCAGTGACTCCAAGGGTCACTTGGCTGGACTCCTGGAACCATCTCCAGGGACAAAAGAGCTGAAGAAAGCAAATTGCAAGCCACTAGTTGCTGCTGGGCGCCCCACAAGACCGATACTCGACAGCCAAAAGTTGCACCTGAGTCAACCAGGCCCGGGAGTGCCATCAGAGTCCCGATTGGTCACCCAAGAGGGACACTAGCCTCTACTAAAGGATTTTGCTCCAACCGCTGTGCTCGGAGACTGGTATCCCAGCAGCGACTAGCCTTCCACTGTCTCGAAGAGAGCTTCATGGGATGCCGACCTCTGTGGTCAAAGTCGTCCCACATCACCCATAGACCGAGGAATCACCACAAAGGCCCTCCTGTCGACCGCACAGCAACCAGATCATCTTTGAGCATCTTTTCATTCTGCATCCCCAGCATCAGAACCACTCCATTATCGTCAATGGTGGTCATGCTGTAAAGGCTGGAACTGGACTGGAAAACACTCTAGTGGCCAGGTAACTGTCCAAATTTACCCCACTGGCCACCTAGACCTTCTTGTCATATTCAGTTGCCGAAGGCGGGCCGGAGTAGCCAAACTAACTTTGTTTTAAACTGTTGAAAAGTTTGCAAAGTTTTTGTTGACCAATGCTTGTTTGCGGTTGGAATTAGTAGTGAGAAAACCTTTAAAAATCTGTATATCTGGAACCCTGTGGTGGATTTTGCTCATCGAGGACTCTAAAAATTCATAAAAATATACTCTAATTTTAGGTTGAGCCTAGGCAGCGCACATGCGCTGCTGGAAGACCTGCTGTAATCAGTATTGGAAGTGTAATCCAGCCTGCTGGTTGCTATTGGTTCACTCCTCCGTTGCTCTTGTTTCCTGGCTCGTCACTGGTTCCCGCAGCCCATATGTTAGTTCCGTTAAAGGCTGAGGAGCACCGGCCAAGTACAGTTCCCCTACGCTTTCAGGGCTGTTATTTGACAGAACTCTTTTTCTTCTGCTACCCTTCCCTACACTAATAGCCCAGCTTGTGTCTTCGGTGCCCATGCTCTCGCTACATAATCTCCCTGTGCAGTGCCCTCTCCCCACCACCACATTCTGCAGCACTCCACTCTTTATGTTTAACTATGGGGGCCCCTGCGGTGCCCTCCCACGGCACGCCACACTTTATTTTTAACTATGGCGGCCCATGAGGTGCCCTCACCCCGCCACCACCTCCCACGGCACGCCACTCTTTATGTTTAACTTTGGCGGCCCGTGCTGTGCCCTCCTCTGCAACCACCTCCCGAGGCACGCCTTTCTTTGTTTAATTATGGTGGCCGGTGCAGTGCCCTACCCTCAACACCACCTCCCCGGCATGACACTCTTTATGTTTAACTAAGGCAGCCCGTGCAGTGCCCCCCACCACCCCCACCTCCCGCGGCACTCACCGAATTCTGTGCTGTTTGGAAGCAAACTGAAAGCTCTCTAGCAAACATATCCAGTTTCCATTGGAAGAAAAGACACCTCAGATTACAGTGAGCGCACTCAGGGCAGATTTGTTAGGGAAGGCGAGAGGAGGTGTATGAGAAAAACAAGGTCGGGCACCTTGTTCTTAAGTTCGCCGTAGTCTTGTTCTTGAGTATTAATCTGCTTCATTGAGAAATTGAGTAGCGCTGGCAGAGTAGGTGATTTATGGTGTGAGGACTGAAGTCCCTGGTGTCTTCTGCTCTCATTTATCAGTTAAAGGAACCTCCTCTCCAATTTACTACAGCACCTGAGGGAGACTTTTATCTAGGATCTGCATTTCCCTTAGCTTCCTTAGCCTCTGTAGAGATAATATCACCCCTATTCATACGAGAATTCAATCAAGATTCACATCTGTCCTGGAATTAATAATTCTCCTCCCCTTAAGCGCATTGTCTTGAGAATGGCCGTCTCCCCCTTTCCTTTCGCTATCCATTAAACAAGAAATATCGCCACTGGCCTGGAAACATTGTTTTCTTGTTTCCTTTGTGATGGCAGCAGAGTTGAAATGCAGCTGGGAAGGTTATATCTAAAAAATACACCTCACCCTTTCCAAGAGTGAATGGCAAAGATCTGCTTCTCCGTTCATGGCTCCTGAGAGCATATGGACTTGCAGTGATATCCCAGCAGGGGGTGTTCCCTGTGAAAATCTACTTACCTCAGTTTTACCGTAGCCACAATTCTGCCCTAAAATCCTGCAGCTGAAATGCTATCGGAAACCTTTAAAAAGCCATCTTTGGGATGCGCTGCAACAATATACCAATGAAAGGCTGTGCGCCAATGTAGTTTGCTACTCCCTGGCAATTAGGAAAAACATGCATTTAAATTGAGTTTTCCCATTTGAATGCAGAAACGCGCAATTATTTGCTAAAGTTCCCCAAAAAACGGACCCAAAACACAAATTTAATGAAAGTACATTGCAGCCTTCTTTTACCCACTGCCTATGTTAACCATTTCCTTTTAAAGGCATGAAAGATTTTTTCACACACAGGAATTTTCACTTAATCAGAAAGCTGAACCTAACACATGTCCTCACCACCTACATCCACTACACTCCAAACCAAAACACATTGTCATTTACAACACCAAAAGCTCTAACTCTCCCAAATGCGAGCCCTATTGCATTTCAAATGCTTGTTATAAATTGGTGTTGTGTTTCTTTTTTGTTGTGTGGCTTTCTTATTTCATTTTTTGGTACTGTTACATGCTTTACACTAAGTTTCTTTGTTAAAGCCATGCTGCTCGAAGCCACAGCTACCCAGGGTTTAATTTAATGTTTACAAACAAGCCTAACTGGACCCAATAAAGGTTTTGTAGGTGTATTCCATGATAAGGCTACCTAGCCATATCATTGAATACACCCAGATCCTCACAGTTCATCTTTATTATTTGGTGCCCTGGCCATTGTAATGGCTTCTACTTAGTTGGACAACGGGGTAAAGCCTTTACTAGAGTTTGGTGACCCAAGTAAATAATTTACCTTTTATGGAATGGACATTTACTGCTAGTGAAAGTGGCACCCATATAATTTAGTATACAAAACACCCTTTCAAGAGTGCAGTCATGAAGTGGCTTATTTACTCTAAAGAGGAATAAGTCATCTTGGAAGGCAATAACTCCTAGTATGACTTTAAACAATTTTTACATTACCTCTGAATAACAGAAGCTGCCAAAGCTAAACCTAAAGGCATGCGTACAAATTGAAATATACCATCTGGGGTGACAAATGCAATCAAGTGGCATGATTCCTCAGTGAGCTCAATTTGGTGATATGCTGCCCTCGTGTCAAGTTTTCAGAATACAGCAGCTCAGATAATTAGTTCAACAAATCATCATTACGTGGTAGTGGAAAATTGTCAATCCAGATGGCCTAGTTTAAAGAATGCAAATCTAAGCAAACTCTTAATAAGCCATTTTTCTTGCGTGGAACAACTAATGGGGAGACCCACATTGATGAATTGATGGGTTCTGTTATTCCCTCTCTTATCATTTTTTGTATTTCACCAGACAACTCTTTTCTTATGCTGAGTGGAACATTGTGTAAATTATGTTTAACTGGATTGCTGTCTTCTTTTAATTTAATAGTATGAGTAACCCCTTTAAATTTTCCTTGTTTTTCTGCAAATACTTTTTGAGATTTCCCTAAAATGATCAGCGTAATCAATGTTTAGAATTTATACTTTACACTGTTGTGATGATTAAAGAGTCAATGTGTTAGTCTTGTTTTCGAGTATGGCAAGGACCTGTTCTTTTGTGTCAGTTTTGAGAGTGAGTTTAAATTTACCTTGTGCAACCAAACCAAAATGTCTTTACCTCTCTGCAACATAAATTTTTCCTTTATGACTTTTTCTTGGTATTTTATTTTGGAGACAAAGTATCCTAGCATTTTCATTTTCGGACCCCCATAAGCACTTGGATGTACATCACTTTAAAAAAGTTCAGTATCTTGGCCTTTTGTAATAAAATGGGATATCAGATAAAATAGTAATTTTTAAACCTGACACTAGAAGTAGCTTAAGTTGTATGCCTTCTATTTTCACTTCAATATATGGATCATTGTATTGAATTTCATCATGATCCAAATGTGAAACATCTAAATCAGAACTTTCAAAATCATTATTTATACATATTTCCTCATTTATAGCTACTTTAGAATCCGTAATAGTAAGAACTAAATTATTAACATGTTTATTTAAATCGTCATGTTCTTCTTTAGTTACAACAGCTTTAATGACATGTTTCCTATTTGATTTGCTAACTCGTACCTAACTCGTACAAAAAAACCTTTCTTTCACTGATTTTGCATGCCACTTTTAGTGCTGGACATTTTTTTAAATTAGTTAGATGTGAAATACTACTACAACTATAGAAAGTAGGTTCTTTTGGTGTTGGGGTTTTGGAAGTGTTGCTTGAAGTAGTGGTTTAAATACATTGACATAGCTGTTATTAGACCTATCAGACGATGGGCAAAGTTCTTTTAATAGAAGATTTTGTGAATTTTACTAATTCAATGGCTTCCTTTAATGTCGTTTAAAAAAAATATCCTATAACTTTTCTTGGACTTTTTTGTTGAAGCATCTAGTGGTGAAATTATCCGGTATGAGTAGATTTCTAACCTTTTCAAATTCACATGGCACAGCTAGGATCTGCAAGGCTGCAAAGTATGTATCTATGGATTCACTGGCTTGTTGTTCACTTGTAGAGAACTTGTGTCTATGAACCACAATACTTGGTTGAGTATCTAATTGAATTTCTAATCTTTTGTTTGCGTCTTGAAATTCAACCAAAGTATAATTTCCAGAAGTTGCATTGGATCCCTCTTGTGTCAAAGGAAGAGGTGGTAGGTGTTCAAATACTGCTTGACCTTCGAATCCTAGATCAGGTTTCTCCGACCTGGTCGGTAATAAGAGCTACTTATGTTCAATGAAAATCATCCTGTGGTACTTATATTATTAGTGTGTTAATAATGACCACGTCAGACTAGATTACTTTTGAGGACACCCCATGCAAAATTACCAATAGTGATCACTTCAGTGAATCAGACAGGGTTGCTAGCAATATGAAATTTTAAAAAGACTTTACCAATTTGGAATACACTTACAGAGTTAATGCATGACTGCTATAGCGGCAATGACCTGGAAAGCATGGTAATCATTTTAGAAATAAGTCTCCCTAATGCTTCATGATTTATCACTCAAATATATAATGAAATATTTTTTCGAAATCCAGCCATTTCTTTCCAAATATCAGCAAAGCCTATTAATTCTGAAAATATACACATATTTGTCTCAAATGCATGCTTTTCGATTTTGGGATACATATATTTAAACCACACAAAAGCTTCTACTTTAGAAGGCTGGGCTGCACACAGGATAGCTACTTACAGGTAGCTGGAGAGCTGCCAATAGCTCACAAGCTACTCGTTGGAAAAGCCTGTCCTAGATAATGTACCAAAACGTATTTTTTTCTTGCAGGGCAGAATCTTAAACCATCATGGGCTTCCAAATAGTTGCTATATGCACGAATCCGCACACTCCAATTTAATAGTGGTTCACCCAAAAAGGGAGGAGGTGCATTTACATTTCTTTGCATTTTTCTCGTAGTAACTGCTGTAAAGAAATCTGTTGAAAATATATGAATGTCACAAAAATTTCAAGAAATCAGAGGAGCTGTTTGTAGACGCCTGAAAAATGCTTGCGTTTAAAGAATGTTAAACGGAATTGCTGTGCAAATAAAAGCTTGAGACGTATAAATAATAAGATCAACTCTAGAGCTTAAGTGAATTAAAAATGACTGCATACTTATATGCATCTCAGAGTAAGTTAATAGCCGGTAGTAAATGTATAGGCTGCAAACACTGTCTAGAGGTATACTTGAATATATATGAGAGTGAGATGGCTGTTAGGGCTTAATAAATTGGTGAATGGAAATGCTTCCACAAACTTTCAATCATGGCCACAAGAGTGCGCTGTTGATTTTGTATAAAGATCTCCTTTGTAAAATGTACGAATACTATAGAAACACACTTTGTATGCTGAAAATCACTGCAAGGTTAGATTAGTAGGCAAGAAGTGGGATTTTAATTCAAAGCTAATACAGCCAACAGAGGCATTGCAAAGTATTTCAAGAATAGCCCAAAATGCGTAGTTCATGACAAGAGAAATGAGATCGGCCTGTAATGTAACAGTGCGGATGAGGAAATACGGAGGTGTGTCTGATAGGAGCAGAGAATGTCAGTGAGAGCGAGGAGCAGTTGAGTTGATTAAACAGAGCAGTGCCGGCAAATGCAAGTAGGTAATCAGTTGAACCAGCTTGATTTATTCCGTATTTCAAAGATATGCCCACATGTTCTGATCGGAAACCTTAGAGAATATTTTGTCCACTTAGTAATGGAAGCAATACAGATGAGACTGCGTACTTCAGGGGCCGTATTATGAAAGTGTCATGGGGGCACAACGGGCGTTTGCGCCCGCTTTGCGTGCCCCCAGGGCACTTTGGTATTACAGAAGGGGCCGCAGATGCTTGTGCAGCCTCTTCTGTAATACTGATAGCGCTGGCGCACTTAAAGCGCAAGCGCTACCTTCATAGGGCGTTCCCTCATTTGCATGGGGGTGTGCCCCATGCAAATGAGGGGATCCCTTTGCCTCTGCGCCCGCGCCCTATTACAGATGTGATACAATACAATACAAATACATCCCCTTTTGTATCGCTTTGTTCGCCCTAAGTTGGCGGGGGTATGCCCAGACGTGGGTCCCTTGCTCACTTTGCCACTGGATTCAAGCAAGCCTGGCTGATGACGGCTGGAATGCCAGAAACCGGTCCTAGGATGCTTGTTTCTGGTCCAGGGAAGACATGGCTTGGCAGTTCGGGCTGGACTGTTCCCATGAGGCACAGGGTCAGACTGATTTGCATATGGCCATGTCTGAACTGGGGTGGTGGAGTGAGCTAAAGAATGATGATGGATTAAACCCAGATCAGTTGACTGGGGGTGAGTGTTTGATTGGCTCAAACGTTCCGTCCATCATCCCCTTTTGTATCGCTTTGTTCGCCCTAAGTTGGCGGGGGTATGCCCAGACGTGGGTCCCTTGCTCACTTTGCCACTGGATTTAAGCAAGCCTGGCTGATGACGGCTGGAATGCCAGAAACCGGTCCTAGGATGCTTGTTTCCGGTCCAGGGAAGACATGGCTTGGCAGTTCGGGCTGGACTGTTCCCATGAGGCACAGGGTCAGACTGATTTGCATATGGCCATGTCTGAACTGGGGTGGTGGAGTGAGCTAAAGAATGATGATGGATTAAACCCAGATCAGTTGACTGGGGGTGAGTGTTTGATTGGCTCAAACGTTCCGTCCATCATCCCCTTTTGTATCGCTTTGTTCGCCCTAAGTTGGCGGGGGTATGCCCAGACGTGGGTCCCTTGCTCACTTTGCCACTGGATTCAAGCAAGCCTGGCTGATGACGGCTGGAATGCCAGAAACCGGTCCTAGGATGCTTGTTTCCGGTCCAGGGAAGACATGGCTTGGCAGTTCGGGCTGGACTGTTCCCATGAGGCACAGGGTCAGACTGATTTGCATATGGCCATGTCTGAACTGGGGTGGTGGAGTGAGCTAAAGAATGATGATGGATTAAACCCAGATCAGTTGACTGGGGGTGAGTGTTTGATTGGCTCAAACGTTCCGTCCATCATCCCCTTTTGTATCGCTATTACAGATGTGGGCACAGAGGCACAGACATTCTCAGGAGGCGTACTGACAGTGAGTCACCTAAAAGGTCAGTGCGCCCCCTGAGAGCAGCCCTCTGGAGGGGGAAAAGGGGTCCCATGGACCCCCCAGACATCACCGTGCAGGTGGGTGCAGTCACTCACTGCACCCGCCTGCAAGGGGATCTCTAATTCCCTTTAAAGGTGCAGGTGGTAAGGTAAATTTTTTATTTGCATAGTTAATAAAAACCATTGCAATACAAAAACATGAAGTTTAAAACAATTCTGCATTCAGTGTTAAAAGATATTTATAATGTACTCTTTTTTCTTTTTAAAAACAATACTGTGACTTAATAGACAATCCAGTCAGCTCGTGCTGTTTGTGGTCGAGTTATTTGGTAAAGACCCACTACATCTCGTCACATCTTATGCCAGAGATCAATAAAGGTGCTTCTAAATATTTAGAGTACTTAAAAGGTTTTATAAAGTGCTTGGTGCCAAGACCAGCGGAGACAAAAAAAGGACTATCCTCATTCAAGCATTCATAATAGTATTGCTGTTTTGTTTGGATGCTGTCTTTTAATAGATTATGATTCTGGTATAGGCATTTTCTTTTCCACCACCCTCATAAACTTCACCAGGCTACAGTTCAACTGCGGGTCATTAGGTGCAAAATAGGCAAGAACTGCTTGTCTTCTGGAGCGTAACCCACGTTGGTTGAAATGGCGTTTTAGCAAAAGCTTTCGTTCTTCCAAGAGCTTTTTACAGGTACATAACAAATGCAGCAGATCTTCTGGCGCTGAGCCGCATAGACGGCAGGAGGAGCCCGCCTTTTCCTTTAGCCAATGCGGAAAATGCTGAATACAGGGCAACAAGCCAAGTCTGTACTTCATGAACTTTATTTTAGTAGTTTTGGCATAACCCAAGTCAAGATAACTCTGAGGTACTGGTGAAGAGTACGTATTCAGGGTCATCCAGCCATGTGACCTTTTCGAGAGGGATGCCTTATCCTCAACCCACGAGAGGGATTTGACCGTTTTCCAGACTAATCTTTTAAGTGTTGAATTGTTTATCGGAGTATCCCAGAGTTGGTAAAGGCCAGTGTTGGCCAGACTGCTTTTGAGGTATTTGGCAGCCGGTGCGGTGGATTGTTGCTGTAACTCCTTCCATAGATATTCGTTTAGAGTTCCTTGGTTGGATTTCCGCACTTTGTCCCAGGTAATTATGTACGCCCCTTGTCTTGCCAAAGACTGTTTCTGTACACCAAACTCTAGCCTGATTTGCGCTGGTGAAGTATGTTTGGGCAGACCTAGAATAATCCTATATGCAGCTATGACTGTGTTGTCAAAAGTTTTTGCGTCTCTCCCTCTCTGCGCTTCAATTCCGTAAGTAATTGTTGGCAGAAGTTTGGCACGTATCACTTGTGCCAGAGGCAGGAGCGACGGGCCAGTTAATTTGCTGTTTAATGTTTTTAAAGAGATTGCTAAAGCAAGGCCTTTGCCTCTAATGCTGGTTTTCTGTGCAATGAAGTGGCCACCTTTGTCAATCTTCACGCCTAGATATTTATATTCTGACGTATTCTCAATATGGGTTCTGCCCGAAAACCAGGCTGCCGGTTTCTTCCTGTTTTTGCTAACCGTCATAGTCCTTGTTTTCTCAAGATTTATGGTTAGTTCATTTACTTTAGAATAGTCCTGCGTAGCGTTCACAAGATGTTGCAAACCTACTTGTGTGTGACTGATCAGGACTATATCGTCCGCATAGAGGAGACACGGTAGTGTTAACCCACCTAACCTGGGAGCGTGAGAGTTACAGCTGTTTAGTATCGGGACAAGGTCTGCTAAGAACAAGTTGAACAGTGTGGGGGCTAAGACGCATCCCTGTTTGAGTCCTTTATTAGTTAATATACGTCTTGACAAAAGTGACCCATCTCCCAACTTTATCTGAACCCATGTGTCAGTATGAAGACTGATCAACAAGTTTAACAGAGGCTTGGGGATCCCCCAGCTGGTCAGTTTAGACCATAAGATGTTACGATTTATGTGGTCAAAGGCAGCCTTGTAATCTATAAAGCAAAAATGAAGGGGCATTTTCATTAATTCAGCTTTGTCTATTAGCATTGCCATAGTTAATATATTGGTAGTTGTTCCAACTGTTTTGGCAAAGCCAGTCTGATTTGGTGGGATTATAAAATTATCTTTGGCCCAGGCCTGCAGCTCCTCCAACAGCGTTCCTGCAAAATACTTTGCCTCGTTATCCATAAGTGCCACTAACCGATAGTTCTGTGGGAGTGACTTATCCCCTGACTTAAAAATTGGAGAAATAATTGATCCTTTCCAGGAACCAGGCAGTCTGTTAAATAACCTTATTTCCATAAACAGTGGTTCCAATGCTTCCGCCCATTCATTTACATCTTGTTTGTAAAGGATAGGCGGAATTCCATTCGGACCGGGCGCCCCCTCTCTCCTTCCTTTTCCAATCTGTCGCTTGATAGTGTTGGTTGTACCCCTCAGACCGTCATTTGTTGATGTTAATTGACCTTCGGGTTTGCCAGAGGTTGTATGAACTCTCACTGTCAATGCTTTATTAGTAATAACGCTTTTGAAGCATTTTCAGTTCTTAGCTCCAGAGTCGTTGATTCCGTATCTTGATTAAAGTGATTCTTAAGATAGCTTGCCCATACTTCTTCTGTGATATTAGAAGAAACTCCATCATGCGAGGGGCATATAAATTGGTTTATTGTTTTCCAGAATCTTGCACTATTACTCTGTTTAGTGTCAGCGGGTAGTTTTGCCCAGAGATTGTCCTCCACAGATCTGTTGGCTTCCCATTTGTGTTTTTTCAGCATTGCCTTTTGCTTCCGTAGAAGTTCAAGTTTCGCTGTATCTGCTGGGTTATGCCGAAGATATCTCAACGTACGGTAGATTGATTTTTTTGTGAGCTTAATCTTCTTTTTATAATCTTGTGAGACATTCTTCATACTACTATGGCTCGGTTGTACCCGTAGTTTAGTTCTGGTAGCATATGCTGCCATGGTTGCTGTAACGTACTCCCATTTTTCGACTTCGCTTGAGCCGACCCTTGACTTGAAATGCTGTTTTGCATTTTCCAGCATGCTAATGTTTGCTGCTTCTGCAAACTTAATTCTTTTAAAATTGATGGTAAAAAGTGATTTCTGAGGAGCCAAAGATTGCTCAAATTTGGGCATGCTTATTCTAAGCACAATTTCTTGGGGCCAATGATCACTGTCAGCTTTATCGCCCATCTGAAATGAATCCATATTTTGAAATAGAGGTAGGGAAATGAAGGTGTAATATATTATTGTATTAACTTTTGTCGAGTGATGTGTTGTTGCGGGGGGGGTTATCTCCAGCAGATCTTCCATTAATTGCTCTGAGGTTTAAGTATTCGAATTTCTCCAATATCTGCTTCCCAGTTTTGGTTTGAGTAATTGTTCGCGGATTCCCTTGCACTGGGATGTTCCAAATTGAATTTTGCATTAGTACCTCATCATCTGATGAGGTACCCATCAAATTGAGGTTAAAGTCCCCAGTAAGCACAAGATCAGTTGTAAATCTTTCTCCTATGCACACCTCCAGAAAATCACATAATTCCTTTGCTGCCTTTATTTTCCGCTTTGGATGGACGTAAGCATTGATTAAAATAAGATCAATGCCCCCTTTTTCTAATTTTGAGGGTGAAGTGAGAAGGTTTACTGCCATTGTTGCTGAAGATTTTGGTCCGAATTCCCTAGCTATAAGTATACTTGTGACTGAAACATAAGTTACTAGGCCCCCTTGAAGGTGCCCATATTTTGCCCTCCTCTGTGCACTGGTAAAGAAGCGCAAAAATCCCTGGAGGTGCGGAGGGTCTATTTGCCATGTTTCCTGTAGTACTACAATGTCGAATGACCTTATGTAGGTAACAAAATCTAGATCAGTCATTTTGTTAGCTAGACCATTTACATTCCATGAACATATTCGTAAATGTTCATAATCGCTGGATCTTCGTTGTGGAATGGTGTATTGTCAATTTGTTTGGTTATTTATAGTTCTTGCGATCCATCTTAGATCTGTTTGCCAGCTTGGTGACATTGTAGAGTCCTGGTCCCTTCTGGTGCTCCCTTGAGGTGGATCATTGCTCGTTCTGCAGTGCCCCACTGCTCCTCTCAGCACCAATGTTCCAGATTTTTTCAAAGTAGCTTGAGCCCCCACCATTGACCCCGGGTTTAGCAAATCAGGATATCCTGGCTTAATGTAAGGAGTGATTGTTATCCCCCAGTTTTTAAAAGTGTGGTCCTCTAGGAGTATTTTTTGTGCAATTGATGTTATCCACGTTGTTTTTGTTTTTTCTCCTTCCATGGCATCCTTACATTTGATAAATTCAATCGAAACCAACTCCAAAGTTGTCACTTCATTCAGAGAAGGAATGTGAGATAACAACCGTACAATATTGCCTCGATTCAGGATGTCGTGACTGCCTTTAGAGCTATAGTCTGGTCTGAACCATATAGCACTTGTTTCCCTCCTTGATTTCTCTGAGTTAATGGTCCCTTGGTTGTTTGGGCATTGGGGGGTAGGCTCGTATCTTAGAGCTTCTGATAGTGGCGGGTGTTTGGAGGACTCCGTTTTTTCTTCCTCACTTCGTGGTATTACATGCTGTTTTGGTTCAAGCGGTTGTCCTCCACATCCCTGCCAGGAGGGCTCTGACGTAATTCCTGATTGTTCTGCAGGTGCCTGGATTCCCTGTCTCCATTTGGCCCCTGTGTATGTAATGGGGGCTGCTTGAATATTGAAGGCTGTTTGGATGTCGTTTGTGTCTTTGTACTCCCTTCTCTTTATTCCACCAAGCTCCCTATTCTGTGAGCATTGGTCGTTACATTTCTTTGAGCTTGTCACAAAAGTCTTTTCACCATTGGCTGCTCGATAAGTGATAAGTGATGTTTAGAGGTTGCTATTTTGGGATAACGTCTGGTTAGATTCAAGAGATTCAACTTTTGCCATAATCCCCAATCCATTTTCCTCTCCATTCTTTAGAGGATTATTGCTGTTTCCTTTTTGGTGTGCGAGTTCTGGTTCTTTGTTCTCAGCTTTCCCAAACTCTTGCATCTTATCTATTTCTTGCATTCCGCTGGAGAAGATTTGATTTGTTCCTTTCGCAGCTTCTATGTTCTGTTTGAGAATCCCTTTTAAGTTGGTGTCATTTTCGAGCGTTAATTCAGTTTATACTGATGATAACCCAAAAAGGCTCATGAATCCATCTTGATTTGAATTTGTTTTTTGATTTCGGCCTTTACGTCTTTTTGCACGTCTTTGCCTTGCGTTCATTTTGTTATCTTAAGTGTCTCCTTGTAGAGGATCTGGATTTTGGTCTGCTATTGTTTTAGTTTTGTTACCCTCTGTTTTTATAACTGTTTGTTTTAGGTTTATCTTAGTCGAAGGATTCCCTTTGTTAGAGTTTTTAGCTAAGTTTGTTTCGGTAGGATCATGAATTACCTTTTCCGGTTTGCCGTCTGGAGGCTGGTTATTAGAACATTGCGGAGCCCTTTTAATTTGTGTACACAAGTCACTCAGCATTAAAGGGAGGGAGGCTAATTTGTCGATGATCGGGCTGCATCCACAATTTTGATTAATACCTTGCGATTGATCGTGCATGTTTTGTAAAAACGTATTTAATGTGCCTAACTTTCCGTCAATAGCAACCACAAAGACAGCCAGAGTGTTCAATAGCGTTAGTTGTGCGTCCATTTTATGAGATTGATATTGGAGAGCCTCTATCAGGAGTTGCACTGTTTTTAACAGACTTGGCCAGGCACTTCCATGATCTGTTTGTTTTGTCGCCCCCGATTGGCCTCCTAAGTTTGTTGTATCATTTTGCTCCCTTTTAGTCTCCCTGACAGCCTGGTGTTCTTGATTCTCCTCGATAGTCGTGTTGGAAGTATTTGCGGGAGTCCCACTCCTACATTTATCCTGGGAGTAGGCGGCTAGAAGGTCCTCCCACTCTTCCTTTCCCAAAGATAAAAAGTCTTCTGGGTGTTCTGGATTTTCCATGGCGTGGTTTGTTGACATACCCTGTTTTGCTTGTTTTAATGCTGGTGCTGATAGCATTTTATAATCTATCACTGAGTCATTCATTGTTGATACCGGAACTGCCAAGGAGGAATCCGTTTCGTTCCCCTCCTTCCTTTCCTTCATGTATTTGCGCTTTGTATTCCTTGACTGCGTAAATTCCTCCTGGCTTCCTTGTTCGCAGATCGTTAGTACTTCAGTCGTAGCACAGTTGCCTGTTACATTTTTGCTGTAGAGTTTCCGTCCGGCCGTTGGCAATTCATGTGCATCTATTTGTCCTTCTCCTGGTCCTTCTACAGAGATTTTATGCGCTTCGTTAGTCCCATGTACTTGGATTAACTCTATATCGGCCACAGCCATCTTGGCTGGGAACTTGGTGCTCTGAGCCACCAGTGTCTTTTGACTTTTTGGGGTTGATATTATATACGAAGGCCTGGAGTTGCCTGCTAACGGGCTTGGAGTTTCCTTTTTATTAACACTTCCCTGCGAACCAGTGGATTGTAACGGCTGTAGAGGTGACTGAAGGCCCGGCAATTCTGTGGTGTTTGAAAGGAGAGTGTCGCCCGCATTTTTTAAGAAGCTAAATGTCGTATAGATCTTTGGTTGGAAGAGGGCTTGACAAATTTTTGGAGATTTGTTTTTTTCCGTTCTTAATAAGTGCTCACTCTCTTGCTCGCTTGAGATATTTATATCTGCAATTATTTCAATTAAGGAGCAGTCATGCTGTACAGCTGGCCTGGTTTTAGTTGGCGGTTCTTCCCTGGAGCCCCCTAACGTCTTAGCGGTCCGCTTACGCTTATTTGTGTTTCCATTAAGCGTCGGGCCTCCTCGTACACGACCTGATCTCATGGTATGCTGTGTTGTACCTGTTTTATATTTTTTATATTGTAAGTAAACCGTAGAAAGTCTTTAGAAAGGTCCTTTGAAGACTTACAGGTATTTGAAGGTTCTTAAGTTTTAAAGGTTTTGTTTTGACGTCTGAAATTTATGATGCTCCCAACACAGCGCCCGTTTGTATATCCGGGGGCAGTCCTAGGATGATGCCTCAGGCTGCTTTTCAAGTTCCTCTGGTTCCCTCAGGTTCCCCTGTGCAGGTTCCCCCAAGCGCAGGCGCAGCCAGACCCAACCAAGCACTGTCCCGGCACCACAACACACCCGCCCCGGCTCAACCCAGGCTCAGCCAGATACCAACCCGGACCCCAGCACCAGCGCGGTCAACTGCCCCAAGTCACGCTAGGCGGGTGTACGCAGTACGCAATGCACAGAACAGCCCCTGCTCAGTGCCTCTTGACTTCGCAATATCCGTAGAGGATTAAGATAGAAAACTCGTGCCAGGAGGGGGTGCTCCCTTGCCCCAGTGCTGCTCAATATTCGTTCTTTTGGCCACTCTTTGGTGAACAGTGAGCAGTCAGTGTAGCATCTCCTGAGTCAGCCTCGCTCTCGCCACTTTCTTTCACTGTCGCAAGGGTACACAGCTTACCTGCCTCCCTGGTACTCCCGTGGCAGACTGCGGTACACGAAGGGTGCGGCGTGACGCCAATTCAGCACCGATGCAGCACCACTCGGCTTCACCACACGGCACCGCTCAGCATCTCCAAACGCCACCCGCTTGGCGGCGACGATAGTGCTGTAGTTTGCTCACCACACGCCGCTCGCGGCATTTCCTGGCTTTTCCTGGCGGCGGTAGTGGCTTGGCGACGGTAGTGCTGTAATTGGTGGCCGGGCTCACCACACGCCGGGCTCACCACACGCCAATCGCCGGGCTCTTCCTCGCGGCCCTCACGGCCCGCCTCGCAGCAATGCAACGCCGCCGCAGCACTACAGCTCCGTTCACGGCTGCTCCCTGACTCAGCGCTCGAGCTCCAAGCACAACGAAAACACGGCGCTGGAATTCCACTCTGCCGATAGGTGCAGGTGGGTTGCCGCCTGCACAGTGAAACACGGAGCGGCTGCTTTAAAACCGCTCTGAATTTCACATGAATCCGCTGCCCCAGAGCAGCACGAGTTTGCAGCTGCCCTGGAGGCAGCACTTTATCTGTTGGCGCCCGGCACATTTGTTTTCAGGTGCGCCAGGCGCAAACAGGGGAAGTGCGCCCTAATACATAATATGGCCCCAGATGGCTGCAAATCGTTAATGTCATTGGGCGAGACAGCGCGTTAAGACATTGCTCAGACATATTTAAGGGGTTTAGGACCGCTTTAATGGAACAGGTCTGGAAAACATACCATAAAACCAACCTAGGCAATATGCCTTACAAAACTATTCATCCTCATGAATACATAGTGACTGCTTAAAACCCCCACCCACCCCATTTTTAAAAAACCACCCCCCTCAACTCTCCCTTCCCACCCCAACTTTGTAACACAATTCCTGATCCCCTCTGACGTCACCACAACCATACCTTGTTACCATTGTCCCCTCCATCCCTTTGGTCCCTGACCATATCCTGAACCTCTCTGATCTGTGTTCACACCCCTTCTTAACCCCCTCCCACGCCACGCCATGCAGTACCAGACCTGCCTACCAGCAACAAAACACAGCCACCAATTCCTGAGAGACCTGCCCTACTAAAAACTTCAGCCCAATAAATCAGATAAGGATAAAACCAAGCAGAAAGATGAAAAATAAAAAGAGCAAGGAGGATGGGATGACAGACCAAACTATGCCCTGCCCCTGGTTGGGACAATGGTCAAAGAGGCCGTCCTCAACGCCTCACCAAATAAAACCACACCTATAGCCCACCCACACGCCCACCAAATAAAAATACAAACACCCCTAACGTCATCGGAGCGCACCACACGCCCGACAAGTCCAGGGGAGACTGGGTAAGCCCTCCTCCCACCAAACCCTTATCAGGTGAGATGGCGCACAAGGACAATACTCACACATATATAACGGGTAAAAACTGCTTTAATCAAACAGGTCTGGAAACTGTACCATAAAACCAACCTAGGCAGAATGCCTTACAAAACGAATCAGTCTCACTAATACATAGTGACTTCCTGAAAACCCCACCCACCCCATCTAAAAAACTCTTAAACCCCCCCCTTTAACTCTCCCTTCCCACCCCAATTTTGTGACACAATTCCTGCTCCCCTCTTTGTCACCGCAACCTCCCCTTGTTACTATTGTCTCCTCCATCCCTTCGGTTTTTGACCATATCCCGAACCTCTCTGATCTGTGTTCACACCCTCTTCTCGACCCCCTCCCATCCAACAAATATCCTCTCACCATGCCAACCTGGAAAACCTGACAATATTTTGCCTGTCTGAAAAGGGACATATCCTTTTGCACTATCTGGATGTTTCAAAACTGAAATCTGCATAGAACTACCAAAACCTCTCACTTCTCTGTTCACCTTCTTCCTCTGTTTATCAGTCGCACCCGGCTTCCGAGCATCTCTCCACACTCTCTGTGTAATCAATTCTGACCATAGAGTATGCGTGGCGGCCCAACAGTCCTTTGTTTTTGCTAAATCTAAATTCATGACCTTCACCAAACCAATACCAGAAAACGCCACAAGATCGTTTTCTCATTAATGAATTACCAAAATCCGCAACGCACATAACGCTTGTAGCAATTAGATTTTAATCTTCCCAATCGCTTTACTGTATCCTCCGTAAGGCCCTTCTGCTTGGCTGAGGTAGTGGCCCCAATTCGAAAGGAATGTGTCCTATATTCCGTGGGGCGTATACCCGATTGACCCAATGCACATCGTAAAATGGCCAGCCCTTGAAATGCGGTCAGCCGAGAACCATCTTTTTGAACAAAGACGTGCCTTGAGGCACCGCCTGAATGTTTTTCAAAAGCAGAACAGCTGCCTAGTCAGCCACAAGGAGGAGAACTCTTCCTCAAAATCACCTCCTGACCTCTGCCCAACTGATCCATCTTGCAATGAGTCAGCCAAATCCTGATCACTACATCTGCAACAGCAACATTTAAACGGAACAGCCCAGGTTTCCCCTTCAGCCACAACAATTCAGAAATTCGAAATGTTCCGTGGAGAGACCAAACCATACATAAGAAAACAATGCCACCTCCCGGGCAGAAAACCAAATCTTGTTCAACTATCTGAGAATGTCACAGAGCAACATACCGTAAATCAGTCTCCTCCGGTCGACACGAGCCCCACTTTCCCTAGCCCAACCTGCCAATATCCTTCTACAAACCTCACCCTCCTGCAGATCATAGCCCCAGATACACTTACCGTAAAAGGAAATACATGCCATCTTGCCAGATATTCTGACAGCTGGTAGACCCAGCTCAATCTGCCCCATGATAAAATGCACTGCATCCTTGCAGAGCAGCAGAACAATCAGAGAGCCCCACTCTCTCCTGCGTGCCCTTGAATGTATACAATCAAACCAAGCCTTTTTGTAAGTCCTTCTGGTTGATACAGCCACTGACTTCTCAATCAAGTCCAAAATTCTTATTCGCCCAGGGTCCACAGATCCAGAGGCTTCCTGGTCTTCACTTGGTATGCTCCTGGCACCAGCCTACAGAACCTCTGCCACTGTGAACAAGATAGCGCATCCACTCTATTACTATCTGCTCCTGGGACATATCGTACCTTAAACAAAATGTTGAAATTAAAAAAGCCCAGTAGAAAGATTCTCAACAACTTCAAAGCCTTTTCATCATTCGCCTTCTGTGAATTCACCAGCTTCACCACTATCTGATTGTCGTCATGAAACACCACCCTTCTGTTAGCCAAAAGCTTCCCCCATAACACCATCTCCACCATCAATGGGAGAAAACTCCAAGAAGGCAATGCACCTTTTTAGTGCCAACCATTTTTCTGCCACCCAATGACCATTCCAAAACAATCCAAAACCATGGGCACCTGCAGCATCAGCAAATATTTGCAGCTGCCACGACCAGTCCTCTTCCATAGGCAACATACTAACACCATTGAACTCTCTGAGGAAGGAATTCCACATTCTCAGATCTGTTCTTACACTGGCCCTCAGACGCACACGGTGATGAGTTAAAACTGCACCCTTCACCGAAAAACCAAGTCTTCTGAAAAATGCATGATCTACACTCACAACTCTACAAGTAAAGTTTAAAGGACCCAGAAGGCATCGCACATTTCGTAATTCCAACTTGTTACAAAGTACAGCCTCCTCCAATAGGAGAATTAGTTTCTGCACCTCGTCTTTGTGCAAACAAACCTCCATATCCGGAAAATCCAGCTTAGTACCAAGAAAGCGAGTGCTGTACATGGACCCTCATTTTCCACGGACCCATGGGGAAGCCCAATTCTTCCATTGCACACTGGAACTCTTGCAACGCTTGGAAACACTCCCCAGACCCACCATTTCCCACCAACACAAAATCATCAAAATAGTGTGTGACATGTCGCACCCCACTCCTGAAATGGTAAAACTCCTGCAGAAAAAGAAATAAACTTCTCAAACAACGAACAAGATACAGAGCATCCTGTCAATGTAAATCTCGCACTCAGACTCCAACCCCAAAAAGGAAAAATCATCAGGATGAACCAGCAGAAGGCCAAAAGCTAACTTGATAACCTATTTCACCATCTCTGCACCTGCCCCGCAAGACCTCACCAAAGCTATTGCTCCATCCACCGAGGAATAGCGCACTGCTGAATCCTCACACGCAATGAAATTATTTACTGACTTCCTTAGGGTCATTTTCCTTCCTTCTTGTGGGGATGAAATTGTAACCAAAGAACTTGAAAATTGATTCACTTAAGACCCTTTTCCCACCACTTGCTGCATTTGTCCTCTGCCCCTGTCACCACCTCTGAATTGGACACCTTGCCATTCAAATTGCATGCCTTCGAGACATTGCAAAACTGGGTGCCTCCCGCCACAACTGGTGCAGTCATGCGGAACCTACATTGAGGTCTTGTACATGTACCCATATTGAAGGACCAGCAAGCTCAATTCTGTGGCAATTGCCCTCGCCCTGTGATGCCCACTAAAAATTGGGTGGGCCGTCCTTGAAAGGGCTTATATTGTAATGATAAACCACTTGCTGTATGAACCACTGGAATCGGTCTGGCCTATTTCATCCATTGCATCCATAGCTCGTTATCGATGCCTCCCCAATCCTTTACTGCGTCCACTGTGAAACAGGCCCTGAACTCCTCATCATATCGAAACCACCCAGATCCGCCATAATCCATTTGCGCTGTTCTCACCACACCCATATACTTAAGCATTGCAACACCGCTCCAGATGGCGCTTGCAAAAAACACTAACATAAATAAAAAATGCAGATGTCCAATTCAAAATCGAGCCAACTCCCATTCCTCCTCCTTAGATCCTTCCTTAGCTTGTATTCCCTATGGAGTAGTTTAAAGACGTCAACAAACTCCCTGTTCCAAATTTTTTCTTTCATAGTCTGTGTGAGATACACCTCTAAAGGCATCGAAACACCCATGTGCGGTAGCTTTTTATTCTTAACTCTGCTCCCAGTACCAGCATCTGCACTAGAATTACCAGCCATCTCACCTGCAGCAGTAGGCATATTATTCACTGGAGTCTGTGTCAGCCTCCCTACCCACCTTTTGCTTGTCCGCCTGATTTATCACTGTTTGAACCGCCACTCCCTTCCAGCCCTGCCGCCAAACTTTTGACCGGGCTACGCCCAACTCCTACTGAGACCAACCTCAAAATCGGTCTGTCCTCACCTCTACCTTTAACACACATACATTGACTGGGAGTCTTATCTGTAGGTAATTAGGGCATCGCCGCCACTCTCCACACCCACGGTCTGTTCTCTACTGCCTGGTCTCGAGCTTGCTCTCCTTTCACGCCTTGTAAAACACCAATGATCCTCCTGCCGTTAACGCTGTCCCCCCCATACACCTTCCTTTCCCCCACTTTAGGTACCATGATCATCTTGTCTGCAATTTCACCCTGTTCCAGAGATAAATCATCCCTATAATCCAACATATTGTCCCCCAGATCCAAGCCAAATCACCCAAAATCCCCTGCACTCGTGCTCAGTCTTTCCCCATCACCAACACCTCCATCTTCAACGCTGACCTTCTGACGCTGCTCCTTCAGCGTCGAGCAGCTCGCTCAGGACCCTGCTCTCTCTTCAACCCGGTGTCCAGGAGGCGCCCAATTCTCTTCCGGGTTCTGGTAACCATTTCGGACCTCAGATGTCAGCATTGTTGCGACCATCTTGCCAAGGTCTCCAAACCTCTGCAAGTCGTTACACCCAGTAGCCCCTTCAACCGCTGTAGGCTCTCCACTCACCACTCTGCCTACCTCCCCAGAAATCCATACCCACTGACCTGATGGGCGAACCTTACCTCTTTCCATTCTCTCAATTGCTGGCTATTTAATTGGGCTTGCTGCGTATTGAACACGTCAGTCAAAAACTCCTCATATTGAGTGAGAACCCTATAGTTCACTTTGCACCTCTAAATGTTATTCAGCATAGGGCTAACCCAACTGGGTGTAATCTGCCCTTGCACCTGTGTTCCATGCACTTTCCGCTTATTCATGTGCTGTTCCAACTGCTAGAACCAAAATCCTACCACCTCCCCACCCCGGCACTCCCTGAGTCCGATATTAAAATCAGCTCAGATTCGACAGCTGTACACACCACCATCTTGACAGGCACTTCTAACAGCTTCTCCTTTGCACACGTACGCATGACAACACCTCCTTAGAGAGGATCTGCCCCCTTCTGCCAGCTGCATGTCACTGCTGCTTCACCCAACTTTCCCTGCCCTCTCCCAGCAGAGACACACCTCTACGCCGCGCTAGGCACAGCGCTCCACGGCGCAGGCTTGACAATGGCGTGCTAGCCTGCAGTGGACCTACATTGTCCATGCATGAAATCTGTGGCCCTTTGCCATCAGCAGGTATGATGGCCACCTTTCTACCACCTACGCTTTTCTACCTGAACGTTTTTGATTTGCGCAACGGTGAAGAGCAAGCCAGCTCCACGGCTGCTTTTCCCCTGGCCGACACCCTCTTCGGGCCTTTCATGCCCACCCAGGCCCTCGCCTGTTTTTATAAGATCCTCCTTTCCATCATCCTGCAAAATGTTTAATTCCTCCACTACTTTGCTAACACCCACCATGAGCAAACCAACTGTTAGCAAGTACACCGTATATAATCAATAGCAATCCTACTCTTTGGTCTACCTATGTGAGAGACAAAACATTGCCATGCACCTGTGTGTGACCATGGCCAAAGAGGCCGCCCTCAAGGCCTCACCAAATAAAACCACACCTATATCCCCACCCACCAAATGACCAATAAAAAACCCTGATGTGGTTGGAGTGCACCACACCCTCGACAAGCCCAGGGGGAGACCGGGCAAACCCTCCTCTAGTTGTGCATGTGGGTCAGCAGATCCTAGCACTAGTTTATGTTTTAAGGCAAGAAGGAGGACTCCAAGCAACATGAAGAAGTCTGTGTTTTTTAATCTCCTGACCCTAGCAACCTTGCAATCACTCACTCCTCAAAGGAACCTGCCAACCGCAAAACAGAGTGCGAGGCAGTAAACATCACAAAGGAGCATACATGATAGGCTGCACGCTGGGGAACATACCAAGGACTGAGGGGGGAAATCTAGCAAATGTATACTCAGCTGAAAGTATACAGAAAACAATTGCCAATGAGAAAGAAAGATCTAGCGCTTTTCTCTGATCATAACATTATTTTTAATGTCCATAATCTCCATGCGCATCTTTTGATCTTTTTGTACCAGAAGCTGGTACCAGTCAGTTTTTTGTCTGCCTACAAACAACTTTATTGTTTTTTAAATACCTCATGTCCGTAAGTGTTAAAAAATTGCAACAATTGGAAGAAACAAGAAAGAGTGGGCCCTTTAAGCAGTTGTGTTTCATGTGCTTTTCATGCTTTGCCTTTACTTGGATTGGCTGTCCATCAAGGCCATGGTAGTTTGTGTGTTCCCATTACATTTTGGTGATGGGGCATCAAGTAGTCCTTTTGTTAAGACTGCAGATGTAACAAGTGGTTAATTTGTAAAAGAATGAGTGCCGGTGACCGAAGCTCTGCTCAGAAGCACCTGGCCGATGCTGTTAAATGTCAGCGTGCCGAATACCAAGGCTGCGTATTCTTGAATCCACTTCATGCCTTTTTAATCCAGTACCAGACACTCCCTGCCACTTTATCTCACTCTTTCAGGTTCTTGATTTCTCTCTTTACAACTGTTTTTCAATTTTTCTCTTTCTCCATCTTTCTGCTTTGTGTTTTTTTTTCTCTCTCTTGTTCCCTTTAATTGTCTGATGCAGAAAAATAAGTGCTGGTCCTCAGAAATGAGTATCAGTGGTCTCCACTGACAACCACTGGCTCACATTAAACACTAGATGTAACATGATGTTTGTAATTGAATTTCCTTGTGTGTTCTTTGATGTCTTTAATTTGCTGGCATGACAACATTTTCATTGCAGACTGATAGCCTTTGTGTTTAGGAAGGTGGTCCTCGTTAGATGCTGTAGCCTGTCATAAAGACACAATGTTATTATCTATTCACCCCTGTGTATCCATTTGTATTTCGTTGTTGCCATGATAACATGCTGTAGCGGTTCAGTTTATTTGTACACACAGTAAAGATGTGTGCACACATAGGCTTTAATAAAGATTTTCCAACACCCCAGTCTCCTGCAGCATACCACAGTGCGTACTGAGGTGCCAACATTGCTGGTGATTGTAGGTCCTGCTTGATCCTATTTTCACCACTGTCGGACTAGTTACAAACGTTTCAATTTCGCACAACTCATATTAAAAATATCACTTCACAGGTGTTTAACAGTGTTCAAATCGATATTGCTTCCATTGGTGTAAGTTTTGTTTAAAATCATATTAACACATCTACATACCAACACGAGAGTTTCAAGCCCTTTAATGGATTCTTCATCAGGTGGTTACTGGAATGCTAGTCAAACAGGAACTCGGGCACAGATATCTTTAAGTATCTCCAAGTTCGAAAAACTGTTACCCAATTCTTAATTAGCTTATAGCAGTGCTTCCCAAATTTTTTAGAACCACGACCCAGTTTTAGAAAGACCCCCCTTAGCTTTAATGGACATGAGGCGGATGCAATTTTTTAATGTAATAGCAGTAATTCTTTGTAAATGTCACAGCCTTGAATATGCCCTACAATAATGGACTGTGGCCAAGACATTGACCTGCCCATAAAAGTGGGTATGGTGAACTGCACTGGGATCTGGAGCGGAAACACTTTTCAGAGTTGAGTCCTGGCCTATGGCATCTGTTCACTTAAATCGCAAGGGTTCAAAAAATCTTGGTGGATACCATTGATTTTTAGCACATTTTACGCACAGGAGATTAAGTGAATTGCCTAGGATCAAATAATGTTGAGCTAAAGCCAGACTTGAACCTGGTTCACCAGATTCAAAGTTGGCAGCTCTGGCCATTAATCCACATCCATATTTCTCATTTTATGTGTGAAAGTCATCCCAAGTGGTATGGTTGTGTATGATCATGTATAGCAATCACATTCTCTTTTGAAATGGCTTTGTGATGTAAAAAAAACTGCAGCAACAGCGCTGGAAGGTTCACCCAGAGTCTTGCTAGGGAATACTTGCAAGGAGTTGTTTAAACCTAGACTTAGGGACATAAGGCCTGATTTAGAGTTTGGCAGATAAGGTACTCTGTCACAACGGTGACAGAGTACCCTCTCCACCAAACTAAAGGTTTGCTTTCCTCATTTAGAGTCAGACGGACCTTCAGTATGTCGACAGTTGAGACTGCTCCATCTCTGCCACCGACATACACCTCCAATGGCTCAACAGAGTAATACCCGTAGGAGGTTTTGCCATTTATCTGCCTGTTGTATTTTGAGTGGGTGGACAATTGGCAAGTTTTCACTGTCCGTCCCCACCAGGTGAAACCTGGAGATAAGGGGCAGTGAAAACTGAAAAATGACACCCACACCTTGGGGGGGGGGGGGGGGGGGGGGGCGAACCCAGATGGGGAAGGTGTATTTTCAAAAACGAAATCCTGCGTTGGGTTTCCATTTTAAAAATAAAAACAGAAATTGAAAGTTTGACGTACTGCTTTGTCATGTTGACGGAGCCGACGTCAACCTTTCAATGCATTTACAGGAACCGACATGATGTCTGGCGGGCAGCTCTAAATTTGGTGGGCGGATTACTCTCACCGTGGCGGGAGTAAAGTTCTCCATAATGGCGATTGTTCGTAATCCGTCCACCAAACTATAAATCAGGCCCATTGTTCAGCAGCCTTGCACTGATACCAAACACGGCTAATCAGTTTAAATATTACTTACATATAGACCAGAACTTTCACAACCCACCTAAAATTTGTTCGCGAATCATTAGTGGGGCCCTACCCACAGTTTGGGAAATGTTGGCCTATAGAGATCTCTGCACTTAGTCTCACGGTGACGACATGTAATCAGGTATTTAAAGCAACCTTGCACACATGCTAGTGTTGTTGAAGCGCTTACATTTCACTCTGTCCTAAATTCATATCATTAATCTGCCAACTAGTGGAATTAGTTGCAGATACATGGTTTCCTAGACAGTTATGTGTTGGCAATAAACCTGTTTGAATTAGTCAATGCATACTTTTTTTAGTAGAGTTTTCGATTACAGCATATTAGTAATGCTCACTATTTGGTGTATGCCCTTCTTATTTTTCCTGTATAAGTATCATAACACTCCCAAAACAGTGAGTCTGGTCATTTAAATAGTGATAGGCCTGTTTCCTGGTGGCAAATCCATTTTGCTTCCCTCTGTCTCAATATTAGCTCTCTAACACTTCTCCTAACAACCGGTCAGATCTTATTAATTGCATATAATTGTAAGCCTTCCATTTTTACCATCAAGATGTTCATAAAAATATTCTGCTGTAGCATACCTCTTGTCCTGTTACTCCGACATGCTCCATAATTCTGATTTTCAATCATCTAATCATACTTCCCACCTTATGCATATTACGGTCCTTCTGTTATATATACCACAAATGCTGTGTAACAATTTACAAAATCTCCAATTTTGTATTTCTTCTTTGTGTTTTGGGGTCCCTACAACATTTTTGTCAAATTGGCAGCAAGGTTATATATTTAGCAGTGGCCACAAGAGAGAACCTTGTCGATAGTGGCTGAAGCCAGCCTTTCTCTGCTGGCTTTGCTTGTTCATAATGGCTTGTTGTCAAAATTGCCTTTAGATTCGACAGCCTTCTCTGTTATTGAGAGGCTTGCTAGCATGTCCAGATCCAATTCTTAAGTCAGCGAGTGCCAGTGGCCCTTAATTAAATTTCTAATTGTTCTTACCTCAGAATTATAGCTCATAATCAGTCTTAACACTTGATTTGACGTTATTTCCTCTTCTTTGCATGTTAAATCGTCTCTTGTTTGAGCCTTTGTTTTTTTAAAATGTTTCCATAGACTTTTCCTCTTGTAACCCCTTTTCAAAAACCTATTTATAATTTTGGTGGCCTCTTGCATAAAGTCATCTTCATAACAAATTATTTGTGCACTTAGATACTCCCCACATGGGTTCCTGTCTATGGTTGTTTTAGGATGGCAAAAGGTTGCATGTAAGGTCAAATTTGTAACAATTTCTTTTTGGTTTCAAACACTTTCCATTCACTACCTCTAATTTGGTTGTCATTAATAGATTTTCTTATTTACTGTAATACATTTTGAGTCAAATATTGAAATAATTTTGGTTTCAAAAGTTTTTAATTTTCTCCTTTTTCTCAGCGTTCCATAAAATTAAGAATTTATCAGTGAAGTGTAGCGAGATAACAATGTCTTTCATAAAATTTTCTTTCTATTGGCACTGAGAATATTCTGTCTCCTACCAGCCAATCAGACATGCAAAGGCAGGGGCCAATCCACAGCTCCTCATGTTCCCACACATTTGAATGTAGAATTTACCTATGAACACAAAGTAATTGGCCTTCAAGAGAAACTTTATTATTAATAGCAAAAAGAAATAGAGTGTGATTTCTTATTTAAAGAAATATCAAACTCCCCTTAGGACATCTTGAAGACCAACCATTGTATACAAAAATACAACCTTCATAGTTACAAGAGTAAAGTCTTTTTCGTATTTAGTGGCATATACCCTTTTTTAAGGAGCCTAACGTCAACTTTATATAAGATGGCACGTTTAGAACAAAGGATATATGTTATCCTCTTAGGTTGAAACATTTTCAGTTAAGTTTAAAATGTGGCTGTTCTTAATTTTTTGAAAAAGAGGCACCAAAATCATTTTGAGGATGTATGCCCTTTTATTGCCACGTATCTAATGTCAAACTGTTGTTTCAAATATTCAAATGTACGGTGTTTCCTCATTTCTTGATATGTACTTTCCTCTGAGATTTGAGGCATTATTTCATTCATATAATCCCAGGAGTCCATATTGCCTAGGTTGCAACCTTTATCCACTCTTCTTAAAGTTGCAACAAAGATAACAGGCACTTGCTTATCTTCCATTCGACAGAGTAAGGAGATGCATGCACATAGACGTTCTTAAGAACACAACAGAAATAACTTGCCATATTTTCCTTCCTATAGAATACAACCATATCTAAAATGTCATTAGACTTTTCCATTACCTTTGAAAAACGTCAACTTTCTTTTTCAAATGGTGTACTCATGAAGCAGTCTTCACCAATTGATATACTATATTACATAAAAATGTCAAAAGTTAAGTTTAAAATCGTTTTAACGCATCTCCATACCAACACAAGAGTTTCAAGCCCTTTCATGGACCCTTCATCATGAGGCTACTGGAATGCTAGTCAAACAGGAACTCGGGCACAGATATCTTTAAGTATCTCTTCGTTCGAAAAACTGTAACCCAATTGTTAATCAATCAATCAATCATAGCATTTGTAGAGCGCACTACATACCCGTGAGGGTCTCAAGGCGCTGGGGGAGGGGGGGAGTGCTGCTACTGCTCGAAGAGCCAGGTCTTGAGGAGTCTTCTGAAGGTCAGCAGGTCTTGGGTCTGCCGTAGGTGGATGGGGAGGGTGTTCCAGGTTTTGGCGGCGAGGTGGGAGAAGGATCTGCCGCCGGAGGTCGCTCTTCGGATGCGGGGGATTGTGGCGAGGGCGAGGTCGGCGGAGCGAAGCTGGCGGGCGGGGTGTAGAGGCTGAGTCGTCTGTCGAGGTACGCAGGTCCGGTGTTGTGGAGTGCCTTGTGTGCGTGGGTGAGGAGCTTGAAGGTTATCCTCTTGTTGACGGGGAGCCAGTGCAGGTCTCTCAGGTGGGGAGTGATGTGGCTGCGGCGAGGGATGTCGAGGATCAGGCGTGCAGAGGCGTTCTGGATGCGTTGCAGCCGCTTCAGGAGTTTGGCAGAGGCTCCAGCGTAGAGGGCGTTTCCGTAGTCCAGCCCGCTGCTGACGAGGGCCTGGGTGACCGTTCTTCTCGTTTCGGTGGGGATCCACTTGTAGATCTTGCGGAGCATGCGGAGGGTGTTGAAGCAGGAGGAAGAGACGGCGTTGACCTGCTTAGTCATGGAGAGGGTGGAGTCGAGGATGACTCCTAGGTTGCGTGCGTGGTCGGTGGGTGTTGGAGCTGTTCCCAGCACGGTCGGCCACCAGGAGTCATCCCAGGCCGAGGGGGGGATCCGAGGATGAGGACCTCCGTCTTGTCCGAGTTCAGCTTCAGTCGGCTGTTCCTTATCCATTCGGCGACGGCCTTCATTCCTTCGTAGAGGTTGGTTTTGGCGGTGTGGGGGTCCTTGGTGAGGGAGAGAATCAGCTGGGTGTCATCGGCGTAAGAGATGATGTTGAGGTCGTGCAGTCGGGCGACGTGGGCGAGTGGTGCCATGTAGATGTTAAACAGCGTTGGGCTGAGGGATGAGCCCTGGGGTACGCCGCAGATGATCTCGGTGGCTTCGGAGCGGAAGGGGGGGAGGCGGACGCTCTGTGTTCTGCCGGAGAGGAAGGAGGTGGTCCAGGGCCTTCTCTTGGATCCCGGCGTCGTGGAGGCGTGTGCGTAGTGTGTGGTGGCATACCGTGTCGAAGGCGGCTGACAGGTCCAGGAGGATGAGGGCCGCGGTCTCTCCGTTGTCTAGCAGGGTCCTGATGTCATCGGTGGCGGCGATGAGGGCAGTTTCGGTGCTGTGGTTGCTGCGAAACCCGGACTGGGACGGGTCCAAGATGCTGTTCTCCTCGAGGTAGCGGGTCAGTTGTTTGTTGACGGTCTTCTCGATGACCTTCGCCGGGAACGGGAGCAGGGAGATGGGCCGGAAGTTCTTGAGGTCCTTGGGGTCCGCCTTGGGTTTCTTGAGTAAGGCGTTGATCTCGGCGTGCTTCCAGCTTTCCGGGAAGGTTGCTGTCTCGAAGGAAATGTTGATGGCTTTCCGGAGATGGGGTGCGATGGCGGTGCTGGCTTTGTTGAAGATGTGGTGTGGGCATGGGTCTGACGGAGATCCGGAGTGGATGGTGTTCATGATCTTGATGGTGTCGTCGTCGTTTATGTTGGTCCAGGAGAGCAGGCGGTTGGTGTGGATGTTGGTCGTGGGGCGGAGGTCTCAGTGGTTGTCGGGGCGGTCGTGGTGTTGAAGCTGTCGTGGATGTCAGCGATCTTGCGATGGAAGAAGGTGGCAAGCGAGTTGCACAGGTCTTGCGAAGGTGGGATGTCGTTGGTGTTGGAGCTGGGGTTGGAGAGTTCCTTCACGATGTTGAAGAGCTCTTTGCTGTTGTGTGCGTTGTTGTCTAGGCGGTCTTTGAAGGAGGCCCTTTTGGCGGATCTGATGAGGTGATGGTGTCTGCGGGTGGCGTTCTTGTGGGCTGCGTAGCTGTCCGGTGTTTGTTCACGGTGCAAGTTCTTCTCTAGCTTTCGGCAGGTTTGCTTGGAGGCCCGGAGGTCTTCAGTGAACCAGCTGGCTTTCTTGCTGGTGTGGCTGTTGGAGGGTTTCTTGAGCGGGGCGAGGGTGTTGGCGCAGTCGTCGATCCACTGTCTGAGGTTGCGGGCGGCGGTGTCGGGGTCGGTGGGGTCGGCGGGTGGGCTCCGGGCGAGGGTGATGGTTAGCTGGTCTTTGGTGACTTTGCTCCAGCATCGGCGAGGTATCTGTTGGGTGCGGTGGTGCGTGGTGGCTTTCTGGAAGGTGAAGTGGATGCAGCGATGGTCGGTCCAGTGGAGTTCGGTGGTATGGCTGAAGGTGACGTGGGAGCTTGCGGAGAAGATGGGGTCAAGCGTGTGGCCGGCGGAGTGGGTGGGTGTTGTGACGAGTTGTCTGAGTCCGAGGTTGGCGAGGTTGTCGATCAGGGTGGTAGAGTTGGTGTCGTTGTTGTTCTCGAGGTGGAAGTTCAGGTCCCCGAGGAGGATGTAGTCCGTGGAGGCGAGGGCGTGTGGGCTGACGAAGTCGGCGATGGAGTCGCCGAACTGTGGTCGGGGTCCGGGGGGTCTGTAGACGAGGGTTCCTCCGAGGGTGGTGTTGGGGTCGGTGTGGATCTGGAAGTGCAGGTGTTCGGCGGTGCTGAGGGTGTCGTCGTTGTTGGTCGAGACTCTGAGAGTGTTCCTGTGGACGATGGCGATTCCTCCTCCTACTCCGTTGGTGCGGTCCCTGCGGGAGATCTTGTAGCCTTCCGGGATGACAATGGCAATGTCGGGTGCCGAGGAGGGGTTCAGCCAGGTCTCCGTCAGGAATGCGACGTCTGGGGAGGTTGAGTCGAGTAGGTCCCAGAGTTCAACGGCGTGTTTGCGGGCGGAGCGGGTGTTGAGAAGAATGCAACTGAGGTAGTTGGGTTCGTTCCTGGTCGGCGGGTTGGCGGGCTGGGTGCTGGTGAAGCTGCAGTTCCGGCAGGAGAAGGGTCCTTGGGTGCGCTTCGGGGCGGCCAGGAAGCAGGTGCGCGATCGTCCGGCGTTGAGTGCGTGGAGGGTGCTGGAGTCGTAGCGGAGACGGGCGTTGTGGCGTTTGCGGTGGCCAGGGGTTCTGGCGCTGGGCGCGGACGGGCGCAGACGGGCTTGCCTTAGGCGCGCCTTCGGCGCGGCCGGCATATATGGGGAGGTGGGAGGGAGGAGCAGCTGGGAGGCGGGAGCGGGGCGGCGAATGGGCGAGCGGGGGAGCGGGGCCGCAGGGACGCAGCAGCGGGAAAAAACAGGTGAGGAGCGGCGGGGGAATACAGAGGGCAACGGGCCACAAGATCACAGGGGGGAAAAGAAATTAAGGCAAAGCTAAACACAGGGCACAAAAATGAAATACAGGGCACAGAACAAAAGGAGGAATACAGGTGGCAATACAAGAGACAGTACAGACCAAGTGCAGCGAGCGAGCCTCGAACTCGCGACCGGCAGCAGTAGCGAGCTGGGGGAGGCGCTCACACCAGGAGGAGCTGTAGCCGATATCAGTGCTTCCCAAACATTTTAGAACCTCGACCCAGTTTTTAGAAAGACACCCCCCTAACTTTAATGGACATGAGGCGGATGCACTTTTTTAATGTAATAACAGTAATTCTTTGTAAATGTCACCGCCTTGAATATGCCCCTCAATAATGAACTGTGGCCAAGATATTGACCTGCCCATAAAAGTGAGTATGGTGGACTGCACTGAGATCTAACAATTACTGAAAACAACATAAATTGTTAGCCAAACCTAGTGGCTTTTTTTATTCTAATGGTATATCAACTACTAACTTGATGCTTGTGCTGTAAAAAAATAACAGCACGTTCAGCATCTGATTCATATTACTGCTTAGCATGTTTATATAAACTTACAGAATTCCTGAATAAGAAATTTTGTTTCTGAAGGCAAGTCAGAATCTTAGCAAACTTCCTTTCATATTTTTCCTACAGAAGTACGTTAGGGAATGAGTGTGTGCACCTCAAATACCCCTGTTTTATTTTGTTACGTGTTTTCCCACTTGCTGTTCGGTGTCCTGCCAGTTAACATAATTGTTCAAGCTTTCTAAAATACAAAAAGACATGGGGGGCACATCCTTGCACATAAAGTCTACTAATATTACAGCCAAATGCAGGGACACCGGGGACCCAGCCCTTTTTCAGTCTCCAGTATCCTACACATAACATTGATTTACCAAAGTATTTCATTCATTGTTTTGGGTACCAACCTTTCACATATACTGTGTTTCATCTACAATATAAAATTCCTTCTTTGCTAGTATACCTTATCTGAGTTAGGGGCGCTTAGGATTAGTAATTCAAACAAAAGCATATTTTGCTGCATATACGTTTTACGTTCACCTCAATGCAAACTTCTTCTTCTGACTCCTTTTCATAATATTTCCATGATGGTATAGATAACCTCTGCTAATAACTTGTGTGTTTAGCAAAGGGTTCCTCAGTCTAGCTTCCATATTGTTGTAGCCCCAAATGTTGCTTCACTGTGGGATTTTCTTTCTACCATAGCTGAACGCACCACACAGATATTTACCCAATTATTACCCAACACTTCACCTAACAAAAAGTCAGGCCTACTGACTTTGCTGGTGCTTATTACTACAGTGTGCTACCAGATTAAGTTGCACCCCTTGACATGGACACGTAGGAAGTTCTGATTATATAGTCCTTGAAATAAAACCTGTTTTATAGAGCTCTTTGGTTAGATACTGATATCAGTACAGTAGCAATAGTATAAATAGTATTAAAATGGCTAAAGTCAGAGAATGTAATTTCAGTTAAAGGGAAGATCCAAACCCTAAAAAGTTCTAAAATTGATTGTTATCATGAGGTAAGCAACCATAACTGCAATGACCTGCCAGTACTGGGTGCAGGCCCTGTTCAAAATCCATGCTCTCTACATAGTACACACCCTCCAGTATCTGTTAGGCATGGTCTCCTGCCATGTCCAGCAGGTACTGCACAATTCATTTACCCCAGTGATCACCAGGTATTACTTCCTGCCTTCACGAACAATTAGATCTCTTTTGTTATGACAGCAGACCCACAACTTAATTTATCATTAAATATGAGAACCAAATAAATAAAATAATGTACCCTTTCCATTGAGGTACCTTTAATCCATACAGATCTGGTTTTAATTCCCTTTGGGCCTACCAAAATATATAACTTTAACATATTAACTTTGAGCCCCAATCCCTCCCTGTGAAGATATGCCTCTTTTTGCACGATCGACCCCACAGTTTTGAGCTGATACTGCTAGTTTTTCAACTCTGAGAGTGCACTGAGGCCTGCTAACCATACCCCAGGGCCAGTGTTCTAACCCTTTACAAAATGTGTGTTGAATAAGCTACTCCCCAAAATATTAACTTAGTTATAAGTCCCTAGTATATGGTACCAACGTTACACAGGGCCTGTAAGTTAAAGTGTCCACTCAGGGCATCAGCATTGATTGTGCCACCCTGAGTGTGACAAAGTACAACATGGTTCTCAGCCGGCCACTACAGCCTGGAAGAGCAATTTTTAACTACTAGTTCGACTTTTCTATTTAAACCAATGGCAAAACTCACACTTCCCTTGACAATGTATATGTGTCTCCCCTCAAGAAGGCCTATCAAGCCCTAAGGCAGGGAGCTGTATATTATTAAGTGGAACATGTACTTTAATATTTCCTAACAATAAAAGCCCTAAACTGTCTTTTTTTATTGGTAGCCCCATTGGTAAGTACAGAATTACAGGCTGACATCTCAGCCCTGGTAACTTTTGAATGGAACTATTAAAATGCTACTTTAAGGTATCAAATTGATCATGCCATTCAACCTGACTTGATGCCCACGTCGAATTTAATGTCACTTTTGAGGAAAACTAACTTTTAGAAAGTTGCCACTCTGTTGCCCAGTTTTCCCAGTTGCTATTCCCAGATGCTGGCCCACCAGATAGCCTTCTGCCTTCCTGGGGAGGAGTGTAAACAACTCCCAAGTACAGCAACAATAGAGGCTTGCTGAAGAGGGAGGTGTCACTTCCCCTCGCAGGAAGCCACACATTGTGTTGACCCAAAAGGCGAGCTGCAAAGGAGAAGCCTCCTCTGATGGGCAAATGACAACCACACTTGAGATGGACTGACCCTTTGTTCAGGTAGACAGGATGAGGGTGGGAACAGGTAGGGGAAACCAGTTGCTAAACCAGTTTTTCTGTGGGAGGTAGCCCACAGGTAGTGACAGCCCTAGGATGGACTACAAAGCTTCCCACACTGAGAGAGAGGTTCAGACTTCTTGAGAATGGGCAAAATAGTGCACTCTGGGATTGCTAAGATGAGCGAGACATCATAGTGTAGGAGGGAAAGTGGTAGCCCATTGGCTAGTGACTGCTTCATCCCCCAAGGGCACTTTCTGGGCATAAATATGGCACGCCTGGCACCCTGGACCTCAGATCACATCTGGACTGAAGAAAGACTGTCCTGCTTGACCCCTGGGCCTGGCAAGAGAGGCTGCACCAACCACTGGACTGCACCTACAGCTCCTTGGGCTAGTGAAGAGAGGACTGTGCCTGTGGTGCCTGGCTCGTGGAAAGGTTTCTCCAGAGCCCAGACAGAAAAGGTGAACTCCAAGACTCAGTCGGCTGACTCCCTGTTCCAACACCAGGGCCATAAAAGCTGAAGTTGCCCATTCTGGTTTGTCAGTAGCAACTTTCACCAAATTGCTGCTGACTGCTAACTTGCAGCCAAGAAGACCACTTCTCAGCGCTCAAAAGTTGCACCTGAGTCCGGGAGAGTCGTCAAAGTGTAGATTGGTTGCACAAGATAGACACTAGCCTTCACCAAAGGAAACAATTGGACCTGCTGCGACGGGAGACCAGTAGCCCAGTCATAACTGGACTTCTGCTCGCTCAAAAATGACTTCAAGGGACTATGGACCGAGGAATAACCTCAGGAAGGCCCTCGTCGACCGCACAGCACCCAGTGCATGGTTCGGTGTCCTCAGCGTCCTGTATCCTCAGCATCAGGACCACTCCATTGAAATCTATGGGGGTCCTTGTGTAACGTGTGGAACTGGACTTGAGACTGCTTTGGTGACCAGGTAACTGTCCAAATACTCCTTCTTGCTTGTTCAGGTGTTAAGAAATGTGTGGAAATATAATCTATATTTTTATAAGTTGGTTTTGGATTTCTTTCATGCTGTGTGACTTTCTTATTCTGTTGTTTGATGTGTCTGAATGTTTTACACTAGTTCCTTTGTTTAAGCCTTGCTGCCCGAAGCCACAGCTACCCTGGGTAGAGATTTTACAAACGAGCCTGAGTGGACCCAAGACGGTTTCGTGAGTGTATTACATGGTGAGGTCACTCATCCACACCATATAATACACCACAATTCTCACTCCCATAATGACCATGTATTTGGAAACTAAATGTTCCAGTTGTTTGTGTCCGCAATATCAAAACCATGTCATATTCATACAGTAGGAGAGGTAACTTTGTGGACGATTCTGGGGCAATGAGATACAATCCCTAGTTATTACTTCTTAGATCATTGATATATAAAGAAAACAGAAAAGACACTAGAGCCCACCGATGGCATGCTGCCCTTAATAACATGAAATTACTTGCCTTCTCCATTTATTCAACAACACACTGAGGATCAAAGGTTATAGTATAATCTTTGGTTTAATGATACTAGATTGGGATCAACATCCAGTTTCAGTGCAATAGGCCACAAATTTGATCAGTCCACAAGACTGAATGCGGTCAACAGGTCCAAAAAGGGTAGATGAATGCTCCATTTTTTGATTATGACATACTTTGCCATTAGTAGGTTGAGGTTTAGACATTGTTCTTTTTTACCCAGCAAGGTTTAAAAAAACAAGCTGAACCTCTGACAAAATGTTTCCTTTATCGGTCCATTCTTTTAATCTGTGAACCAGAATCCTCTACAAAATCTTGACAAATAACTCAAGAAGGGCCGATTGATCAGTATTAACTTGTATTTGAACCGTCCTTTTTGAAGATAAGTATTATAAAGGATAATCTTCAAGATTCGGGTATGGTGTACACACAGAATTCAGAACATTGGTAACAAGTGGTGTCCATAACGATGGATTATATTTGTGGAGATGGACCGGGACCCCATCCGGTCTTGGGCTTTTATTAGAGAGGCTACCCTTAAGGGCCTTCTAGTCTTCACATAAGTACAGTGTGTTGTTTGCTGTGCCTCCATCAAGATCTACGTCTGGTTGTCCTGGCTTCTGTATGTTATGAGAAGGACACAGTGATTTACTGTTTTCTGATTGTCATAATTTTCTTCTATCAAGCCGAACTAGAGGCTCCAAAAATGAGTAAACCATTATTCACCTGGTATTACAATGTTTAAGGGCTCTCCCCTAACTCCTACAGGTTTTCAAAACAGTCTAGAAACTCTTGTTCTACAAGCTTCAGCTAAATCCTACTATAATTTCCTTTTCATAGCTTATATCACAGACTGAATTGCCTTCTTGTAGATTACATTTGTTTTACACACTAACCGTAGTCACTCTTGGGGTGGCCTTAATAGTGAGCTCTATATCCCTTTTTGCTTTCCTGCACTTTGCATTACACAAAGAATTTTGTTCACTGCCAGAAGGTGTTTGACGCCTACATTGTAACATGTCTGCAGTTTCACTATTTAACTTCATAAATGCATATAGGATCTGGTTTTCCATCACAATAGTATCCATAAAGTACTAGATTGGGGTACTTTTCTGGGTCCTCTAGTACCCATTTTAGCCTTCTATCGTCATTCGAAGACCATTGTGGATGGATAATCTTGGTTAAAAAAGGATTTACTTTCATGGGTAGGCAGAGTTCCAATTTAAATCGATTATGAACACTTCCTTGCCGGTCAAAGACGCTAACAATATCTAGAGAGATGACCTGATTCAAAAACAAAATCGATTCTGCTGGGAGTAGCATCACTCATATAGGCAACACTAGATCGTTTGAAAGCACCCTGGCCCAATTATAGAGCTCGTAAGTGTATCAGGTGTCTACACTGTGGTGCATTATTGGTGTAGCCTCTTAAAGCATTGACTTTATTTATGGGAAATGACCAATCCGCTATTAAGCATAAATCATTATCCTGAGATGGCCCTAATTAGGCATTAAGGCCTCCCAATACCATAAGGCCTACACTTGAAGTGCCACCATAAATATTAGCCACAATATTATCAGTAAGCTTATTAATAAACTGGAGAGAGCAACTAAATACGGTTAAGCATCAAAGTAATTGCTACAGTAGTTGATCACTAAAAATGTAAAGCTAAGCCTCACCTCAATTGCCAAAAATAAATCCCGGAATTCGTCTCAACCCTTCGTGCAAAAACAGGGATGTTCCCTGACCTTTGATTGTGACTTAATGTTGAAAGACTGAAAACTATCTACGAAACGTGGGTCAGGTAACTATGTTTCCTGGAGACAGAGATGTCTGCTTTATTTAAAAAGGTAATCCACTCACTATCACTTTGTTTTTCCAAAGGACATGCCACATTCCAGGATATAACCCTGATTTCATTTACATTAATGTTGATCCCATCCAAGTTCGATTAATCCATTGCCATAGCTGTGACTTGTGGGGGATTGCTTCCAGACTTAAAGGCCATAATTGCGTTATTGTCTCGCGTATATTTACACAATGGCTATAAAAAAAAACAGGAGGATTTCTCTAATGGAGCTACTCCTTCTGTACTTATCCAGTTGTTTTTAAATATCAGCTGCCACCTTGTTGATGTGCCCACTCAGTCGTCATCTATAGATGTATGCGAGAGGCCCACCTAATGTCCCATCATTTGACAGAACACCTGCTTCATTGGCCAGAAAAGTGCCTTGTTCATTAGTGATGTAGTATTCTCCATCTGGTGGTCTTGAAGTTTGAGGACTTTGGTCAGAATATCACATCAGGGGTGGCATGCAGCAGGAGTGTCATTCCATTTGTTGTATTTTTAACCGGCCACCCCTTACGGGAAGCTGAAGTTGCTAGGTCGGTGTGACATATCCATTCTCCTACACTACCCTACGGGAAGACTCAATATTGGCAATGTTCTCTATCAGACCATCAACAGCCTTGATCAGAGAGGCTTTGATAGTTGCTTCAGGATGTCGTAGGCTTTTTGATTTTTATTAGTTAATGCCCCCAACTAGAGATTTGCCTTACAATTAGCCATGGTGAATTAGCCCGAACCATCTTTAACACTGTGTGCTTAGATAGGGAGAAAGACATTAACAGGTTTGAGCCACCCAAAACACAAAGGGGCTGATTATGACTACGGTGGCCCCATAGTTGCGGTGGCGGTCTGTGGACCGACAGACTGGCGGTCCACCTGACATATTCTGACTTTGGCGGTTGGACCGCCACTGGACTGCTGGGGATCCGTGATTCCCACGGCGGTGGCGTAGCAGTCAGGTAGAGTAATATGCTGGCGATGCCGTTGTAGCAGCGCCAAGCATATTACGATTTGCCTGTTTGCCAGCCTTTCCATGGCGGTGAGCCCGCCATGGAAAGGGCATTGGAGAGGCAATTCAGGGGGCCCCTACAGGGCCCCCTGATGCCTCTGGGCCTGGGTTGGTGCTTTCAGTGGGGTAGATGGTGTGCCCCCCTGGTATTGCACCAAGTTCCTGCACAGGAAGAGATGCACAACATGGTGTATTTTGTCTCGTGCAGGAACATGCTTTAACGGTCCCATGCCGGTGCCTTTCTAAGGCTCTGCTTTGAGCCTTAGAAAGGCACCACAGTGGGACCATCGCACCACGGTCTGCCCGACCTGGATTCCTGTCAGAATCTGGCAGGCGGTCTCACTATCGGTTTGACGGTCCCCCTGCGGAGTGCTGGCATGGCGCTCCGCAGGAGGACTGCCAAACTCATAATTAGGCCCAAAGTCTGTGCTCCCTCCTCCCAGGACAGCCTGCATTATAGTCTTTAAAAAAGAAATCTAAAGAGTTGCAATAAGAAACATGTAAAACATTACACAGACATTGACCGGGAAGAGGAGACAATACAGGCAGCATAGCACCACCCCACAACATCGCACTTCACAGTATTGTTTGTTCCACCTTACTGTACATCATAGGTCAACAATTTCCAGCGCTACCCAAAACCATAACTGCACTATCAGCCACTTTTGCACTTTTGTCACAGAAAACTGCATGAACACTACCCCAAATTTACTGCTTCCATTTGGTTGACGGGGTGTCTTTCTTCTATTATGCCTGCAGTAAAGTCATAGTAAGTTTTCTCTGTCTGTTCAGTCTTTGAACTCTAGGACAGCCTGGACTTCACTGGTGTCAGCTGGAGCACATTTGACCTGGGCTTAGCTACACCCAACACCTTAGCATCTGGTGGGTTCCATTATATGTACAGACTTGTACATTATTGTTCCAGATGTTGAACTTTTGTTCAGCTACAAACATGTTTCTGTCCTACAATATATTCCTGATGAGAGAAATATGTAGGGCAATCAGCTAACTTCTGTTCTCGTACCGGCACTGTCTGGGTAGTGGAGGACAGAATGGTGACCGAATGTGAAGTAATTTAATTTCCTTCCAGTATACCATGATTCATTACTCTGAGTTTGGACAGGGAAACAATTTAGTACATTTCTATAATTGGAAATCTGGGGTCTATAGAATGAACTTGCATGTGTTTTCCAAAGCAGCTCCTAAATAGCTCTTTCAAAATAAACAAGAGTTTAGACTTGATACGGGGGGGGTATCGTATGTGCAAGTGAAACACTGATTTATGCACTCCCACATCAAGGGGGCAGCTACCAGGACCTCTACTCCCTTTGAAAAATTCTTGCCACCAGACCAACATCTATGGGAGCAATATCAATTATTTATGCCTTTCGGATGCATTCCTAATGTAGTAGTAAGACAGTGGTATTCCGCCTTAGGAAGAAGACTGAAGAATAAGAATGGTGTGTACTTTGGTAAGATATTGCTGAAAGCTCTATGATTGGTAGGGTAGTACTCCTCAGGCTTCTGTATAATTGGTATTATCCCTCAGTCAGATTTCACCATTTATCTCAATATCTAGATGCAAAATGTTGGAGGTGATGTGGTACTCCAGGGGTGCATTACATATCTGGTGGTGGTGCTCCTGCTTCAAATTATCAATATTTTGGAAAGGGGTCCTGGCAGTGAACAGGTCCATTTTGTGTTGTCCTACCCCATTTACTTCGGAAGTTGTAATTCTAGGTTTGGGGCCAACAGTTCAGGCTCTTTGATGAAACAACCCGAGGCATTACTATGACAGTGCTTATTATTAGCAACATTTGCAGTAGCAGTGACCTGGAAGAGGCAGTATCTCCCGCTCTGACATGCTGGCACTGGTGCCTCGTGAGAGTTTTTACTATGGAGCTTCTTACCTTAAACTTACACAGTCAAGGTTTCAGATCTGATTACACTTAAAGTACAGTGATTGAGCATGGTTACAAGATACTCGAGCCACTTCTGGTCCTGCTAGATTTAAGGGGCACTGGGTCTTTTTTGATAACTCCAGAGGCACGAGAATCAGAAGGAGAGCCCAAGTATTCAGTTGAACTGACGGTATGTGGTTTTGGTCAGGGGAAATAGTTGAACCCAAAGTTGATTTTGGAACGCACAACGATGCATAACAAACTAACCTTTGCTCGGGCTCATCAAATGCTTATTGTTGTACTGAAAAAAACATTTATGGATAGTTTGATCTGATTGTGACGAGTCTTAGTTGGTTCTCCTTGGCCATCTTCTTCGGAAAAATTCATTAAAAGTTAACTTTTTTTTGTTTAAAGAGAAGAAATAGAGATGAAATAAAGGAAGGGGTGAGGTAAAATGAAAATTGATCCACCAATGCTTTGGATCAACAAGCTGACTGAAGGCAGTGGAAGAGCTGTACCTGCAATTTGTAAGGTCTACTGCCTAGGTGTTTGCTGCAAGGTGTTGGAGGAATAGTGTCAGGTCAGGTAAGCTGCTCTGTTGATGCTGCCCAGAACGTCATTCCCTAAATCCACCATTGGACTGTAGCATGTGTTGGTGGGTGGAAATACCTAACATGTGACACACGTTTGTTGTATAATGTCTCCTTATTTGTACAGAATTCCGTTCTGCACCGGTCTCCATTTTGTGTGTCTTGTAGATGCAAAGCGGCTTGTCAAGCATGCACTGTAGAGTGGGGATTTTGTAGTCCCAACATGGACGCTTACAGCCTCAGTGACATACCTTGCATTTGACTGTCAACTGTACGTTCAGCTTTGTACAGAGCTCCAAAGTGGTGGCAAAAGCCAATGTGTATGACGACACACTTTAAGAACTTTGATCCAAGTGAGAACCAGTGATGGAAGAAATTTGGATATGTAAATGTGATCGATTTTTGGGGTATTTGCAGAATTTCTGTGATTCCTGTTGTAAGTAATTGGGGTATTACTAGAGGGGTGTAACCAAGTTAGAAAAACTAAGTAAACTTTAATAAATAAAATGACAAAAATCCCAAAAAATAGAACAAGTGTTATGAATTTCTAGATTTTAGATGTAAAAAATGTAGAAAAAACTTGAAGAACCAACCGCAGTCATCTGATTGTGCTTGACTGGTACCTAGTCGTAAGTTAAGGCTGACTGTGATAGAGCTCTGGTGGGATACTGAAATCAGGGTCAAACCAGTGGGATGTTTTAAATTCAGACCTCTCTGGAATGGAAGTCAAAAATCCTCAGCAGGGCAAGGCAGCAGGTTGTAGCTGAAGAGGTCTCAGTGAAACCACTGACTTTGGGCATGAAAGCTCTGAGTGAGAGAAATTTCGATTTCACTTCCAAAGGTCCCTTGTCAGCTGGAAACTTTTCACTCCTTTGATTGGTGAATATGTCTAATTTTGGACTTAGTCACTTGTTTGGAGCTCAGATTCTTCCAACGGGCCAAGGGTGTAAATGAAGAATGCTTTACGAAGCTGGATACCTTCTCCTCGAGGTCCTGCTTAATCTGATTTGCTGCTGTGGAGAAGAATGTAGTGGGAGTTATGGGGATCTTTGGCCCAGTGGCAATTCACCTTTGTCAGTTCGGCTTGGTAGGTTGGTCTCGGCCCCCCTCCTGTTCTCAATGCAAAACGTTGGCAAACACTTTCTTGGTCCCAGATCTCAGGATTTGTTACGCATCAGCCAAGGATCCTGGACTTTGGGCACAGTACTTGGGAGGTGAAGGCTCAGTTCAGCATAGGCCAGCAGCTGGTTCCAGGCGAGGTCCAGGTGGAACTAGTCAGCTGGAAATGCAGGCAAAAGGCCACTCAAGCTTGTTTTGTCCCTTTAGCCAAAACAGGAAGCCAGCATTCTAGCTCTTGGAGTCCACATCTTTGTCTTGAGTTCAAGAGGGAGAGCAGGTCCAGTCTTCTTGGATTTTCTAAGGTCACAGACAGCAGGTTTAGTCCTATTCTGTTCTTCCACATGTTCAAAGAATGTTCTGAAGAGGGCACTACAGGTGCCACATTTATGCCTGGCCCCAGCCTGTGGGTGGGGGTGACTCCTGGTCCCTCCTTAACCAATGGGGTAAATGTTTCCAGGGGCAACCTTACCAACTTTTGTAGTACTTACTGAGTGTTTTACTGAAGACTATCTCACAGTGCCCCTCTCTCCCTAAATCCAGCATGGCAGAATCTTCCTTCTCCTGGTCAGAACTCCCAGTGTCCACTCAGAGGTGTGGATATGGAAATGGAAAACACCTCTACTGTGGTCACTCTATACCAGTTATGGAGCCTCTGCCCCTACCAGCCTGCCTAGGAGTACAGTAGAGGGAGTAGGCCCGGGTGTGAGCTGCATCTGCCTGTGACAAGGGAGGCCTCCTAGAAGTTAGTCAAGGAGCTTGGTACTCCCCCCTCCTCCCCCGGCCATTCTGTCAGAGGAAGAACACCACCTCCCCACACCTCCCTTTGTTCCTGTCCTGTGAGCTGTTCACACATAGCCGCAAGGGGGCCATCAGCTGCCTGGTGATAGTTTGAAGCTTGCATAAAGGCCTTTGAGGCTTTAGGCAGGTTAACAGGCAGCTTTTGAAAAGTACCAGTACCAAAATATTTATTATAAATCTGACTTGGGCTTGTAATAAATATTTTAAAAGTCTAAGATTGAGCTTTGTTGTTGTTTTCCAGGTTCAGATACATTATTTAAATTTCATATTCTCTTGCAATGCTTTCTTATGGAACAGCTAACCCTGCTACAGTTAAAATAGCTTTTTTGGGGCTTTTTCACTGTTAAGACATGTTTAACATTAAACCTTTACATGTCCTGCTTTTAAATACCATGCACCCTGCCTTTATTGGCAGTATGCCCAACTTAGGGGTAATATATTAATATTTAAAAGAAGCGTTTAGAGATGTTAAAAAGGAGTTATTTTGACAGGCAAATCTTGAGTTCAAACCTGCACAGCCAGACTACTAGTGGCCGGTCTGCAGCCATGTTTGCATTGTCACTACAGAGGACGGCTCAATAGGTGCTGCAGGCCCATTGGTGACATTTAACTTACAGGCCTTTGGGTACCATTTTCTAGGGACTTATAGGTAAGTAAAATATGCCAACTATTGAAAGGGGGAACACAGGCACCTTACCGCTGGTTAGCAGGGGCAAAGGGCAAGAGTTCTACAGTCAGCAAAAACTGTTAAGGCGAAAAAGCTGGGGTACACCACGCAAAAGATGGTAATTTTCAACACCTACGATTAGGAAAACTGCTTTGGGGTAAATGTTCATCTTACTTGATGCTGAGAAAATGGTACATTTTGCAAACAAACTGTAGAAATTTAAAGCTTGCATTTGCCCCAAGTTAAAACCACCTCCAAGGCTTTAAGTGGGATGCCTAGATATTTGGTTGTAATGTTGCGTACAATTATTATTGCATCTCTAGTTTTGCATGGAACTTCTGTTTAATATTCTTAAATGCAGATTAATTGAATGAGCATGTTTATAGGGGATGTGATAATACACTGATTGAAATTCTGAGTTGTAGGATTTGAGGACTGTTCCATGCTAGTGTCCTTATTATTTTCAATTTTTCTTAATGCCACATCACTATGTTTACTTATTTGTTATTAAAAGCAACATTCGCCAGAGTATGTTGGTGCTGAGGACAGTATAACTGCTGTATTGAACTATAAACAAACAATAATACCTTAGGAAAAAAAGAACAAAAAAGGGATTAGGAACTGAAAAAGCTTAATTGGATAGATCTAGAGAGAAAAGCATTAAGAGGTAAAAAGCCAAGGGCCAGATGTACAACCCTTACAATTTGCGAGTCACAAATTGCGTCGCTTTGCGAATCGCAAATTGTAATTTACAACAGTGCCTCAGACACTGTTAGTGATTCCTAATGGGGTCGCAAATTGCCTGCCTCATTAATATTCGTGAGGTAGGTGCAATTTGCGGTCCCATTAGGAATGGCTAGCACACCCAGGGATGGTGGCCTGCTGGTGTCAGCAGACCACCATGTATGTGACTGCTTTTTAAATAAAGCAGTTTTATTTTTTTAAATGCAGCATGTTTTCCTCAAAGTAAAACAGGATGCATTAAAAAAGAAAAATGAAACGTTTTTGCTTCATTTTTTAAGAGTAGGCAGTGATCCGTGGGACTACTGCCTGCTCTTAAAAAATATTTTCGCACACACTCATAAAGGGGAAGGGGTCCCCTGGGGACCCCTTCCCGTTTGGGAGTGGCTTACCATCTACTTGAAGTAAGTGGTAAACTGCTAGTGTTTTGCGACCACAATTGCGGTTACAGAACAATCATACATTTAAGTGAGACTCGCTATTAGAAAGGAACGCCCTTGGCACGCCCCTTCCTAATAGCGAGTCGCAAACCCTATTTTGCGAGCCGGTAATAGGTTACTGAGTTGCAAAATAGGGTTTGTACTTGGGGAATTTTGCGGTTGCAAAAGGGCTGATTTCCAGTTTTCAACTGCAAAAAATGGTCGTACATCTGGCCCTGAGTCATAGGTTTTTGAGGAAAAGAAAAGAGTCTCGGTACAAGCCTCAGCTCTGAATGCAGCTGGTTACATTACCTTGCTGCTGCGACTGAAAAGGATTTGCCTTCAAAGTCTAAGTTTTGGTCTTTGGAATTTCTAATTTGCATTGTTCTTTGGGGGGGAGGGGCAGTTGTTCTCCTATCTCGTCATTTGCAGGACCTCCAAACAGTTTAAATTATAATATTGTACTTTTTGGTTTGTAGATTGTTTTTAACCGTATTGTCATATGTTGTATCTTGAAGCCAATCTTCTCCCGTCATCTCACTAGCAATGTCCTCCCTCTAACAGTGAAGGGGCCCAAGGGCCTGCTTTTACTGGAAAGGGGCATGATAAAGTATGAGTACTCGATGAGTATCCTCAAAGACTGAATCCAGTTGCTTAGCCTTTTCCATTTCCACAAATTATTAATATTTCTGGAAAAAACCTCCATTGGATCTGAATGATGGGTTATTTGCATATCCCTGTATGCTTCCTTCATAAGAATTCTTGTTAATCCAGTTGGCTTCCGAACTGGTGTAAATTGTTTACAGAAAGACTAGCTCATCAGAAAGGAACACAAAGAATGTTCTGTGCTAGGATTCTTATAGGACAGTCGTTTATTATATTGTTAGAATATTTATAGGAAAGTAGTGTGACATACCGTGGCAGATATAAGCAGTGCTTCATTTGTAAAAATAAATAAGTGTTGGGGGCAGGTTTTCTTAGGAACCTGTCAACAGCAGTGTTGAGGTTGCTGAAAACCAAGGCTACCTTGTCTTAATTCTCCCTTATACCTTTTTTCTTCAACGACGTCACACTGTCTGTCGTTTTGTATCATTATTGTAGGATCTTTTCACCCCTCTTTCTCCCCACGTCACTAATTTCCTGTTTTTCTTTTCCTCTTTCCTTCTCCTTTTTTACCTTTTCTCTCTCTCTTGTTCTGGGTCAAAGTCTGATGAAAAATATATGCCAGTTCCTAAAAAATAATGTTGATGCCCACCCCCTGCACACATGCACCCATTAATCACACAATATCATATGCTACAAATGTTTTGGTCGCCCCGTCTGATGTCACAAATCTCTGAATGCGCCTCCGAGTGATTAACACTCATAATAAACAAGTAGTGTGCAAAACTTCTGCGGCGCTGTTACTGAATTGAAGGTGATGCTCCGAGAAGCTCAGTGGTGTAAACCCAGAGAAATTCGGAAACAAGTTTTAAAACCATAACTGAGATGCGAAGTATGAAAGTAAGCCATTTATTACGAGAAATGTGTATATGTAGGCGTGTTTTACACAGACTTCATCTTCTGAGGATGAAAGGACAGTGTAAATAAAATGTTGTTACTGTCCTTTCAAGGAAAACTGTGTCAATAATTGTCGGTGAAGTACATTTTGCAAAGGATCTGCTGACTGTGTATAGTTCTTTTGTTAGGAATTGTATGCATTTTCTACCGCAGTAGGATTCCTCTTGTTTAGGTGTGTATTAAAATGGCAAAGTATCAATCAATCAGGAGTTTGCAAAGCGTGACTACTCACCCGTGAGGGTCACAAGGCGCTGGGGGGCTGCTGATCTGTCTGGGCGTGGAGGTTCCTGAATTGGGTCAGCGACTGGGATTGCCTGAGGTGGAGGGGCAGGGTGTTCCGGGTCTTGGCGTCGAGGTAGGAGAAGGATCTTCCTCCGGTAATGATGATAATGCTACACAATGTGTTATGCCTTGCCTTACAGTTCACCAGTCCATCTGCTGCTCAGCCACTGTGAGTGTTTGGAGTAGAATGTTGGGAATGCAGTGATGCGTGGAATGTTGGGTGTCTGAGTGAGGGATGACAGTTACAGAGGGGCTGAGCAGCAGGCAGGCTGCTCCTGGTGGGGCTGCTGTGGCATAGGACCAAGGGCTGACTACTGGGCTAACCTACTACTTTACTACCTGTTTATCCGGTCTATCTAGCTGATGTGCCTACCTACCATCTTGCTGTACAACTGGAATAAAGGTACTTGAGAACTTACTTGGCTACAAGCGTCTACTTTCTACCACAGACTACAACACAATGTGTCACATCACTTTCAATAATTGTGTGAATAATGCATACATTGTCTTAACTTTGCAAGATTTTCTTGTCCTCCGTTTTCGCATGATTCAGTTGATCTTGCATATAGCATGCTTGCTATAAGAGGCACATTTTGTTTAAAATTGAGCACTGAAGCACTCGATATATAAAACAGAGATTATAATCTTGCATTGTGGGACTTTTCCACAAGCCGGCTCCTTGAAGAGATATGTTGTTTGCCTTCCTATCCTCTTTACTTTAAAGATAGTAGTATATGGAAGCCTTATTTGTATCATAAAGACTTAGAGGTTCTTTCTCGAAATATTCCCTAGGATTTACAGCCCATTCTTTGGGAGATCAACTAACGGGGAGGCAAATTTAAGAAGAGTAAAGGTAAATTCATAATTTATTTGTTATGGTTAGGAGAGTAGTACAGGGACCTCTTGCAACCCATACCAATTCTAGATCAATTTGCTCTTTTCATAATGTCTCCCCTGTTCAGATATACATTGCTGTCTGTTTGTATTGAGCTGTACGGCAGTAGTCAAACCAGTTTGTTGGAAAAGAGCGCTTTTCATTTTTCACAGCCTAGGTTTGTTCATTAATCAGAGACTGCAGTTCAGACCTTTTTTTGATCTGAAGGCAAACATTCATTACGCCATATAGCCTTTGATTTAGGCGACTTTGCACAATGTATATGGTGGAGCACCTGACCGTTACTAATGATTTGGTGTTTGTTTAAGTGACGGCTGCGTACCCCGATGCAAACATCCATGGAATAACCACATACCAAAGCTATGACCTTCTTCTCAAGGAACTCATATTATCTCCTCTTCCTATTCAGGCCCACAGTTTCTCAAATATCACACTTCCTTGAGGGCTTTATAATGCACACCGCATCCCTGCCGTCCGTTCAGTGTCTTCTTGTGCCTCGACTCTTCCCCTCTTTTCTATCAATAACTGCTAACGATCTCTATGCCCTCCTAGATGTTCCTTATTATATCGCCTCACTCTTACCCGTCCTTCCATCACTTTGTTTTCAGTTTTACTTCCTTCTTTCTCAGTACTCCTAGCATTCTTCACTTTATGCTGATTATGTTCCTTCAGTAAGATTTAATATGCATGTTTTGTATCCAAAACTGTTATAGTTTCTATCACATCACATTGCCTTGTACAATGTAAGAGGGATTTCTCCCAACCTGTTAGTTATCATGGGAGTAAGCTGACACCACATGGCACCTTCTGCACTCTATGAACTTGGGACTTGTGTTTTGCTCACAGATGGTCCCCCCCACTACTCCCCGCCCGCCCCCATTCCCACTACTCCTGGCTCTTCAACTTCCGTTGGCGCATGTGAGACTCGTCCTTGGATAGACTGCATCAGAAACCGATCCAGGTTAAGGAGAGATGCTACCATGACAAGATCAGCTTATCCACACATTGATGAGCAATAATACAGTCTCAAAAAATCTGGTCAGCAAATGCAGGACCCGGGTTTAATTTCCTTTGCCCCTTCAGCCGACCTATGTTTTGTAGTTGCAGTGCTAATTAGTGACATGCAGCAATCTTTGGGTAGGTCTGCTCTTCCAGTGATCAGTCGAAGTTGATAGACTCAATCAGCAAAAAAGCTCTTTTGGTCATGCACATATTGCAGTTAGAGCTAGGGCCGAGAGTGTTTTCGTGCACTGCCACATATGGTTGCACTCCTCTCTCATCATGCAGGATATGCATAATAATCTACTCGATTTACTCTTTTCATGGCAAATATCTTTCTTCCTCCACTGATGGCGAGCTTAACCAGTATAAGTCTTGCTCAGATAGTTAAAGCAAGCCTACGCCTGTGGATTCTCTTTCCACAAGATTGCTTAAGACAGTAGTCTAGTTTTCCTGACTTTGCCTGATGGAAAGCCCATCAGGTTCGGCCCTTGAGGTGATCCAAGAGAAGGACCTTCTTCTCCACGATGACCTCAGTGGAGCACAAAAAGCAGAGTTGACTCTGACGCTGGTCATTGCACCTCACCTTTGCCTGGTTTGTGGAGATGGCATCTTGGGGTTCTTTCAGACTTGGAGAGGCATTTTCCAGTACCTGGGTGGGTGTGATCTGTGAATTAAACTGAATTTTGTCTTTCCATGCTTCTGTCTCTTCGTTCTTCTTTTCCCTACTTCTATCAAATGTCAGAAGACCTCATGCAGAGGTCCAAAAGCTGCTAGACTCAGCTCTTTGGAGCCTGTTCTCTTGGATGAGGTAATGTAGGGTTTTTATTCCACATTCTTCGTGGTTGAGAAAATGAACTGAGGCTTCTGAACAATTTTGGATATCCATCTATTCCCCTTTTATCTGCCCAAGAAGGCATCCAGATGTTTACTGTAGTTCTTGATTAAACTTCCCTCTAGCTCGGAGACTGTCAGTGGTCCCTGTACCTCAAGGGTACCCTTTTCACATTTTCATTGAGTGCCTTCACAGGAGATTCTTCCTGTTCATAGCAGGGAGCAGACTCTCCAAACTGGGCTTTCTGTGAGAGGTTTGCTGACATGATATTCACAAAGGTGATGTCAGCAGTGTTCTCATTTCTGAGACTTCAAGATATATTTGTCTACCCTTAAATAGGCAACTCACTGATGAGTACATCAGCTCCTCAGGCTATCCTCCAGCCCACTCAACTGTCTATTTCACTGCTGTTTAAACTGGGACAGGATGCTCTGATGTATTGAGGCTATTTTGGACCCGGGTGCAGTGAACGTTTTCTGTATTTCAACACCTGGCAGAGAGATGGCGACTCCGGAGGTGGTTATACACCTGAAGTCTTATCATGCATTGCTGCATAGTGGTTTTAAAGATAACTGCAGCTTGTGGTCTCTCGTATAAGATTCTGCCACTGACAAGGTTGTATTTGAGAGCTATTCATTCTCTTGGGTCCAACTCTGTGGGACCAGTAGTGGGATCCACAGTCCTTGATTTGTACAATGTTGACAGCCTGGTGTGTTTTCCTTGCCCTCGGGCAGTTAGTAACTACTGGGCAGCATCCGTGGTGGGTACTTTGATTTTCCCAGTGCTGCAGGGTCTAGGGTACTGAAGCTTTGCAAAAGACTAGGTAAGACAGCCTTATTGTACTTGACTCTCCCATGGTTGGTTGGTCTACAGTCAAAGATCACTCTATAAGGTGGCATAGGGTTGTACATGTATGTTTTGACACAGTAATCATATACAGTAGTCATATACAATTTCCAGTCAGTAATATTTTTGTAAAAGTAGTAGTATTCTGTTTACTATCCAAAAACCGTAGAGCGATTAAAAGGAATTAAATGATCTATCAGACTCTGGACTGAATGAGCCTTAGGATGAATTATGAGGAAAAATAATAAAGGCAAAAACAGTGAATAGAGGAGGCGGTCCCAAAGGTGACTGTTTTGGAACAAGAAACGCTCTTTGGCAACAGTCTGAGAAGGAATCTAAATGTCGCCAGAAGTCCTCTGAGTCCATCATGTCTGTTGGCCCAGGAAGCAATGTTTTGGGATTAATCATAAGGAACTCTTTGGATAAAACATAGTAAATGTGGGCTCTGCTATCAGTCTGCTACCCATAAATTACAACGCACTGCATAGTGATTCACAATGGACTCCCAGTTTGTTGAGATGCTCATCACATAATTGTTTGTGTCCATGGCCACGTGCAGGGTTTCCCCTCCCTATGTTTGATTTGCTTTGTTTCCTGATAGCACCTGTGTGGGACAGAACATGTTGCAGTGTACTCAAAGAACAAAAAATTGCCACAACCCATCCCGGCAAAAAGGAATGGTGGACCTGTGGGAGGCTTTAAAGAGGCAGAGATGGCAAATAATAAACCTCCTCACCAAACACTTTGTAAATTAAAAACCTAGACACTCCAAAATAAAATTGAAAGAATGATTTAAAACTAAGTATGTAAAGCTCCATTTAAAAAAAAACAAAAAAAAAACTATTTCTTGCAAGAATACGGGAGACATAAATGTTCCTAGCTGAACTGAGCGGAGTATTAATGATGTTGAGGATCTATAATTATGGGCAAAGGTGTGTCAAGTGCAGTGACTTTGCACAAATGTGTTTTAATTTGTGCTTTAGATCTAATAATGGTTAAACATATGTCCTTATGAATACCACCACATCGAACGTTTGTGAAAAGTTTCTGCAAACGCCCCCTCCCCAAAATAAATGCAGGTCTTCATTGATGAACCAAGGAAAAATGTCTCATTTAAGTAAAAAAGAGGTTCCAGTTCATAGTCCCATATTACGCTAGAAACCACACGCTGCGCTAAAAAGTACCGCCCCAGCTATCCCACTGCCCCTGATATATACTCTCTGGGCTGAACGGCCTCCCTACAGTGTAAACTAACTGGACTCCTTCGTAATTGCTACTTCCCCCGGCTGCTCGACAATCTGCGTGTTATACACTATTTCTACCAGTTGTCTATCTCCCATGGCGCTACTTACACGCCAACCGAGCTACCTCATTTGAGGCTTTGTGATCAGAATGTGTCTCCTTAACTGCTGCTAAACACTTTGGACCCCGTTCGGCCTACACCAAGATGCTCTCAACTTATTGTGCAATTCGCCCCCTTTAGTAACTAGCTCATATTGACGCCTCTATATTTTATATGTCTGACTACCCACGGCGTGACAATTTGTAATTTTACCCCTGAGCTAGCACCTGATATTTTTAATCTATCGGTGCTGGGCATCCAAACGGACCTACCCCTCCCTGGATGCTCTTACATTTCCAATGTTTGGTTTCTTGCTACGAAGACATCGATATTTTTTACCTTTCGCGTTATGTGCACCCAAATTTTTCTACCTCATTGTTGCCTTGCCTCTGGCTAATTTATCTGTCTCTCGTATGTAATTGCTGATACGATATTCCTAGTCTAATGTATTTCATGCCCTTAAACTGACCTACCCCATCTTGATTGTAGACTTATTGTATACATACTTATGTTATATGTTACATTGATACTGGATCGGGTACTTATATTTTAAATGTATTGTTGCCTGCTGCTAGGACATGGGATGTTCCTACCCTGTGCGTTACGTGCGCCCAAATCTATCTACCCCACTTTTGAGACTGTATATTTCAATTGTTGCCTTGCCTCTTGCTAATCCACCCTGTCCCTCATGTTGAATCGCTGATTTGAGGGGCCTAACCTAATGTACTCCATGCTCCCAAACTGATCCACCCCTTCTTGATTGTCTACCCTGAGAGTTACATTGCCGGCTCCTTAATTATCCACACTACTGCACATAGCACGTTGCCTCTTAGCCTTATCCTGATTTCCCTCCTCCCTCTCCCTCCTGTCCCGATTCCGAATTGTGCTGAATCGGATTACGGACGCAACTCTTTTCCCAACGCCTCCCCGTCTCAAGCCACCTTAATACAAGGCCCTTGCCCTGGGCTTTGAGCTAATCGCCCACCCACTGACTTTCTTCCACCCCCCGCTTCCATTCTCTCCCACCCTTACGCCTCCTTATAATTTCCTACTCGCTCAATTGACCATCCTTGCATAATCACCATGCCTCCCCTCAATGATACCCCTACAGCACCGGACACACATCGCTAGGAGCAGCCCCAATTCTTGGACTATCCTTTACCCTCCCAACCTTTCCAAAAATGCTAAGAAGAACCTGAAACATAAAACTTTAAAACGTCACCAAGACACCTTATTTGTTGACAACTATCTTAGCCTCACCTCCATTATTAAAACTAACTACATCTTTTACTCCAGACGCCCCTCGAAATGGAAAAGTATCTTCCTCCACTACCTCCCCATAACGAAATCTTGCAAAATACCATATGGCTTGAAACTGTCCACCACCCCTTCCTCCACTTTCTCAGGTGAAATTGACATCTCTATCTTTAAATCTGGAAATATCCTCATACAAGCCTCTGAAAACCATCTCACCATCTTCGAAGACCACTTCAGCACCTTGCAAGCTCTACTATACTCCCCTTCCCAGATCTCCACAACCTCTCATTCTTAGGATACCCCCCCGGCCTCACCACTTTCGACATCAACCCTGCCGCTTCTTGATTCTGCAACTACCAATAAAGTTACCCAATCCCAGACCTTTTAACCCACTGCCTCCGAGCGTCCTCTCCCCCATGTCACACTTCCACATCGTCCCTTACCACTCAAACCCCCCACTTCCCCTCATCTGCCTCTCCACCTTCTCCTGACATCCTTTCATCTCATTCAGCCACCCAATCCTTCACCCCTCATCATGACTCTCCCCCACTCTACCCTAATCACTCTCTTCCTCATGACCCTCTCCCACTCCAACCCTAATCACTCCCTTCTTACCTCCCATCCTTCCCTCCCCCCTCAGACTGATCCCCCTCCTCCGTTCCCCTATACACTGCGCTCACTCACAGAGACCCCCCTACTGCTCCACCAGGAACACCAATCTCTCGCAAACTAAGTGACTCCCACCCCCTCAGACAAAATTGCTCCCCCCTCACTCGCCTCCATGCCCCTTTTCTTCTCTCAGCACCCATCAGACCCCTTGGTACGCTGGCTCTCACTCTACAACCAATCCTCAGCCTAGCACCCGGAACACCCCTCCCCTCCCACCACCTGGGTTCCCTCCACTTCAACTACCCATGCCTCTCTTACGGCCCAATTCAGAACATGCCCCCTGACCTTCTTGCCCCCCCTCCTTCCACACTTCAAAGCCAATCGCTTCTTAACTTTGACCTCCACCTCTCTATCCTGTCGCTGGAACTTTCATCTCTTAGGAACGACTTTAACGCCCTCTCCGATACTATCCTTGCCAACCATACCTTTTCTATGGGCGCTACTCAAACTAATCCTGCTCTCCTCCAACAAATGAACATCTCCCCTTACGGTATCTCCAGCGATGAACCCCCCGATTGCTGCCCCCTATTACTACCCCAATCCCTGATCCATCTGTCCTTCCTGAACCCCGGGGACTTAAAAAATACCCCCTCCCCTACCCCCATGACTACTGATCCTCATGCACCTCACTCTACTGCCCCGGTAACCCAGGGGCGAAGCCACAGCCTTACTTCCCTGTCTCGCCCAGGCCTCCTCCGCAGATCACCATAACTTCTGACCCCCCTCTCTACTCTCCTCCATTCCGGTGATCATAGGGAGAAGCCGTATCCCGACCTCCCCTGGCTCACCCAGACCCCCGCAACTCACCACCGTCCATTACGGCTGTCCCCCAAAGTCAACCCTGAACCCATCAACTGCATGCTTGTCAACTGCCGATCGGCCGCACGACATGCAACTGAAATTGCGGAAACCATCCTTAGTGAAGCCATTGACATTGCGTTTCTTACAGAAACCTGGCTCAAAGCTCACTCTTCATCTATTCTTGACCTACTCTCTCCTCCGGGCTACTCCATCCTCAGAAAAGATAGGCTTGATAAAATTGGAGGGGGTCTAGCCATCATCTATAAAGACGATCTACAAATCTCCCTTATTCAGAACCCCGAGCTAACCACCTTCGAATACATGGGAGCTGAACTTAAAGTTCAGGGTTCCCCTCCTATTCGACTACATAATATCTACCATCCACCTGGAGACCCTATGCCCTATGTAGAGGAATTTCTGACCTGCTCTCCCAAGCCTCGATGTCTAACTCTAAAAACCTCTTCCTCTGAGACTTTAATATTCATTGGAACAATAATGATGATCCTTCGGTCATCATCCTCAATGACTTCCTCGATATTACTGACGTGATGCAACTCTGCCACGCACCAACACATTCCAAAGGGGCTACCCTTGATGCTATCATTACTAGCAAAGATCTGGCTTCCCTTTCCCACATTGTCCCCATCGACTGGTCAGACCATCACCTTATCCTCTTCACCATCAATAGCTCCATACCTCCACCGGCCTCCCAAAACATTAAACACTGGAAACTAACTAGAAATCTTCACCTTATTCCTCCAGGCGTTCTGGAGACCAAGATTAAAGCAAAACTCCAACTGTCACCTCCCTCACAAAATGCTAATGACCTTACCAAACACTACAACAAATCCATCATTGAGGTCCTTGACCAAATTGCCCCTGCCAAACTAAAACCACAAAAAAACAACCCTCCTAAATCCTGGTTTAACGCTGATCTTAACAATGAAAGACGCTCGCTTAGGCTGACCGAGCGCACGTGGAGACAACACCCCTAGCCACCAAATCTTGCCCTCCTTAGAACCGCAAGGGCTAATTACAAAAAACACATCCTCAATGAAAAGGCCTCCTTTTTCCGCACACAACTTGATCGGGCCAAAAATAGACCCAGGGAACTATTCAGCATTATTAAAAATCAAACAGCTTCTGCCCCCCCCAAATTAATGGCCTCCGTGGAAAGATGTGAAGAAATCGCGAACTTCTTTTCCGAAAAATCGCGAAGATTGGATCTATCCTTTGCTCCATCCCCCGCCACTGTGCTCCCTACCCCTCCTTGACCCCCCCGCCCAAGTCTCCTTTCACACCTCCGCCCCCTGACTCTGTCCATCCCCCTTACATCGTCGCCCTTCCGGCTCATCTCCAGACCATCCCACAGCCAAAAATGAATGCATCCTGGTTTAACTTCAGCCCAGTTACTGAACGGGAAGTCTACAACATCATCACTAAGCTTAAACCCTCCTCTCATACCTTGGACCCTCTCCCCGCCAACCTTGTTAAAGAGTTAAAACATATCATCACTCCTTACTGGACTAACATCATCAACTCCTCCTTTGCCACAGGATGTGTCCCTGTCTCCCTCCAGCTCGGCCAAATTACTCCCACCATCAAAAATGCTAATGTTGACCCCACCGACCTTAATAACCTGCGCCCTATCTCTAATTTGCCGCTTCTATCCAAGGCCCTCGAAAAATGTGCCCTGCGCCAACTAGACAAGCACATTGACTCCTTCAGCCTTTTGGATACATTACAGTCAGGCTTTAGAAAGGGCTGCAGTACCGAAACCGCTATGCTCAACATTGTTGATGACATCCACCACTCCCTTGACAAAGGAGAAGCCTCCCTTCTTATCCTTCTTGACCTCTCTGCGGCTTTCGATACTGTCAACCACTCCACCTTACTGAACACCCTCGAAAATCGGTTTGGCCTCAATGGTCCTGTCCTTAAATGGTTCTCCTCCTTCTTTCACCACAGAACACAACAAATTAAAATCAGCCAGTGCCTCTCTAAACCCACTCCTGTCCCACTGGGCGTTCCCCAGGGGTCCATTCTCTCTCCTCCCTATTTAACCTCTTCATGGAGCCCCTCACCCCTCATTCTCAAGCAAGCAGGAATCAACTACCATCTCTATGCGGATGATACCCAGCTTTACTATAAGATCAAATCCCAATCTGATATTCTTCACCTCAATGAGGCCCTGACCAAGATACAACAATGGTTCCATCACAATCACCTTAAACTCAACCCAAAAAAACGGAAGTCATTCTCTTCGCTCCTAAAAACAACCGACTCCCCATTCTTCACTGGATCTCTGACCTTAAAGCTCTCAATTGCTCTCTGTCCACCTCTAACTCAGTTAAATCCCTCGAAATAAGCATTGACCAGAACCTCAGCCTTTCTCCCCACATAAAAAACGCTGCCAAAGGCGCTCTTTTCTCTCTTCTTCACCTCAAGAAAATCAAACCCTTCATTCCTGCTGATGACTTCAAACTTGTTGTTCAATCACTAGTACTTTCTAGACTTGACTATGGCAATGCCATTCTCTCTGGAACTCCGAAAGTCTACTTAGCCCCAATAAAATCTGTCCTTAACCTCGCAGCCAGGCTTATCTCAGATTGTAAGCGGTATGACCACATCTCCCCCATCCTCAAAGAGCTCAAGTGGCTTCCCATTGAAGGCCGATCCACCTACAAGAATGCTTGCATTACGCATAAAGCCCTGCACCATCAGACCCCAGCGTATCTCTCGGATAAACTTCACAAAACGGGCTGCTCAAGAGAATTAAGGAGTACAAATACTCTCACACTAATCCCCCCCTTGGTTAATAAGAAAGCCACCCAACTCCGCTCTTTCTCCGGAAATGCGCCTACTATTTGGAACTCACTCCTAAAGATCTACGCTGCAATCCCTCCTACCCCAGCTTCAAAAGAGATCTTAAAAGGCACCTTCTCAACAAATACTGGGGTCCTTAAGACTATCACTATACGGGGTTTCACATCCTGCCCATGCTATTGTCAGGTGCTCCCCACTTTATACCTGACTCACTGCACCCCACTCCTCCCATCCTTACATATCCTCCACCTCCCCTTACTAGTCCTCCTATAATCATGACCCAGCCCCGCATGCCACCTCCTCTCCCCTCACCCTCCTCTGCTCCCTACCTCCTTACTGTCTCCCCCCCTTCCCAGTTAACCCATGCTAGTCCTCCCAACCAACTCCGACTATGGCCTAATTGTACCCTTGACTTTCTCGACGTTGTATTTACTGTTCTTGGCTTATGGTTTTGATTATCTGGCACTGCTTTTTGTACAAATGTTATATTGCAACTTGCTCCTCTCTTAACCCTTGTGAAGCGCTCTGATACCTTTGGGTCTAGCCAGCGCTATATAAAACTCTTTAAATAAATAAATAGTGAATAATGCTACTACCTTTTAAAGTGGGTCTTCTGATGGAAGTGAAGTACTTTGTCAAACAGAATGAACATCTTAGAATTTGTTGAGGATCCTTTATCAAGATATACTTGCTCTTGTCTTCTGGGCAGGGTATCTCAATAAGCATCCCTATTTTGGAGCTGTGGTTGGACGAGTTGCTAACAGAATTGCGAAAGGAAAATTTTCACTTGAAGGAAAGGAATACCAGTTGGCCATCAACAATGGACCAAACAGTATACATGGAGGAATAAACGGTTTTGACAAAGTAAGTAGGATTTTATGAAAGTTTGATCTGTGTAACTTTTGGGGTTAAATCTGTTTTAATATTGAGTTTCTTCTCTGTGAAAAGGTTATGTGGTTGTACCTAGACCTTCTTGAGTTGAGATTTTTGCTGGGGATGGCTTCTTCTCTCACGTGAACACTCTTGCTTATAGTTTTTGGGGTTCTGCTACCAGCCTTACTCTGTTTCTTTTGACTTTGATTGGTGAGTTCTCGTTGCTGCGATGGGGTTAGCTTGGGCTGTGTCATTTCAGCATGTATCTCCTTTACTAGCCTATTAGTCGTTTAACATTTACCTATTTATTAAATCCTCTTATTGACTTTAACACTGACATGTTTGTAAGATCCCAGTTCATTAAAAAAGGCATAAGTTGCTCGCTCCTAATGCTAGTGCTTTGCACAGCCCATATACTACAGAGCGCTGTACTCCGGAATCTACTACCTTGTGTATACACATGCCTTCGCTAGTGCAGCCTCGACATTATGTTGCAAAGTACCTTCGCAGATCATGTTCAGCTCTTCTGCAAAATTATATATATATATATTCACTGAAAAAACCATAGGTTTTAGGGACAGTTATAGTTACTTGGACATTGCACTCGTACAAAACCCGTGAAATTCCCCCGTTATAGTTAGTTCAGCTAACTATAACTCGCGCCCCCGCAATGCACTGCTGATGACGTCACATATTACATCACTCATGACATGGTCAGTGACATCACTGATGACATCACTGATGACATCTCAAATGACATCACTGATGACATCACTGATGACATCACTGATGACATCATCCAGTGACTGTGTGTTTCTGTAAAGTTTCAATATTTTTAATATATATAGGAAAAGACGTATTGAAGAATGAGTGGGTGTGTAAGTGTCTGTATGGATGATTTAGTAGGTGCGTGACTGATTCTATAAGTGAGTGATTTAACGTATCTTACTGAATGCATGGGTTAGTGACTAAACTGGATGAATGTCTGTATCCATCTGTCTGTTGCTGTGTAAGTGGCTGCATGTGTTTGTGAATAGCTACATGAGTGTCTATATGAGTTATTGAATGCTTGTCTGAGTATCTGTATGGGTGCCTGAGTGTTTGTGTGGGAGGGGTGTGTGCAACTCTGTGCATAGATGTGTGAGTGGGTGATTCACTGGGTGGATGGTTTCAAGAGTGCATCTGTGATAGACTGTATGGGTGGGTAAGTGTGTGTAAGAGTGTGTTAGTGAGTGAATGTATGTCCCAGTGGTACATGTGTGAGTAACTACATATGTGAAAGGCAGTATATATGTGTGTTGGAGTATATAAATAGCTATAAGCAAGAGTGAGTGATTGTGATAGTGGCTGTATGGATGAGTGTGTGCTTGTATCAGTGATTGTATAAGAGCGTAACAATGTGCTACTATTTGTATGAGTAAGTGAGCTGGTGTGTGTATAACTGTATAGGTGAGTAAATGGCAGTGTGTTTAATTATTTGCATGACTGACTAGGTGTGTGAGTATCTCTATGGATGAGTGGCGTTGTTTGAGTGTCTATATAGGAGTAAGAGTGCATATGATAGTCCTGTACTGAGTGACCGTAAGTATGAGTGACTGTACGGGTGAGTGAGTGGATGTGTGTGTGTAGACCTAAGAATCAGTGAGTGGGTATGTAGTTATTGGTGTTGGAGTGTCTATGGTTTTGCGAATGGCAGTCTGTAATTTAGAGTGGGTGTATCAAAGGTTATATTAGGGTGTGAGGAGGTGCATCAGATTATCACGTGGATGATGTCATCAGTGATGTCATTTGAGATGTCATCAGTGATGTCATCAGTGATGTCACTGACCATGTCATGAGTGATGTAATATGTGACGTCAACAGCAGTGCATTGTATGGGCGCGAGTTATAGTTAGCTGAACTAACTATAACGGGGGAATTTCCACGGGTTTTGTACGAGTGCAATGTCCAAGTAACTATAACTGTCCCTAAAACCTATGGTTTTTTCAGTGAATTTCAAAGGTTTTTTAAATGCTAATTTGTAACTATAACGTGTCTGAAACCTATGGTTTTTTCAGTGAATTTCAAAGGTTTTTTAAATGCTAATTTCTAACTATAACGTGCCTGAAACCTACGGTTTTTTCAGTGAATTTCAAAGGTTTTGTAAATGACAATTTTTAAATGTATTAATTGTTATATTAATTTTTTTCATACTGATTTACTACATTTTTAGAAACAATTTCTTTTTACATATTTTATTTTTTAAATTACATTGTAATTACATTATACATTACATTACAAAAAATACTTTCTCAGAATGAATTACTTTAGTTTAAATACTTTGCAGATAGGCAATAGACTTTTAAGTACAGTAGTTACAGTTGTTGCAATGGGCAACACATTTTCAAACACAATGCAACATTCAGCTCAATGTGAATTTCTAGTTAAATGCAATTAGTTACTTTATGGATTACTTTTATAACCACAGGACTGGATCCTAGATTCAGTCCTGGTACATCTCCTGTAAACAGTTGAGTAAAAGCGTTTTGGTTACAGTCGTGATTTTTAAGGAATATTATTGTATTTTAAAAGTTGACACTTAGAAACTTTTTCTCATAGAATCACCAATGTTATCCTATGGAAGGAAATTCACTTAGCAGGTAAAAACTGTTATCGTTACTTTTTCTTACTCAGTGTTGGATCCTGGATCCAGCACTGGTGCATCTCCTGTAAACAGTTGAAAAAATGCGTTTAAGTCATACAGGCGATTTTTAAGGAATATTTGTAGTTTGTGAAAATCAACACTTTGAAACTTTTTGCTGAAAACCAGTCAATCTTAGCCTATGAAGGAAATTCAAGCTACCGGTAAGTACGGTTAAAATTACTTTGAGGATCAGTACTGGGCTGAAAGATGCAGCACTGAGGTCTCTCCTGATAACAGGTGAGTAAATCGGAATTCGTATTTCGGCTGATTTTAGAGGAATATTTTAAAGTTCCAAAACTCCACACTTAGAAGAATTTCCAAGTGAAACCAGTCAATGTTAGCCTATGGAAGGAAATTCAAGTTACTGGTAAGTACGGTTAAAATTACTTTTCAGGACCAGTACTGGGCTGAAAGATACAGCACTGAGGTCTCTCCTTATAACAGGTGATATATTATCTACTGGCGGTCGCCAGTAGATAGTTATAGTTAGGACCTATTATCCATAGGAAATCCGCGACATTCTATTTGCAATAACGTTGGCGCCGGTTGACGAATCTTCGCGAAAGCTTCCAACTTGTTGGGGCGCTCCGGTCCGCTCCTACCCTGAAAGTCTCGGGGTGATACGTCAAGCGGGGGCCGAGAAAAAGGGGGTCCCAAAACGCGTTTTCCCCATTCATTTTTCCATAGGAACCTTTAGTCGCAGTTACAGCTCGAACTGCTGAACGGAATTACCCCAAATTTGGCAAAGAGGTAGCCCTTGGTTCAGACTGGTGCCTTTTGCTAAAATGGTGTAAATCCGTTCAGTAGTTCCTGAGAAATTCACAATTAAAATCACATATATATCTATGGGCGCGTCGGATCCGCGTACCCTCCCGATCACGAGCTGCATGCTAATTGGCTGTCAACACTCCAAATCAAGAAGTGTTGGCAGTTATTTTGTCCCTCGGTAGAACCGAGGGACAGAAACAAGTGCGCAAAGCGCAAAAGGGGGCAGGGTAGAAACACCCTGACTCCCTAGGTCTGCTCAGGGGGTCCCACAAGGACCCCCTGGGCATAAAAAATATTATTATTTTTTTTTAAATCGGCGGGATGCGCTTAGGGTGCGCGGATCCCGCCGAGAAAAAAAAAAGAAACAAGTGCGCAAAACGCACAAAGGGGGCAGGGTAGAAACACCCTAACCCCCTAGGCCTGCTCAGGGGGTCCCACAAGGACCCCCTGGGCAAAAAAAAGCATTTTTTTTTTTTTTAAATCGGCAGGATGCGCTCAGGGTGCGCGAATCCTGCCGAAAAAAAAAAAAAATCGAAGCGCGGTCTCCCGCGCTTCGATGTTAATTGGCCCCCGGGTGGCCCAAGTCCCGGGGGCATGGTGGGGGGATAATTTAATGTGTGGGGGCCTCAAAGGCCCCCCAAGCCCCGGGGACCGCCACCCCCCGGGCTTTTTAAAAATGGTGCGGGAGGGCTCTGAGCCTTCCCGCAGCCCCGGGGACCACCACCTCCCCGGGGCTTTTTTTTAATTAAAAATAAAACCAGTGTGGGGGGCTCCAGCCCCCCACACGCCCCGGGGACCGCCACCTCCCCGGGCACTAAACATTTTAATATGGGGGTCCGTTACGACTCCCAGAGCCCCGGGGACCACCACCTCCCCGGGCTGTGTACTGAATGGGAGGGGGCCGCGCGGCCCCCTCCTGGAGCCCTTGATGGCCCTGGGGACCACCACCCCCCAGGGCCGGCTCCTGCAGTGTCCCGGGGTGCCTACCCCCGGGACACTGTAGTTTGCTATGGCAGGACGGAGCCTCGCGGCTCCCGTCCTGCCATAGCAAACTGCTTTGGATATTGGAAGAGAGAGCAGGGAAACCTGCTCTCTCTTCCAATATCCAAAGCGATTGCTTTTCCACATGGGGAGCAGCATGTCAGCTGCTCCCCATGTGGAACAGCAATGCCGGCTCCCAAGGGACGTGGGGAGCCGGCGGGACTGTGGGGGGATTGGGGACCCCCCACAGTCCCCAACGGAGAGGGCCAGCCCCGGGGGATGGGGTCCCCGGGGCAAGTAGTGGCTCGGGAGGGGGCCACGCGGCCCCCTCTCCAAAAAAGAGAAAAAAAATGTAAAAAAAAAATGGAAAGGCCGGCCCCGGGGATGGGGTCCCCGGGGCCTTAAAATGGCCAGAGGAGGGGGGCCACGCTGCCCCCTCAAAATAATAAATATAGAGGCCATGCCCCGGGGGATGGGGTCCCCGGGCCAATACAGGCCCAGGGAAGGGGGCCACGCGGCCCCCTTCCCGTTTTTTTTTTTTTTGTAATTTAAAAAAGGGGTAAGGCCCTGGGGGATGGGGTCCCCAGGGCCCAAAAAGAGAAAAAAGGAAGGGGGGCTACACAGCTCCCCTTCAGGGGACAAAAAAAAAAAAAACGATCGGGCCCGCAGGCCCCGCCCTTCCTTCACCACTTGCAAACGCGCCCCTGGCGCGTTTGCAGAGGGGGAACGACCCCTTGAATACTGGGGGTCCCTGGGAGCCAACTAGCCCACCAGGAACCTCCAATATGCGCTAGGGGCTGCGTTGCAGAGACGTGTAGAGAGGCCACACCCCTTTTACACCTCTCTGCAACGCAGCTCTGTGGCGCTTTTTGGAGGTATATGGTGGGCTAGTTGGACTCCGGGGACCCTCAGGATTCAAGGGGACTTAATCCCCCAACTTAAAACGCGCCACGGGCGCGTTTGCACAGTGGTGAAGGGAGGGGCGGGCTTCAGGTGACATGTGTGAAACAGGCCCCGTGGCGCGTTTAAGATGGGGAATTAAATCCCTTCATCCTGAGGGTCCCTGGGGGCCAACTAGCCCAACAGGTACATCCAGAAAGCGCCACAGAGCTGCGTTGCAGAGAGGTGTAAAAAGGGGTGTGGCCTCTCTACACGTCTCTGCAACGCAGCCCCTGGCGCATATTGGAGGTTCCTGGTGGGCTAGTTGGCCCCTAGGGACCCTCAGGATTCAAGGGGACTTAATCCCCCAACTTAAAACGCGCCACGGGGCGCGTTTGCACAGATGTCACCTCAGGCCCCGCCCCTCCCTTCACCATTGTGCAAATATTCCTCTAAAATCAGCCGAAATACGAATTCCGATTTACTCACCTGTTATCAGGAGAGACCTCAGTGCTGTATCTTTCAGCCCAGTACTGGTCCTGAAAAGTAATTCTAACCATACTTACCAGTAACTTGAATTTCCTTCCATAGGCTAACATTGACTGGTTTCACTTGGAAATTCTTCTAAGTGTGGAGTTTTGGAACTTTAAAATATTCCTCTAAAATCAGCCGAAATACGAATTCCGATTTACTCACCTGTTATCAGGAGAGACCTCAGTGCTGCATCTTTCAGCCCAGTACTGGTCCTGAAAAGTAATTTTAACCGTACTTACCGGTAACTTGAATTTCCTTCATAGGCTAACATTGACTGGTTTCACTTGGAAATTCTTCTAAGTGTGGAGTTTTGGAACTTTAAAATATTCCTCTAAAATCAGCCGAAATACGAATTCCGATTTACTCACCTGTTATCAGGAGAGACCTCAGTGCTGCATCTTTCAGCCCAGTACTGATCCTCAAAAGTAATTTTAACCGTACTTACCAGTAACTTGAATTTCCTTCCATAGGATATCATTGCCTGCTTTTTGCTGAAAAAGTTTCTAAGTGTTGATTTTTGAAACATACAAATATTCCTCTAAAATCAGCCGAAATACGAATTCCGATTTACTCACCTGTTATAAGGAGAGACCTCAGTGCTGCATCTTTCAGCCCAGTACTGGTCCTGAAAAGTAATTTTAACCGTACTTACCAGTAACTTGAATTTCCTTCCATAGGCTAACATTGACTGGTTTCACTTGGAAATTCTTCTAAGTGTGGAGTTTTGGAACTTTAAAATATTCCTCTAAAATCAGCCGAAATACGAATTCCGATTTACTCACCTGTTATCAGGAGAGACCTCAGTGCTGCATCTTTCAGCCCAGTACTGATCCTCAAAAGTAATTTTAACCGTACTTACCGGTAACTTGAATTTCCTTCATAGGCTAAGATTGACTGGTTTTCAGCAAAAAAGTTTCAAAGTGTTGATTTTCACAAACTACAAATATTCCTTAAAAATCGCCTGTATGACTTAAACGCATTTTTTCAACTGTTTACAGGAGATGCACCAGTGCTGGATCCAGGATCCAACACTGAGTAAGAAAAAGTAACGATAACAGTTTTTACCTGCTAAGTGAATTTCCTTCCATAGGATAACATTGGTGATTCTATGAGAAAAAGTTTCTAAGTGTCAACTTTTAAAATACAATAATATTCCTTAAAAATCACGACTGTAACCAAAACGCTTTTACTCAACTGTTTACAGGAGATGTACCAGGACTGAATCTAGGATCCAGTCCTGTGGTTACAAAAGTAATCCATAAAGTAACTAATTGCATTTAACTAGAAATTCACATTGAGCTGAATGTTGCATTGTGTTTGAAAATGTGTTGCCCATTGCAACAACTGTAACTACTGTACTTAAAAGTCTATTGCCTATCTGCAAAGTATTTAAACTAAAGTAATTCATTCTGAGAAAGTATTTTTGTAATGTAATGTATAATGTAATTACAATGTAATTTAAAAAATAAAATATGTAAAAAGAAATTGTTTCTAAAAATGTAGTAAATCAGTATGAAAAAAATTAATATAACAATTAATACATTTAAAAATTGTCATTTACAAAACCTTTGAAATTCACTGAAAAAACCGTAGGTTTCAGGCACGTTATAGTTAGAAATTAGCATTTAAAAACCTTTGAAATTCACTGAAAAAACCATAGGTTTCAGACACGTTATAGTTACAAATTAGCATTTAAAAAACCTTTGAAATTCACTGAAAAAACCATAGGTTTCAGACACGTTATAGTTACAAATTAGCATTTAAAAACCTTTGAAATTCACTGAAAAAACCATAGGTTTTAGGGACAGTTATAGTTACTTGGACATTGCACTCGTACAAAACCCGTGAAATTCCCCCGTTATAGTTAGTTCAGCTAACTATAACTCGCGCCCCGCAATGCACTGCTGATGACGTCACATATTACATCACTCATGACATGGTCAGTGACATCACTGATGACATCACTGATGACATCTCAAATGACATCACTGATGACATCATCCACGTGATAATCTGATGCACCTCCTCACACCCTAATATAACCTTTGATACACCCACTCTAAATTACAGACTGCCATTCGCAAAACCATAGACACTCCAACACCAATAACTACATACCCACTCACTGATTCTTAGGTCTACACACACACATCCACTCACTCACCCGTACAGTCACTCATACTTACGGTCACTCAGTACAGGACTATCATATGCACTCTTACTCCTATATAGACACTCAAACAACGCCACTCATCCATAGAGATACTCACACACCTAGTCAGTCATGCAAATAATTAAACACACTGCCATTTACTCACCTATACAGTTATACACACACCAGCTCACTTACTCATACAAATAGTAGCACATTGTTACGCTCTTATACAATCACTGATACAAGCACACACTCATCCATACAGCCACTATCACAATCACTCACTCTTGCTTATAGCTATTTATATACTCCAACACACATATATACTGCCTTTCACATATGTAGTTACTCACACATGTACCACTGGGACATACATTCACTCACTAACACACTCTTACACACACTTACCCACCCATACAGTCTATCACAGATGCACTCTTGAAACCATCCACCCAGTGAATCACCCACTCACACATCTATGCACAGAGTTGCACACACCCCTCCCACACAAACACTCAGGCACCCATACAGATACTCAGACAAGCATTCAATAACTCATATAGACACTCATGTAGCTATTCACAAACACATGCAGCCACTTACACAGCAACAGACAGACGGATACAGACATTCACCCAGTTTAGTCACTAACCCATGCATTCAGTAAGATACGTTAAATCACTCACTTATAGAGTCAGTCACGCACCTACTAAATCATCCATACAGACACTTACACACCCACTCATTCTTCAATACGTCTTTTCCTATATATATTAAAAATATTTAAACTTTACAGAAACACACAGTCACTGGATGATGTCATCAGTGCGATGTCATTTGAGATGTCATCAGTGATGTCATCAGTGATGTCACTGACCATGTCATGAGTGATGTAATATGTGACGTCATCAGCAGTGCATTGCAGGGGCGCGAGTTATAGTTAGCTGAACTAACTATAACGGGGAATTTCACGGGTTTTGTACGAGTGCAATGTCCAAGTAACTATAACTGTCCCTAAAACCTATGGTTTTTTCAGTGAATATATATATATATATATATATATATATATATATATATATATATATATATATATATATATATATATTTATCCGCTATAGATAATCCTTTGGCTGCATTATAGATAATCTATAATGGAAAGCATCAACGTTATAGTGTAAGGTGCCATGATATTTTTCTGAAAGTGTATGTTACCCTGTGGATCCAAACTCTTGATAAGACCCAATTTCTCTTTTACAGAAACTTTGGACTCCTGAGGTGCTACCAAATGGTGTACGCTTCTCCCTTGTTAGTGAAGATGGTGAGGAAGGCTACCCAGGCGAGCTGAAAGTGTGGGTGACATACACACTTGATAGAGATGAGCTAACTGTCAACTACAAAGCACAGACCAGCAAGATCACCCCCATCAATCTCACCAACCATTCCTACTTCAACCTGGCTGGACATGTAATAATACTAGTTATTGATATCTTTATGTTATAATTATGCTTTCTGGCATGACTATATAGCATTTCCCCCTCCACACAGCTTGTTCTGTAATGGTTTCTCAACTTGACCACACAGAACCTTGAAGGTCTGGGCTGCGTGTGGCACATCCTCTCACAACAGTACTCCATGTTGGGAACCTGTGGCTTGTGGGCCTTTTGTTTGCTTTGCATGTCATCAGCAGGATCATACCATGCCACTTTTTATTTTTAAAAGTGCATTTTCTGCTATAGGAAAGGTGAATAGCCTGTGTGTGACTGCCACATCCCCTGTGTTATTGCAGTGTCTTACATTACAGTGACCGTCTGCCATAATTCTTTTTATATAAAAAGAATCGAATACAGGCACTTGAGGATTTTTTGTTTTTCATTCTTACTCATCCATTTTTCTTCAGGTTTTCTTTATATTTTTTAACATAACTGCCAACCCTTTTCCCTTTTTCTAGCCTCATGGTTAACTTATCCTCTCCCTTATCATTATTGCCTCTACATTTTAATCCATTTACCCCTGTTTCTCTCAGTTTTTTGTGTCCCCTGCCTTCTTTCTCATTCATTCCTTTTCACATGTGGCTCTTCATTCACCTCTCCCTAAATTTTAATTCCTCTCCTGCGTCATTTCTTAATCGTAACTGTTGCATCCATGTGTCTGTGTGTAGACCACTGTATATTCTTTGCTGTCCTCCATCCTCTTTCCATCTAACTTGTTTTCTACTCTCCTTAGGTTAGTTTTTCATGTATCCTTGTAGATTGTCTTTTGACTACTCTTTTTTCACATCCTCTGCATTCCTGTCCTCAATCTGTTTGTCCATATTCCCATTTTCTAATTGCCCCCCTGGCCTTCTAGCCTTGCTTCACAACTTTGCCCAGTCAATTTTATATCATCTTCTAACTTGATCATCCTTTTCTTCCTCTGAGTTTCATCATCTTTCCCCACCAATCAACACCTTAGAAAATGTTCTTGTGTTTCGATGCCCATTTCTCTGTGTCACTTTGTGTGAGCCATTACTGCCACTGCCCACGTCTCATCATTCTTGTCCTGTACGTCAGACTTTCTTGTAGTCTTCCACCGTCCCACAATTTTTGTTGTTCACATTCCCCATAATTTATTTTTCCTCCTCCTTCGTATACCACCTCAAACCTTCCGCTCACCTTCTCTTCCATCTACCCAACACGATCTTTGCCTATCTTTGGTTGGAACAGTGTTGTTTTCTTTCATCATAGCCTGTAATGCTTTGACTTGTGTTGCTATTCTTGGGGGACATGGCCCAGCATTTTGCTCCAAGTCTAGATTTTTATATGGCGGATCCCTGTCTGTAATGGCAGAGTTGAGCTAAAAATACAATGGGCTGTAATGCACCCCAGAGTGAGTACCTGTGAGATTAATTCCAACATTCCTTCCATCACTTTTTCTGGTTTAAGCATGTCTTGCTAAGTAGGAGGTGTACACCCCCTTGTTGATGATTAGCTTGCTGTGCCTTCGGAATCAGGCTGCATCTCACTGATGAGCCCTAATTAAGTCAAAGCTGTTTTCAGGTTTCTGATAACAAGGGGCAAGGCTAGGCAAATTGATGAAGCCAACTGTGATTTGCATGCCACTGGTGCCCGTCTGTAATGGTATAGACAAGCTAAAAATTATCACTGGAAAGAGGTCTGTTGTGATTGCCTGTGGCTGAGATTCTTTTAAGCATTCAACCTGTCACCTTTAGTGGTGTCACTCTTTTCAATAACCTCTGTCACTGATCTTGAACTTGACATTTTTCTAGCCTTGTCCTCAAGTTTAGAGGTATTCAACCTGTAGAGTGGGATCCGGGGGGTTTGGGGGGGGGGGGGGCTGAATTGATCTCTGTGGGGATTGTGGGGAAGGGGGAGGATGGTGGTTGCCAGACACTGGCCAAGAGGAGCATCATGCTGAAAATAGTGCTGTCTTTTGAGTGAAAAAAAACCCAGAAAGGCAGTGAGTTACTGAGTAATGGGCCATCTGTAGCATCTTTTGTCACTAACATCCTGCCAGGCAGTAGGTGTCAAAGGGGAGAGAGGCTCCAAATAATCTCTCAAACTTTCAGACACCACCACACAGATATTTTTTTGATAAAGAATCACACTGCTGATACTTTTACACTTTAGGGAGCCGGACTGGCCATAGCATGTTGGCGATGATGTATTTGATTACATTTTTGAAAGGGACGACTTACTATAACTGAAAATGTCTGAATTGTTAAATGTGTTTAGAATGCCAATTTTATAGACTAATCGTGAACTAAGGTGTTTTCATTCAGGGGTGGCCTTAAATATGCAGCATTAAAAGATATGAAGGCCACTACTCTAGTCTCATCTGTGACCTGTCCATCTTACCCTGAATTTAGTCAGTAGTCATACAATGAACCATAAAAACTCCAATTTATAATACATTTTACAGCATATGATATTTCAGGATCAAAAACATTAAGAAAACACACACCAATTAGCACAAATTTAAAAACACCATAAAATATATTTTGGGTATGAATTTTGCAAGTAATAAAAAATTGCTTTATGAGCATCCATGGAGGCTAACATTCTTTTAAATACTATTGACGATCTCGTCATGGCTAAAAGGAAAGAAATATTCTTATGAAGTGTACCTCCTCCTTAGTTTTATTGCAGACAAGATATAGTTAAGGACAGAGAAGCAAATTGTTGGAGTTTGTAAGCATTTAAAAAAGATCAGCTTTAAAAGTGGTAGTAAGAAACGTTTTCCCAAGCTGCTATATAGAGTTAAAAAAAAAAAGCATAAAGTGCACTGTCGTTTGAGGCAAAGAGTTATTGCATGGGCAGCCTGGTAGGGATTCCAACCAGGCGCCAGTGTTTGGAAATGCAACCAGATAATGAATTGAATGTAACCTGAGCCTCCTGAGGTAAAACCTTTGTTCTGGTTTTTCCACTCAGGTTAGGTACTGCTCTATCTCAGGCATTGTGGAAATTGGCAGATAGTTGAGGACTGAAATGAAATGGCTTGATCTTGCAATTCTAATCTCTTCATTCATCGTGAGAAATGTTTCCTTAACTATGGCCTTAACCCGGGGACCAATACTATCTGGAAAATCAAAGAGATTGGTCAGGCCCATGTCATTAAACCTTTTCCTAATGTATGCTAGCCAAGGCATGGAGTATCTATTTTCCAACTTCATGCAATCTTTCAGAATATCTCTCGAAAAGCTTGCTGGTGGGGTACACCAAATTTCACCCAGAGTAAAAGGGTGGCCATTTTAACTCTGTCTTCCAAATCGCCCATACCTGATTCAATGTGGGAGATAAAGCTTGGGGTCGATTTAGGGATGGCCAGTATCTGACAGAGGAACTTATTTTCGAAGGCCTGTATTCTAGGTGTCACTTCATGACATGACCTCACACACCAGCTCCATATGTTCCCACTACCAGGCATTTAGAGCACCTTTACTTACACTTCACAACTGCGTCTTATTTTAAAAGACCTCTGGTAAAGAGACCCCTCTTGAGGCCCATTGGGTATTGCAGCGCCGGCCCAACAAGGAGCTCCCCGATGTTGAAGCATGACGCCAATCTGGGTGTGTGAGGGCTCCTGCTTCTGAACAATCAGATCCCCCCGATCTGCTTACTCAGCTTCCACCCAACCTACTGCTGTTCTCTTCTCTCTCATTTCAAAAGGAATTGCATACTCCTTGTTTTTACGTGTACTTCTAGGGAGCTTATATGCTATACCTAAAAGCGCTCCTAGTGCTTCTCATTATTCTGCCTCCGGATGTCGTGCCAGCAGTTGTGGAATGATGGTGGCGGAATTTGCAGTAATATTCTGGGGGGAAGCCATCCAGGGCCGGTGCCTTCCCTGGGTTTAACACCGTGATGACCTTGTCAATTACCTTAACCATCAGAGCCACTTCTAACGCCTTCTTCAAAGCTGTAGATAAAGTCGGGAGAAGGATTTCTGACAAGAGTGGTTTGGTCTGTTCTTACGATGGGCGTGGCCAATAGTCATATAGCTCTCCGTAATAGTCTGCGAGTATCACCACAACCACCTCAGCCCTGTAAGTCCTGCACCACCCGAACTACTCTAGACGCCAGGTTCCTGGTGGCCAACCCGTAGAGCAGCTTCCCATTTTTATCACTAAATAAATACACTAGTCTTGTCGATGCGCTCCAGCATTGATGGGCCTCATCAAGAGCTGCTTGTTTCAAGGAGGCACGAGTGAGGATTTTCCAGCGGCGGGAATTCTCTGAGTCATCTCCCAGTGTCTCCTGTTCTAGCCCAGCAATTTGATTTTCAAGGGACGTAATTAATTGGTGTTTGACTGTCTCTTGTTTGTTTGGCCGTCTCTTGTTGTCTTGTGAGGATTGTGGTGTATTACATGGTATGGTCGTGCGACCTTACCATGTAATACACTTGCAAAACAGTTTTGAGTCCAGTTAGGCTTGTTTGTAAAACCGTTAGCTCAATGCTGGGTAGCTGTGGCTTCGTGCAGCAAGGCTTAAACAAAGGAACTAGTGTAAAGCATTTAGAAGCACCAAACAACAAACTAAGAAAGTCATACAACATAAAAGAAATCAGACACCACTTTATAAAAATAGATTATATTTGTATGAATTTTTAGACACCAAGATGAGCAAAACCCACCAAAGTGTTCTGGAGATTTAGATTTTAAAGTAAAACGTAAATCTCAGCTTTTTAGTCCAAAGCGCAAGCAAGCATTGGTAGCCATAACGTTCAGAAACTTTTGAAAAGTTTGACAGAGTTGTGTTCAGCTACTCTAGCCCGAGTGGGATGACCAAGTCCGGCAGGGAGAAAGTCAGTGGGGCCACTAAGGAGTATTTGAATAGTTACCTGGTCACTAAAGCAGTCTCAAGTCCGGTGACACACTTTACATCAAGATCACCATAGACTTCAGTGGAGTGGTTCTGATACTGAGGATGCTGAAAGATGCTCTAGGTGCTGTGCGGGCAGCAGGGGTGTCCTTGCGGTTATTCCTCGGTCAATGGGTAAGGTGGGGCGACTTTGGCCACAGGGGTCGGTGCCACTCGAAGTCCTTTTTGAACCAGTAGAAGGCCAGCAGTGGCTGAGCTGCCTATCTCCGTATATAGCGGATCCGATGGTATCCTTTGCTGAAGGCTGATGTACCTCTTTGGCGACCAGTGTGGACTCAGACGACACACCCGGGTCCGACAGACTCAGGTGCAACTTTGGCCGTCGAGGATCGATCGGCCTCTTGGGTCGCCCAGCGGTGGTCAGCTGCGATTCGAATATATGGTTACTGATTTGCCGGAATGGGCTCCTTCAACTTTGATGGCCCTGGTTCCAGGGGGTTAGCTAACTGACCCTTGGAGTCACTTCTTTGGTCTGGGGCTTGGGAGCAACTTTTCCATGAACCAGGAACCACAGGCATAGTCCTCTCTTTGCTAGCCCAGAGTACAACAGGTGCAGTGCAACAGTCAGTGTAGCCTGTTTTGCCAAGTCCATGGGGTCAGCAGAGCACTCCTTCTTCGGTCCTTGTTCCATTTCCATCAGGATTTGACCTTCAGGCTGCCAAGGGTTCCATATTTATACCACGAAAAGGTCCTTGGGGGATGATGCGGTCACTAGCCTATGGGCTACCACGATCCCTCCCACCCTGTGATGATTTCCAGCTATGTGTGGCATCTAGCAATCCCAAAGTGCGATACTCGGCCCACTCTCAAGATGTCTGTACCCTACCTTGGATGTTAGGATCTTGGTAGCCCACCCTAGAGGTGTGGCTACCTGTGGACTACACGTCCATTGGAAAAACGGTTTGGGCAATGGTCTCCTGTCTCTGTTCACACCACCAGCCTGTCTACCTGAACAAAGGAGCAACCCTTCAAGAGTGTGATCGCCCTCTGCCCACCAACGGCGGCTTTGCCTTTGAGGCTCGCCGTTTGGGCCAGCCCCTGAGGAGCTTCCTGCAAGGGGGAGGTAAGACCTCTCCCTGTAGCAGGCCTCTATTGTTTCTGAGCCTGAGAGTCGTTCACACTACTCCCTAGGAGGGCAGAAGGCTGTCTGGTGACCAGCAACTGTGCAAGGCCACTGGACAAACTGGGCAACAGAGTGGAATCTTTCTAAAAGATGCCTGTCCTTGAAAGTGGCATTACATTCGACTTGGGCATCAAGTCGGATTTAATGTCACGATTAATTTGATACCTTGAACTACCCATTTTAATAGTCCCATTCAGAAGTTAGCCGGGTGGAGAGGTCCGCCGGTACTCTGTGTTAGCCAATGGGACTACTAACTTTTCCACAGCAAAAACAATCATTTTGACGTTTTGCGGTCAGGACATATTAAAAGTAAATGTCCTACGTAATAATATACAGCTCCCTTCCTTAGGGCTCCATAGGCCCTCTTTAGGGGAGACTTACATATATTGTTACGGGAAGTGGGGGCTTTGCCATTGGTTTAAATGGCAAAGTCGAACTAGCAGTTTAAAACTGCTCTTCCAGGCTGCAGTGGCAAGCTGGGAGCCATTTTGTACTTTGTCACACAAAGGGAGGGACAATCAGTGCTGCAGCCCTGGGGGGACACTCTGACTTATATGCCCTGTGTAACCTTGGTACCATATACTAGGGACTTATAAGTAAATCAGCTTATGGCAATTGGGGGTAACCAATTCAACATACATTTTGTAAGGGGTTAGAACACCGGCACTGAGGTCTGTTTAGCAGTCCTCAGTGCACTCTTAGAATCGAAAAACCAGCAGCATCAGTCCAAAGCTTTTGTGGTGATCATGCAATAAGAGGCATTTTGCCTCTTATGGTAGAGTTGCCTACCTCCCATAGCCCTGCTTAGTCTGGAAGTAGGCTTCGATGTCAGTGGCAAGGAAGTCCTCACATTGAGGTTCCAAATGGGTTTCGAATGGTGGGTGGCGAGCCAAATTGGAGGTAGACTGGGGAGTGGTCTGATATGCCCCGAGGGTGAATGGCGGCTGCACATACCTGAAGGGCATCAGTCGCTGTGAGCAGAACGAGGTCGATGCAGGATTGGGGTTTATATGCTGCGGATGTATGTCTATACGCTTTGACTCCAGGGTGCCACATGCTCCAGATGTCCGTAGCCCCAGTCAGTCCATCCATCCTGAAGTTGAAGTTCCGCAGTTATAATTCTGTCTCCTGACATAAAACAGAGATCTGTCTCTGTGAATCAAGATCAGACATTTACACCACGAATGGCACCCTTTGAACAAAAAAATGGTTGTGGGTCGTTTATTCTTTTACCAGCACTTTAGCTCCTTTATTTGCATTGTAATTTATTTCATTGTATTGTAATTGTATAAGGAATGTCAGGTCAGCCAGATGGAAAATACTGGGTTTTCTTCATTTTTAATCTATGGGAAAACATTTTACTTACACTAAACACAGTTGCTTGTTAACACTACCCTTTCTCAATTTTGAAATGTGATTTCGCTTCTCTTTATTTTGAAGGGACTATATGATTCAGTTGTATGATGACCGTCTTAGAAAGGGATCTGTTTTCATCAAATAGCCAGTAATCGAAAGAATGTTCGCTTTCTAACAAGATCATTTTTATAAACGAAAGACGGGTAATACTTTGTATAACAAAAGAGCATAAAAAGACCCTTCTTTCGTACGCAATGAATAGTGGAATGTTAGGGAACATTAGGAAAAGATTAATTTAAGGTCTTTATGATCAGGTATTGCATACACATTATTTTTATGCACATGCTTAGTTCAACTGCTAATGAAAAAGTGACTTTTCAAGAAAAATTTACATTAAAAATGTAAGATATGTTTACTCTTTTCCCCTTGAAACGGTTCTGTGAATAGGAGGGTATTGCAACAGCCTGGTTTGAAAACCTGTTGTTTGCACCCTGATGGCTTTCTGTGTTTTTAAGCACTCTGCTGATGTCCATTTGTGGAAGGGCTTTACAATATCCTCTGTCGTCATTAATATGCCTGAATGCCTTTTGTAGGGTGCAGACAATGTCTACGATCATGACGTTTCGATTGCAGCTGAGACATACTTACCAGTGGATGACACCATGATTCCGACAGGTGGGTAGCCATATTTGTTGCATTCTCTGCTTGGCGTGCATTGAAAGGTTTGCAGGGGTATGCCAATCCTTCAGTTTGAGTGTGAGCAGAAGCATTCTGGTTCAAGTGTGCAAACTGGGTGTGAACACAGGCCAATCCAAGGAGAACAGGGGTATGAGCAGCAGCTAGATATTCCTTTTTTTGGGGGGTGGTGGGGGATAGGGGTGGTTGTCTCTTTCTGTGGTGGTGTAGAGAATCTCCCTGCTAGTGTTCTCCCTTGTTGACCATCCCTTTGGTGTTTAATTCCACTGGTAGATGAGGGTAATTGCTGGCACAATAGTGGCCATCCCTGGCGTAATGATAGTAGTCCCTTGCATAATGGTTATCCTTCTATGCGTGGGAGAACCCTTGGCATAGTTGAGACCTCTCCAACCATAATGATATTCACCCTAGCATAATGATGACCACTTCTGACATAACGCTGTCCATTATTGACATATTATTGTGAACATCTTTGATATTATAGTGCCCAGTGCCAGCATAATTCTGGACATCCTTGGACCAAATATTGGCTACCCACTGCCATGATGGTGGCCATTCTTGACATATTGTGGGCATTCTTTATGTAATATACCAATACTGACAGCTTGGTGGCCATCCGTGACATAATGATGGCTGTTCTTGACATATTGTGGGCGTCTTTGGCATTGTGGTATGCAACCATAGCATAATGGTGGTTTTGGAGTTATCATGGCAATCTGTAGCAGTTTTGGGCATCCTCAATATTCTTGGCATATGATCATATTGCATGGGCCAGTGAGGCAGACTATGTCAGTGTGATGGAGTTGTACACGTGAGTATTGATAAAAATGACTCGCTGATGTTTGTGAACCAAACATGTATTTACTAACAATGAAAACTGGTATTTTGAGCAAATGTGTTTTTTCTTTTAAAACAATTACATTTTTGAGGGGTATCTTTGGCAAAATGGAAAACATTTATTTTAGACCAAAGGATATGTTTAAGAAACTGTTAATCTAAAGTGTGGAGATAAGATGACAGCATTTCCCAAAAATATTTCAAGACCTCAGTACATTGCTTATGGTAGCTCTTCCTAATGCAAAGGAGTGATCACTATTGATAACCCTGTATGGGGTGGCCACTAATGTAATCTTGTCTGATGTGCCTGGAAAAGGTTGGAGAGCCCTAGGCTAGCGGGAAGTTGGGAGCAGCAGAGAGCGCTGTGGAAATCGGCACATCTGACCAATTAGAAAACGGAGGCGATGTGGGAAGTAGATGGGCTCATCAGAATGTAGAGGAGAGTTCACACCACCCTGGGCAGTAGAGGGAAGTGCAGAATAGCCAGGCTCAAAAGAAGGCCTTCGATTGATATGTAGAGTGATGGAAGTGGGCAGGATCCTCCTCAGTAAAAGTTTGGCCACCTGTGCTTATTAATTTCTACAATTAAGCACAGTTAGGCACCCCAAACTTGAGGATTAAAGGCTGATTTTCTGATCATTTCCACCAGGTCTCTGATGGTTAGCAGAGCGGACAGGTGGGGAAGACGAGAGATATGAGAGTGTTTCAGCCGTATAAACAGTGGCGTAACAATAGCCCCGGTGGTTTGGGGCCCGAGCTCCAAGTCTGGCACTCTGCATGGGCGGTGAGCCCCTGGCCTGAGAGCTGACTGGGTCTGGAGCGTGGGGGGGGGGGGGCTCCATGTACTTTCCAGGGGGCTCCTTCAAGTTTCATTATGCCACTGCATATACAGGGAGTCGCTTTTACTCCATTTGTACAGAAACACAAAGTAGATTTCACGGTTGTATGACAGAACCACTCATGGCTAAACCATGCGTGCCTTAACAACGTGGTTGGAACAACGAATGCGTCTTAACCATGCAATTCTTTCCAATGACTTGCCTTAGGGAAAGTGCTGGACTTTGGAACAGTATAATTTATTATTCCAACTCCACTCTGAGCAACAGTAGGGATAGCATTGGACTTTAAAGTCCAACATCGCTTTACCTAAGGCATGTCTTCGTAACGACATGCGTGATAAAGGATTGCGTGGTGAAGGCGCATTTGTTGTTCCCACCGCTTTGCAACGGCAACGCAAGGTTCAGCCATCATTGTTATTGCTGGTTCCCAGATTTCACCATTGTGATTAAAGTAGATATTTCTTTTCTTTTCTGGTATTTTACCACTATGTCCTCAGTCCTCTACCCCCCATGGAGTAGTAAACAATGTTAAGATCACACAATCCAATAGCGTATATATGATATGTACTCTAATTCTATATGTGATATTTTAGCAGTATCTAAATGTCAGAACCAGCAAGACAAAAAACAAAATCACCCTAACTCCCCTCAGTCAGTCCTGTTATAATTTAACATACAAATCTTCTAATATGCACGGGCTAGCCACTGAACATAAAGCAGCTATAACGGTAAATAAGGAAGCCCCCGAGGCCCTCAACATTATGAAAGCAAGGAGTATATCAAGCATGCAATTCTAGGTCAGCACTGCTCACGGTCGCCACTCGTCTGTCTTGCCCTCTAGTGCAATCAGGATGGTATCCCGATTGTTCACCTACAGGCTCCTGCTGTTGCTTCTGCGCAAGGCTGTGAGGGTGACCACCTGCGCGTTTGTCCATTTGACCATCACAAGCAGCCGTTTATGGAAGTCTGGAGCGACTCTAGTTTTCCAACACATTACAGTATTCCTTTTGGCAATTACCAGTGCCTGATCGATGAACTTACAGATCTGCTAAAGTGGTCTGGGACTGCAAAACTGACCCTGAAGGTAATGAAGTGGCTCTAATGGGATATTTACCCTGTCGCCTCCTCCAACATCCCTCCTATCTCCTGCCAAAATGCCTGAATGTGGGAACATTCCCACCCCATGTGATAAGAATGTGGTTGTCTGCTTAAATCTGGGACATGAATGACTAGCTCCCTGATACATCCTAGTAATCCAGTGTGGGGACAGATAAGGCTGGTGTATATAGTTTAACTGTGTGAACTTGAACTAAGCATTTCTAAGGACTGGCTGGGCATACACCAGAAGACCGTCCAAAACATTGTCCGACAGCTCAGTCCCCACCAATGTGATTAAGTTTATGGAAAAAAGTATTGAGTTATCTTTGCACAGCCTAATAAGGTTCTTTCAAAAAGCACTGCAATCTGAAGGTGAGAGAAAGGGTGGCCGATCAAGCTGACTGTTTGGTGCCTCCATCCATGGCAAAAGTGGTTAAGCGACTGCTGTGAAGGTAGCAAAGCCACAAGGGACCTAAGGGGGTCTTAGTGCAGCAGTACTATCTACTCATCTGCTGAGTGAGCAGACCTTGCGATAGAGGCTATATTAGATGCCCACTCTCCCTCTTTTCATTATCCAGATATGGAAACACGTCAGTATACAAGGTGGGGTGCTTTTAGCAGTCTAAGTCAAAAGTGGTGGAAGGAAACCACCTTTTAAGTCGAGCCTATCAGACCCTCAAGCTGCCTGGTTGCAAAAGAACTATTGTGAGTTTACAGTGAGCTTACAGTCTGCCCATTGTATACCATTGGGTGGCTTTATTTTTATTCTCATTAGCTTGCTTCCTATTTGATTGTTTGCCTTCCTTGTCTAGCATTTGTCCCTCCTTTGCAGCATAGCCTCTTTACAATCCTTTTGATTGGCTGACTTGTATCCTTTCACTGCTCACATTGAAAGAACTACTTTTTTCTTTTTATTCAGCACTCAATGAGAGTACATGGTTTCTAGCTCGCTCCCTCCTGTACTGCTTCACCTCTAAAATAACCCCTCCCCAGCCTATGTTGTTCCCCACCCCTCCCAGTGTACCTGGAAAAGCATAGCAATAGGGATATTTTTGCTAGCTATGGCTGAAGAGCAGACTTTAATCATTGTTTTTGCTTTAGCTCCTGCATTTGATCTATTGCATTAAGACATAAGCTTTGGCACACAAAAACGTTCATGGCGCAGGGGAAGGGTCATCTGCTGCACTCACTCAGGTGGCATCTGAAGCCGCAGGTGTACTTAGTATGACACCTCAATGAGGTCAGTAAATCTGCGCACTGGGGTACTGATGAGGAGCAAATGGCTTAATTCATTGGAAAGTAAATTAGGATTTGGCAAGCATTTCCCTTTAACTTGTGACACTTCCTTATTATTTTTAAATTAGTCTTAGAGTTTCCTGAGTCAAAAGTATTTGAAACATAATCCATGCCATTTATAAAGATTGGAATCATTGTACAGTTTTGAGATGCCATAAGATGTTTGCTTTTCATCCAGAATTTTGAAATCTTTTTTTCTTTTACTTTTTTTAAACATTACTTTACAGACAGAATTTGGCAAAGCCAACAGCTCAGAACTCCTAAAGGTCAGACCTACTTGCTTTGCCAATGGTTGTTCATATTGCAGAAGCCTACCGGTTACGGTTGACATACAGCTGATCCACAGGGGGCTTCTGACTCGCAAGTAATCCCCCCGAAGGGTCAGTTTCATCATAAATGTAGGCATCAAAAGTGAGAAAACAGTTCTTCTCGCACTATGACTAATCAGCCATGACCTAATTGTAAGGGAATCTGACTACGAAATCTATAGCCCCTGTAAATTAGAGTATGTGTTATTAAAACTGCAGGACTTTAATGTGTTTGTAAACATTCGCTTCTGTTTTTTGGGGGGTTTAGGAGTTGTGCTGGTTGGCTTCAAGACTTTGCTTAAACCATACCGCTAGGAAAAGTAGAACTCTGACGATAAAGGGATTCTAACATTTTCTCTACTGCGAATCTTTGTGATTTCAGCTTTTAAATGGTTTATGGAAATGTGTGTGCTGTAAGCTTCTACTTCAGAGCAAATCATTGTAACCAGCCCAACATTTTTTCGGTTAAATATTTCGATCCAGCTTTTAGTCTGAAAATGTTAATATTACAGTTTTGCTTCAAAAACTTTATCGAGCATAACTGGTCAATGAAAGCGTTTGCGCCTTGGGATGTTTTTGTTGTTCTGTAACAGAAAACACGAAAAATAGGAACATTGGCCTAGCAATATCCTCTAACTAAACTCATATTTCAGCGGTATACTATTTGGGTTGAAAATCTTTTTGTTGACACTTTTGTAGTGTTCTTGCTCCATCTGCTGAGTAAAAATAGTACTGCAGGGTTACTTTGCATCTTATTCTCTTCTGCCGCGAGCCCTCAAATGAACGGTCTATGAAAAATAAAAACAAAATAAGACTATGTAGTGTTTTTAAGCCGGTTCTAAGACAGTATCCGAGTTCAAGCTGCCGTTTCTTTCTTTATTCCTTCTGTCTTCGCTCTTCCGCCTTTTTTTCACCCTTCACTTGGGGTGATCTCGTTTAATACTCCCCTCCTGAATGCACGAGCGCTATGAGGTGCAGTGACAGGGATGTTGCTTCCTTTAGCTGAGAGGTTGCATTGGTGAGGCTGTGAAAGCCTTTATGTACAGCTAAGGGTGGGTGATTGAGACGTCCTTTTTCCCCCCAGACGCCATTGTTTCTGAGATGTCCCTTACCTCCTCCACTTCTGTGAGTCCTCACCTTTGCTGACCTTCCTTCGGCCTGAAACCACCATTGCAACCCTTCATCGTAAGCCTTGTCAGATTCCAGAGGCACAGAGAGCTTGAAAGTCTTTAAAGTAACTTGTAAGTACCAAAATCCACAATCCGGTCCAAAACCAAAAGGCAACCACCAGCCACAATTACAATGATGACTTGTCAGGTTTCACTGCAAACATGACAGAGCAAGCATTTGCAATGCAATAGGTCTCGCATCTTCGAAACTTTGAGCTAGTGGTATTGTAAATGACAATGCCTATTGCAGGTTTTTAAAACAGATCAATAAAAGGCATTGTCATTTACAATGCCAATAGCTCAAAATCTCACAAATGCGAGACCTATTGCATTGCAAATGCTTGTTTTCTTTCCCTTCTGGAAAGTGCAGCTCTATCTCGACAAAACCACAGCTATAAAGCATAGAATGCAAAGAAACGAAATATACTCGGTGAGCTACTCGCGCTTGGATCTAGGAAGACCAACAATGCCAATGCAAGCAAACTCGGACTACAATCCCCAGACAGAAACCACTGGCCTGTCAAATAAGAGTAGGCGGCTGGAAACATGATGTCCTGGCGACAAGAAGCAAGGTGACAAATGAAGAGCTCATGTGTGCCCAAGCCAAGTCTCAGATGATGGATTCTACCTTTTGAGGCACTTTCTCACGGTATTTTACACTACTAGTCCCAGAATGCTTAGCAATGCGGCCTGAAAAACCAGGGCTGGCTGAACGTCACCCTGATGACACGTGGTCAGCTGCCTGTTATGCTCTGTGTTTATGTGGGACTTCACTTGTGGGACAGTTTCTTCCTCGCGCCTCTGTACCAACACAAGTGTATCTTCTCACCCAAACTATGGTCCATCGTTGTCACCAGTCCCTAGATTGCGTCTCCCTCACCTCTAACCCAGTCACTCCGGCCTTTAGTTTGTACACTAGACACAGGCCGTAAGAGCTATACACAAATATGGTGAGCCAGGCATAAAGAAAGGCGCGCAGCCGCAAGGCATGCCACGCTGGTGTTAAAGTAATAAAAGTTAATGCGCAGCATGGCGCTGGGAGGCCATGGGTGTAATATTAACAATGTAAAAGCGGGCGGCAACTTCATGGGGTGGAATAGGGGAAGACCATTAAAGAAAATAGTGCTCACCGACTAGATAAAGCAGACCGTGTAAGACCACAAGTAAAAAGTCCAGTCGTTATGGGAGGTTACAAATGCAGAAAAGGCGGTACCAAGGAGGGACTAGTAAGCCTATTCACGAATGAAAAGCAACGATTTTGAAAGGACTGTAACAGGAGCCAATTAAAAAGATGGGTGGGAAATGGGCAGAGTTTTTATTCCATTCCTCAATACAGCATGCCTTGCAGAGCAGCGCATGCGCTGCCCAGGATCGACCTAAAAACAAGTTGGGCGTTCAGCAAAGCAGTGTCAGGCCCCAAAGACAAATAGTTGGCTGATCAACTGTGAGCAGCACAACTGTTACCTGTCTAGAGGGGCAGACCCTTTTTAGGTCGAGCCTACCGCAGCGCGCATGTGCTGCTCTAGGAAAACGACCTCTTGGAATCAATCTGTACTTTTCACACGCTCGTGCGTGTGCTTTTTTTTTTGCTTTCTTTTTATTGGTCTTTGCGTGCGAAGGCAGCACGCAATTGGGCAAAGGCGTTGGAGGACGTTCAACTCACTCACAGAGGAGGACATCTCAAAGATGACTGCGAACTCCAAGCCCTCCTCTCCCTGGCGAAGAGTCTCAACCACACCCTAACACCTCTGTGGATTAAGATAATAAACAGCTCTCTGAGCAAGGTGTTGATGTCCGACTGCCTCAAACTAGGTCAAGTCACCCCCTTGCTAAAAGAAAAACAGAGCATGACCCGGATGGCCTCAACAACTTCATGCCTGTCTCCAACCTTCCCTTCCTGATGAAAATTCTTGAGAAATGCGTGCTCTCCCAACTCAACCACCACATTAATTCCAACAGTCGTCTTGACTCACTCTAATCGGGTTTTAAAAAAGGATGCAGCACGGAAGCAGCTATACTTAATATTGCAGATGCCGTACACAAATCTCTGGATGCAGATAGATGCTGCCTGCTCATCCTCCTAGACTTAGCAGCGGAATTCAACATGGTTAATCATAAGCTGCTTTTAAAATGCCTCCATAAACTGATTGGAGCTGATGGCCTGGTTCTGAAATGGTTCACCTCATATCTACACATCCGCTCCCATCTAATAAAAATAAACAACTCAACCTCAGATACCTCCACCATAACCAGGACTGTCACCCAAGGCTCACCTACCCTCTTCAATATCTACATGGACCCAGTGGCGGCTGGTGACATTTGAAAGTGGTGTGGCGTAAAATTTGTGTGGGAGTGCACCGCGGCGAGCCTGAACAACCTAAGGGAGGTTCGGGGGGGTTCTCCCCCGAGAAATGTTTTAAAAAAGAGTAGGCAAACTGGGACATCTTAAGAATTTTGGGTCCCTGGGCCAAACATATTTAGGGGTCCCCGGTCCCTGTTAGGAACAGCTTTGAATATATGGTCCAGTTTCAGCTGTTTCATGCCCTCTTTGACCAGGTCACTGACAGTGCACAGCCATTACTCCAAAACCTGGGCCTCACACCTTACATGGGGGAACTAGAGAGATCTGAATAGATGGCGTGAGACACTCAGGTACGACCAAGAATGGGTGAGACAGTCACACCTGACATGGGGTAGGTAAAAAAAAAGTCTGAATATGTAGTGTGAGACACTCATGTCTGACCTGAGACATATATTTGAACAGACTGAATGAGACACTTGCAATGGACTAGAGACAACATTTGAACAAGCCCTGGTGAGACACTCACACTGGATATGGGACAGTCTGGATCTCTGATTGAAACATGGTGAACACACCGACAGGAGGACGCTCAGAGCCCAGCATAGACTTAATGAAACACACACACGTGGCACGAGACAGACTGGGACCCCTACATAGACAATGGGAGACACACCGACAAGAGGACAGCTTAGATCCCTGTATAAAGCTGCCGAGACACACACCCCTGACACGGAACAGCTTGAGGTCTCTAAAAGACTGGAGTGTGCGCCTATCAAAGCACAGCCATGAACAAGCCTCACAAAGAGACGGGCTCCTCACTGCAGCCTCTCTCTCTACTCAAGTGAGGTGGAACCAGTGGGTGGATGTGCCAGACCCCGGCCCCACCAGCCTACCTGAACTTCGGGCACAGTGAAGACTTCGTCGTCCATGGCGCGGGCCACCAGGGTGCGGGCGTCGAAGTCCATGGTGCGGGCGGGCATCCCTCCTCCACTCTGCCGGGGTCGAAGTGAGGGTAACGGCGGGCGAGACCTGCCCAGTCACAGCCGCTCCGGGGGTGCGGAGGTCGGAGGCTGCTCACCCCAGTCCTGCCCGTCTGCACAGCCCTCTCAGGTACGCGAAGGTCTGTGTGAGGTAACTTCAGACGGGTGCCTGGAGAGTGGTGCGGTAATTAGAGACCTCGGCGTGGAGGTCGATGTAGTACGATGTCCGATAACTTCAGATGCAGCCGCAAGCACACAGCTCTGGCAGGGTGCACAGCTCCCCTCGGAGCATAGAGATCGGTGTGTGGTAACTTCAGACCGGTGTGGGAACAGAAGATTTGCATTCGACATGAAACTATCCAAACACAGTTGGGGAATTCAGAAGAAAGTTCCATATGGTAAAAATGTCCCCTTCTCGCACAGATCTCAAAAGAATTATCTAATCTAATAGCAAACATTTTGGTATCATCATCAGCTTTCCTTGTGGCAAAAACTTACAGCCACCTTTACTATGAAGTTATCACTCGAGACTGGCTCAAGTATTGTTCACATACTACTCCAGAATCTAAAGTGAAGACTACATCTTGTATTGTGAAAACATGATTCAACGGGTTTTGCTGCATTTCGACATGTAAGGAACATTATATAACTGCCAGCGAGGTGATGATGTCTCACCCACAGTTATTTTCAATGTTATTTGAAACCTCCTGTGACGTTTCTAGGACTAGTTCCCATGTATTTTGCCCTGTATAGAAACCAGAGCACCGCTAGAGAAGGCTATCAAGAATGGAGAGCCGTCAGCTAATACTTTGACAAAAAGTCGCAATTAATACCCATTGTTAATTAAAAGCGATGGGCACAATCAGATATGTGCTTCAGGGGCTTGCGTTTTACATTTGAGCGAACTACACCCAATCTTATAGCCCGCTTTATGGATCCCACTGACATCTGGCAGTAACAGCACCAGTCGCGGCCGGCGTGATAGGTGGAGGGGATCGTGTGTGTGTGTGTGTGGGGGGGGTCGCGCGTGAGGGAGGCGGGAGGGGTTTAATTAAAATAAAATAAAACTTACCTTCCCCCGGGTCCCACGTTTTCCTGCTGCCGCAGCTCTCCTCAGACAGCAGCCACCAACAGGCAGCCTCCCTCCCCTCCGCCAATCACAATGCTGCAATGGCAGCGTTGTGATTGGTGTGAACAGCGCCCAGCCGGGCGCCTAATGGGAGGCCATTTTCTCTATGTAGGCTGCATGCAGCCTACATAGAGAAAAGGAGAGAGCGCATGTCTGCTTTGGTCGGCCCCAGAGGGCCGACCAAACAGTCAGGGCCCACAACAGTGGGCTAGCCACGCCTCCCCTGCTTTCCAGCAGACCCGCCCACCAGCCCGCCCACAACCAGGCACTTCTGCTTTCTCGCAGTGCGAGAAGCAGAAACATAAAATGGTAGTTTTACCATTTTATGTTTTTGCTTCTTGCATTGCGAGAAAGCAGTGGGGCAACGCCCCTCCGCCCTAACTGAGGAGCCGCCCCTGCATGGAACCCCTCACCACCATACTCAAACAAGCACACATTTCATACCACCTCTACGTGGACGACACCCAGCTCTACCTAGAAGCATCCTCTCCAGAGGACTTCCATCGGTTAAACTCCACTCTCATTAAAATCCAAAACTGGCTCTCTCACAACCACCTGAAACTCAACCAAGAAAAGACGGAAATCATTCTCCTTTCCAACAGTGGATAAACCACCCAGGTCCAAAAGTGGCTAAACACCATCAATGCTTTTACCTGCAAACTGACTCTTGCTGACTCTGTCAAATCTTTGGGGATCACCCTGGACCAAAGTCTGAGCATGAGCCTATACATAAAGAATACAGCGAAGAGTGCATTCTACAACCTAAAGCTCCTACACAAGGTCAAGCCCTTCCTACCTCTGAATGATCTAAAAACCGCCACAAAAGCGATGAGGCTGTCTAGATTGGATTACGGGAACGCCACCTTCACTGTCACCCCAAAGTTGCACTAGCCCCTCCCAAGTGCCACACTAAATGCAGCAGCAAGGATGGTTACTGGAGTAAAAAGACAATCACATTTCCCCCTCCCTAAAAAATCTAAAGTGGCTCCCAATTGAAGCCCGTTGTTGTTTTAAAACTGCCTGTCTCGCTCACAAAGTCCTTCACACCGGGAAACCAGCCTACCTTGCATCCAAACTCACCACAGCAGGCCAGATGAGAAATTTAAAAAGCAGCAACACTCTGCTTCTCATCCCACCCAAAAAACAGAAACAAAAAGCCCTTGCACGCTCCTTCTCGGGGAATACCCCCCAAATCTGGAACTCCCTCCCAGTTCACATTAGGACAAATCCTTCTTTCATGAGCTTCAAAGGGCTATTGAAAGATCTTCTCCTCAATCAGCACCTCAACTCTCCAGACTCTAACACATAGCACACAACTGAAATCTCCTCCTCGAAATATATACTATCTGTTTTGTTTCTTCTCTAAGAATTGCTCTGATTCGACTTTCATCAAGTTTTTCACTTTGTAATTAATGTCTTCTTGCACCGCCTTGACTATGTCTGTGAAGTGCTCTGATACCCTTGGGTCTTGCCAGTTCTATATATTAAACTTTAAATAAATAAATAAAATAAATAAACTACTGTATGGGGCTGGGTGACCATTTCTGGAGTGACCCCTACACAGGGACTCGCCTCCATCGGACTCTCACACGTATGTAGATGCCTGTTGGATCAAAATACACCAAGATAATGTAGTGGCTGGTGGTGGGGTTCAGGACAATGTGGCTTCACAGTTACAGTTATTGTTACTTGTATGTTTGTGGCATAAAACCTAAAAAATAGATTTTCAAAAAAATACACAGCTCAGCTGTCACCAGCAGCTAGTCATATAATACCTTGCATTGGGGGCCAGAGCCACCCATGATAAAACGTTTTATGCCCCTATTGCCCAACAGAGTCTAGAACCTAGTTGGAGGCCAACATCCAAAAATATGTTGAACACCTCTCCGGTGACTACTGACCAATATTCCCTTTACGATGCACTCCTGAATGACCAGGCTGCTCCATTTTCACAACTGCACTTTACTGCCAGGAGCAGCCAGTATATCAGGAAAGCCAAATGCTGTCTGCAGTGTTTTACTAACCAGTACTTTGCCAGAAAGGAGTGACACCTTTATGCCTGCAGCACTCCGATGTTTCACCTGTGAGGGTGGGATAGGTGTATGAGACAAGGCTTCAAACGGACAGTGATGAATGAACCCAAAAAATAGGATCTGACCGAGAAGGTGCATGCTGAGCGCCCATTTTGCAGCCCTGCACACTGTAGACATGATCTTTGCAGAAGCACTGTGCATGGCCGTTATTTGTTGACAAGTTAAATGATAGTAAGTGGTTACCTGCATTTACACTATTGACAAAAGCAAGGCTAGGCATTATAGTGTTGTATGCGGGTGCAGAGTCAGACCTGTAGGGTAAAGTCAAATAGAATGGGAGGGCAGAAGAAACAGCCAATTATACTTTGTCTGAGAACAGATGTCCACCTGTTAGTCAGTGGTAACACATTTCCCAGGTAGGTGCCCAGGAGTCTCTTACTGCTTCAGTGCAACCTTGACCTCGCCTTGCCCTTCTGACTCGTGTTGGTGTCTGTCTCTTTACGTTTTGTCTTGGCAGCTGCTCGTTCTGCCCCAGACTCAATAACTGTTCTTTCTTGTTTATGCCGTCTGTTCTCTCTAGCCCATCTCTGTTGAACCATTCCTTTTTGCATGCTTTGTTCCTGTTAACTGCCCCTTTTTGCATCTTTTGCTCCTCTTACTGGTCCGGCTTGCATCTTGGTCTCTTCTGTCAGAAACTAGGAAAACCTACCAGGAACCCTGGTCCAAACTTCTTCCGTAGCTACACCGCCAACAAACTCCACCTACTCAACCCTGGATGCTGCCATGAACGCTGCTGCTGAGCCACACCTCAGTCCACAGTAAGCCCCATTGCCTGCGCGCTTTGCCACTTCACATGCCTCCACACACCCCTCGCACAGCCCACACATACCGCACCCAATCTGAAATCAAGACCCTCACTCACACAGCACCACACAGCCACCCTGCACCGCAACCCTCACTCACATGCATGCTCCTCAATACGTGCTCGCTCTGCAAGCACTCCCCCGAGATTTGGCACCTCCTTGACTCCAATGCACCGGACCTCCTCTTCCTCATTAAAACCTGGCTGAACCCCACATTGGCACCGGACATTGCTGCAGCCATCCTTACTGGATACCAAATCCTGCACCAAGATCAACCCCATAAAACAGGAGGAGAACTCGCCATTATCTGCAGAGACACCATTAAGTGTACCTCTTACACTGACCCAGAAGCCACTTTTATGGTACACATGCACTTCAAGCTTCTTACAGACACAAAACCATTATCTAAGGCACCCTCACCTACCGGCCCCCAGGACCTCTCACACACTTCAGAAGCCTCCCCACCGACCTCCCCGGAGCCCTTGCCAATGGACACTAAAGAATTTAAACTCCTAGACGATCTCAACTTTAATCTCGACTACCCCATGGACTCCAAATCCACGGAATTGCTCGAAAGTCTACAGAACCTCGGCCTCACCCAGATCATACAAGGCCCTACCCACATCGCTGGACACACCCTGGACCCCATCTTCTCCTCCAGCGACAAGGATAAAGTCAGCTACATCACTCCACACACATGGACGGACCCCTCCATCGTTCACTTCCACATATCAGAGACACCAATCACCCTTATGGAGTCTAGAAACACCCCAAGCCGCTGCTGGAAGAAAGTTGCAGAAATGGAATGACAACACCCTCCAACTAAACTACCCAGACCCCACCAATGACCTCATGAATGACACAAACAACTTCAACAACTGGATCACCACCTGCGCGAATATTCTGGCTCCTCTGAATAACACCAAACCCAATCAGAGAATTCAAGAGAGTTTGCAAACCACTCAAAAGGAAATGTGGTACCACCCGCAGAACCACTGCAAGAAACACCTATATGGCTGCACTTAGACACTTTAAAACGGCCAACCCCAATCGACCTTCCCAGCCTGCTAACCTCATCAACCAAAGACTACCAACTGGCAGCATGGAACCCTCTATTCATCGAGGACTCTGCAGCAATAATGAAGATAGTCCACTCAGGGGCTCCCACAGATCCCTGCCCCCACCATATCTACAACCTGGTAAGAGCCACGATTAGCACTGCACTCACTTCCATCATTGTTAGAAATGGGGGTCTCTAGTTGGCAAGGGCTTGCACCTTTGTCCAAGTAGGGACCCTTCTTCCTAGTCAGGATAAGGGAGTTACACTCCTGAAAATAACCCCTGCTCACCCTTGGTAGCTTGGCACGAGCAGTCAGCTTATCTTAGAGGCAGTGTGTAAAGCATTTGCACATAACCAACAGTAATACAGTGTGAAGCACTACAAAAGGACACCACACCAGTTTAGAAAAATATCCAATATTTCTTATATACTTAAAAACAAGACCAATACATAAAAATCCACAGTACAGTACTTTAAAATCTTCAGTTATCACAGTGTCCTTAAAAACAGTTCTCTTGATGTCGATAGCCCGTCCGGGGCTATCACGGCGTCAGTGAACAAACAAACCAAACAGTTCTGGCTGATCCGCGACGTCGCGGGTCAGCTACGGATGTCAGGAAGACCCGCAAACAGTACCTTCAGAAATGCGGTAGGCGCCGATGACCTCGCGGTGAGCTTCCGAAAACACGGCGTCCGCAGGCACGGTTCCGGAGGTCGGTGCAGGCGGTCGTCGGGGCCCTCAAAGTCACACGCTGCAGATCGATCTCCTCTCTGTTGAAGTCAGGAGCGCTGGCGTCGGCAGGCGCTCGGTGCTGCGGTGCGGCGCAGCGGTGCGCGTGCGAGTGCCCCTCAGGTCGCCGGTGAGGCGCAGCGCTCGGTGGCGGCGTCAGATGGCGTTGTCGGTGAGACCAGGGTCGCGGTGTGAGATGAAGGCGGTGCTCATCACGGGTGCTGGCAGGTCACGGTGCAGCAGCGGCGCCGCCGCTGCTGAAGCGCTGTCGCTGGCTGACGAACTGGAGTCGATAGCCACGGCGTACGGCTGCCGGCTGGGATGCGGGATGAGGGCGGTGCAGGCCGTGTAATTTAAGAGCGGTGCCTCGAACCACGGTGCAAGCAGCAGCGTTGAGTCCGGCGTGGAGCGGGCGTCGCCGGGGAGAGGCCAAGGCGTCGCCGTGAAGCGAGCGGTGGAATGCGGTGCCCACAGGTCGCGGTGACAGCAGCGGCTCGGTGGCGGCGTCAGCAGGCATCGCTGCAGAGACCAGGTCGCGGTGCGGCGTTGCGGCGGTGCCCTCTGCGGTGCCTTCAGGACACGGAGTCGGGCAGCGCGTCGTAGACGGCGTCGGGCTTGAAGTCTTTGCTGTTCCTGAGACTTCTTGAACAGGGGCAAGCTTCACTTCAAGCCCTTGGAGACACTCACACAAGTAGATTGCAGAAAGTTCAGTCCAGTCCTTTCACTGCCCAAGACAGAAGCTAGCCACTGCAGGCCAACACAGCAAAGCACACAGCAAAGTGGTAGTTCCTCCCTCACAGCTTCTCCAGCTCTTCTTCTTGGCAGTCTTCTTGATCCAAAAGAGCCCTAAAGTTCTGGGGTTTGGGTCCCCCTTTTTATCCTCAATTTCTCTTTGTTCTCTGAAGGCAGAGAGGCCTTTGCCTAGTCCAAACCAGCCCTGGTCAGTCCTGGAGCACTTTGTTGACAAGACTCCTTCTTTCCTTTTGCAGTGTAGGCCAGGGACATCAGACACACCACAGGAGGTGGAGCCAGCATTGTGGAGGGAAGGCACAGCCCTATTCAGGTCCCAGGTGCATCTCCTCCCACCCATCTACATGTAGATCTTGCTATTCAGCCCTGTGCTGACTCACCCTGTCTCCTGTAATCCCCAGCCCCTGTCACTCACACTCCAGACAAGGAATACACAACCTAGCAGAGGCAGGCTTGGATGGTTAGGCAAGAAAATACCTACTTTCTAAAAGTGGTATTTTCAAACACAGAATGTTAAAACCAACTTCACTAAAAGATGCATTTTATCATTCTGCAGTCTCAGGCATACTAAACTCGAACTTCTACCATGTTCCCTGGGTCAGTTAGGATTATAGGATGTAATAATCAAAACTGCCCATTCTGTCCTATGGGGAACAGGTAGCCTTGCAATAGTGAAAAGCGAGAAGTAGGCTGTAAGTCACTATCAGGACATACCACACATACCAGGGCATGTCCTACACTTTCACATACAATGCACCCCACACCGACAGGGGTACCTTGGGCCTACCTTAGGGGTGACTCACATGTAGAAAAGGGAAGGTTTAGGGGACTTGCAAGTGGGTGCACTTGCCAAGTCGACATGGCAGCCCTAGGCTGCGCACAGGCTCTGCAATGGCAGGCCAGAGTTACACTCTACGGGCTGTTTGCGTGGGTGGCACAATCCAGTGCTGCAGCCCACCAACAGCATTTGATTTATAGGCCCCGGCACTCGCAGTGCACTTTACTAAGGGACTGACACATAAATCAAATAGGCCAATCATGGAAACACCAATCCATAACACATTTTCTACAGGGAGCACTTGCACTTTCCCACTGGACAGCAGTGAGGAGAGTGCGCAGAATCATTACACCAGCAAAAACAGAGTCAAAACCAGGAGGTCAGAAAGCAAAAAGTCAGGGGAAACACGCCAAAAGATGCCAAGTCTAACAATCATCAACATCTCCTTCCCAGACAACTGGAAGCATGCCAAAGTCACTGCCGTCCTCAAAAACCCTCAGCCGACCCCAAAGACCTCAGCAACTACCGACCCATCTCGCTGCTCCCTTCCCCAGCCAAAGGCATAGAGAAGACCATCAACAGACAAATCTCTGACCACCTAGAGTGCCACAAACTCCTGGACAACTCGCAATCAGGATCCCGAAACAACCACTGCACCCAAACAGCCCTCATCACTGCCAAAGACGACATACGCACCATCGTCATCTGTGGACAGACCGCCGCCCTCATCCTCCTCGACTTCTCCGCCGCTCTCAACACTGTCTCCCACCACACACTCATCTCCAGATTACACACAGCGGGAATACAAGGAACAGCACTCAAATGGATAGTTTCCTTCTGCTCCAGAAGAACACAAGTCAGGCTCTCGCCGTTCACTTCAGAACTTAAGAACCTCATCTGCGGAATCCGACAGGGATTATCACTCAGCTCCACACTCTTCAACATAACATTACCCTCTGGCAAACATCATCAGATCCCACGGAATCAGCATCATCTCCTACGCCGAGGAAACCCAGCTCATTTTTTCCCTCTCAGACGACACCGTCACCACCAAGACAAACTTCAGACAATGCCAGACCAGCGTGGCCATTTTGATGAAAGAAAACTGCCTCAAGCATAAACACTGACAAAACTGAAGTGCTGATCTTTGGGAGTAAGAGCTATCCCTGGGGCTCCACCTGGTGACTCGCTGATATTGGACCCACATCCACCCCAACCAACCACGCTTGGACTTAGGCCTCATCCTGGACACCAACCTCCCAATGAAGTCCCAGGTCAACGCCGTCACCTTCTTATGCTTCTACATACTCCACATGTTACACAAAATCTTCAAGTGGCTCCCACTGGACTCCAGACGTACCATCAAGCAGACCCTAATCACAAGCAGATTGGACTATGACAATGCACATTATGCCGGTATACCAACCCATCTTCTTCACAGACTTCAAATCATCCAAAACGCCTCCGCCAGACTCGTCCTCGACCTCCCATACCGAACTCACACCACACCACCCCTCAGAGATTTCCACTGGCTCCCCATCCAAAAGCGCTGCCAGTTCAAACTTCTCACACATGCATTCAAGTCACAACAGAACACGTGTGAATGAATGTGAACAATGAATGTGTGTCCTCATGTAACGTAACTGGTGCTATGTAAAGCGCTCTGATACCCGGTTGCGGGTCAAGTTCGCGCTATATAAAACTCTGCAAAAAAAAAAAACCTGCACGCCTCAATCACCCGCTTAACTTCCACCAAACCACCAGACAACTTCGCTCATCATCACTCTCACTCACACACATTCCGCATCCACAGAAGCAGAACGGGAGATCGATCATTCTCCTACCAAGTCACTAAATCCTGGAAAGATCTCACCCAACACATCAGGGCCTCCTCCTCATGTCTTGAATTCCGCAAGAAGCTGAAGACCTGGCTATTCATTTTGTCTTCTTGTGGGACCATCAAGACTGCTTGTATTTCAGGGCCAGCCTAAACACACGCTTACACTCACCTACTCAGCACCTGGATATTCTCACAGGTGACAAGCATCGTTCTACTAATCCTCCTTACCTTACATTACATTGCGTTCCCTGGGTCACAGAGTAGTTTATATCCTCAAAAATGAGCAGCAGTTAGGTTAACTCAACCAGTCACTCAGAACGGATGCAGCACTTGAATTTGCTTACTTACTTATGCCTACTACCCCTCCTGGGGTATAGGCCATCAACCAGGACTCTCCAGCCATCTCTGTCCTGGGCTTATCTTTCAATATGACTCCAGGTGTAACCCACTCTCTTGCAGTCATCTGCGAGGTCTCGGCGCCAGGTGTTTCTTGGCCTTCCTCTTTTCCTTTTCACTTGAGGCTTCCAGGTCAGGGCTTGTTTGGTGGTGTTTGATGCGGGCTTGTGGAGGGTGTGACCTATCCAGCATCTTTTTAGGATTTCTTCATGAGCAGGCAGTTGGAAGGTCTGCTTCCAGAGGTTGTTGTTGCTGGTGGTGTTTAGCCAGCAGATTGGGAGGATTTTCCTTAGACAGGTCTTGATGAAGGTCTGGACTTCGTTGGTGGTGGTCACTGTTGTTCTCCCAAGTTTCTGCTCCATACAGAAGGACTGATTTTACATTGGAGTTAAAAAGCCTGATCTTGGTTTGCAGTGTTAGGTCCTTGGATCTACAGATCTTCTTTAGCTGAATGAAGGAATCTCTTTATTTGCCGATTCATGCCTTGATGTCGGCGTCTGTGCCCCCCTGCTTGTCTGTGACACTCCAGGTAGGTGGAGGCCTCAACCTCTTCTACTGCATCACCTGCCAGAGTGACTGCAGTTGTGCTGCCTGTGTTAGCCTTCAGAATATTGTTTTTTCACTGTGGATGTTGAGGCCAAGTTGTGCTAATGTGGCTGCCACATTGCTAGTCTTCTCTTTCATCTGCAGATGGGTATGGGAGAGTAGAGCCAGGTCTTCTACAAAATTCAGGTTGTCGAGCTGCGTCCAAGGTGCCCATTGGATCCCATTTCTTCTACTCACTGTGGATGTCTTCATGATCCAGTCTATGGCCAACAGGAAGAGAAAAGGCGAGAGCAAACAATCCTGGCGGACTCCGGTCCTCGCTTCGAAGGCTTCCGTGAGTTATCCTCCATGGACTATCTTGCATGCCATTCCCTCGTAAGAGTTCCTGATGACTCATGACTTTATGTGGCACACCTTAGTGGCGGAGGAGTTTCCAAAGGGTCTCTCTGTCCACGCTGTCAAGTGTCTTCTCATAGTCGATGAAGTTAACATAAAGGGAGATATCCACAGTGCTGAAATCTGGTCTGGTTGCATCTGTCCTTGAGGAAGCTGGCTTGCTGGTCTTGCAACTGAATGTCAACTTGGTCCTTTATCCTGCTCAGGATGACTCTGTTGAACACTTTGCCTGGGGTTGATAGAAGAGTTATCCATCTGTAGTTTGCGCAGTTACTCAGGGAACCTTTCTCGGGGATCTTGATATATCCCTCCTTCCAGTCTGATGGCACCCTTTCCTCTTCCCAGAGCCTTCCAAACATGGGGTAGAGCTTGTATACTGATGTTTCAATGTCTGTCATCAGTGCCTCTGCAGGATTGTTGTCAGGTCCTGCTGCCTTTCAATTTCTCAGATTTTTGATGGATTGCCATATGTCTTCCTTGGTTGGTCTTCTGCAGTCGATTGGCAAATCCTTGTCAGCAGGCTGACTATCTGGTGGAAACTGCGGCACGGCCTGGCTCAGCAGTTCTTCAAAGTGCTCCACCCATCTTCGTTGTTCGCCTTCATTACCCCTGATTCCAGTCAAACCAACACCAGTGATATAACTCCCCCTCCTCAAAGATGCAGAGAAACGGAGTGAATACTCGGTCACCCTCAGTAACAAGGTTCAAGTCCTGCAAGAACTAGAGGACGACAGAGACCCAGTAGAAAATCAGTGGAAGAAGATCAAAGAAACAGTGACATCAACCTGCCAGGAGGTAATGGGTCCCAAGAAACACCAGCATAAAGAATGTATCTCCACCGAGACTATCCGCAAAATCCAAGAGAGAAAGGAAAAGAAAGCTGCTGTCAACACCAGCCGAACAAAGCAGAAAAAGTGAAAGCTCAATGTGAATACACCAAAACCAACAAGGAAGCAAAGAGAAACTCAAGAGAAGACAAGTGAAGATTCATTGATGGTCTTGCCACAGAAGCCCAGGAAGCAGAAGCCATGAAAACTTGAAAAAAATCAATGACATAACAAGGAAATTCTCCGGCAGATACAGCAAGCCAGAAAGACTTGTATATAGGGCAGCTCCAATCTGATTTAAGTGCATGTTGCTGAAACTTGAGTTTGTTTTAGAGTTCAGGTCCCATAGTGACACCAAACATCAGATAATATCATCAGTGCTTTGTGCATTTAACTCACAGTCCTTCAGTCAGTCTTGGGCGTCTGCCAGCGCAGACAATGGTGGTGGTAATGGGCACTTAGCACATTTCATTGAGGTTCTGCAGTGGTCTTGCATTTGGCCACAGGCTTTGATGTGATGATGCTTCCAACAATTAATGACTTTACTGGTCTCAAACAATGGAGTAGTACAAAGGTCTCTCCCTGTTACATTAAGAGGTTTGTGAATCTGAAACAGGCACACAACCACCTGACTATAATGATGGAGGTGTGTGGGAAGACTGGTACATTAATACCTGCGCTGGCGAGCAGCCTCAGCAGGCACACAGGCCTTCCTCCAGCAGTGGCCTGAAGCCCTCCAGGACCTGATTCCATGGCATTGCTGCCCACCAGGATCCTCTCAGAAGGCCAAGCCACCCTACTGGCCAGGACAAGAAAAGGAAGGAGAACTGAAAAGAGGAATGCTCGCCACATAAACTACAGCCTATCACTGATCAAGGGTTTCACTTGAGAACCAAGCAGGCTCACACTACATGATGTGTGAAGGTGAAGTAGCAGCTAGATGTAATCATGCGTCTCCTGTGTGCATAAAGGTATCCACATGCAAGTCTGTGAAGGCTGCTGGGTTTTTGTTCTTCTCCAATGGATCAGGTCACTCCTCCTGGAAGGTGCTGTCCAGCTCCTCTCTCAGGAAGGTTAGGCTTCCTACTCTCCACAGGCAAACAGGAAGGCATCTCTACAGGATTTCCTGGACTTAGATCGGAGGGAGAATGTCAAACATCTACAGGCTCTTTCTGTTCTCCCCTGGTGTTGGTGCACACACCTTCTGATGCCAAGTTCAAATGGTTAACAAAGTACTGTCTGGAAGTGGGGACAAAACCTATAATTCTACTGGGGGGAACCAGTAGGCAGCCCTCCCACACGTTTACATGTAAAAAGGCGTATCACTCCTGACTAGAAAACACACGGCCACCACTGTCACTGTCAAGTAGGCTGGGTAGAGAGGGCGTTGGCCCCTCTCAGCAGGGTAGCGACAACACTCTCGACAAAGGAGTGTGCACTTTGAATGACTTCTGACATTAGAGCACAGCTGTGATGTCCAAAAAAATGTACAGAGAAGGGGAGATCTCCAATGGGCTCGCATGATTGTCAAGCTAACTGGGGTAACAAGGTATACAGCTGTCCAGAATATGTATATGCATGGCAGGACAATGTTGCAAATCCATGCAGAGGATTTTCATCAAAACACAGTTGCATCTTATTAGTCTTATAGTGGAGGGAAGTGCCACATTAAAAGTGGGTGGTTCTTTCCTAACAGAAGGTCGAAACCACTGTCTGTATACCTTGAATGAGCAGGTTGTCCATAAGGTGCTTTGGGTTGGTGTTCAAATATAGGTCTTCGAAGTCTTTTGGATTTGAAGAACTGCAGTTTTGTAAGGTGAAGCTTTGGGGCAGAAGCACATAACATGGAACCTTCTACCACCTGTCACGACCCCTCCCTCTATCACTATTACAAGGGATTGGTCCCAGTTTGAGAAGGAGTTCAAATACACGGCATTTATATGCATGTGGAAGAAGAACTCACATCAGGTGTTCGCACTAGTTATTCCCTTTCCAAGGACAACCCACATGTGCTGCGGTGCTGGTCGGCAAGTAAAAGAGCAACGGTTCTTAACGTGGGGTCAGGGAGTCCATGACATTTCAGAAAATGTAATAATATTAGCAGATTAATAAAGTATATATACTTCAAAAAAGCTAAATTTAAAACTTTAAAACATTCTGTAAAAGTGAAGGAATTTTAAATTAGAGGCTAAAAGTTAAGATGGTATCCTTATCCTGATTTGTGGAAGCAGCATAAGTACAGCAAACGGAATCTAGTACCGGCATTGGTGGCCTCAATTGAAGCACTAGTTTATGCTGACAAAAAAATGCATTAGAAGCAAAAAAGACAATAATGTGACAGTGATATGCCAGAGTTTAGTATATTGATTCATTTTTAGAAAAAAACTACATTTTGAAATGCTCTAACCTTTCCATTATAAATTCATTTTTTGCATAATTTGTATTTGTGAATTAAATTCAGCAGTTTGTGTATTTGTTTGATTTAAAGTTGTTTCTGTATATTTGTGTGTTATTTTGAGATTCAAGTCATAGAAATTGCTTAGGTGGGGGTCCCCATTTTCCAATAGTGATTCATTGATGGTCCACAGAAGTCAAGAAGTTAAGAACCATTGCTCTAGAGAAGGTAACATGGGAACCATAAGAAGTTCGAAGAGAAACTTCAAATGGAAATTCAATAATCCAGGTTGAAAGGTAAAGAAAGGCACTGGCTAGAATAGGAAGCAGAGCAAAGTTTAACACAACTTCTGCAGTCAACTCCGGGTGCAAAAATATCAACTGAAAGGTTGGCCCTCTTATTACACAGGATATATTATCATTAAAATGCAAGTTAGGCCTGGGAGTGAGTTGGGCGTCTTGGGTCGGCGTTAGTTCTCTCTGGGCTGGGACCCATATGAGTTTATGGAACAGATTAGTGAAGGTTGTGAGGCTGCATGTTGAAGGCTTTGATAGTTTTACGGTGGATTACAATAGACGTGCAAGAGTGTTCGAGGGAGAACAGGTCTAAGTTTAAGCATGGGAGTCACGTAGGCATGTCTATGTAAAAAAATAGGGAAATGAAATGAAATACCAGCATTTGTAAAGCGCACAGCTACCTCCGGAGAGGTGTCCCGGCGCTGGGGGCCGTCGGGAAGATTAAGCAAGCTATTGCCCAGAGTCACATGGTGCTGGGCTAACCTGCCGCCGGCGCCAGGGATCGAACCGTGAACCCTGTGGTCCAGAGTCAGGCACCCTGGCCGCTGCGCCACACCTCTTCCACAAAGGAAGGGAGACAGATGTGAGGATAAAGTAGAACACGACAAAAGCCCAGCACCTAGCTTGGAATTAAAGCAGTGTCCTGAAGAATCCTCCAAACTGTCCAAGATACAAGCAAGTGCAAATAGCACCAAAGGAAAAGTTCCTTATCTTCGATAACACTCCTTCTGGTGGATACTGTATCTACCTTCAGAGTCTTCACCTTGTAAATATCCCAGGCACTAGTCTGGAACCGAAAACTCTTCAATATCACTCCCACACAGGGGGCGCCAGCCCCACTTCAGCACTGCATGCAATACCTCATGACATAATTAAAGCCATAAAGCGTCCCCAGTGGCGTGATGACGTCAGTTAACATCCTTTCTTTTCAACATGCGTTTGAGGCAACTGTATGACATGAACGTCCAGAGGTGAGGTACAGTTTTCTGTTAGATGTTGATGCAGCATCAAAAGGATAAGTAGTATTATCAGCCATGCAACAGGGAGTTGGTGGGGGGGGGGGGTAGGTAAGAAATCTGCAGGTAGATAGATTATCCACCAGAAAGAGTGTTACCGAAAGTGAGTCACTTTCACTTCTGATGGATACTTGTATCTACAAATTCCTCACCTTGTGAATAGATTAGCCCAAGCCGTCCCCCTCCAGGCGATAGGTGCATGGTCGGTTATATCTCAGAATCTTGAAGCACAGAGCGAGCCAACTGACCTTTCCTTCTATCTTCAGAGTGCAAACAATAATGCTTTGCAGATGTGTGAAGGCTTCCAAGGTTACCTCTTTCAAATGTCTGGCACTGGCACGCCTTTTCCTAGCGCAGAAGTGTAAGACTTGGCTCTGGTGGAATGAGCATGAATACCATCTGGTGGCTTTTTGTGTGCCATGGCGCTGGGCTGCCCCACCATTATGGCAGAGGAGCATCGCCCCACTGCTGGAACCAGCATGAAAGCATGTAAAATAAAATTATAATAAAGCAATTAATAAAACTGCTTTGTGATCAATTCATTTTACATGTAGGAGGGAGGTGCAGCTGAGTCTTTTGATGCGGGCCATCAGTAGCAGGAGTGGTGGGCACAGGACACCAAGTGCGCATGTCGGTTTGGCCTGTCGTCTAAGGATGGCCAAACCGACAGGCCCACTTGGATATTTCCAGGCTGTTGCTTAGAGATATCATCAGGGCTCAGGAGCACAGGCTCCCGGTCCCTGCTGGAGCGTGAAACCAGCCCGCTCCACCCAATCCTGGCGCTTCTTTCATGCTGGGTAATACCAGTTTGAGAGCAACGTCTGGATTGGCGCAGGGGAGTCTGCCGCACTGCCCAACCACTTTTCCATGCTAGCAGCCACTGCCATGGCGTAGCAGATCTTGATGCACAGAATTATCCATTCTGACATTGTTCTTGTGTGCACTGCTTTGCCCTTCATCTTTCCAATGTATTTCACGAAGAGCTGGTCGTCCAGTTTATGTGTCCCATCCACGTACAAGCTGACCGCTTTCTTGGTATCAAGATGATGAAGTCTTTATTCCACCTTCATTGGATTTGGCGGAGGGTAGACTGCTGGAAGGGTAATGGACTAGGCTGGGTGGAAGAGGGTGACCATCTTTGGCAGGAAGGCAGTCCTGGTTCTTAATACCAGCTTCTCAGGGAAGGAAGAGGTAGATGGAGATTTCACATATTAGGCTTGCAATTCACTAGCACGTCTAGCTGACGTAATAGCAACCAGAAAGTCTGTTAAAAGTTAATAGCCTTAAAGGGCAACTGTGTTACACATAAGGATTTTTGAGAACAAGGTTGAGGTCCTGTAAGAACATAGTAAAGGGAGTAGGGTGACTCTTGTTAGTGATCCCATTCTTGTGCTGCGGCGAACTGCGAAGTCTTCTCTGGCGATTAATATAACGTGTATTTGTAAAGCGCACGTTCACCCAAGGATATCTTGGCGCTGAATAACAGATGTTTATTGTTACCTAACTCAATAGTACTTTTTTTTTATCAACCTGTGAAGAATGAAAGGCTGAGTGGACCCGCTGAGATTTGAACCTATGACCATGAGGTCGAACACGGTTGGGGACTTCTGTTGGTTTGAGGGGAGTATTGCAGAATGTTGTAGGGGTAAAAGTAGGAGGGGGGTTGTGATCATGTTTTGCATGTCATTGTGTTTTTTTAAAATAATTTTCACACTCAGGCTGCTTGTAGCATGTTGGAAATTCGACGTCCATAGTGCGCTTAGATAAAGAACACCTATGTGCCAATTATAAACAAGCATGGATTAATAAAGTTATATGACTGTACTTGTTGTCTAGCGATAAGTATGTATACTTTAATTTATACTAACAGGGGAGATTGCTTCAGTACAAGGAACTTGTTTCGATTTGAGAAAGCCGGTGGTACTTGGAGCTCAACTGGAGAAGTTTCAGATTCCTGGCTTTGACCACAATTTTTGTGTAACTCTTCAAAAGGAGCAACGCTACTGTGCCAGGTATAATTAAGCTTTTACTTTCCAACAGCTGCACATTATGCATTTCAATTTACTTCAAATTTGTATCCGTCTTTTCTCTTGAGGTTTTTGCTGCATTCATTTATTAACGGCTTGTCCTCCTCTAGCCCCTCTCCTCTTTCAAAGATTCTCTTTTAGGCTTTTCATATGAATAATCATGAATGAGCTATCCTCAAAATACAATTCTACGTATCAATCAATCAGTAGATTTGTAGAGCACTTCTTGTCACCCATGAGGGTATCTAGATGCGGTCAGGGTCCAGTTGATTAGCCTAATAGCCAGGTCTTCAGGGACTTTCGGAACTCTGGAATAGATGGGGAGGTCTGTAGATAAAAGGGTAGCTCTTCCATGTCTAGGTAGGAGAAGGAGCGACAGCTGCCTACATCCTGCCCAACCTAATTGATATTTGTGTCTGTACATGAAACTCCCCCAACTTCTGCCTCCCTTCTGGCAGACTTGGCAGCACCACCTTTCTCTGTTTCTTCTGTATTGCAGCTTGGGTTTTCAGCAAGTGCTCTATGTACCTGGAGCCTTGCTGGGTAAGAGGCCATGTGAGATTCCTTTTCAGCTTCCCACAGGGTTTGTTGAAGAGTACAGTATCACCCTGAATTTTGTGCAATTGCTGTTGCAGGAGTAGGTAGTTTGTTACATTGCTGATTAGTTTAAGATACAGGTGGACGAGCCAACACTTTAACTGGAAGAGCAGAGTCAAGCCAAGGATCTGGTTGGCTCTAAAGCCCATGCTCAAGCCGAGCCATGATAATGATTAGCATGCCATTTGTGCAACAGATATTGTATGAAAATATGGAGAAGCCTGTTCAGAGTTCAAAAATGTGCATGTATTTAACCCGTGGAATTGTTTCATCTTAGTAAATCAGATTATATTGCTGTACTGAGGAACATTTATTAAAAGTGATAATTTGAATTTAGTTTGAACTTGGAAGCATTCATACCAGTCCAGCACATGAGACAATACCATTAGTAAACTAAGGCAAGTGAATTGTTATATGACCTAGATTCATATTAAACAAGGAGCAACATAATAGTCTGTTAAATCAAACAGAAGAGAGATTTGCTTAGGATCACACAATTTTGTCAAGCGGGGAAGCCGGGATTGATCACAGGTTTTGTGGTTTCACATTGTTCAATTCAGCCATTAGATTGGTATGCCTATCTCTTTCCTGTTCTATATAAGAGGTTAATGCTTTGCCTTTAGCTCTTGGCGTAAGAGGTTTAGAGTGTGGGTGGCAGGCAGATGCCACATGAAAGCTTTGGGCTTGAGGGTCAAAGAGGACCTCGAGCTGAGCTAGAGCCAGGCATCTGGCTCGAGCCTTCAGTAGTTATCTGCCTCTAGTTTCAAGACCTAGTTATCCCTTCTGACAGAAGACTTTGTCTCTACTGCTTAAGGAGACAGAAACTCTGTTGGCTACCGTACGTGAATAGGTGCTCAAGATCCATGTGGCCTCCTTCCCCAGGAATAAGGGTTTAACCAGACATTCTAGCACCAAAAATACAAGGGTCACCTTGCATGTTCAGGCCAGTTATATCTGTAATCTTATAACTTACTTTAGCCAGAATTGTGTCAAGCTTGGAAAACCGCAGCAGACATAAAACAAGGCCCTCACCGACTCACAACTCCTCCAAAATAACTACATTTTCCAGTACCATCATTTTCCAAATACACTAGTGTATACTACTATCTGCAACATCCGGCCCTCCTTCAATTTACTCACTATTCTTTCAACATGATGCTCATTCAGCCATGCTTATAAGTAGTGTGCACTCTGAAAGATATGTTAAATGCTAAAAGATCCACTTTTTTGGGCATTCAATCGAAGTGATCGGTCCTCTTAGGTGAGAAGCTAAGACAATTGGTAGAGACATTGTGTCTAGGAAAGCAATTCACCAATATGACAATTTCCAGTTTCTTGGTTAAGTGTAGCCAAAATAAGAATATGGAAAAGGGCTTAGTGACATTTTGCCACATATGGGAAACGGCTTAATAATAATTAAAGTAAAATATACCCAACAGCTAACTAATTCACTATGGGCCATATGTATCAAGCTAAATTGCGATCGCAAACGCTGAAATTCGCAGAATTTCAGCGTTTGCGATCGCAATTTAGCTGTGTGCAATGTATGAAAGAAAAACCCACTCGCAAAATAAGGAATCGCAAAATTTGCGATTCCCTATTTCTGCGAATGCATTTAAGGAATCGCAAATTGCGATTCCTTAAATGCAATGTAGGAAGCACTTGCAAGTTGTGCGATTTTGGCTTAAGGAATCGCAAATTACCACCAACTTCAGGTTGGTGGTAATTTGCATTTCTTTGAAAAATGCACTTTTTGCATTTTCAAAGTGCCATGTGGCGCACATACATGCCCTTAGGGCATGTATGTGTGCCACATCTGCACCCATGCTTATTTCAGGGGTGCAACAGGGGTGTCCTTTTGACACCCTTGCATCCTTGAAATTGCATTCGCAATTTGCGAGTACCTAATGGGTACTCGCAAATTAGGTAATATCTCTCCATTCATTCCTATGGGCCTCTAGGCCCATAGGAATGAATGGGGAGGTATTCCTTAATTGCGAATCGCAATTTGCTAATCGCAATTAAGGAATATGTAGGATTCGCAAAAGTTTTTGCAAATCCTACATACATCGCGTTTTGCGATTCTCAAATAGCGATTCGCAAAAAATCGCTATTTGAGAATCGCAAAACAACATTTTGATACATATGGCCCTATATCTCTAAACTATAAGGACTACAATAGAGGTGCAAGAGTGTTCAAGGACAACAGTTTACATTTGAGCATGAGAGTGATGTAGGCATGTCCATATAAAAAAAAATAGGGGGGCAGATGACAAGATGAGAAAAGTCTAGCACCTAGTTTGGAATTCGAGCATAGTGCCCTGATCAATCCTCCAGATTCGCTGGGATGCAAAGAGGTGAAAACAGTTGGCACCTAATTGGATTCATTTCTGGTTCCATATTTTCTGGTGAAGGAGTGGCCGAGTGTTCATCCCCATCCCTCTAAAGCCAGGAAGTGCAAGGCCAGATCTCTGTAAGGGTGCTGTAATCCTCGTGTCCCGTCAGCCAAGGTGGCCCAAAGACTGTAAAAAAGCAGTCAACCAGAGCGAATGCAGGTGGCGGCAGAATTGTCGAAGAATCCCCTCAGCTGAGAGGACAGTAGTGCTGTGAAGCCTAGCAAGACCTGCCCAGGCACAGCAGCAGGCATATGGGCAGAGAGGAATTACACTGCTCTAGCATCTCCCGTCTCTTTATCTAGTTCTGGGCTTCTGAGTGGTAGTGGGTCAAATGGCGAGAATCAAAGAAGAGCCAGGCTGGATCTTTACGAGTATGCAAGTGTAGGAAAGTTCCCCTTTTTGACATGGTCTCCCCCACTTTTTGCCTGGTATTTGATGCAATTTTGACTGAAGTACACTGGGTTCCTGTTAACCAGGTCCCCAGTGTCAGTGCTCTTTCCCTAAAACAAGGTAACTGCTCAATTGTTCCCCAACTGGCAAGATCTTTAATACCTCTGTAAGTCCCTAGTAAATGGTACAATGGTACCTTGGTACCTAAGGCATGGGTACTAAAGTGGGCCGTAAGGGCTGCAGCATGAATTGTGCCACCCTAAGGGACCCACCATCAGATTCATGCAAACTTCCATTGCAGGCTGCATGAAAGGGTGCAGAAAAATGTACACCCTGTGTGCCATGCCCACAGACACTGCATGCAATATATGTAAGTCACCCCTACAGCAGGCTTTATAGCCCTATCGAAGGGTGCATTATATTACATGTGAGGACATATCAGCCAGTGGCGGCTCCTCCGCTAAGGTGGAGGAGCGTTGCCCCACTGCTATTCAGCAGTGTAGAAAAACATAAAATCACAATAACTCAATGTTATTATCATTTTATTTTTCTAGTTGCGGGTGCGACAGCTTTGGGAAGCGGGGTGGGGCTGCTCTGCTGAAGGAGCAGGGGCTGGTCAGACATTCATGCGCACATAGCATGCTCTCCACCCAGGCTACATTACAGCAGAGTGGAGCGGGGGGTGGAGAACATGCCCAGGCTCCCATTCTCCGTCTGAGCGCCGAGCCATGGCACTCAGACCAATCACAACGCTGCATTGCAGCGTTGTGATTGGCTCAGGGGAACCTGGGTGTTTCCGGTGTCCTTCCTGTTCCGGCCGGAGGAAGGAGTGGAGAGACGCAACGAGGAGGATGCGGTGACGCGGACACCAGGTAAGTTTTTAATTTTTTATTTATCCCCTTTCCCCCGCCACCCCCGATCAGTGCCGGCCACCACTAATATCTGCATGAGCAGATATGCCCCTGTGCTGTCTAGTTTAATTGCTAGATAATACAAATGAACAGGGAAGCCATCTTGAGTACATGTACTGGGCACTGGTCATTACGAGTTCCCCAGCTACACGATGGCTTCACTGAAACCTACAGTGTTTTGTATCAAACAGCTGGTCTTAATAAATCCATACTGATGCCAGTAGTGGATTTATTAAAACAGGCACCCAAAGGGCACCTTAGAGGTGCCCCCTAAAAACCTACCAGCCTCTAAGTGTGCTGGCTGACTGGTATCTTCCAGCCTGCCACCACAGATGAGTTTTTGACCCCCTGGAGGTGAGAGCTTGTGCTCTAAGGTCAGAAACAATGCGTGCTCTGGCAGGTGGTGTTTACACCTCTTCCAACAGGATGGCTAGCGAATCTGCATACCAAGGCCAGAGGCTTCAAAGCCTCTGCCGCCTTTGATATGCGACCCCGGCTTCCCCCACACCACCTGTTCTGAGGCCCTTCTGGCACCAGGACAGGCGGGAAATTAGTAATGCAAGTAGGCGTGTTGCACCACTAGGCTAATCACGCCCCTAAGGTGGACTACCTGATGTGCTCCACAAAGGAAGGGTTCCACCAGTTTGATTTTGGTAGAATTAGAAACTCTGGGACAGGGTTTTGCCCACTCCCCACAGGAGGGTAGTCATAAAGGGAAGTGTAGTGATCCCAAGAGTAAGTAGCCCATTGGCTACTACCTTTCACTCTCCTTAACGTCCCTAAATTCAGCATTTAGGTGGCCCCCCTGACACCAGGAACTCAGATTTACCTGGCCAAAGAAGAAGGACCAGAAGAGCTGAAGAAGTGAGAAATGCAGACTACCAGCGGACTTTGGAGCCAAACTGTTCCGACAATCGCGACAACTTCGCTCATCCTGCAGCTGTGCACCCTCCAAAAGCCTCGGAGGGCCACTAGTACTTTGCCAAGCCGTCAGCCTCTACCTTGAAGTGGAGGAGCTACTTCTATGCAATTTGCAGGCACTGACCGCAACATCTGGTTCAGAGTTCTGATGACCACCAAGCCCACTGACACAGCAGTCGTCCAAGAGGAGGTCACCATGCTCCCTGAGGCCAGATCCATCTCCCTACCAAGTGTGAAGACGCCAGGACCCTCAGGAGCCTCCTTTCACCAATACCAGGGGTACCGGACCCCTTGCAGCAACCAAAGCTTGTTTGAAGTCCAATCCATACACCAACGCCGCAAACGCCGACCAGCCGATGAGGGATGTCGGCACCGCAGAGGCCAGCACCGAAAGTGGCCACGCTGTCCTGTTCTGTCCAAGATCTGTGAGTGCCTTTGATGCACGGTTCCAGCCGACCAAAACCCTCTGCGCCCAGGTTCCCCTGGCCCAGTTACACAAGAACCGGCTGTTCCCCTTGCTCCTAGGACCCTCATGAACTGAGCCCCCCCCCTTTAGGAGCTCCCGGGCATGTCCTCAAGTCCCCCTCTGCAGCCTGATTCTAGGTGGCCCCGCTCTTTGCCTACGGTGTAGCACGCAAGGCTACCAAGCCATCCAGCACCTCTGCACCCGGACACTCCAGAGCAGTTAAACCCAAACGTCTGGTTCCTGGGACCTTGGCCCTCTAGCACCTTAAGTCCTAAAGGGGACCCCCGAAATACGATTGCAAATATCTTTATGCGGTATATGTACCTTTTTCCATAGGAAAGCATTACCGTGTAAAAACGCATTTGTGTGACATTTTTACTTAACCTGTAAAAATTGATATCTCCAAAAGTACTCTCCCAATTATGAAGTTCTTGGTGTTAAAAGAAATATATATATTAAAAAAACAGGAAACCACCAACACCGCTCCTACATTTCCTGGGTGCTCACTCCTGCGGTGGTGAGCCGCATTCCATACAACCACAAAGTACGTCCTCCTTGTACCCAAACGGAAAGCGCTTTCCGTTTGGGTACAAGGAGGACGTACCTTGTGGTTGTATGTATATGTATAAAAAAAAATATATATATATAGATATATATATATATATTATCTACTGGCGGTCGCCAGTAGATAGTTATAGTTAGGACCTATTTTCCATAGGAAATTCACAACATTCTATTTCCAATAACTTTGGCGCCGGTCGACGAATCTTCGCGAAATTTTCAAAACTTATGGCCCGCTCCGGTCCGCTCCTATCCTGAAAGTGTCGGGGTGATTCGTTAAGTGGGGGCCGAGAAAAAAGGGGGGTCCCAAAACGTGTTTTCCCCATGCAATTTTCCATAGGAACATTTAGTCGCAGCTACAGCCCGAACTGCTGAACGGAATTACACCAAATTTGGCAAAAAGGTAGCCCTTGGTTCAGATTCGTGCCTTTTGGTTAAATGGTGTAAATCCGTTCAGTAGTTCCTGAGAAAATCAAAAGTAAAATCACATATATATCTGGGCGGCGCCTAACCACACATGTCATTGTGAGATCTGATTGGCTGTCAGCACTTCATCCTGGTATTGCTGGCAGCCATCTTGGGACCAATATACATGATAGTACCCCATTGAAATGCATTGTAGTGAATCAAAGATTTTGAGGGTTACCAAAAGGAGAACTATAAAGGGTGATAACAGACTTTAGTTACATTAGAATTCATTTGTTGATGGTACCATACTAATTTCAGGAATTGTGGTGTGTTCTAAGGTGATTTTACCCTGTGAAAAACCTTCTGCTGGGATATCATGAATCATGTTTGAGAGAAAACTATTTTCACATGCTTGTCCCATAGAGTTTTGGAAGGTGCTCCAGAAGCTAAAATGAGAGCATATTTTCTGTAAATTCACATTATCTTTCTCAGTCATGTGAGAATGAAGTCTGACATTCTCAGTAAAACATGTACATCCAACAAGGGCAGAGACTGTCAGTTGATTCCTTTGTGTTCTACTGCAGCTTCCCAGAGTGTTCTAAAGAACAACTAGAGTGCTAACAGCCTTACTTATGACAACATTATGGCACACCTGAAGCCATCTTGATTGGAATAAACTGGTAACTCTTAAAACATTTAATTTAAAAAGGAACAAAATGAGGGGGTTCATTTTGTCATAGAAATTATGGTTAGTGCTGTAGAAAGAAAAATTAGGACATGTTTTAAGTGAGATCTCAACTATCTTCCTGTTATATTTCAACAGGAGCAGCCTGCCAGTTGATTCCTTTGTGTTCTACTGTAGCTTCCCAGAGTGTTCTAAAGAACAACTAGAGAGCTAACACAACTGCACTACCCTAAACCCTAAAACACTACCTCCAGCACGACCCCCTACACTACACAAACACCACTGCACTACCCTAAACCCTAAAACACTACCTCCAGCATGACCCCCTACACTACCCAAACACCACTGCACTATCCTAAACCATAAAACACTACCCCCAGCACGACCCCCTACACTACCCAAACACCACTGCCATACCCTAAACCCTAAAACACTACCCCCAGCATGAACCCCTACACTACCCAAACACCACTGCACTACCCTAAACCCTAAAACACTACCCCCAGCACTACTCCCTACACTACACAAACACCACTTCACTACCCTAAACCCTAAAACACTACCCCAGCACTACCCCCTACACTACCCAAACACCACTGCACTACCCTAAACCATAAAACACTACCCCCAGCATGACCCCCTACACTACACAAACACCACTGCACTACCCTAAACCCTAAAACACTACCACCAGCATGACCCCCTACACTACTCAAACACCACTGCACTATCCTAAACCCTAAAACCCTACCCCAGCACGACCCCCTACACCACCCAAACAACACTGCACTACCCTAAACCCCAAAACACTACCCCCAGCATGACCCCCTACACTACCCAAACACCACTGCACAACCCTAAACCCTAAAACACGACCCCCTACACTACACTTGAGATGTCATCAGTGATGTCATGAGTGATGTCACTGACCATGTCATGAGTGATGTAATATGTGACGTCATCAGCAGTGCATTGCGGGCGCGCGAGTTATAGTTAGCCGAACTAACTATAACGGGGGAATTGCTATGGTTTTGTACGAGTGAAATGTCCAACTAACTATAACGCCCCTGAAACCTATGGTTTTTTCAGTGAATATATATATATATATATATATTCACTGAAAAAAACATGGGTTTCAGGGACGTTATAGTTAGAAATTATCATTTAAAAAACCTTTGAAATTCACAGAAAAAACCATAGGTTTCAGGGACGTTATAGTTAGAAATTAGCATTTAAAAAACCTTAGAAATTCACTGAAAAAACCACAGGTTTCAGGGACGTTATAGTTAGTTGGACATTTCACTCGTACAAAACCAGAGAAATTCGGCCGTTATAGTTAGTTGAGCTAACTATAACTCGCGCCCCCGCAATGCACTGCTGATGACGTCACATATTACATCATTCATGACATGGTCAGTGACATCAGTGTCAACTAACTATAACAGCCGCATTTCTCAGGTTTTGTACGAGTGAAATGTCCAACTAACTATAACGTCCCTGAAACCTGTGTTTTTTTCAGTGAATTTCTAAGGTTTTTTAAATGCTCATTTCTAACTATAACGTCCCTGAAACCTATGGTTTTTTCAGTGAATTTCAAAGGTTTTTTAAATGATAATTTCTAACTATAACATCCCTGAAACCTATGTTTTTTTAGTGAATTTCAAAGGTTTTTTAAATGCTAATTTCTAACTATTCCTACAGAGGTAGGACATGTGCAGAAAGAGGAAGAAACGCGCTGAAAGAAGCAAGAGAAATGCACAAAGAGGCAACAGAAGTCCAGAAAGACGAAGAAAGGTGCAGAAAGAAGCAAGAGATATGCAGAAAGAACCAACAGAGGTGCAGAAAGAGGCCTTGTTGCAAAGTCATCCTGTGTCCCCAACGTTTTGCTGACTGGTACTGGTGGTAACTGACTCTGACTAACCAGGCCCGGAGCCAGTGCTATCCTGAAAGACACTTAGAATACAGTGAAAACACCTACATACACTAGGGTACACTATGGGTTGGGGTACCCCTGTGATTGGCATGACCTCCCCTGTAAGGCCCTAGTACATAATAGGGCAGGGGGATTAAAACTACCTCTAAGTCAGAGGTGCAGAAAGAGGCAAGGGAAGTGCAGAAAGAAGCAACAGAGGTGCCGAAAGAGGCAAGAGAGGTGCAGAAAGAGACAAGTGAGGTGCAGAAAGAGGGAACGGGTGCAGAAAAAGGCAAGAGGGATACAGAAATTTGCAACAGAGGTACAGAAAGAAGCAAGAGTAGTGCAGAAAGAAGCAAGAGCAGTGCAGAAAGAAGCAAAAGAGGTGGAGAAATAGGGAAGAGGGTGCAAAAAGAGGCAAGAGGGATACAGAAATCTGCAAAAGAGGCGCAGAAACAAGCAAGAGAAGTGCAAAAAGAGGCAAGAGAATTGCTGAAAAAAGCAACAGAGGTGTAGAAAAAAGCAAGAGACGTGCAGAAAGAGACAAGTGAGGTGCAGAAAGAAGCAAGGGCAGTGCAGAAAGAACCAACAGAGGTGCAAAAAGAAGCAAGAGTGGTGCAGAAGAAGGTAGGAGGGGTGCACAAAGAGGCAAGAGAGGTACAGAAAGAGGCCAGAGGGGTGCAGAAAGAAGGAAGAGAAGTGCAGAAAGAGGCAAGAGAAGTGCAGAAAGAAGCAAAAGAGGTGGAGAAATAGGGAAGAGGGTGCAGAAAGAGGCAAAGAGGGATACAGAAATTTGCAAAAGAGGTGCAGAAACAAGCAAGAGAAGTGCAGAAAGAGGCAAGAGAATTGCTGAAAGAAGCAACAGGTGTAGAAAGAAGCAAGAGAAGTGCAGAAAGAGGCAAGTGAGGTGCAGAAAGAAGCAAGAGCAGTGCAGAATGACCCAACAGAGGTGCAAAAAGAGGCAAGAGGGGTGCAAAAAGAAGGACGAGAAGTGCAGAAAGAGGCAAGAGAATTGCTGAAAGAAGCAAGAGCAGTGCAGAAAGAAGCAACAGAGGTGTAGAAAGAAGCAAGAGAAGTGCAGAAAAAAGTAAGAGCAGTGCAGAAAGAACCAACAGAGGTGCTGAAAGAGGCGCGAAGGGTGCAGAAAGAGCAAGAGAAGGGCAGAAAGAGGCAACAGATGTACAGAAAGAGGCAAGAGATGTGCAGAAACAGGCAGGAAAGGTGCAGGAACAGGGGTGTAGAAAGAGGCAAGAGAGGTGCAGAAAGAGAAAAAAGGGGTGCAGAAAGGGGCAAGAGATCTGCAGAAAAAGGCAACAGACGTGCTGAAAGACGCAAGTGAGGTGCAGAAAGAGGCAAGAGATCTGCAGAAAAAAGCAACAGAGGTGCTGAAAGAGGCAAGTAAGGTGCAGAAAGAAGCAAGAGAGGTGCGGAAAGAGTCAATAGAAGTGCAGAAAGAAGCAACAGAGGTGCAGAAAGAGGCAAGAGGGGTGCAGAAAGAGGAGAGAGAAGTGCAGAAAGAAGCAAAAGAGGTGCTCAAAGACGCAAGAGGGATGCAGAAAGAGGCAAGAGCAGTGCAGAAAGAACCAAGAGAAGTACAGAAAGAAGCAACAGAGGTGCAGAAGGAGGTGCGAGGGGTGCAGAAAGAAGGAAGAGAAGTGCAGAAAGAAGCAACAGAGGTGCTGAAAGAGGTACGAAGGGTGAAGAAAGAGGCAAGAGAAGTGCAGAAAGAAGCAACAGAGGTACAGAAAGAGGCAAGAGTGGTGCAGAAAGAGGGAAAAGAGGTGTAGAAAGAGGCAAGAGAGTTGCACAAAGAGGGAAGAGGGGTGCAGAAAAAGGCAAGAGGGGTGCAGAAAGAAGCAAGTGAGGTGCAGAAAGAGGTAGGAGAGGTACAGAAAGAGACAAGAGAGGTGCAAAAACAGGCAAGAGAAGTACAGAAAGAGGCAAGAGAATTGCTGAAAGAAGCAACAGAGGTGTAGAAAGGAGCAAGAGAAGTGCAGAAAGAGGCAAGTGAGGTGCAGAAAGAGGCAAGAGAGGTGCAGAAAGAGGGAAGATGAGTGCAGAAAGAGAACAGGGGTGCATAAAGAAGCAAGACAGGTGCAGAAAGAAGCATGAGAAGTGCAGAATGAAGCAATGGGGGTGCAGAAAGAGGCAAGAGAAGTGCAGAAAGAAGCAACGGAGGTGCAGAAGGAGGCAAGAGAACTGCAGAAACAGGCAAGAGAGTTGCAGAAACAGGCAAAAGAGGTACAGAAAGGGAACAGAGGTGCAGACAGAGGCAAGAGAGGTGCAAAACAGGTAAATGGGGTGCAGAAAGAGGCAAGAGGGGGCAGCAATTTGCAAGAGAGGTGCAGAAAGAAGCAAGAGCAGTGCAAAAGAACCAACAAAGTTGCAAAAAGAGGCAAGCGAGGTGCAGAAGGAGGCAAGAGAACTGCAGAAAGATGCAAGAGAGTTGCAGAAACAGGCAAAAGGGGTGCAGAAAGAGGGAACAGGTGGGCAGACTGAGGCAAGAGAGGTGTAGAAAGAGGGAAGAGGGGTGCAGGAAAAGGCAAGAGAGATGCAGGAATTTGGAACATAGGTGCAGGAAGAAGCCAGAGCAGTGCAGAAAGAACCAACAGAGGTGCAGAAAGTGGCAAGAGGGGTACAGAAAGAGGCAAGTGAAGTGCAGAATGAAGAAAAAGGTGCAGAAAGAACCAACAGACGTGGAAAAAGAGGCAAGAGGGGTGCACAAAGGGGTAGAAGAGGTGCACAAAGAGGCAAGAGGGGTACAGAAAGAGGCAGGAGGGATGCAGAAAGAGGAAGAGAACTGCAGAAAGAAGCAACAGAGGTGCTGAAAGAGGCACGAAGGGTGCAGAAAGAGACAAGACAGGTGAAGAAAGAAGGAACATAGGTACAGAAAGAGGCAAGAGTGGTGCAAAAAGAGGGAAGAGAGGTGTAGAAAGAGGCAAGAGAGTTGCACAAAGAGGGAAGAGGGGTGCAGAAACAGGCAAAAGGGGTGCAGAAAGAAGCAAGAGAGGTGCAGAAAGAGGCAAGAGAGGTGCAGAAAGAGGCAAGTGAGGTGCAGAAAGAAGCAAGATAAGTGCAGAAAGAAGCAACAGAAGTGCAGAAAGAGGGAAGAGGGGTGGAGAGAGAGGCAAGAGGGGTACAGAAAGAAGCAAGACAGGTGCAGAAAGAAACAAAAAAGTGCAGAAAGAGGCAAAAAAGGTGCAGAAAGACATAAGAGGGGTACAGAAAAAGGCAAGACAGGTGCAGAAAGAGGGAAGAAGGGTGCAGAAAGAGGCAAGAGGGGTACAGAAAGAAGCCAGAGGGGTGCAGAAAAAAGGAAGAGAAGTGCAGAATGACCCAACAGAGGTGCAAAAAGAGGCAAGAGGGGTGCAAAAAGAAGGAAGAGAAGTGCAGAAAGAGGCAAGAGAATTGCTGAAAGAAGCAACTGAGGTGTAGAGAGAAGTAAGAGAAGTGTAGAAAGAGACAAGTGAGGTGCAGAAAGAAGCAAGAGCAGTGCAGAAAGAACCAACAGAGGTGCAAAAAGAGGCAAGAGGGGTGCAGAAAAAGTAGGAGGGGTGCACAAAGCGGCAAGAGAGGTACAGAAAGAGGCAGGAGGGGTGCAAAAAGAAGGAAGAGAAGTGCAGAAAAAGGCAAGAGAATTGCTGAAAGAAGCAACAGAGGTGTAGAAAGAAGCAACAGAGGTGTAGAAAGTAGCAAGAGAAGTGCAGAAAGAGACAAGTGAGGTGCAGAAAGAAGCAAGAGCAGAAAGAACCAACAGAGGTGCAAAAAGAGGCAAGAGGGGTGCAGAAAAAGGTAGGAGGGGTACACAAAGAGGCAAGAGAGGTACAGAAAGAGGCCGGAGGGGTGCAGAAAGAAGGAAGAGAAGTGCAGAAAGAGGCAAGAGAATTGCTGAAAGAAACAACAGGTGTAGAAAGAAGCAAGCGAAGTGCAGAAAGAAGCAAGAGAAGTGCAGAAAGAGGCAAGTGAGGTGCAGAAAAAAGTAAGAGCAGTGCAGAAAGAACCAACAGAGGTGCTGAAAGAGGCGCGAAGGGTGCAGAAAGAGCAAGAGAAGTGCAGAAAGAGGCAGCAGAGGTACAGAAAGAGGCAAGAGATGTGCAGAAACAGGCAGGAAAGGTGCAGGAACGGGTGCAGAAAGAGGCAGAGGTGCAGAAAGAGAAAAAAGGGGTGCAGAAAGGGGCAAGAGATCTGCAGAAAAAAGCAACAGACGTGCTGAAAGACGCAAGTGAGGTGCAGAAAGAGGCAAGAGATCTGCAGAAAAAAGCAACAGGTGCTGAAAGAGGCACGTAAGGTGCAGAAAGAAGCAAGAGAGGTGCGGAAAGAGTCAATAGAAGTGCAGAAAGAAGCAACAGAGGTGCAGAAAGAGGCAAGAGGGGTGCAGAAAGAGGAGAGAGAAGTGCAGAAAGAAGCAAAAGAGGTGCTCAAAGACGCAAGAGGGATGCAGAAAGAGGCAAGAGCAGTGCAGAAAGAACCAAGAGAAGTACAGAAAGAAGCAACAGAGGTGCAGAAGGAGGTGCGAGGGGTGCAGAAAGAAGGAAGAGAAGTGCAGAAAGAAGCAAAAGAGGTGCTCAAAGACGCAAGAGGGATGCAGAAAGAGGCAAGAGCAGTGCAGAAAGAACCAAGAGAAGTACTGAAAGAAGCAACAGGTGCAGAAGGAGGCGCGAGGGGTGCAGAAACAAGGAAGAGAAGTGCAGAAAGAAGCAACAGAGGTACAGAAAGAGGCAAGAGTGGTGCAGAAAGAGGGAAAAGAGGTGTAGAAAGAGGCAAGAGAGTTGCACAGAGGGAAGAGGGGTGCAGAAAAAGGCAAGAGGGGTGCAGAAAAAAGCAAGTGAGGTGCAGAAAGAGGTAGGAGAGGTACAGAAAGAGGCAAGAGAGGTGCAAAAACAGGCGAGAGAAGTGAAGAAAGGCAAGAGAGTTGCTGAAAGAAGCAACAGAGGTGTAGAAAGGAGCAAGAGAAGTGCAGAAAGAGGCAAGTGAGGTGCAGAAAAAGGCAAGTGAGGTGCAGAAAGAGGCAAGAGAGGTGCAGAAAGAGGGAAGATGAGTACAGAAAGAGAACAGGGGTGCAGAAAGAATACAAAACAGGTGCAGAAAGAAGCATGAGAAGTGCAGAATGAAGCAATGGGGGTGCAGAAGGAGGCAAGAGAACTGCAGAAAGATGCAAGAGAGTTGCAGAAACAGGCAAAAGGGGTGCAGAAAGAGGGAACAGAGGTGCAGACAGGCAAGAGAGGTGCAAAACAGGTAAAAGCAGTGCAGAAAGAGGCAAGAGGGGTGCAGACATTTGCAAGAGAGGTGCAGAAAGAAGCAAGAGCAGTGCAAAAGAACCAACAAAGTTGCAAAAAGAGGCAAGTGAGGTGCAGAAGGTGGCAAGCGAACTGCAGAAAGATGCAAGAGAGTTGCAGAAACAGGCAAAAGGGGTGCAGAAAGAGGGAACAGGTGGGCAGACTGAGGCAAGAGAGGTGTAGAAAGAGGGAAGGGGGTACAGGAAAAGGTAAGAGAGATGCAGGAATTTGGAACATAGGTGCAGGAAGAAGCCAGAGCAGTGCAGAAAGAACCAACAGAGGTGCAGAAAGTGGCAAGAGGGGTACAGAAAGAGGCAAGTGAAGTGCAGAATGAAGAAAAAGGTGCAGAAAGAACCAACAGACGTGGAAAAAGAGGCAAGAGGGGTGCACAAAAGGGTAGAAGAGGTGCACAAAGAGGCAAGGGGGTACAGAAAGAGGCAGGAGGGATGCAGAAAGAGGAAGAGAACTGCAGAAAGAAGCAACAGAGGTGCTGAAAGAGGCACGAAGGGTGCAGAAAGACACAAGACAGATGAAGAAAGAAGGAACATAGGTACAGAAAGAGGCAAGAGTGGTGCAAAAAGAGGGAAGAGAGGTGTAGAAAGAGGCAAGAGAGTTGCACAAAGAGGGAAGAGGGGTGCAGAAACAGGCAAAAGGGGTGCAGAAAGAAGCAAGAGAAGTGCAGAAAGAGGCAAGAGAGGTGCAGAAAGAGGCAAGTGAGGTGCAGAAAGAAGCCAGATATGTGCAGAAAGAAGCAACAGAAGTGCAGAAAGAGGGAAGAGGGGTGGAGAGGCAAGAGGGGTACAGAAAAAGGCAAGACAGGTGCAGAAAGAGGGAAGAAGGGTGCAGAAAGAGGCAAGAGGGGTACAGAAAGAAGCAAATGAGGTGCAGAAAGAGGCAACAGACATGCAGAAAGAGGCAAGAGAGATGCAGAAAGTAGAAGAGATATGCAGAAAGAGGCAAGAGAAGTGCAGAAAAAGAAAGAAATGTGCAGAAAGAAGCAACAGAAAGAGGTAAGAGAGGCGCAGTAGGAAGCAAGAGTGGCTTGCACACCATTAGTACCAATTTAACACCCACATTTAGCAATAAGTAACAGGTGACCATTCTAGGTTTGCAAAGGGCCTTCCACCACGCTGTAACACTTGTTGCTGCATTTTTGGTAACGTTTGAGCCGTTTGAGCAAGAAACAAGGCTTTTTTTGTTCAAATCTGCAGATTAGGGAGCAGATGATGAATTATGTGGCTAATGCGGAAAATGTATATTTGTGCGAAAGTCGGTGCAGCCAAACAGTCGCATAATTCCAGTGGCCCTGCTCATACCTCTGACTAGGTCCACAAGTGCTCCTCAGTGATTCCTTCTTTTTTTGTCTCACTAAGTTCACAGTTGAGCTTCTATGGAAACGATGAAGACTAAACCTGAGGTTACCACTCCACAACACAGACTACCACACCACATAATTACTCTCCATAACACATAATCCCACTCTACATAATTCCTATACACTAAATACCACATACTTTCTATCCACATAATTTCACTACACAGCATACCACATAATTCCACTACACACAACGTACATCCACTCCACTCCAAAAAACATTAGTAAAAAACATTTACATTTACAACACCAATAGCTCTATCTCTCGCAAATGCGAAACCTATTACATTGCAAACACTTCTTTAACTAGTAGTCGCGTTTGCAGAGTGGTGGAGAAAGGGTGCTGGGCCTCCGACCAGCGCTCAGGAGTTCCACTGCGTAGGATTTACAGGAGGTACCAGAAGGGCTTCTTGGCCTCCAAAGTCCCTCAGAAGTAAAGTGGACTTCATCCCCCATCCCGTAGTCTGCCAGGAGGCGCGTTTGCAGAGTGGTGGAGAAAGGGGGCATGGCCTCCGAAGACGTCTTAGCAATCCCACTGCGTGGGACTTACTGGAGGTAACAAGAGGGGTAGTTGGCCCACAACGACATCCTTGGGGGCCAACTACTCCTCCTATTACCTCCAGTAAGTCCCACACAGCAGGATTGCTAAGTTGTCATAGCAGGCCACGCCCCCTTTCCCCACCACTCTGCAAACGCATTTCCTGGCGAGCTCTTGGATGGGGATTAAAGTCCCCTTCGCTGCTGGGGGTCCTTAGGGGCCAACTAGCCTACCTGATACCTCCATTATGTCCCAGATAGTGGGATTGCTGAAAGCTGGACACAGGCCACGCCCCCTTTCTCCACCACTCTGCAAACGCCCCTCCTGGCGCGTTCTAAGTTGGGGGATTAAGTCCCCTTGAATACTGAGGGTCTCTGGGGGCCAACTAGCCCACCAGGTTCCTCCAGTAAGTCCCACACAGCTGGATTGCTGAGAGTGTTCCGAGGCCACGCCCCCTTTTTATACCACTCTGCAAACACGCCTCCTGGCACACTGCTGCTCGGAGGATGAAGTCCACTTGTGTCCTGAGGTCCTCAGGACACAAGAGGACCTCATCGCCCCACCAGCAGTGCGCCAAGAGGCGCGTTTGCAGAGTGGTGTAAAAAGGGGCGTGGCCTCGGACCACCTCTCTGCAATCCAGCTCTGTGGCGCTTACTGGAGGTACCTGGTGGGCTAGTTCGCCCCAGGGACCCTCAGTATTCAAGGGGCATTAATTCCCCAACTTACAACGCGCCAGGGGGTGCGTTTTCAGAGTGGTGCAGGGAGGGGGTGGGGCCTCCAGCGAGATGACGGCTTTTTTTTAAATATTTTTTTTTAGAAGGGGGGCTGTGTGGCCCCCCTTCTTTTAGCATTTTTGGCGCCCTGGCAACCCCATCCCCCAGGGCCTGACCCCTTTTTTATTAAAAAAAAAAAAACCTGCCCCCTTCCCAGACCAATTTCGGCCCCGGGGACCCCATCCCCCGGGTCATGGGCTCTTTTTTAATATTTATTAATTGGGAAGGGGGGCCGCGTGGCCTAGGCCACTATTGGCCCCGGGGACCCCATCCCCCGGGGCCGGCCTGCCGTTTTTTTTTTCTTAATTGGGAGGGGGGCCGAGTAGCCCCCCTCCCGGGCCACTTGTGGCCCCGGTGGCCCCGGGGACCCCATCCCCCGGGGCCTGGCCTCACCGTTGGGGACTGTGGGGGGAGCCCCAATGCCCCCACGGTCCCAGCCGGCTCCCCGCCTCCTGCGGGAGCCGGCATTGCTTTTGCGCAAGGGGAGCTGCTGACATGCAGCTCCCCTTGTGCAAAAGCAATCTGCTTTGGTTTTTGGTTCCAAAAACCAAAGCAGGGCTTGCGATGACAGCCATAGCAAACAGCAAATAGCAAACAGCAATGTCCCGGGGGTGGGCACCCCTGGACATTGCAGGAGGGGGGCCGCGCGGCCCCCTCTCATCATTTTCAAAGCCCCGGGGTGGTGGTGGTCCCCGGGGCCCGTAACGGACCCCCGAATTTGAATAATTAGTGCCCCGGGTAGGTGGTGGTCCCCGGGGCAGCACACCTATTTTATATTAATTTAAGCCCCGGGGAGGTTCGGTCCCCGGGGCTGCGGGGCGGCTTCATGCCCCCGCGCATTATTAAATAAAGCCCCGGGGAGGTGGCGGTCCCCGGGTCTTGGAGGGGCCTGGGAGCCCCCCCCCACATCCAATTAAAGAAGCCCCGGGAGGTGGCGGACCCCGGGGCTGCGGGGGGGCCGCGTGCCCCCGCATATAATTAGCATAGCCCCGGGGAGGTGGCGGTCCCCGGGGCTGCGGGGGCCCCCGTGGGCCCCCGCTATATAATTTTGGCATTCCCCCGGGACCTGGCCCACCCGGGGGCTTATTAAAATGAAGCACGGGAGCACGCGCTTAATTTAAAAAAAAACAATTCTTGGCAGGATTCGCGTACCCAGCGCGAATTCTGCCGATTTTTAAAAAATAAATGCTTTTTTTGGCCGTGCGGGTCCCTGTGGGACCCCCTGAGCAGGCCTAGGGGGTCAGGGTGTTTTTACCCTGCCCCCTTTTCTTGTTTTTTATCTTTTTTCCACTGTTTTCTTGTGTCTCGGTTACCGAGTCACAAGATGGCTGCCACACTTCCTGGTTTGGAGTGCTGACAGCCAATCAGATCTCAGATGAGATGTGTGGTTAGGCTCCGCCCAGATATCGATATTTTTATTTTTTTGAATTTCTTAGAAACTGCTGAACGGATTTACACCATTTAAAAAAAAGCATGCTTTCTAGACCAAGACCTACCTTTTTGCCTATTTGGTGTAATTCCGTTCAGCAGTTCGGGCTGTAACCTGTTTCAAAATTCCTATGGAAATGAACATGGGGAAAACGTGTTTCGAGACCCCCCTTTTTTCTCAGCCCCCGCTTGACGAATCACCCCGAAACTTTCAAGACAGGAGCTGACCGGCCCGCCCCGCCCCATTAGTTTTGAAACTTTCGCGAATATTGGTCAAACGGCGCCAAAGATATTGGCAAAAGAAAAAACGCTTTTTGAATAGAAACTAGGTTCTTACTATAACTACCTACTGGCGACCGCCAGTAGGATATATATATATATATATCTGTTATTTTTCTAAGTTAGTCTTGAGTTTCTTCTTAAGTGTGTGTTTCATTTATTGACTCTGTTTGTTCAACAAAAGTTTAACACTACCCTTTGATAAGCCTTAACTGCTCGACCTCACTACCACAAATGAGAGCATTTGGGATTATTAATTTAAGCCCTGTAAGTCAATAAGGGTTGGCTGGACTTTCTACATGGTATACTTTGTTTTGGTACACTACATAAAAAGCCAGCTTCCAACAACAAGGAACCGCAATCCTGGCGAAAAACTCAACTATGGGGGCAGTGGGACAGCTGGATTAGGCCGGACTTGCCAGAGCTGCAGCAGGCTGAGGACCGTAGATGAGAGTGAGATTGAAACCTGTTGTATTATTCCCTGGCCGTTTTATACTTTAGATGACCCAGCAAGGGCCATCTTGAGCTCAGACCTATAATGATTGCAAACACTGATGAAGACTATCGGAAGTCAAAATTACTGAAGGCTTGCTTGCAACGCACCCTCTTCAGTATCTTCCAGGAATGGAGGAGAAATCTCTGTTCTTTCTTAGAAATAGCAATCAACTTTCTGTGGAGTGGGGGGGAGCTAGAGAGCCCGATCCAAGATGGTCGCTCCATAGTGCGGCTCCGACAACGGGACCATCAATCCGCCAAATATCCTCCCTCACAGTCGACTTAGGGCTGGGGAAAAGTTGCTGCACAGCTCCGGTAGCCAACCGGCATCGGATTGACCCGAAATCCCGGGTGGAATCCTCCGCGACACAGTGCAGTGAGACGACGCGGGCCGCGAAGATCAAGGCCGCGCCAGAGGCGGAACAAGCAGGGACGTCGCACCCGGGGGCGCTTCGCGGTGTGCAGTGGAGAAGCGCTCCGGAGCCCCCCCTGCGGGAAGAAACAACCGTGAGTGGCGGCGCTTGCCCCCGAAGGAACATCGAAACGTGCCCCGGCCCCCGAGCTCTGAGAGGTGTGTCCGGCGAGCTGCGGAGTCGGTGACCCTGGGCCTAGGAGGACCCCTGTAGCAGCCCAGAAACAGTCCGGTAAGAGGCACGGCAAGGTGGGGCTCAACTTCCTCCTGGCCCCCCTCTCTCCCTCTTCCCGGTGAATCAGCGCCCATCCGCTTAAGCCACGCCGCAACGCCGCACTGTCATCGGTGCAGTTGCAGCCCAGCACAAAACCGGGCTCCGGACGAGCGGTGAACAGGCCTGCACACGCGGACTCACTATCCGCAATCAGCCGCAACACCAAAGGGCCGCACCTCGGAACCAGGCATGAGCCCGAAGGACATAATCACACCGGCAGTAGCTAACTCTCAGTTGTGATATATGCCAAGGGTGAGCCCGCACCACTCCATGTGAATAACGGCTCAGGTGGTGGCACTTGGGCCAGGGCACACTGCACAATACAGGCCGCAGCGGACATTAGCGTAGGGCCTGGTGAAGCGCAGGAGCCACCACAATCGTGTTGCATGTAAACAAGTAGAGGCAGGCGCCCTGTGAGTACCTGGGACAGGAGCCACCGACACCTGCACGAACACACACCAGCGGTGGGCGGCGCGACAGCATGTGCATAGCCCAGAGCGAGAGTGCGGTTTAGAGATCCTGAGGACCCCGGAGGGCTTGGTGAGGACACAGCCCGAGTCCCTCGGGTCGGGAGGAATCCAAGGACAAGGCCTTAACGGAAAAAGTGCTGCGAGAGGCAGGGTGGCGCCAGACAGCGAGGAGGCAACAACAGCCACGTTTCCCGTCGCTCGCTGAAGATTGTAGCCACAGAACAAGGGCGGCGCAACAGGCTGGGTGCCCCCCGTTAAAGCGAGCCTGCGAACGTGGGGAAGCCAGATGCCAAACAGCCAAAGCTGGTATTCGAACTACGCAGGACCCCACGCGCCCCCCCTGCCGCAGAAGACTCCCACCGAGCATCGGAAACATCAGAGGCACTCCCTCCCGAGGAAGACATACAGGAAATGTATAGCGACTTGAAGCAATCACTTACTGCAATAGACTGCAAAATAGACTCACTTTCTGACTGCTTTGACCAGCTAAAAGAAAAGGTAACGAACCACGAAGAGTGGCTGGAGCAAGTTGAGCAACGCACCTCCACACTCTAGGACGAAGGAGCGTACACTTGCGAAAAGCTCCTAAAGATGGAGAAGATGCTGGAGCTAAGGCCAGGTCACGCCGCAACAATCTAAGAATTACGGGAGTGCCTGAGTCCACAGCCATGGGGCGAGTAGAGGACTACGTCGAGGAGATGCTGCGTGCAATGTTTGGAGAGTCCCTATCCCCCATGTGTATTGTAGAGCACCCCGGGAGCGGCTGCCAGATCCATAATTGCGCGCCTACTTAATTACCGGGACAGAGACACGGTGCTCCGCCTTGCCAGGGAAATGCAAAGCGTGGGTAACTCGATTTCATTCTACCCCGACTTCACCCTGACGGTCCAGACAGCCCGCATAGTCTTCATTCCGATCAAGCGCTCCCTCCAACAATTGGATATCAATCACTCCTCTACCCCGCCAAGATCCGGATCTTCCATGCTGGAAAGACAATCTATTTCACAGACCCCAAAAAGGCCGCACGACATGTGAAAGAACTGCGCTTGGCGCATAGATCCAATCGACGTAGCACAGACCCGGAGGAGGGAGACCAGACCAGCAACAACGACTAGCAAGCCAGCAAGCCGGCGAGCGGCACATACCAGCCGGGGAGCCGCGCTAGTGGAACTTTGCCTTAATGTGAACTGCCTGATAGACTGCAACTGGGCTCTTCACCCATATCCTTTCTAAGTGCATTGCACTGGTACAAAATGTTGACTTCACTTTCTATACTGTTTGAACGTGACTGTGTCCCTATTTGCTTGGCGTCCTGCTGTTTGACTCTGTGGGCGGTCGGGTTGGGCTCCTATCTCTACCCCCTAGGGATGATTCCCTGCCACTGGGCACTGTTTTTCTATTGTTGGGGGTAAGGTTCACTGGGGACCATGCTCAGCCTATTTGGGGGGCTGGAGTGGGTGGGGGGGGTGGGGTTGTTATGGGATTTACATGCATGTAATTGACCGAACTTGTCCCCTTCCCCGTCCTTCCTTGCTCTCCCCCGTGCGCTTCCTCCCTTTTGGCGCGCTGCACATTGCATCTCTGGCCGATTGGCTTCACGAAGTAACATGACCAGAATCAAATGCATCTCCTGGAACATACGTGGCTTGAATGATGCGCGCAAGGCTAGGATAGTGGTGGCGCAACTTGACAGGCATAAAGTAGACATAGGATTCCTGCAGGAGCTTCACCTGACCCAGCACACACAGGGGTGCCTGCGAGTGGGGTGGATAGGTGAGAAGCATGTAGCACGCTACTCAAACTATGCCTGCAGGGTCGCCATCATCACCAGAAAGGGGCTCCACTGGCACACCCGAGCTTCACTCCTAGACAAACAGGGCAGATATGCCATGCTCGCTGGCACGCTAGGGGGCCACCCGGTTAGACTTATATCTCTGTACGGGCCAAATCAGGATGACCCTGGTATTTTCGCGGACGATTGGAGAGTTGTGGACTCTCCAGGCCCCGGAGCCATCATATGGGGCGGGGATTTCAATGTAGTGCTAGACGACCCCAAAGACCGGTCCAGAGACTCCCGGCGCCCCCACCCCCGCACAGCAGCGCAACTTCAGACGATAATGAGCGATGGCCAGCTGACAGATATCTGGCGTCAGAGACATCCTGACGAGGCTAGCGGCACATGCATGACTGCAGCGGGACCTGCGTGGTCGCGCATAGACTACTGGCTGATCTCCCAGGACACAGCTGCCTGGGCGACGGATGCTCTTCACTTGCCCCGCACCCTCTCTGACCACGCCCCAATAATGCTCACACTAGACATCCCGGACTACCCCACAAGGGCCTTCGTCTGGAAGCTCCCAGCGGGAGCACTGAGAGACCAGGTATTTCGCGAATCCATAAGGCAGGCGATAACAGACTACTTCTGCAATAACGAGGGCTCAGTGGACTCCCCATCGACCTTGTGGGAAGCCTTCAAAACTGTTATAAGGAGGGAAAGCATAGGGAAGCAGGCGGGAGTGCTCAGGTCACTGAGAGGAGACTTGCAGCAGTTAGAACAAGACATAGAAGCCCTCGAGAGAGAGTTTTTCTCTAACAAAAATATTGACATGCTCCACAACATACGAACCAAGATGACTGAATTCCAGGATCCTGCTCATAGGGAGACCCTATTCTTGGGCAGGGAGGCCAAGGCGCGGCGATATGGCGAGGGAGATCGTGCAGGCAAAACCCTGGCGGGATTGCTTAGGAAACCATGGGCAAGTGACTATATTTCCGAACTGCGCTCGGCGGACAATGCGGTTGTGGCGGGTCAAAAAGCGGCCCAAGAAGAAATGGTCTCCTTTTGTACATTCCCTTTACCGGGCACAGTTAGTCTGATGCTTCCGGGGTGGAGGAATATCTCAACACCCTGCAGCTACTATGGCTCGAGGCTGGACACCAAGCGAACCTCGATGAACCCTTCACGGAAGAAGAGGTCGTCGGCGCCATCCGTGCCCTCCTGGCCGGGAGGACGCCGGGCCTCGATGGCCTATCCGCAGCCTTCTACAAGGAGTACGCCAATTTACTTGCCCCCCGGCTGATAGACATGTACCAAGACTCGGTGGAGTGCGGGTCGCTCCCCCCATCGCTCCGCGAGGCCCTCATCACCACAATCCTAAAACCCAATAAGGACCCATCACAATGCGATTCGTACCGCCCTCTCTCCATGATAAACGTGGACAGTAAGATATTGGCTAAACTGATCGCGGCACGCCTTCTCCCCCTGCTGCCTATGGTGCTCCGCCCGGACCAGTGCGGGTTCGTCCCAGGCAGATCCACTGCCCACAATCTTCGCACCCTGTTCGCCACAATGCAGGAGATAGATCCGCAACTACAGGCAGCCGCTATCCTTCTGGACGCCACGAAGCCGTTCGACTCCCTCAAATGGCCCTACCTTTTTACCCTGCTTAAACGCATAGGTCTCAGCCCGAAATTCCTCCATTTAATATCGCTGCTCTACTCTCTTCCCACAGCTCGCATCAGAGTCAATGGGGTGAACACCGCACCCATTCCGATCGCCAGTGGCACGCGACAGGGGTGCCCTCTGTCGCCCCTACTGTTCGCCATCGCGCCGCTGGCGTCCAGGTTGCGGCAGCACCAGGCCCGAAGGGGCCTGGCGTTTACTCCCCACCGAGTGGTGCTGGTGTCCCTATATGCGGACGATGGGACACTCTATGTCAAGAACCCCAAAAACAATTTGGACCCGCTAATTCGGGAATTCTTGCGCTTCGGAGGCCTTACCGGGATAGTCATCAACTGGTCCAAATCAGTGATATTCCTGTTCACGGAGGTCACGACGCAGACACAGACGGAGTACCCACTCCAATGGACGCGAGACCTGGTGAAATACCTGGGAATATGGCTTAGCCGCGATCAGACGAACTGTTGCGTTCCAATTATGGAAAATTTATAGACTGGTTGGAACAGCACATAAAGAGATGGATCACTCTGCCCCTCTTTCTGGCCGGGACGGTGGCCATTGCCAAGATGGTGGTGCTACCCAAACTCCTGTATCTCTTCACTAACATCCCGCTCCCTCTCACAGCTTGCTTTAGGAGACGGCTGCGCTCATACATTGTTACACTGGCATGGGCGGGCAAACAACCCAGAGGTGCTACCTCTCTCATTTGAGCAGGGAGGACTCAGGGCACCTGACCTCAAGCTGTACTATTGGTGCGCCCAGGCGCACTTTGCATACCGCTGGATCTATCCCACTTAGTTCATGGCCCACACAGCGCCGGAACATGACCAGGTGGATCCGGCCCCCCTCCCGGTGACCCTATACCAACCATGAATGACCCAGACCTAGGAAAGAGATGGACACTGTGGGGTGTACGGTTAGGGCCTGGCAGGGCCTGCAAACGAGGGCCCGACTTGACATCATGCACGCCCCTTTAGTCCCCCATGATGCGACACCCGAGCCTGTCCTTTCTGGCGGAGCCTGGCCCTTGTGCTCGACTCAGAACAATAAAACTCACTAAAATGGGAGACGTATACCCGCATGGCTTATGCGACTAGGATTGGCAACAGAGGCGCGCTGCCAGAGATGTAGGGCACCTAACGCAACATTCCTGCACTTAGCATGGGAATGCCCCCAGATTCACAGATACTGGGAATCAGTATTCGATGCAATGGACGAGATGACGGACACACCCAGAGATAGATCCCCACTGACGGCACTGTTAGGATACGTAAAGGACATTCCAACAGGGGAAAGAAGGCTTTGCGCAATGCTATGGCTGCTCGCCAAAAGGCGCATCGCCATGACATGGGGCAGGTTCCATGCCCCCAAGAAAACAATGTGGCTCAGAGACGCTGCGTTCTGCCAGGAACAGCTAGCTGCCTTCTGGGACTTGATGCCCACTCAATCTAGACCCAGAGACATCTGGGGTCCCTTACAACAATACGTAAGTGCATATACAACTGATGCGGCTGCCCCCTCCACGCCCTAACGATAGATGAGTCGCTTTGCTAACTGCCTCCCCAGCCATGTAGCACAAATGGGAACTTCCACACGCCCGCACGACCTAATTGCGTGCCTTAGGACCCTCCCCTCCCCATATCTCCCCCTCGGACTTCCCCCCCACCCCCTCCTCCCTGGTTGTATGGTTAATGTTACGCTCTCCGTAGCGGCATAGATGAGACTGATAGGATCCTGTGGTAGGGTGACCAGACGTCCCGGTTTTCCCCGGACGGTCCCTGTTTTCGGAGCAGTGTCCCCGTGTCCCGACACTTTGCTCCTAATTACAGAAATGTCCCCGTTTTTGGGCAGTGCCCGGGTTAAACGGAGAAATGTCCCGGTTTTTAAATAGTGCCTCGCACTGAAACACTATTTAAAAACCGGGACATTTCTCTGCTTACTTATATTGGGACGTCCATTTTTGCCCTCAGGATGAAAAAACAATCTTACTGCTGCAGCAATACCACCCTTCACTGCATTCAAAGAGACCCGTTATAGTTCTTTCACAGTCTCATCATCCCAGAACTGAAGCATTTTCAATGTTATGTACAACTGAAGCCCAAGTTTGTTGCTTATTTATCTTATGCAGATAAGAACAACTGACAAAGCGAATAGTCCTGGCTTGTTGTAGGTGTAATGTTACATGCATAACTGCCAAGGTTTCAGATTTCTATGCGTGACATTTTCATAATTTCAAAGTAATTATGAGTGACATTTTAACGACTGAGTGGCACTTTCTTGCGAGCAAAATCAAGATATTACAACGAGGAATCTTATAAATATCAGATATGACACCCATTTGAGCAACTAGAAATTCTACGTTAGCTGCTGCAAAGCGTAAGAAATAATGGTTAAACAACTTTCATTTATACTTATGTCTAAGTAAATATACTTAGAATCGTACAAATATCAGGAAACTCCCTTGCAACATATTAAATCAAGGCTCTCTCTGCACACTAAGTCAGGAGCTGTTTTTTATTTGTTTGTGGTTGTTTGTTTTTTGAGGCTTGTTCCTTCAGCCTTTGCTGACTTATTCTGGACCCTCTGGTTCCTCCCTCGTAATTAATGATGCTGCGCAGAGAGCATCACTCAGTCCAGGGCCTCTCTCCAAGGTGGGACCCAGCCCAAACAGGATGTGCGAGGCCCTGCTAACAACACTCTGGTGGCTACTGTTGTTGGATAGGCCAGCAGAGAAACAACATAGATTGCCAGCCTTTGTGGTGGCCCCCCTCCTTCCCTGCAAACTAAAGTCAGAAGAACATCAGGACTCGGGGCCACCCTCGGACGTCACATGAGTGACCCTGTTCCTCTCTCCAAGGTGGGACCCAGCCCAAAAAAGATGTGCGAGGCCCTAACAACACTCTGGTGGCTACTGTTGTTGGATGGGCCAGCAGAAAAATCAACAAAGATTGCCAGCCTTTGCGGTGCCCCCCTCCTTCCCAGCAAACTAAAGTCAGGAGAACATCCGGACTCAGGGCCACTCTCTGATGTCATGTGAGTGACCCGGCCCAACAGGGAACCTATGTTAAAGAGGCCCCAACAACATAAAACACACTTCACCGTTTTGAGTAACACCGCAGCAGGCGAGGCCAGTCACTGAAACCTCAACGTCTCTGTCGGCTAAGTCTGTGTCACACATATGATTTGTCTGTAATTCTTCATCTGTGTCTGTGGAGGCGGCTGTCATTTTAGTCCCTTTTCCATGTCTGACAGCTGTCAAATAGTCCTACTTTTATGTCGACCGTTACTGCAAACTGTAGTCCTACTTCCATGTCTATGAACTGTCCCCGTTTTTTGTTTTGGGAATCTGGTCACCCTATCCTGTGGGGACCTTCACTCAGCACTGTGTGCCTAACGACAATCCTAAGTGTGTTATGTCACATACAGACACTGTTAAACCTGATACGCTAGACCAATGGGCATTGCACAGTGATCTGTAATTGAGAAATCGCAGTACATGTAAGCTTGAACGTGTTACCCACTGTAATTGTATTCACAAATTTTGAATAAAAAGAATGTTAAAAAAAAAACTTTCTGTGGAGTGATGATGCTTATCCACGAGCCAAGGAAGGCCATTGACTCAGAAACTAATGCTGAAGGGAACCGGCAATCCTGCCCTGTTCAGTCCTGTCGATCAGCGGCAGAACTCTAAACTGCGTCACCTCTGCAGCAGATAGGCAGTCAAGTCAGCGAGGTGTGGTTTGATGCTTTAATGGGGTGATTGTCTAAATGAAACTATTTTTAGCAGCCGGTATTGACTAGTGTCAACAAAGAAATTCGTGCTTCGTAAGGACTGAAGATCAGCAGTACCTCAGTTTTTGGACCATCCATGCACTGTCTCTTTTCCTGAACCTTTGTGCAGATGTCTACTAGTCTATTGTGAATATGTGAGTCACTCTCCATATCAAATTGCTTCCGTAGGTGAGTATTGTCAGCATACCCCTAAAAATAGAGTTAGTGTTCTTTAATATTTTAATGCATATGGGGGTTGAAGGATAAGGGGTGAGAGCAGAGCCCTGAGCTGCTCCGCATGGCACGGTGACTTTGACATAAGCATGGGTCTTGCCCTTGTCCTTAGGGTCAGGGCAACTTCTGTCCGGTCAGTTCAGTTCCTACTATTTCATGGAAGAACGAGCAAGCATTACTGCTCAAGATTCTAAGCTTTTTTTTCCAAGACTTGGGGGGGAATTGTAACACAGAAACCTGGTTCTTCTGGTCCTATTCCTCTTCTGGGGAGGCTGGCGGAGAGGTTGAGCCAATCACAAGGTGTACCACCGTCAAAAATGATGTTTCCATCCACCCAGTGCAGTGCATGTTCTTCTCACTTGAGATAGTGTAGCACCAAGTGCTATGTGGATTATAGAGACACAGTATAGATTCCCCGATCAGGGTCGCTCCTATACGCTTTCCAGATCAGCTCCGGAGGGAGAAACCACTGAAGGCCTGAGGGCTGTGCATTCAGAAAGTATACAACTCAGATATCCAGAGCAGGCCGACCCAACACTTGTCACATATGGGAAAGGAGCCTAGCCTCTAGACAAGGGTATCATTTGTAGTACAGAATGCAGGCAGTGGAGAAACTGCGATGGGATCTCTGCGAGGCAGGCTTTCGTCGTGATGCGGGAAACCACTGTTTTGTACTCTACAGAGGATACCATTCACACCACGCAAAGTTTGCAGTCATAGCAAACCTATGCACAGTCATGCCAACACACACTCAGGAGAAAGTGAAAAATTCCAATATTGGGAGACTGCCTGGATTTACCTAGCTGGGGCTATATTATAGAAGAGCCCCGGGGGCGCAACGGGCATTGCGCCTGCTTTGCGCCTGCTTTGCGCGCCCCCCGGCCACTTTGGTATTACAGAAGGGGCCGCAGACACTTGTGTGTCCACTTATGTAATCCTGAAAGCGCTGGTGCACATACATGCACCAGCGCTTCCTCAAGAGGACGTTCCCTCATTTGCATGGGGGCGTGCCGCATGCAAATGAAGGAATCCCTTTGCTTCCGCACCCACGTTGTATTACAGACGTGGGCGCAGAGGTAAAGAAGTTCTCAGGAGGCGCCCTGACAGTGCGCTCCCTGATTGCAGCCCTCTGGTGGGGGGAAACGGGGTCCCATGGACCCCCAGACATCCTCTTGCAGGCGGGTGCTGTCACTCACTGCACCCGCCTGCAAGGGGATCTCTAATCCCCTTTAAAAGTGCAGACGAATTGCACCTGCACTGTGAAAACACAGAGCAGCTTCAAATCAGCCGCTTCGATTTTCACATGAATGCGCTTCCCTGGGGGCAGCGCATTCAACCTAATATTGCGCATTTTCCTTTACTGCACCGGCGCACCATTTAAAAGGTACGCCCGGCGCAATCAAGAAAACCTCGCCGTATGTATAATATGGCAGTAGTCACCAGTCCGATCAGCACATTAAAGGGCCTGTGGGCTTGCACTATGCATTAGCTGTTACTAATCGAATGTCCAAATGTCACACTTCCCATATCCTGGTGAGGGGACAGTAATCAGCCTCCACTATGGGTGTGTCTCCAGTCTAGCAGATACAAACACTCTCTTGAGGTAGCAACTACAATACAAGTAGAATGAAAAAATTCCTAGCTATTGTAAGGGAAAGTTTCAATTCTATTAAGGACTCGGAGGCGAGGACTATGCCTTGTCTCTTCACTTTTATTTAACAGCAGCCATCATTAAAACACAATATAAACTACGTTTCCCATAAACACTTGGGAAAAAATGTAGTAGCAGAAACAATGTCCAATAGGGAACAGTTCCATAACAACCAATCAGGAGGCCCATCAGCCCCAACATAGTCCTTCTTCACTGGCCCTTCACCCTCTTTCGTTGCGCGAAGTCAGCCGATGGATCACTATTATGAATCCTGTTTGTTAGCATCAGATCCAAGGAAACAATGTCACTATAAGAACTCGTAACCACTAAAACCTGCCGGACAAACCTTTTTGCAGTGAAAGCGGTTATTGTGACATCAAATCAAGTGCGTTAAACAAGAACATTTCATTATTTTGAAACTCAAGCAGAATTACTTACTCTGAAACGGGGAGGGCGATCCGTTCTTGAAACCCTAGGGTGGGATAATCCTCGCCTCCGAGTCCTTAATAGAATTGAAACTTTCCGTTACGATAGCTAGGAACTTTTTCATTCTATGTCAGGACTGGAGGCGAGGATTATGCTAGTTCAAAGCTTGCTCACCACGAGGTGAGCCATATCCAGCACCGGCTTGAAGTAAAGCCTCTTAAAGGTAGAGTCTGAAGTCCAATCTGGTGCGTTGAGGATATCCTCCAACCGAGCACCCAAGCCAAATGCTTTGGAGGCCATCGCACCTCGTGTCGAGTGGGCCCCAAAAATCCGAAGGTTAATGCCTGCTTCCTGCATTACCCATCTGACCCACCGAGCAATGGTGGGCGAGGAAACCGCTTTAAAAGGCTTACGCAGAGCAATGAGGAGTTATCGTTCCTCTGGAGGGTGAAACTCCTCCGTCATTTCCTCATAGGCTTTCAGACATTGAACCACGCACAACTTTGGAGTGTCAGGAAACTCTGGGTAGGTTATGGTTCTTGTGTGGCATTTCGTTCTTCTGTGGAGAGTGAACGTTACTCCATTAGAAGAGAAAATTCTGCTTGTGACATCTAAAGCCCTCACGTCCGAGACACGCCGACAAGAGATGAGGCAGAGCAGCATAGCCAGCTTGGCCGACAATTCCTTTCTGGACAGGAAATGGTTGGACTGCCAAGAGAGGAATAAGTTGAGAACTTGTTCACGTCCCAAAGGGCGGAGTAGCGGGGTTCCGGAGGAAGGGAGAGCCTGATACCCCGTAACAATCTGCATACAAAGGTGTGTTCCCCCACCGCCGCATCGTTGATAGGCACGTGGCCGGCTGAGATGGCTGACCGAAAGGTGTTTATTGAACGGTAAGCCAGACGACCTGAAGCTAACTGCGCTAAAACATTGAGAATGTGGACTACATCTGCGTCCAGGGGATTAAGACTCGGTCGCATACACCAACTGGCCCATCTGCCCCACGCGGATCTGTATCTCTTAACAGTACTATCCGCCCAGGCCTTGGACATGAAGGTTTCAGCCTCCTCCGAACGGCCAGGGACCTCCCATAGGCCCCTGTAATCCACCACGCCATGAGCCACAACAAGTTCCCTTGAATCAGCAGATGGGGAACTTTGTCGGGATTCAACAGGAGAGTCGGAGACTGGGGGAGTAGGATTGGAGGATCCCAGGAAAGTTCCAGTAGAACCGGAAACCAAACTTGCGACCTCCAAAGGGGAGTGATTAGAACCATCTCTGCTCCTTGCCTGCGGACCTGCGCTGTCGTCCTTGTAATCATTGCGAAGGGGGGAAAAGCATACTACTTCTCCCCGCTCCAATCCTGGAGGAAGGCATCTGTGGCCACTGTCAGAGGGTCCGGCCTCCAGCTGAAGAAGCGGGGCAGCTGGTGGTCCAGTCCCGAGGCAAAAAGGTCCACAGAGAAAGGGCCCCAACGGTCGTTCAATATTGCAAAAATCTCCGGGTCGAGCTTCCAAAGACTGGAATCCCTGAAGTTGCGGGACTGAAAGTCGGCCTCCTGGTTCTCCCGGCCGGGTAAGTACTCCGCTGTACAGACACCTGATGGTCCAGGCAATACTGCCAAAAACCTGCGGGGATATCCGAGAGGGCCCTGGATCGCATGCCCCCTAAGTGGTTGATGTAGCGGACCGCCGAGATGTTGTCCATCTTCAGAAGGACACACGACTCGATCGAATCTCTCGTCCAACAGCGGACTGCGAAGGAACCTGCTAGAAGTTCTAAGCAGTTGATATGTAACTTTCGTTCTTCTGGAGACCACAAACCTCCTGTGGAAAAAGGGCCGCATCTGGCCCCCCAGCCTACCCTGCTGGCGTCGGATTCTACAATCAAGTCTGGGGCCGAGCCGAAGATCGCGCAGCCATTCCAGGCCTCCATGTGGTCTAACCACCACTGAAGTTCTTCTCGTGCCTCTTCCGAAAGAAACACCTTGTGAGAATAGGGACATCCCCTTCGGAGGTGGGCTGCCTTCAGGCGTTGTAAGGCCCGATAGTGGAGAGGACCTGGGAAGATGGCCTGGATCGACACGGAAAGGAGGCCTACAACTCGCGCCAGCTGTCTGAGCGAAACTTGATGTTTGGTGAGAGTACATTTAGTTTGTGCCGAATCTTCGACACCTTCCTGGAGTGAAGACTCGGAGTAGATGAGGTGGAGTCTATTACGAATCTTAGAAAGGTTAAGCGCTGAGACGGTGTCAGAGTGATTTCTTCTTGTTGATCACAAAGCCTAAGCTCTGAAGCAGATCCACCACCATCAGGAGGTGGGACAACAACTGGTGTGGACATGGACCCATCAAAAGCAGATCGTCCAAGTACACAATCATCTGGATACCCCGAGCCCTCAGTTATTCCACCACCGGTTTGAGGACCTTGGTGAAGCACCAAGGGGCTCAGGAAAGACCGATGGGAAGAGTGGAAAACTCGTACGTCTGTTGTCACCAAGTGAACTGAAGGAACCAGCGATGAGGCGGGAAAATTGGGACGACCAGGTAGGCGTCTTTGAGGTCCAGCCGAACCATCCAATCCGAAGGCCGAAGAACGTCCCTGAGGAGGTGGATTCCCTCCATTTTGAAGTGGCGGTAAACCAGCCACTCGTTGAACTCGCTGAGGTTTATCACAGGTCGTTGGCCCCCAACTGACTTTTCGACCAAAAAGATATTGATTATGAACCTCCGGGATGAGGAGAAGAAATGGAAATAGCGCCCTTGGAGAGGAGGGAAGCAACCTCCTCGTCTATCAGGGCGGCCTCCCGCTGTGAGAACAGGATGGGATGGGGGCGTGCCCGCTGGGAGGGATCCCCGAGATAGGCTATGTGGAATCCCTGGACCGTCTAGAGGACCCATGCGTCCCCTGTGATGGAACTCCATGCCTGGAAAAAATTGGTCAGCCGCCCCGATCTTTAAGCGGGAAGAAGGGAGAACACTCACCGGGGCTTGAGGAGGTTGCCGCTCCCCGGTATCATCTGCCTTTGCCGCGCCAGCCTCTCGTGGGGTAGAAATTTCCAAAGTGTGATTGGTCCTGATACTGGTTCCTGGAGCCTTACCCTTTTTGAGGGTATTGGTTGGAGGGGTGGCCGGTCGAGCGGCCCCAACCACGACCGGCCCCGCGGAAAACATGAGGGAACACCTTCCTGATAGATGTCTGGGCCTTGTCAAGGGAGGTAAAAGTATTTACAAATTTCCCTAACTCCTTGACAAAAGGCTCACCAAAGAGCCCACCCTGCGCAATGGCCCCTGCCTCCGAGTCTGCCAGGTCTCCTAGCTTGGAGTCCACCTTAATCTGAAGTGAGCGGGGACGCTCTGTGGACAGGGCACAATTCGCATTGCCCAGAAATATAATGGCCCTTTGGGCCCACCCGGAAAGAGTCTCCAGAGAAATCAGGGAGCCAGATGACTTAGCCTCCTCAGCCATATCTAGGATTTTAGTTAGGGGACCGAGAGTCTCAAGGAGTTTGTCCTGGCATGCCCACCAGGACCTATCTGTACCCTTCTTGGGGTCCTTAAGGAACTTTTGTAGGAATGAGGCCATACGTGGGTCTATTTCTGGGGTTAGTGCCACCTTCCCCTCCAGCGATGGGTGGGGGCACTCAGCGCGGAGACAATTACGGGCTTCTTTCTCCTGCAGACGACGAATGCGCCCCGCCACGTAACTTGCAACCTTGTCGGCCGGGGCCCATTCAAAGGACCAAGGGGGAATGATGTCATCAGGGTCGAGCATGTCAGTACCTTGTGAAGTCTGGGAGGGGCGGGAGGGGAGCCACGGTCTGGACGGCCCCGGTTCATTATCTGTAACCCCAGTGTCGTTGGAAGGGACAGCATTAACAGGGCCCTGAAGACCCTCGTTACCCACTGGTAAGGGGGGCTGAGTAGCTAAAAAAGCCTGTTTAAGCCTATCAAAGGCGTCTAAGTCTACCCTCAATTCACAGGTGCGTTTAGCTGGGGGAGGTGCTGTGTCCCCCGACAGAGGGCCCCTGGGACCTCAGGGTTGGGAGGGGGGGCTGTGGGAGGTGGAGCAAGCTTTGCGAACGCCTGGGCAATCTGACAGGAAAGTCTTTCCTCAAGAGGAGTCATGGCCTTCGCCACTGCTCTGTAAATAGAGGTGTCGACTGCGTCGTAAAAATCATCGTCCCAAGGGAGGTCGCCAGAGGGCCTTCTACCCCTTGGGAGTCATCCTCATAGTCCATGATGTATTAATCAAGGACTAGCGAGCTGTACGTCAAAACAAGGAAGGGTCTGGGGGACAGACCAATACCAGCTGGAGAGGCTTTAATTAATTCAGCAGTTTTTATTTTGGGGCTGGGTGTCCGCCTGAAGTTCCAAAATGCGAGGGTTTCGCTACTCTTAATAGGGTCGCAGCCCTGGGACAACTTCTGCTGGTGCACCAAAATATATAAATAACGCTGGCCTGGGTAGTTGTCCCACAGGCCACTGGGGCCTAAATACTGACTCAAATGGGCGTAAACAAGAAAATACTGACTCTGCAGCCTTCCCTGCAGTGGGGCTCTCACAGGCTGCAGAGCGTCAAGAGAAACTGGCTCAATTGGCCTTAATTGCTTTGACGGAGGCCCGATCAGCCTACAGACCCTGCCTGGCGTCTCCCTCAGGCCAGCAGCTCATGGACCCACGGCGCGCCGAGTGAATTCCTCTGAGGAAATTCAAACACACGCGCCGAGGTCCTGTGCAGCCTCCAGCACCCTCTAGCGGCGGGAGGACCGCAACGTGACCCGCACCAGAACGGGGCTGCGTAGGAGCGAGAAACGCTCCCGCGGCCCTGGGCTGCCACAATCGTAATCAGAGGCAGCAAATAGGCGCGGCAGTTCAGCGCCACATAAACCTGTACAGAAAAAAAACAGAGGGCCAGCAAGAGACGCGGGAACGCCGCGCTACAATAAAAAGGGGCAATACAACCTGCATAAGAAACATTTTTTGACCAAAGGAAACGAAGAGACGCGAGAGAGCCGCGTCATTAAAGCAGCATAATTTTTAGCAAAATCAAGGCAAGCACAACACAAGGTAAGCGCTACAGCATGCTAGAACCCCAAAATAACCATAGAAGGTAGTATGAGGTACTTATTTCGGCTGCGCAGCAGCGAAGAAAGAGAGTGAAGGGCCAGTGAAGAAGGACTATGTTGGGGCTGATGGGCCTCCTGATTGGTTGTTATGGAACTGTTCCCTATTGGACATTGTGTCTGCTTCTACATTTTTTCCCAAGTTTTAATGAAGGCTGCTGTGAAATAAAATCAAAGAGAGAAGGCATAATCCTCACCTCCATTCTTGACATAGAATATCCCCCAGTGCTCTTGAGACGTTGGGCTTATGGGTACAAGAGTAATATGGAAGGCCATAATGCACAAAGTGGAAGTAAACTGTCACAGCAGACTGTCTATAATATAATGGCCCTTTGTGCCATCAGAGCAAAAACGTGTAATAGATAAGCATTCTGTTCCTGACAGTTCTAACAACTAGTAGTTTTGATGGGGTCCTGTATGCTTTATGTGAAACAAAGAAACTAGTTTGAGCAATATGAATGGGTCGGTTTAGATTGGTGTGGTGACTTACACATACTTTCGCCAATTTTCCAATTTCCATATTAAGTGTCAGATTAGTTTTGATAGGGCAAAATAATTTATAGAGTTCAGAGACCATGAGACACGACCTACCCCCTTCCCACCCACCCTTTATAAGTTATTTCTAGTAACTCTGGGATGTCTGGAACACAAAGGAGATCTAGTTTTGATAGGGCTATTTTTAGTACTGAAAATTTAAAAAGCTCATACTTATTGCGACCATAGATCACTTATACACATAAGAATGTGGTGACGGCGTAGTGCCTAGATCACTGACCAATGATATGCCTTCATGTAATCCCATCCGATGAGAATATTCTGGCTTTTGATGCGCTTGTTGTACCACAAAGACATCAGGGAAGAGTTATGAATTTTGTTCTCCAGCTTAGTGCCTAGTTTAAGGAGATCAGTTGCTATATCAAACAGAATATGATGTGAGTGCAGTATCTGTGTACGAGTGGAAGGTTGGATAGATCTGATATTCGACAGGACTAACAGATCCTTTTAATTTTGTACCCATATCAGACTGGATGATGACTGAGAGAGGAGCCAACGCTAGACTTTTTACAGATATGGAAATTTGCTAAGTTTATGCCGCCTAATGTTTTACGTAATCTAAGTTTTTGTAAGGAAATTCTGGGGGTTTTTGATTTCCAAAGGAATTTTAAAATTATTTGGTCTATTTTTTATTTGATCTAATTGGAACCAGCTTACCAGCAAGGCAGATATCAGTCAGAGTGATAGTTTTAATGGCCTCAACCCTACTAAATAAGTACAAGTATTTCTGGGACCAATCGTCAACCAAATTGGAGATTTTGTTTGGAAAAAAAACGTATTTATGATGGGATGAACGCTCCAGATCTTTACTAAACCAGATTGGTAGATATTTGAAGTATCTTGTTTGCATCCATTGTAAAAATCAAAATGTCATCCACATAGGCCGCCACCTGATATGTAGCCTGTCTTAGGTTAATACCCAGAATTCTATCAGATATCCTGATGCTTTTTAACAAAGGCTCTGTAGCTGGCAAATAAAACAAAACAGAGGTAGCAGGTGACAGTCTCGCTCCATACACCAGGCACAAACTGAAGGAGTCAGACAGGACACCCTTTACTCTCACATTAGCGGTGGCTCAGTGAAAGGGCCCATGATCATCTGTACAAAACCTTCACCAAGGTTGGATTTTTTCAAAGAAGCACGAGAAAAAGGGCAGCTAATTTATCGAATGTTTTTTCTGAATCTATGGCAATTGCAGCTACGAGGGAGTGTATCTGTGTAGCTTTTTCTTTCACGTGGGAAAAGCAGCAAAAAGGGCTGCTTTGTGTATAGAATGGATATAGGGGAGAAGAAAGTGAATGTGACAAAGCATAATTATTGCGTATACTTTTCAGAAGTAACTTAGTCTCTTATGAACTCCAAAATGAAGTACTTACTTTCTAAAAGGTGGGAATCATACAGCGAATAGCAAGAGGTACGAGAGTAATACTCGTCTGGTGGGTGCCAAGACCCCCTCTGTATATTTTAAAGAGCTGGTAACAATACGTAGGGCCAAATTACGAGTCTAGCCATCTGAGGACCGCCAGACTCGCGGGGCGTGGCAGTGGCTGTCCCGACACTGCTGCACCGGCAGTCCGACCGCCCCCTTACAAGTTGGGCGGTCGGACCGGCATTGCACTGCCGCAGTGTCCAGGAATCCGCCGTTTCCTGGCGGTGGTGTGGCAGTCAGGGCCTCAGTAATATGCTGGTGGTGCCACTGCGGTACAGCCGTGCATATTACGAGTTTCATGACCGCCAGCGGTGTCATGGAGGTCTTTCCTCCATGTAATGGATGGAGGTCCTGAAACAAAGGGGGCCCTTCAGGGTCCCCTGTTGCCTATGTGCATGGGGATGCATGCAGGGGGCACAGCATGTGCCGCCCTGTGTGCATGCACCCCAGTTCCTGCACGGCATGGACTTTATGGTCCATGCTGTGCAGGAACTGTTTTTGGCGTTCCCATTGCGGTGCCCATTTTCAGAGGCACCACTGTGGGACTGCCAAAAACAGCCCGCCAGACACTAGGAAAATCGTAATCTGTTGGGCGGTGCCACCACAAGGTTGGCTTTGGGAAAGCGGACCACTGGCATGGCAGTCTGCTCCCGCACCGCCAAACTCGTAATCGGGCCCTTAGTGCAGACAACTGAGCTGCGAGGCCAGACCTAAAACTGGAAGAAGAGAACTAGGAGTAAGGTAGTAGCACAATTTAATGGGATGTTCAGTGTGGGATTTAAGCTTCCTTTAGCTTTGAAGTGTTTCCTAGGATTGTTGTTTTAATGACTACTTAACAAATCCCTCATTTCCTTATATCGTCTCATTGATAGGATTTCCCACCCCCCCAGTGGTAGGACATTGGAGGTGGGGACAACGCTGCCCGGCATACAGTTTTACACTGCAAACTTTCTGGATGGATCACTGAAGGGCAAAGGAGGTGCAGTGTATCCCAAACACTCAGCATTTTGCCTGGAAACCCAGAACTGGCCAGATGCTGTGAATAAGGTAGGCACACCGTGGACCCTGTCTCATTTTTCATGTGGATAGGCAGATTACTGGCCCAAAATGTATTGCTATCATACAGGGGTGCGTTTGAGAACTAATAAAGATATCTATCAGTTTTCCGCAAACTGCTAAAAACTTGGTTGTTTTAAATTATCTGATAGTGAATAGGTATGACACGCTATCGTGATGAGCTTAGCTCTGGGAAACCATTTTTGGGTAGCCATGCACTTTATAAATCGCGTATAATAATAATAATATCTGTACTCTAACAGTTTTCTAAAAACGTTTCTCTTTAAAAAAAAAAATGCCCTTCCAACGGGTGAGCTTTGCTTTGTCATAGTAGTTTAGCCAGTGGCGTAGCTAGGCCTATGGGCACCCGTGGCGGTCTCTGCGTTTGCCGCCCGGCGGCCGCCGCATTGAGGTGCGGGGGGAGGGAGGCGGAGGGGCTGTTGCTGCCCCCCAGCTACGCCACTGAGTTAAGCATGTTTTACATTTCCAGTGGCACCTCTGCGTAATGTCAGATATCACAGGGAAACTTTAAAAAGTTGTTAGTGACTATTTGAATAACATCCGACTTTGTGGAAGTGAATAATTTAGTGCTTTTTGGCCTTTTTTTTTTAAAGCTGGTATCAAAACTGATAAAAAATGTAAGTGATACTATGTTAACTATTTATATAGACGCTGCCAAGGTAAGACGTCTTCGTTATGGCAAACCGGTCCTGATGTACCAAATTTTTGTTTAAAAAACTTCTGATTTGCAAAATTGAAGGCTTTGCATCTCCAAAAGCCCGGTGCGCAGTGTACCCACTGTGACTTCTTAAAAATGGGTAGGAGAAGGGGATGTGAAATGGTCCTCCAGCCATCCTAGTCATTGGCAATGAAATACACCAATGATTTGCGACCTTGATGGAGGTCACAAAGCATTGATTGGCTACCGAAATCCGAAAGGAGGTGGTATCCATTTGCAAAGTGGAAGCCATTCATACCGGACAGCTTCTACTTTGTCGATGTGGGCTTGGGGCATTGGGGAGAGAGCACAGGGGCCAGGGGGACCACAATCAGGAGACCACATGCTCTCCCCAATGCCATTCACATCAAGCCATTTTTTTTTTCTTGATCCCTTTCCCTTTACCGGACAGGGTCTGCAGCGTAAGCATTTTGCACTTGCCAAAGCAGAAATGGAGGATTCCTGTCCCCTCGAAGGCCTCAATACCTGCATTAGTTGCTTTTCGATGGAATTCGCAAATGGAATACTGGCTTATTAATATGCATGATGTGATGTAGGGTTTTTGAGAATCCTACAAAGTGTTAGTTTTTGCGGTGTCACGGATTAGTAAATCTGTCACAGTGCAAAGATAGTGTTAAGCCACAGACCAGTCGCTGTGCAAAAACTGATAGTGCTTTGTGACCCAATAATCCTAAATTAGAGAATGTCTGAAATCCCCATTCGAAATTCCGTGGTCACTTAATACACATATAAAAAGACTGAATCACGTCACATAATTTTTTTATATGCACAGAATATGTATGAATTTGTTGGTGGCCAGTAGCATTACCACAAACAGACTTTTGTTAGAAATATTTGGGTTTATTGACAGTAAATGCTGGCCAGATCCCAAACGTATCAGCAGTTTATAATTGCACACAATAGCCTTCACAACAATGAACAGTACATATATAGCCAATATGGTGCTAAATCAAGCAGTGTATACATTTAAATAATGATGACACATTTTATGCCACCTGGTCAGATACCCCACACAAATTCAAATAAGTTGACCTAAAAGGTTTGTGTGAACCAGCCCAATTGGTTCCATTCACCTAGGGCCGCTTGGTCAAAAGAAAGTCCTCTGAGCTAGTTATGGAGTTTGACCAGAGTAGGGACTTGGTTAGCGACGTGGTGCCTGGTGCACTCCATGAGTTAACCGGAGCGGAGGTGAAGTGTGGTTTTAATAGTTGGAGCTTAGTAAATCAAGCACTACAATATGGAGTTTATAAGAATCCAATAGTCAACAATGCAATTTTGGTAAGATTTACTGTTTGAAAGGATTCAATGTCCTTCCACTCTTAACCATCAGACTCCCGGACTGATTCGAGGCTCGCCTATGATTGAGACAGAACTTGGGAAAGTACGAGAAGGGAATAGAGTCATGCGTGAGCTGCAACCTGCTGGAAATTGACCCACTCTAGATAGATATACAAATGAAGCATGACTGTCTCAGTACATGGCTTTAACTGAATGGATGTCTTAGTTAAAAGATCCCTTTTCAAGTAGGTGAAAGCCATGCTGTTCTCTGGCTCTCGCTATCATGTATCAAGAATATGATGGGATGACCTGAAAGAGGGTGTTAAAATACATTAATTATTGTTGAGTAATGGACACGCAAAAGTAGTTGAAATTATCCAAGATTTATTTCACAAGTTGAAACACCACAAGGAGCTCGGCACCTCCAACGCTTCTCTTCAGCAGGTCATGTCAGTAATGCCTGTTGCTAAGGAAAAACTTTCAGAGAACCAAACTTACCAATGGAATGAATACAATACACGCGCAACAGCCGAGACAAATGACAAGAATTAAAATGAAATACACAACACATCAATTGAATGAATACAATACACGCGCAACAGCACGAGACAAATGACATGAATTAAAATGAAATACACAACAATTCTTCCCCGTCTAGAGAATAAAAAATAAATAAAAATAATAATAAATAGGATGTTATCTAGAGGAATCATCACAGACAAAGTCTGACAATCATTTTGGTTTCGTGTGAATGCGTGTACTTCGACCTCCTTCATCCACACCTTCTCCGTCAACCATACCTTCATTACAAGAACCACGATCAAAATTACCAACATTGCCAACATCAACCATGTTATCTTTCCTAATAGAAAGTTCAGAATCATGTTCTTCATGGCCCTCATCAATGTGAACATCTGGAACAGTCACACCGTCGTTTCTTTTTGAGCTACTGCTACAGATAAGATCATTATCAATATCAAAAGATTCCAAATTTCTCTTCAAGAGAGAACTGTCCTGTTCCCTACGGTTCTCAAACAGGTTGATGTTGCCTTTCAACACAGCAATGCGTTTCAGATTCCAGACCTTGCCATCGTTTAATTGAACTGCATTCCGCAAGACTTTAGCTACTTTCATAGGTTCAGAAAATTGGCTCTCACCTTTCCTTACTTTCCACGGTTTTTTCACCTTGACCCAAGTTCCCACCTTGATATCACAAGCCTTTGTGCCATACTTGAGGTCATAAGCCTCCTTTTACTTAAGATGCTTTCTCTCAATTCTAGACCTTATAATATCCACAGGAACACTAGGTCTTGAAGTGTTAAATAACCACTCAGGATTGCACTTAGTTCTGACTGCTCTCCCTCTCATTACTTCGAATGGTGATATTTCTATTGCATCGTGTGGTGTAGTTCTGTACATCCACAAAGTTTTAAAAATTTGCATTTTCCAGTCACAATTATTAGTAATGGCAGATTGAATAGTATTTTTGAGAACTCTATTAAAACGTTCCACCATGCCATTTCCACTAGGATTATATAAGGAAGTAGTATGATGTTTTATCCCAACTCTTTCAAAATAATCCTTCGCAATCCTAGAGGTGAACTGAACTCCGTTATCACTAATGAGAAGTGCAGGTAGTCCTTCACCAACAAAAACATTGTCTAAAAATTTAAAAACTACTTTGGAATTTACTTTATCCACAATTTTTAGCACTGGCCATCTTGAGAAAATATTTATAAGTGATAAAATATATTTATTTTGAGTACCAATTGGCCCCATGATATCAATGGCAACAGTGTGCCAAGGTTGTCTGGGAATAATGGGTTCAGACATCTCAGGTTTTATCAGAATTGGCGCACCATACACAATTTCTTACTACTCTCTCAATACTTAAATCCACGCCCGGCCACCAATACCATTGTTTTACCCTTTGTTTTGACGATTCTGCCATGACCTTCATGACACATTTTAATGATGCACTGAGTGTTGAAGGGGGTACACTTTTCTCGCCTCTTAAGACATTACCATGGAGTACAGATACAATCAAACTGAGTGCTGGAGTGTGAGGCAGTGTGCGCCCACCCCCTCCTACAGATAATTCATCACGAATCTCCCAATACTGTTTTAACTCTTTGGAAATTCTGTTTTTTTGAGGCTATCCAATAGTAAATACTATGAGTTGTTGTAAGACATTGTCAACATTATACAACTGTACCCATTCATCCTTCTTAACAATAGATAGGCCTTGGTCATGAACTAATGCAACCTGAACATTTTCCCACTCATGGTCAGGGCTGTCTTGTAACTCAGTAGGCATGCGTGACACATTTTCCTTGCCAGGAACATAAACAATTTTGTAAATGTAATCTTGTAATCTTAATGACATTCTAGCTATTCTGGTAGAAGCATTAAACAATCCTTCAGTAGTTAATAACCCCACCAATGGTTTGTGGTCAGTTCGTACAGTGCAAGGTTTCCCCCATACAAACGCTCTGAAATGTTCTAAAGCCCATAAGCATGCTAGAGTTTCCTTTTCTATGACTGAAAAAGTTTCTTCAGTAGGTGATAATGCTCGTGACGCATAAGCGACAATACCCTCCTGATTAATTTGAGAAAGTACTCCACCTAAGCCTTTGTTGCTAGCATCTACAGTAAAGCAATTATTAAGATCAGGATCGCAACAACTTAAGGCAGGTGCATCGGCAATAGCTTTCTTAATGTTCACAAATTCTTTGTCACAATCTTCACTCAAAAAAAATGTGTTTCTATTCTTGAGTAGTTGTCTAATGTTAAAAATTCTGCTTGAAAACTGTTGTACAATTTGGAGTAAAACTCCACCAACCCAATAAAGGATCGTACCTCATCTTTATTCTTAGGGTGAGGAGCATTAAAAATAGAATCCACTAATGCAGGTTTGGTGGATACCCCTGTTCCACTGATAACGTGTCCCAAGTACGTGATAGATTTCACGCCAAATTTGCACTTAGTATGTTCAACAGTCAAACCTTTTAGTTCTAAAACACTTAAAACATCCCTCAACACACCATTGTGTTCTTCTTTATCCTTGCCAAAAATTAAAATATCATCTTGGAAACAACGCACCTTATCATGTTTTCCAAAAAGCTGATGCATTAGTTTTTGAAAAATAGCCGCAGCAGATGCAAGACCAAACGTTAACCTCTTTTACTGGAAACAACCTGACGGAGTAATAAACGCAGTAAGTGACTTACTATCCTCACTTAAAGGTATCTGATGGTATGCGGCTGATAAGTCGATGGTAGAAAACCAATTTGCATCTTTTATGAGAGTTAACATTTCAGAAATCTTAGGTAAAGGAAATCTGTCAACAACTATATTGTTGTTTAAATGTCGTAAATCAATACAAAGTCTCAATTTTCCATTGCTGCGTCGGGCGACGATAGTTGGAGAAATCCACTGTGAGGATTCAATAGGTTAAATAATGTCTGCTTTAGTTAACTTCTCTAGTTCCAAATCCACCTCCTTCCTAAGCAGAATGGGAATATGTCTCACTTTGTGAACCTTAGGACAAGCATAAGGTTTTAAAATGATACGGTGTTCAAAATCATTAATTTTACCTATTTCTTTACAGAACACCTTAGGAAATTTGTTTAAAATTTCCTTACATAACTCCGTATTGTCGTCCAATATCATAACTGGATCCGCACTATTGGGATTGAGAATTATACCCATTGTACCTTTGCTACATATAGTTTCCCAAAAGATTCTCTCCCTTTAAATCTGAACAGTAAAGAGCGAGAATCAACCATATCAATCTTTTCACCTGAGAAACCCTCCGGGTGAATATCAGGTGGAAGTAATTCTTGCCCTAACTTATTGGCAAATTTGTTCTTCCACGTCTCTTCGTCAACAATTGTGTAAGGTGACCCCGTGTCTGCATACATTAGTACATTGATCCCACCTAAGGATATTGAACACAAAGGTTTCTTCTTGTTGTCAACTTTCTTATCAATAATATTAAGAAGAAATAATTCCTTGGAATCATAACTCTTGGAATTATCATATTCTGTTAAATTGTGAGAAGACAATTTTTTAATTAACTGTTCTTCATCACTGGAACTGGACACATCTCCACCCACACATTTTACTTTAACGTTCTTTCTTCTCTTGCATACTTTTGCAAAATGACCTACAATATTACAATTAGAACATTTTTGTTTTAAAGCAGGACAGAATTTTCTGGAGGCAAAGTGGGAACTGCTATCACAACGATAACACCTGAAGTTACTACTTTTTTAATAGAATCGTGTCTCTTGGGACTAAGCTTTCTAGGCTTATCAACAGTCCTATTCTTAATTTTGCTAATAGTGCCATCAGACTTGGGTTTGCTATCAGATTTGAGTACTTTTGCACTGCGACTAGATTATTCAGCTTTTCTCACAATAGCCAGAATATCCTTCAAATCCGCATCTCCGTTAATCCACAATCTCTCTTGAATGGCAGGATCTCTGGTGTGCATGACAACCTGGTCTCTAATAAACTGATCTTGTAAATGATCAAACTTACAATCATCTGCTAATCGCTTTAAGGCAGAAACATATTCATCTATGGATCCACTAACCTCTTGTTTCCTATGAAAGAACTTGTATCTAACAATACCTATGCAGACCTTGGGAGCGAAATGGTTATCAAAATCTTTAAGGATAGCATTGAATACATTGGCATCACCACTTACAACCCCTTTTGTAATTTCTTCATAAGCTTTTAGACCACCAGGCCCAGCAGAATGTAACAAAAATAGTTTTTTTCCTTTTAGGAGACATCTTATTTTCTTCATCAATGACATTGATGAAATTCAAAAAATAAGCTTTCCATTCTGTCCATTTCATGCAAGGACTGCCCCCTACTGGCCAAAAACCTTGAGGTGTTTGTAAAGTGAAATTCTGTGCAGCCATTGTGTAAGTAAATGAATCGGATATAGTGTCCACTCTTCACCACAAGGGACTAGTTCACTATAATCCTTTTATATATTTCACAAAGAGACGATAGGAAAAATATTAAAACACAGTTACCATGGCACGACTCATTTTCACATTGAATCTGTGTGTAAGTCGGTAAGTGAAACGTCGACCTCTCCAGAAGTGTTGAGTGCCGATGTGCAGAGAAACTCCCTAGAAGCCAGGAAGTATGTCGCTCCGTGTTACTCAGATGAAACAAAGATGGCGTCACGTAGCGTGACCTTGCGTAATGACATGTAAAAGGTCACGCCGTACACGCACTCTGATGTTGAAATCCCTATGACGGAAAGCGGCTAGAACCTTACTGCCAGTAGAGTGACGAAGATTCGAATGCTGGTGGTGAAGAATCTTTGCTTTGTAATGGCTCCCCGATTTGAATAATACCTTCAACGGTTGCAAAGTAGCCAGGTGAGTCGTTCAGCAGAGCGAAACAGAATCCAAATACCATGCCACGATAAACACTCCGCAATGAAGCAATATTCCTTTCGTAAAGTAGAAATCCTTCTTGATAAGGATGATCCAATGTAGATAAAGTATTTCCTCGAAGAATTAAAATAGTAGAAAATGTCGAAAAAATTGTGGGTTCTTGAATGGTGTCTCAACAGCAACTCGTCGCCAAAATTGTTGAGTAATGGACACGCAAAAGTAGTTGAAATTATCCAAGATTTATTCCACAAGTTGAAACACCACAAGGAGCTCGGCACCTCCAACGCTTCTCCTCAGCAGGTCATGTCAGTAATGCCTGTTGCTAAGGAAAAACGTTCAGAGAACCAAACTTACCAATTGAATGAATACAATACACACGAGAAAATGACAAGAATTAAAATGAAATGCACAACAATTTCTTTTTTTTTTCTCCAACAGCCCAACTTTCCTGATGTCCTGCTGCGCCCTGGAGAAGAATACAACCACACAACATGGTTCAAATTTTCAGCTGCTTGAGAAGGTTCATCTCTGAGCTTCCATCCCTGGGCTGTGGCACATTAACTCTTTGCTTTGAGGGATAGTCTTGGTGACCGCTCCATGTGCAACTTTTTTTGGCGGTGGTGGGTGCTGGCACCATTAATAGCACACTGTTCCTCGAGATATTGATTCTGTCCTCGCTCTATGTGCTGTTAAAAAATCAGCTGAAAACCTTTTTCAACCCCTCAACAACAGTGTAATCGGGTTCGATCATTAACATCTGTAACATATTGATTTTTGTTTGTTAACAAGTGTACAAATAATAAGTATGTTCACAAATTAATTTCTGTAGTTTTTTGTAATACTGTACTTTTATGGTTCTTTTGAACCGAAATAAAGTTCTAATGATGATGATTGCTGTAGTAAAAAGGCCATTTCCACATCATTGTAAGGGTATAGCCTAACTAACTTGAGAAAGTCCTTGTTACAATCACTTTACTGAGGAAAGGTACTCAGAGGGCATATTTTCTCCACGGATTCAACCCATTCTGCTCTGCTTTTGGTTAAATAGTCTGTTTTTAGTTTCTATGTGTGAAAAGCTCTATAGCAAAAACACCACATACAGATCTGCTGAGTTTGCACTCTTTGATGGGGGCATCATGGTCTACTTGATCCATGAACCCCTCTCCAAACTCAACGGTCATAATAAGAAGCATATTACCCTCTGTACCTCTACACATAGGCTATTTCTGTATATGTTATGCGCCTTTCTCCTATCATGTCTCAACCTACCTCCCTGGTGCAAACTTTGCAATATGGCCCAGACTGGAATGTGTGCTTTTTTTTTTACCACGGACTGCAGTCTTCAGTATGAATAAGGGTTATGACAATAACGGTGATGGCACTTTTCCTCTGGCCAGTTTAACTATGCATTAAATCGTAGTCAAATTAATTTAATTTAAAACTATGCTTCAGATGAGGAGATACATATAGGCACTCCTCTCAGTTAATCAGTGTGGCTGCCAACATGTCTGGGAAATTCTGATCTGTGTAAAGAACATTTTTATGTTGTGTAACTGGTGATTCAGTTGTGCTAACCATTTTGAATAAACATTGTAATTAAAAGATACCCGATAAAAGAGTGATCAAATAAAGCTGCATTGATCTCATAGATAGAACATTGTGATTCTGACTAATTAGTTTGGCTGTTGAAATTGATTTCCTTGTTAATTTTTGCCATTATGTTGTATTGTCTTCTTTTATTGCGTTTATGAACACGTCACTAGACAGGTTGAACGCCAATTAAAAAACTTGCAAGCAAGAAACATTTGTGAGCAATTCAAATGAAGTAAATTAAATTGAGGTGAAAAATGGAAACAAAGTATTTTGGACTATGCCAGTTTGTTACGCCTCCTTCCAAACAGATGTGTGGATTACAAACTTGCTGAATTTTAAAAATGTTATGGCTAATAGAAGGTGCAAGGTCCCTTAAGTTTAGCTTTCCAATCACCTAACAGAATCGAGCAAATGTCATCATCACCTTAGTTGTTTATTGTTCAGAAGCCATTACAATTCAAAAAGCAAAACGTTGCATATAGATAGATATGAATAACAAGTTACTAAGAAAAAGATCATTGAAATGCATAAAACCCAATTAATTTTAAAATTAGATTAAAAAAAATCTAAAGTCTCATCACTGCTCAAGAAAGCAGCGTTTAAAAACAGTAGAAAATGAATTGATGAACCTGGACAACAGTTAAGGCCCAGCTACCCACCTCAGTCTCTACACATAACACTGGGTTCAGCCCATGGCTTAGTTTAATTTATATTTCCCACATTAGAGTCAGACCCCACTGCTTCTCAGTCTAAATGCTCGCCACAAGAGCTTGATCACCAGGTACTGATTTGTTCTCGGTACTCTGTAAAGAAGAGACAAGCTGGTTGTACTGTCCCTATCCTTCAATCACAGACTAGCAGAGCCATCCTTCTCCTTCTGTGATTTTTGTTGTAGGGACAAAAATAAAAAAAATACATATGTGCACTATAGTTTCTAGTGACGGCCGGTAAGTTTAGGAGAGAGGGGGGGCGGAAGGGATACACACATACACATACAGACTCACAGCCATGAATTTGCATGCACACACACCCATTCACAACACTCATTACCATACATTCATGCATACATGCACGCACCAAACATTAATTAAAACAAAACACACACACTTACCAGCAGCTCTGCCTCGGAGGTCCCAAGAGGCTTCCAATGAGGGAAGGCAGCAGTCTCAACGTCATCACAGAGTGGGACGGGGTCAGTGAGACTGCTGACCCCACCCCAGGCTGTGATGAAGTGTCACTGATTGACACTCGACCCTGGGCGCTTCAGGGCTTAAAACTGAAGTGCCCAGGTGCGAGGCAATCAGTGACGCTACCCCTCGTCATGGAGGGAAGGGCCTTAGGGACCTTTACTGAGCTGAGGAGGTCACCCCCACAGGAGCTGTGAATTCCTCAGCCCAGCAAAGTTCAGCTCAGGCAGCCAGGAGCCTGCGCACTTAGCGCATGTCTGGCTCCTGGCTGCCTAACCTGAAAATGAACAGTGTCTGTCAGGTTGACTTTTTCTCAGCCTAACAGACACTGTTCGTGTGGGGCATACGGGAGGGGGGAGGGGGCATGGCCCCTCAGTCCCAACGGACCAGCCGCGGCTGATGATAATAACTTGATATTATTATCATTTTATTTTTTCCTGCTGCGGCAGCTTTGTGGGGCGGGGCTGGGCTGATGTGCTCACAGATCAGGGGGAGAAGTGGTTGGCACTCTGTAAGTGTGCATGAATGTTTGGCCGGCCGTCTTCGGCTGGCTAAACAGTCATGCCCACTTTGCATGTTCTCCACCAGGCTGTATTACAGCCTGGGTGGAGTACATGTCCAGGATCCCAGTCCCCGTCAGCGCTCAGACCAATCACAACGCTGCATTGCAGCGTTGTGATTGGCTTAGGGGAGCCTGGGTGATTCGTGTCACGGCCAGAGAGATGATGGAGGCGATACGGGGCAAGGAGGTAAGTTTCTTTTTCTTTACCCCCCTCCCCCCAACCTCCGCCCTGCCATCCCCGATCCGTGCCAGCCGCCACTGATTATCATTTTATTTTTCCTTTATTTACACTGTGAAAAGCATTGACCTTGGTATACAAAATGGTGGGGGTTCCTTCTCCTTTGGGAGTTCAAAGCACATCAAGTAGGGGTATGTCGAAGCAAATTAACCAGGGCTATTTAGTGAAGTAAAGCGAGGAAGTGAACTCAGAATAATGCAATTGCCTGTAAGTAATTGAAGCAATCACAGCGCTGGATTCACAAAGGTAAACTTGCACTTTTGTGTACGTTTACTATCTTTTTGGTATTCGCAAACTACAAGTTTAATTTTACTCCTAGTAATTTTACAACCGTGGAGACTCCACAGACAGAGCTGAGAACTTTGCACATAAAAAGACAGGTCAGGCCTATCTTTTTATGTGCAAAGGCTTCGCCCAAAGTACGTAGTCTCCACAGTCGTAAAATTACTTTTAGTAAACTTAAACTTGTATTTTGTGATGGAGGACGGATAACTGCACCTCAGTCGCTTAACAAAATCATCAAATATTTTTCCCCATTGGTCATATGGACCTTTGATAGACGATTTGAAGCGTAATAAGGGATCTAGCATCAGTAATACATTTCCAGTTCTGTGAAGTCAATGTGATCTCACAATAAAGACCGAAGAGCAAATAATTCAACCATGAAGGTTTATTTTAGAACATTAATCCAGCCGGTATATATGTAAAGTAAGAACAAGTTCAGAAGGTATAACAGCAAGTATGAAGACTAAAATGTGCCAGTAAATTAAGCCATAATGAGATGAGATACAATCTAGTAACAGCCACAATGCAAAGAAAACTGATTGATACGATCAGGTGTTCCATAAAGAAAGTTTCCCTTTGTAATCTAAACATGTGTTAAGACAAATTCTGAAACATATTTCTATAGGGGAGTATAGAAGGTGTCAGCGTAAGGTCAAACTTCAGTGGAAGTTCAGAGAATTAGGAATAGTGCTCAGCATAAAGCTTTACACTCAGAGAAGCCCAGCAGAGAGAGAGTGATTTGTTCCCTCTCAAAGTCAGGATGAAGTCTGCCTAACTAACTATGAAACGCCAATCAAAAGTCCAACTAATAATTGCCAGAACATCCATATCTCATGCCCACTACTGAGAACCAATTGTGTACCAACATTTGAGGGGAGTCAACATACTCCTTAAGTTCCCATCTCCTCACGGTCAGGAGGCCTTGGATGTTTCATCCCACCGGTACACCATGAACAGAAGGCTTTCTCTCCCTATCACCACTCCACTTTCGTTCCTAACTTTCTCCGCCCAGACCTCACTATCAGCAGTCTAATGCACACAATAAGCCTTTCTCTAGCTACCAAGAAACATAATATCACACCTGCAAAGGAGAGAAAGCAGCATGCTTGCAATGTGAAAGCAAACAATTTACGCTAAGGCCTAATGTCAGGCTAAGTTAACACAAGAAACAAAATGGATACACGTTACAGCATTATAAATCAGTGAAAGCAAGCAATCATTATCCAATTGAGTGAGTATGCAACAAACATGATTACATCATTCTATTGATCCACTTAATACTCTTATATGTAAACTCTTGTAGGTGCAATGGTTACATTACTATTAATTAATTTAATTGTACTACACATGTTAATGAAGTTAAAACACACACTGAATATAAATGTCATATATGAGTGCATAAATGTATATACATGATGTAAATAGGGTGGAGCCTACATTACGCTGCTTAATTTGTGAATACCCAAAAAATTGTAATCTTACACAAAAGTGTAAGTTTACCTTTGTGAATCGGGCCCAGAGTGCCATGTACTGCCCACAAACAGTAGACTAAGTTCGTAACCTCTAAGTTTGTAGAGAAGCAGGAACTTCAAAGCAGTGTTCTTTTTTTTTTTTTTACGGAGTTTTATAGAGCGCGAACTTGACCCGATTCGGGTATCAGAGGGCTTTACACGAGCAGCCGTTGCGTTACATGAGGACACATTCATTTTTGTTAGGCACAGGGAGATTAAGTGGCTTGCCCAGAATCACAGGATGTTGTGCGTTCCTGCCGAGACTCGAACCTGGTTCCCCAGCTCCGAGGTCGACTGCCCTAGCTGTTAGGCCAACTCCTCTCCCCAAACTTCAGTGAGAGGCCTTTGAACTGCACAAGTCTTTACTGCTTGTTCCTTTATTGCTTCAGCTGGGCACACAAGCACATATCTCTACAAGGAAGTATATCTCATGCCCATCCTAAAAAACCTCTAATCTGCTACAGAATAATTTGTTTAAGAATAGAAATATTTGATGGGCAATATAGGTTCACTTCATGCACTAAGGGGAGGCTTGCCCCACAACGAATGCATATGTGGGCACTCTCAAGCTGAATTGAACACTTCAGTCTTTTTTCATGTGCAGTGTTTAACATCTGTTTGGTGTTAGCATATTTTTCTGTGCAGTTGTTGGTGCAACCTTATACTAATATGAAGTGTTAAACCTTGAAAAATAAGAAAATTTCTGTGCAAATGTTCGTGAACTACCTTTCGGCTGTGTTGGGTCAATGTTCCCATTGGTGGTATGTAAAAACATTACGTGGGATACTGGATTTATGTAAAAAGTGATGACCATAATGTTGGTAACAATACATTGTGTCATAATCAGATGTGTCCTCTAACATTTCAATGCTTGGAAATGCAGCGGATTGTTCTAAATCAGACAACATACTATTTACAGTTTCAAAATCCCAATCGTCAGAAAATGTACTGGAGGTAATGATATCATTTAAAGAAATTTTGAATACATAAGGTATTTTCAAAAGTTCTGAAGGACCAAACACATCATATGAAACTCTGTCCCAAACTATACCATCAGGAATTGGAACGGCTGTAATGTTCACGAAGGACATGTCTCTTTGTTCATGATGGATGAGGTGTGAGGTTTCAGGACCAAGTTCACATTTGATACTGCGGAGCGTTCTGGGAGATAGTTTTCATTCATGAGTAAGCAAAAGACAGTCCCTAGGCCAATCCAGAATAGGAAAAACAGTATTCCAGTTATTATCCAGAGCTGTAGCCATGGTGAAACTAGGTAAGTCTTTTTCAGAAAAATGTAGAAATCATGAAGTTGTTGCTTACGGGAAACTGGAGCTGGCGTTGTCTCAGGTTCACTAGGATCAAGAGAGAAGGTATCAAAATCGATGCAGTAGTCAGATGCAGTTCAATCTATTTTTGGCAGCTCAGCAGGTTTTGTTGAACTGGCATACGTCTCTTTTAGAGGCATATTGATGTAGATATCGGTGGTATGCCGATTTGATATTAGTCTTTCATTTGTGTTTTGATGTTCTGTTTCAACAGGAAAAAGTTCCATTTCATTGTTGGAAAGTCCATTACTTTGTATTGGTGACTCTTCAAAAGTTATGAGTCTATCTGTCTGAACTTCCTGTATGGTAGCGAGAGGAGAGTGTCGGCTACCCAGGAGTCTACAAGGCCTACTATTCAGTATCGGCCACATAGTGTGGTTTGATCAGATCGATGGAGACAAATCTCTTTTCTTTTTTGCCGGCAAGAAAGCGAAAGAAGTACTGTTCTTGTTCCTTCGACAGCCAGGACAGGTACAGGCCTTCTGTAGGATGGCCCAAATTCTTTCTTTCCACAATCTTTTCTCTGACCAGATCCCCGACTTTTGGGATCTAGGCAGGTCTTGCTGTGACTGATTTGACTTCCCCAGTGGCGGTGCATTTTACTTGCACGTTGCTTTGTAGTGTCCGTAATTCATTAGGATCCTGTAAAACAGCCAAAAGTTTATTGATGTCAAATGTTTTTTTATCCGCCACTCTGCTTTCATAATCGAGATCAGGTTCCCACATTCTCGTCCCGACTTCGTAAGAAGTGACACCTCCTAGGGAACATCTTGGCATATTGTTGAGAGCCCTCTGGACCCCGTATAAGTGATTGCCCCAACTACCACCCGAACCTAATACCCTTGCTGTTAAAGATTGCTTTAAGTCCCGGTTTTTCCTCTCCACGACCAAATTTACCTCGGGATGGTACGGAGAGGAGTACCGCAGTGCAACACCCAAACTTCCTATTGCTTCCTTGTAAGCCCTAGAGCTAAACACATGGCCGCGGTCAGAATGTAATGTGCCAACTGCGTATGTCCCTATAGAGACTCGCAAATCTTTTATAACAGTTTGAGCATCAGCCAAGCGCTGAGGCCAAACCCACAGGAATCTAGAGCATGAATCCACTGCCACCAAGATATACTTGTAAGCCCATCTGATTGTAGGGGGCCGCTGTATTCCAAATAGAAACAGGCGAGTGGTCTGTCTGATATTAGTAATGGTGTCTGTACTGGACGTGCTACGGTGGAAGCCTCCATCTGCTGGCAGATGTCGCAATTCAGGACAAAATTCTTTGTCTGTTTAGTTAATCCTGGCCACCAATATCGTTGTTTCAGTAAAGAAACTGTCGCTGTAACTCTTGCGTGTGCAGAACTTAGACCCTCGTGTGCAGCTAGAATTGAACCTAATCTGCAATCCATGTTTGGTATTACTCTATCCCCCACTCCTGGGATATGAGCAAACTGAATATTTTTTGCATCTAACTTGTAGGAGTACTTGAGTGGAAAACCTTTCGGTAAGGCTGCGCTGTTTTTGCGTGAAGCAATGACAGCTACCATTATCTGTCTGTCTATTCTTGTGCTAGAACGAGTGATTGCAGCTATGGCAGCAGTTCGTTCTGCCCCTTTTGCGGCTTCATCAGCCAATGAATTGCCTTCAACGTGAACGCCATCACGTTGATGACTCAGCGTGTGTATCACGTGAGCTCTCAGTAGTTCATTTTTCAACTCAGCTACCTGTTCCCAAAGTAATTTATGCTTAATTGTGCAACCTTTTGAGTCTTTAAACCTATTTTGGCCTCAGTAGTGAAGATATTGATTGTATGACTGGACACAGTAAAAAGAAACACACAATCCGTGTGGGAAATTCTCGATCTGTATTTATTAGTGCCAGTAACAGGGCTTTTAATTCTGCCAGCTGTGCCGTGCAGTCTACTAGAGAATGTGTCTTCATACTGCTAGGATGGAACTTCCCTTCCTGCATACGACCCTTCACAATTGCACATGCGGCGCTGTATTGTTGTTTACTACCTATGGCCGGCTGAGCAGAACCGTCAGTGTAAATAATGTATTCATACTGATATTGAGGCATTATTTCATTCGTGAGAGGATATTCTTGTTCGTATTGCAGGAATGCTTGTGTTGTTAGTGTAGAGTCAATAATCTACATCTGTTCCAGTGAGAGAATTAGCCCATTTTATCCATCTTGGATGTAAAGCTTTAGCATTTGGAATGCTTGCCTTTGTAACAGCTTCTAAGGCTGGTACCGGAGTTACGACAATTATTCGTTTCCCCTGAGCCAGTGCTCTCTCTCACCACAGCAGTCTGTACTGCTGTCAGAATTTTTTCTGTAGAAGCTAAACACATTTCAGCGTTTGTGTACAAGTGTGATTTGTATGCTATGGGTACTGTTTCGCCTTCATCGAAGATTAGGTAAGTATACCCAGATTGACCTGCTATAACACGGATCACCAAATTTGTGGTGTTTACACGTGTGTGTAGGTGTTTGGAAGCTATCATGTCAGCTTGTAGGGAACGAAGGATATCTGTGTGTTCCTGTGTCCAATACCTAACTGAAAAATCAGATCTTATTAGGTCGTAGAAAGGTTTTACTTTTTCTGCGTAATCCAAAATGTATGTTCTGCCAAAATTCAATAATCCCAATATGGATTGTACATTTTTCAACGATTTAGGAGGTTAGAGCAGCGCACACTTCTCTAAAAAGTGAGCTGCCAGGCTTATCCCTTCATGTGAAAGCTCATATCCCAAAAATAAGACGTTGAGGTGGGCTATTTTCGATTTTTTTTAAATTACATTTGTAGCCCTCAGAGGCAAACCCCAAAATGATGTTTTTCACCCTGGTCAAGTGATCCTTTAATCATCATCCGTCAGATAAATATCATCTACATAGGACAATGCCTCTTCATCCAAATTCTGAAGTAACTCTGTTACCCTAGCTGAGAACAACCCAGGGCTATTCTCAATCAATCAATCACAGAATTTGTAAAGCGCACTACTTACCCGCGAGGGTCTCAAGTCGCTGGGGAGAAAAAAAGGGGGGGGGTGCTGCTACTGGTCGAACAACCAGGTCTTGAGTAGCCTCCTGAAGGTCAGCAGGTCTTGGGTCTGTCGTAGGCTTAGTGGAAGGGTGTTCCAGGTCTTGGCGGCGAGGTGGGAGAAGGATCTGCCGCCGGTGGTAGTTCTTCGAATGCGAGGGACGGTGGCGAGGGAGAGGTCGGCGGAGCGGAGTTGGCGGTTGGGGACGTAGAAGAGGAGTCGTCTGTTGAGGTAGGCTGGGCCAGTCTTGTGGAGTGCCTTGTGTGCGTGGATGAGGAGTTTGAAGGAGATTCTCCTGTCGACGGGGAGCCAGTGCAGGTTCCTCAGGTGGGGGTGATGTGGCTGTGGCGTGGTACATCGAGGATCAGGCGTGCGGAGGCATTTTGTATGCGTTGCAGTCGCTTGATGAGCTTGGCCGGGGCTCCCGCGTAGAGGGCGTTCCCATAGTCAAGTCTGCTACTGACGAGGGCCTGGGTGACTGTTCTTCTTGTATCTGTCGGGATCCACCTGTAGATCTTGCGAAGCATGCAGAGGGTGTTGAAGCAGGAGGAGGAGACTGCGTTGACTTGCTTGGCCATGGAGAGCGTTGAGTCGAGGATGATTCCCAGGTTGCGTGCGTGGTCGGTGGGTGTCGGGGCTGCTCCTAGCGTCGTTGGCCACCAGGAGTCGTCCCAGGCTGAGGGGTTGGAGCCGAGGATGAGGACCTCTGTCTTCTCCGTGTTCAGTTTTAGTCGGCTGATCTTCATCCAATCGGCGACGGCCTTCATTCCTTCATGGAGGTTGGATTTGGCAGCGAGGGGGTCCTTGGTGAGGGAGAGGATCAGTTGAGTGTCGTCAGCATAGGAGATTATGTTGAGGTCGTGCTGTCTGGCGATGCGTGCGAGCGGGGCCATGTAGATGTTGAACAGTGTTGGGCTGAGGGACGATCCCTGGGGTACGCCGCAGATGATCTCGGAGACTTCGGATCGGAATGGTGGGAGGCGGACTCTCTGGGTTCTGCCGGCGAGGAAGGAGGTGGCCCATTCCAGGGCCTTGTCTCGGATCCCTGCGTCGTGGAGGCGTGCGCGTAGAGTGCGGTGGCAGACAGTGTCGAAGGCGGCGGAGAGGTCCAGCAGGATGAGGGCTGCGGTCTCACCGTTGTCCAGCAGGATCCTGATGTCGTCGGTGGCGGCGATGAGGGCAGTCTCAGTGCTGTGGTTGCTGCGGAACCCCGATTGGGATGGGCCCAGGATGCTGTTTTCTTCGAGGTATCGGGTTAGCTGTTTGTTGACGATCTTCTCGATGACCTTGGCTGGGAACGGAAGCAGGGAGATGGGCCGGAAGTTCTTGAGGTCTCTCGGGTCCGCCTTGGGTTTTTTGAGTAGGGCGTTGATCTCTGCTTGTTTTCAGCTCTCTGGGAAGGTCGCGGTCTTGAAGGAGAGATTGATGACGTTGCACAGGTGGGGTGCGATGGAGCTGCTGGCTTTGTTGAAGATGTGGTGCGGGAAAGGGTCTGACGGGGAGCCGGAGTGTATTGTGCTCATGGTCTTGATGGTGTCATCGATGTTCACGCTGGCCCAGGCTGGCAGGGGGTCGTGGTCGATGGTGTGCGGCGGGTCTGGTGCATCGATCTTAGTTGGGGCTGTCTGGGTGTTGAAGCTGTCGTGGATGTCGGCGATCTTGCGGTGGAAGAAGGTGGCGAGGGAATCGCACAGGGGTTGCGACGGCGGGATGTCGTTGGTGTTGGAGCTGGGGTTGGAGAGTTCCTTCACGATGTTGAAAAGCTCCTTGCTGTTGTGTGCGTTGTTGTCGAGGTGGTCTTTGAAGGAGATTCTCTTGGCGGACTTGATTCTTATACCCTTGGGGGAGTCGACAAAATTGACGCTATCAACCAAGCGCTGAGAATGCTGTTAAATATCTGCTTTCAGGCGCTGTATTTTGGCAGAAAAATCCATTTGAAATATCTAGTGTTTTGTATTTTTTCCGCACAATGTTATTTATTAATGCGGCACTGTGAGCATTCTGTACTGCAAATGTTTTAGTGCATGTGTTCAGATGTCTGTAGTCTAAAACTAGACGGTATGAATTAGCGGGTTTCATTACAGGAAACAGGATTATTCATTGAAGAGGTGCAAGTTTCAATTACACCATCGTATTCAAATTGATCTAAGATCTTCCTGACTTGTTTTTTCGCTTCTTGTTTTATTGGGTACTGTCTCTGTGGAGTTGGAGTAGTTTTTACTGGGATTACATGGTGAGGTGACTCAGCATCCCACCCAACATGGTTGCGATATAATGCTGGAGCAAGTGCTATCGCCCACTCGTGCGCGTATGTATGTTTTAAGTATACTGGAACGAGGTCGGAAAAAGCCGGTAAAATTACCGTTTCTCCCTTTGGGCACTCCATAACAATTTCAGGCAGCCAATCTTTTTCAGCCAAATGGATGTCATATCCATAAGTCAGGTTCTCCCAAAAGAGACCTTTAATTTTTCTGGGTTTGTCCCCCTCTATTTGCAGTGTTATTTCATGTAACTTATGTGGGACACTTACCCTCGTATCAGGTGTCTCCACCGTGATATGTTCATTCAACTCCGCTGTCACCAGAAATTCCATCAGGTTCTGGCGAGCTATTGTTACTTCTGCTGAGCTGTCTAGCATTGTTAGAGCCCATTCCCCATTCAGAAGTTGAGTCCTCAGAATACTGGGCATGTCTAACTTTAAGAACTGCTACTTTCTTCTTTTTAAATTGAGGTTTTGATTTTGGTTTCTCTTCTTTTTTGGAAGTATAGTCTGAAGCACGCTACGTGTCTCTGGACTTTGTACCCTCTTCTTGTCTGTGTTCTGACCGTCCTTCCCTCTTGGAGTTTTTTGATGAACCCTGAAAGGAACGAGAGGAAAGTGAATCAGTATCCTGATACCTGTCAGGTTTTTTAATGTTATCACGATTCCTAAGGTTGTTATCCCATTTCTTTTTGGAAGAATCGGGTGCTTGCTTGTTGTTGTCTTTATCAGGACCACTCATGAGTTGAGGACAGTGTTCATCTGGTGTTTCATCTTTAGTATAAGAATGAAACCAGATGAACACTGCCCGTATGAGGACATTGAAATTCCGCTCACCTACCAGGAGTACATAAACTGGTTTAAATTACCACAAGCAGATGCTTGTGGTAATTTAACCCATGAATAGAATACCTCTGTTCTGTATGATTCGTGTGCCTCAATCACAAATGTGACTGTCCTACCCCTAGCTGTGACTCCATAGTCTGCTAGTTTTAAAGTAAGGGCAGTTCTAACATTTTCTGAAATGTTTATTTCATCTTGTTCTTCCTCCCTTGCTGCAGCCGCACGTTGTGCTGGCGCAGCGGCGTCTTCGTCAGCCATTATTTGAGAAAATGAAATTTCAAGAAAACTGAGATAAGGTTTTATGCACAACAGGGAACTGTTTGTCCTTCAAGCTTGATAAACCTACAGCCAATACGTAGGATATGCCTACTCAGCTGTGGCGGATTGTTCCCTTCCCACTCCAGACATCTCTGGAAAAATGTGAGTAGGGGTCTCTGAGAATAGCACGACTGAACTACTCAGATTTGACCGTTAAATAGGTACCAAACCAACGTTGTTGGCGCCATGTCCTGTAGTTCCTATAAACCTATATAGGATCTGCACGTTTAGACAACATAGAATGTGGGATTGGTGTCCAGACTGATTCCAGACACCCTTACCGGGTATGTTTGCCTGTATACCAGCTAGCTCACAGTGCCACTAGAAACCCCTCTTACCAAGGAGAGAAGAGTTCTTGGCAACTATCGAACATGACAACTCTGTCCCATCAGGGATCGTGGAAACAGTACAGTACTTTTCGCTCAGTCACTTGTGCTCACTTTGTCTCAGAGAGAAACACAGAATAAACGGTGAGGACGTTTTCAATAAGCATTTATTGAACCAGCGTCATTCTAGAGTAAAATAGGTGTGCTGAAACAACCATAAGACAGAAACAGAAACAATGATTATAAGCACTAACAGAGTAAAAGGATGGTAGATCCCTACCATCGTGCTAAAACAATGAATACAAGTATATAAAATACATGACAATAATAAATGCGTACTCCTACGATGCGACCCTAACTAGATGTACCTAAGTGTAGCTAGCATGTATGTAGGTGTAGAGCCAAGAATCCCTCTAGGATAAAGCCAGTCCCGTTACCTGAAGTGAGAGACTGTGGGACCCCGTCCTGGTCTCGAGATGGACACCCCGCAAGGGATGTCAGACCACTGCGAGCTGGAGTGTCTGCATGCAGGAACCTCAGCGTCTTGTGTCAGCATGGAAGTCCTTTTTCTCCTCTCCCTGCCTCAGCACAGATATGGTGTTTATATACCCAAAGTGGTACCCTCAGGGGATCTACCTTGCTGTGTCATGTCGGACTAGGATGACGGAAGGAATGACCTTTATACATAGTTATTATGCAGGAGAAGATAGTCCTGCTGAGATTCCAAGAATCCTCATGCATAATGAATGAGGCTAGTTTTCGGAAAACCCCATATCATTTAAGCAGTACCGTAACTAGGTAAAAGGTCAGTATTAAGAACCGTGTTGCAGTGTAATGTCGGGAAATATAGGTTAAAGGTCTGGTTACTACCTGAGCCTATATCTGGCACCTGTATGAAACATAACAGTGTTTAACATGCTTATAAACAGTCCCAGTTTGCATAGATATTAAAGATGTGAATGCAGCATGATACCACAATTTGCCTGAGATCACACCATTAAGTCTATTTAGTCTAACAGAGAAAACCTTGATTACATCCTGCTTCAGAAGTCAATAATTAGCCATCATTTTTAGCTAGAAACAGAATTATGGCACTTGGTATATTCCCGGACTATAGAATTACAGACTATTATTAAATTAATTGCAAATAGGACAATTACTGGTCGAAGGCTGTTTTAAGTGCTTTAATTGCTCATTGAAATTAACCTTTTCCAGTGTCCTTACAGGCAGCTAGCAGTGTCAACGGAGGAAAAGGGTAGTGGCATGCCATGAAAAGGTTTGGGCACTTGCACTTTGTTATCTGATAGAGACTTCTAGCTACAGATTCCTTTACTTTGAATTTCCCAGGCGTCAGGCTGGATCTGGAAACGTTTGCTCGAGCAATACCCCTTCTGCGCATTGTCAGGTGGCTCCATTCGGCTCCGCGTGACATTGTCGGCGTTGGTAGCGTCGGTTCTGACGTCGCGGTCACCTATATAGGCATCACCCAGGCACGTGGATGTCAGTTCTTTTCTTTCCGCACAAGTGATTCGCCGATCCAGGAAGAGCTACCCCTCTGTCGCTTTTTGACAGGCCTTTTTTCAACTTTTTGTCGACTTCGGAAAAAAAATCAGCATCGTGTGCAAGAGCATTGTGTGCCAGGATGTCTTTGAGGAAGACAGGGTTCAAACCATGCAGTGCCTGTCACCGCATGATGTCGGTTACCGACCCCCACCTCATCTGTCTCTGGTGTCTCGAGCGCGACCACGATTCAAAGTCGTGCTCGGACTGTTGGGCTATGGCTCCGAAGGCCTTGCGGGAGCAGGCTATGAAGCTCCTTGCGGCTCGACAGTCGACACCATCCAGCGAGACTCCACGGAGGTCCCGGTCCCGATCAAAAAAGAGGAGGTTGCAGGATCGCTCCCGGAGCCCCAAATCCTCTTTGTCCCACGCAAGGTCATCGGGACACTCAGGGAAGAGGCACAAGAAGAAGTCCAAGCAGACTTCATCTTCACCTTGACTGTCGTCCGTTGACGAATGAGGTAAGGAACATCGACTCTCTAGGCATGGTTCTGCAGAGCCGGAGCCAGGGTCGACTTCATTCCTCCGTCCCTTTCCGGGAGCCGGAGCGACCCCTGCTCAAAATAAAGAATTTTACAAGGCCATGTGCTGCGTTTTTGAGTGGGCCGACCCCTCTGGTGACCCCTTGGGTCCCGCGGGGTCAGAAAGGGTCCCACTGGATTAGACCCCGTCGGCTCTGGCAACGACACCAGTGGGGCCTCAAGGATCCGATCCGGGACGACGTCGGTCGTGCCAGTGCGACCTCCCCCGGTGACGGACCCGAAGTCAATGCCTTTGGTGCTGCCGGTGCCCACCGGCAGTGCCAGCCCCTTCCTCGTCCCCGACACGGAACCAGAACGGTATCGCTCAACTCCGATTCCGACGCCGATTGAACCCAGGGGTTCTATGTTGTCGCCTGACACTTTGAATATGTTTTAGGCATGGGAGGGGTCTTTGGACCCCTTTGGAACACCAGGATGTCTCTGCAGAGCAGATGGACTGGTATGGGGAACTTGGGGAGGCCAGTGGCCTGGACACTTTCCCAGATACTGGCATGCTCTCTACACGAACTGTGGAAACAGAGGAGGGGGAATCTTATGCCATAGTGGTTAAGAGGGCAGCCGAGGTCCTCGGACTAGAGTTGCCCTCCTTGCAGGTCAGGACTAATCTCCTGACTGAAGTGCTTCAACCTGGAGCTTCCACCTCTGAACCCCTTTTGCCCTTCAATGAGGCACTAACTGATGTCCTAGACACATGGTCCAAGCCTAGCACAGGGTCTCCTGTGAATAGGACAATTGCACGCCGCCATCGCCCAGCTCCGCGCAACCCAAAGTTCCTCAGTCAGCACCCAACCCCTGAAAGCTTGGTGGTGCAGCCTTCTACATCCCAGGGCATGTTCTCTTCCTCCCCTCTGGATCTGGAATCCGAGAGGCTGGATTCAATTGGGAAGATGTTTTCTTCCTCCTGCCTGGCATTGCGGCTGGTGAATACTGCATGCTTATTGGGACGTTTCTCCCACTCCCTCTGGGAGAAGGTTGCGCAAGTGCTGCCACAAGTCCCAGAGGAGGCCCGGGCTTTGCTCTCTCAGGCGGTTAAAGACGGGAGAGATGCAGCAAAATTACCCATAAGGTGTGGCCTTGACACGACTGATTCGCTGGGCAGATCGATTTCTTCAACAGTGGCCTTGAGGCTCCATGCCTGGCTTAGGACAAGTGGCTTCTTGGGCGATGTCCAGGCAAATTTGATGGACATGCTCTTTGATGGATCCCAGCTTTTTTGGGGAGAAGGCAGACTAATCTGACTGAAGTGCTTCAACCTGGGGCTTCCACCTCTGAACCCCTTTTGCCCTTCAATGAGGCACTAACTGATGTCCTTCTAGACACGTGGTCCAAGCCTAGCACAGGGTCTTCTGTGAATAGGACGATTGCACGCCGCCATCACCCAGCTCCGCGCAACCCAAAGTTCCTCAGCCAGCACCCAACCCCTGAAAGCTTGGTGGTGCAGGCTTCTACATCCCAGGGCGTGTTCTCCTCCTCCCCTCTGGATAGGGAATCTGAGAGGCTGAATTCAATTGGGAAGATGTTTTCTTCCTCCTGCCTGGCATTGTGGTCGGTGAATACTGTATGCTTATTGGGACGTTTCTCCCACTACCTCTGGGAGACGGTTGCGCAAGTGCTGCCACAAGTCCCAGAGGAGGCCCAGGCTGTGCTCTCTCAGGCGGTTAAAGATGGGAGAGATGCAGCAAAATTCACCATAAGGTGTGGCCTTGGCACGACTGATTCGCTGGGCAGATCAATTTCTTGGACAGTGGCCTTGAGGCCTGGCTTAGGGCAACTGGTTTCTCAGGCGATGTCCAGGCAAATTTGATGGACTAGCCCTTTGATGGATCCCGTCTTTTTGAGGAGAAGGCAGACTCGGCCCTAGTGAGATCCCTGGGCCTCTCTGCTACACCTCGTGACTAGTCTAGCTTTTGCCTCTTACATGGCAACGGAAGGGGTTTCTAGCCGCGTCAGCCCTATCCCAGCCACCATCCTGTGCAGACTTCCCAAGTTGTGCGAGGGGGTGGACATGGTTCATTTCGACCAAGGAATGGAAGCCAGAAGTCCTCAGCCACCCTGCCTTCGGCAGTTACAGCCTCCAAGCACTCCTAGTCTGACTCTGTAAGACCACACCACTCCAGTTGGTGGGAGAATCCGTCATCATCTCGTCCGCTGGAGGTCCATATCATCGGACAAGTTGGTCTTGCAGATCCTTCAGGAGCGCTATTCCCTGGCTTTCCTTTCTTTTCCTTCTTCCATTCTGCCAAATGAAGAACGGCTGGCGGAGGATAATTTAAAATTTCTTCAAGAGGAACTTACAGCTCTCTTGGCCAAGGGAGCTAAAGAGAGGGTCCGGATTCAGAAGTAGGCAGTGGCTGTTATTCGCGCTACTTTCTGAATCTGAAGAACAAAGGGTTGTGGCCCATTTTAGATCTGCAGACTGTCAGTCTCTTCCTCAAGAAGGAGAAGTTCAAGATGCTTACTCTAGCTCAGGTCTTGTCTGCCATAGACCAAGATTACTGGATGGTAGCGTTGGAACTGCAGGATTCGTATTTTCACATCCTCATTCTGCCGGGCTACAGGTGTTACCTGCGGTTCAAGGTAGGCCACGAGCACTTTCAGTTTACCGTGCTCCCCTTCGGCCTTGCCAGTGCCCCTCGGGTGTTCACCAAGGTGGTGGCGGTGGTCGCAGCTCGTCTGCGCAGGTTAGGGGTGTCGGCCTTCCCCTTTCTCGACAACTGGCTGTTGAAGGCGTCCTTGCCTCAGGCTGTCGTCTCCGACCTTTAGACTATGGCAGACCTCCTGCATTCACTGGGGTTCTCTATAAACGTTCCGAAGTCACACCTGACTCCTTCTCAGATGCTCCCTTTCATCAGAGCTGTTTTGGACTGTGAGAAACTGGCCTTGTATATTATGTACACTTATGTAAGTGGACACCATGCATCAGTCCGGACAACCCTTATGGTGATTTAGGAGGGCTTAGACTACCACAGAAAGCTCTCTAAGTGGTAGCTGTGGAGAGCAGCCTTCAGGCTTAGTCCAGAAGGAATGTACCAGAATGCAATCTTATATGTATATGTTAAGCGAAAACACAATGCACACAATACTTTGCATAGAAATACGGTAAGTAGCACAGAATACACAGTGGACCCCAGGGGGGGACCAAATCATATACTAAGTCAAGACTATGTCGAGAGGATGCAGAAATGCCTAGGACCCAAGAAACCACCCAAGGTGAGTGACTAGGAACCCCACTGAGAGCGTGTGCAGTGTGGGAACACGACCGCGTGCTCCGTACAAATCAACGTGTACACCGTGGTTGGAGTTTTAAAGAAAAAGGACCCTTCCCAGTGGACCCTGAAGAAACCCCGTGGAAGACAGAAGGTTGGAGAGCCACCCCACCCGTGGATACCCTAGTACCCATGTTACCTACACCAGGGAAGCCGGGTGCATAGGTGTGAAGTGGTGTCGGAAACCACCGTTGAACCCAATGGAGGACTTCAGGAAAGTGTTGCTGCTGAAGAAGGAGAAGGTGTCCGGTGGAATCCGAAGGTGGATTCTAGTTGAGAGGTACCTGCAAGCAGAGGGGACAGAGTCTATGTCACTCGGTAACCAGGAGATCTGGAAGATGAATGCACACCAATGTCGGGAGTTGCAGGAGAGTTGACGAGGACCTTGACTCTCCAGCTGTGAGGACCAGGCAACGCTGAGGACAACCAGGAGCTGCGCACGAGCTGTCCCACGTCAGATGTTGAGTGCTGAGGGGTCGGTGTCTGGTGGGAGTACCAACAAGCCTTGGCAAATGCAACCCACGAAGAAGTCGAAGAAGGTGCAATGTCGGGACCAGCAAGGTCCAGGGGAGTCACCACAAGCAGGTCAGTCAGGGCAGGCCCGAGCAATCAGGGGAGCCCAGAAGAAACAAAGGTGACCCTCAAATGGACCCACAGGCTGGAGGCACTGGAGTCGCAAGAGGACCTCAAGCAGCTCACCAAAAGATGGGGTAACCAGGCAGAAGGATCCTACCTTCCTACATGGACACAGTGCAGTTTCGGGCCTATCCTCCAGAGCAGCGAGTCCAGGATATTCAGGTTATGATTCTGATGTTTCATCAGAATCATAACCTGAATATCCTGGCTGTTGAGCCTCATGGCCTCCTGCATCCTGTTGGTAAAGCATGCCAGGTGGCATAGGCGGGCTCTGCAGTGGGACCTGAAGTTCCAGTGGGTACAGCATCGGGGAAATCTCATCGACGTGGTCCAGATCTCGGAAGGAACTGCAAGAGATCTGCAGTAGTGGTTGACGACCCGCGATTGGGTCAATGGCAGACCCCTCTCCCTTCCCGAGCCAGAGCTCACAGTAGTGACAAGTATGTCACTTCTGGGATGGGGCAGCCATCTGGGAGAGATGGAGATCAGGGGACACTGGTCTCCGGCGGAGTCGGGGCTCCACATCAATTTGTTGGAGCTTCGAGCAATTCAATTGGCATTGAAGACTTTTCTTCCCTCTGTCAAGGGGAATTTAGTGCAGGTGTTCATGGACAACACCACCGCCATGTGGTACTGCAACAAGCGGGGGGGTCATGTCCTCTTTGTTGAGTGGCCCGGCGTCTCTGGGCATGGCTGGAACAGCAAGGCATAACTCTGGTGGTTCAACACCTGGCAGGTTCTCTGAACGCCAGGGTGGACGAACTCAGCCATCTGAATGAAACAGTTAGTTATAGATTCCTTACCTTAGAATTACCCCCAGGAGCCAGACTGGATCTGGAAAGTTTTCCGTCAGCAGTACCCCTGCGCGTCGGAAGGTGGCGTCGGTCGACTCCGCGTTCGTTGTCGGCATCGTGGTCGCCGGGATGACGTCGTTGTAGCTACATAGACGCCGCCCTCGCGCGCTCACATCAGTTCTTTCTTTTTCCGCGCCAGCAAGCGCAGATCCGGAGAGAGCGGTACCTCCAGTCACTTTTTGACTGACTTTTTCTCGACTTTTGTCGACTTCGTTTTTTGGATCCATCGACTCCTGTTGCACGAGGGATGCCCGGCTTCAAATCCTGCGGGTCCTGTAACTGACTGATGTCGGTGACGGATCCACACCGCGTGTGCCACTACTGCCTAGAGCGCGACCACGACCCCAAGTCGTGCTCCGACTGCCGGACCATGGCCCCGAAGTCTTTGCAGGAGCAGTCCCGAAAGCTACTCGAGGCCCGGCAGTCGGCTCCGCATCGCTCCAGGTCCCGGTCGCGTAGGAGGTCCAGGGACCGGTCGCGGAGCCAACACCATTCTTCATCTAAGTCTTCGCACTCGGGGTCAGGTAAATCGAAGCACAAGAAGAAGTCAAAGAAGCATCGTCGCTCTTCGACTCCTCCCCGTCTGTTGGCCGACGCGACGAGGGATGCGGGTGGGACCCCTCCCGCGGCTCCGCGTGTGGAGCCCGTAGGGTCGGCTCCGGGTTTCCCCCCCTTCCCGGGACTGGGAGCGACCCCTGCCCAGCTTTGTCAGTTTTACGAAGCAATAAACGCCATCTTTGGGCAGCCCGACTCCGCCGGCACGCCTTCGGGCCCTGCGGACTCAGCTGGGGGTCCTGGGCCTTCGACGCCAGCAGCTCCGGCCCTGGTGCCACAGGGTCCCCTTGGATCCAGGCCTGGATCCGGATCAACGCTGGTCGACCTTGTTACGCCTCTCCTGGTGCCGATTCCACCGGCACCACGTCCGCCACCGGCATCGGCTGTGTCCCCAGCCGACGTCGACCCCGGCCTCCACCTCGACCGACACCGGATCTGGCGCCGACGGGTACTTTTGTGCCCCTGTTCTACCCTGGCTCTTTGAGACCAGATTGGCAGCCAGAGGAGGGTGAGGAGGACTGGGAGGGGTCTGGGGACCCTTTAACCGACCAGTTGGTGTATGGACAGGACTGGAGAGAGGAACTGGGGGAAGCCAGTGGTCTGGATACCTCACCAGACCTTGGCATGTTGTCTTCTCCTACCGTGACTACGGAGGAGGGAGCGTCATATGCAGTGGTGTTGTGTAGGGCGGCCGAGGCTCTCCACCTCGAGCTACCTACGTGGCAGTCAGGACTAACCTCCTGACAGAGGTCCTTCAACCAGCAGCGACCTCTTCCGAGCCCCTGCTGCCATTTAATGAAGCCCTCACGGACATCCTTTTGGGCACTTGGTCCAGGTCCAACACAGGGGCTCCTGTGGACAGGATGATTGCCCGACGCCACCGCCCGGCCCCGGGCGACCCCACTTTCCTCTCCCAACACCCCACCCCTGAGAGCTTGGTGGTCCAAGCCTCCACTTCTAAAGGTGCATTCCCTAACGCACCACCCGATAGGGAATCCAAAAAGCTGGACCACCTTGGGAATAAAATGTTTTCTTCCGCCAGCTTGGGACTGCGGTCGGTAAACACCGCATGTCTGTTGGGCCGTTACACCCACTCTGTGTGGGATACGGTAGCGCAGGTGCTGCCCCAGTGCCCGGAGGAGGCCCGGGCCATGCTCTCCCATGCAGTTGCCGAGGGGAGAGACACAGCAAAGTTTACCATCCGCTGTGGGCTGGATACCGCCGACGCACTTGGCAGGACGATTTCCACGTCAGTAGCCCTTCGACGCTACGCCTGGTTGTGATCGACTGGTTTTTCTGGGGATGTCCAATCCACTCTTATGGAAATGCCCTTTGATGGCCATCACCTTTTCGGCGACAAGGCAGACAACACGCTGGAGCGCTTTAAGGACTCTTGGGCTACGGCCAGGTCCTTGGGCCTCTTCACCACCCGCCCTGCGCAGTCTGCCTTTCGCCCCTTTCGTGGCTACGGAAGGGGTGCCCTGCCACGTCCCGCCCAGAGCCACAGGCCGGCGCAAGCTGTTCAGCCTCAGCGCGGCCGGGGATGTGGGAACCAGCGCCGTGGTTTTGGGGGCCAGCGGGCGGGCCAGTCCACCATAGCCCCCTCTGCAGCAGCCTCCAAACCCTCCTTGTCCAACCTTTCAGGGCCACCAAACGCCAGTGGGCGGCAGAATCCGCCATCACCTCCCCCACTGGTGGACCATCACGTCGGACAGGTGGGTTTTGCAAATAGTCCGAAGGGGCTACTCCCTCCCCTTCGAGACTACCCCTCCATCCATGCCACCTCAGTACCATCGCATGTTGGAGGATCATCTGGCCCTTCTCCAACAGGAAGTTTCGGCACTCTTGGCCAAGGGAGCCATCGAGCGCGTTCCTGCCCCAGAAGGTCGTGGTTGCTATTCCCACTACTTTCTGGTGCCCAAGAAGGACAAAGGCCTGCGTCCTATCTTGGATCTCAGGAACGTCAACCGCTTCCTCCGGGAGGAGAAGTTCAAAATGTTGACGCTCGCTCAGGTCTTGTCTGCCCTCGACCCTGGAGACTGGATGGTAGCGTTGGACTTGCAGGACACCTATTTCCACATCCCCGTCCTGCCGGCCCACAGGCGTTACCTACGGTTCACGGTAGGCCACGAGCATTTTCAGTTTACCGTGCTCCCCTTTGGCCTTACCAGCGCCCCTCGGGTGTTCACAAAAGTGATGGCGGTGGTTGCAGCTCATCTGCGCAGATCAGGGGTTCCAGTCTTCCCCTATCTCGACGACTGGCTGTTGAAGGCAGGCTCACCCCAGGCTGTCGTCTCCCACCTCCAGAATACGGCTGACCACCTGCATTCGCTGGGGTTCTCCATCAACGTGCCAAAGTCACACCTGACCCCCGCTCAGAAGCTCCTCTTCATCGGAGCGGTTCTGGACACAACGCAGTTTCGGGTTTATCCTTCCGAACAGTGAGTCCAGGATATTCGGGCTATGATTCCGATCTTTCAGCCTCTATCCCGGGTTTCGGTCAGGATGACCCTCAGGCTGCTGGCTCTGATGGCCTCCTGCATCCTGCTTGTGGATCATGCCAGATGACATATGCAGGCTCTGCAGTGGGACCTGAAGTTCCAGTGGGCACAACATCAGGGGAATCTGTCCAATTGAGTCCAGATCTCGGATGGCACTGCACGCCAATTGCAGTGGTGGCTCACGAACCAGGATTGGGTCGGCGGCAGATCCCTCTCTCTTCTCCAACCAGAGTTCACAGTGGTGACCGATGCATCACTTCTGGAATGGGGGCGGCCACATGGGGGAGGCGGAGATCAGAGGCCTCTGGTCTCTGGCGGAGTCCGGGCTCCACATCAACCTTCTGGAGCTTCGGGCGATTCGTCTTGCACTCAAAGCATTCCTCCCCTCTGTCCGGGGAAGAGTGGTGCAGGTGTTCACGGACAACACCACCGCCATGTGGTACTGCAACAAACAAGGCGGGGTGGGGTCGTGGACCCTAAGTCAGGAGGCCCTCCGCCTCTGGACATGGCTGGAACATCAGGACATATCCCTGGTGGTTCAACACCTGGCAGGTTCCCTGAACGCCAGGGCGGACGAACCCAGCTGCAGGTGCATGATGGATCACGAATGTCGTCTTCACTCGGAGGTGGTGCAAGGTCTCTTTCAGCAGTGGGGAGAGCCTTGGTTAGATCTATTCACCACAAAAGACAACGCGCAATGTCAGCAGTTCTGCGCGTTGGAATTTCCAAGGCGGCACTCGCTAGGCGACGCTTTTCGTCGCAAGTGGAGTTGCGGTCTTCTATACGCCTTTCCGCCTATACCACTTCTGCCCAGAGTGCTGAAGAAGATCTAGCGCGGCCGGGCCCAAGTCATCCTTGTGGCTCCGGATTGGGCACGAAGAGTCTGGTATCCCGAGCTGCTCAACATGGCCAACGATCCTCCGATCAGACTGCCTCTTCGGGAGGATCTTCTGTCGCAGCAGCAGGGGACGGTCCTCCACCCGAACCTGTCCAGCCTCCACCTCCTTGCGTGGAGATTGAGCGGCGGCAGTTGACGTAGTTTGACCTGCCTCCCGAGGTGTGTGATGTTATCTTGGCAGCCAGGCGTCCCTCCACTAAAACGGTATACGCCTGCAGATGGAACAAATTTGTGGCATGGTGCACAGCAAAGGCTGTGGATCCCCTTTCCCCCCCTCTTTCTGAGGTTCTCTTGTTCCTCCTTTCTTTGGCCTAGCAGGGCTCTGCTCTGGGCACTCTAAAGGGCTACCTCTCGGCCATTTCAGCCTTCCTTAGGCTTCCTGATCAGCCTTCTCTTTTCAAGTCCCCTGTTGTAAATAGATTCCTTAAGGGCATTACTCATCTTTTTCCTCCTGTTCCCTTCGTAATGCCTCAGTGGGACTTGAACTTGGTTCTTACCTACCTCATGTGCTCTCCCTTTGAGCCGCTACATAACTGTCCTCTCAGACTTCTCACTTTGAAAACTGCCTTTCTGGTGGCCATCACCTCTGCACGCAGGGTGAGTGAGCTACAAGCTCTTTCTTCCAAGCCTCCCTTTCTGGCTGTCCATCGTCCTTAGAACTAGACCTTCCTTTCTTCCCAAGGTGGTTACTTCTTTCCACATAGGCCAAATCATCACTTTGCTCACCTTCTTTCCGCCTCCGCATCCTTCAAAAGAGGAAGAGAGGCTCCACCATCTGGATCCAGAACGTGCGCTTTCCTTCTACTTGGATCGCACAAAACAATTCCGGGTGGACGACCAGCTCTTTGTTGGTTACATGGGCGCTAAGAAATGTCGGGCCGTGCACAAGCGGACCATCTCCAGGTGGGTCGTTCTGTGCATCAAAGCTTGCTATTCTTTGGCAAAGAAGGAGCCTCCAGTGGCACTGCGCGCCCATTCCACCAGGGCGACGGCAGCTACCACTGCTTTGGGACGAGGAGTCCCCCTTAATGACATCTGTCAGGCAGCCACTTGGGCATCGCTGCACACGTTTACCAAACACTACTGCCTGGACAGCCAAGTCCGGAGAACTGGCTTCTTTGGCCGTTCTGTTCTCCAGGACTTTCTGGTGTGAACTTAGTTCGAAGACCCACCTCCGGGGTTGGTATTGCTGGGGTATTCATTCTAAGGTAAGGAATCTATAACTAACTGTTTCTTTCAGATGAACAAGTTACTTACCTTCGGTAACGATATATCTGTAAGAAACATAGGTTAGTTATAGATTCCTTACTGCCCCACCCATCCTCCCCGTTCTGCGAACTGACTTCTGGGGTTAAGGACATCCTTTCAGGGCCCTAGTTTTGTGCACCAGTGGTCAGTGTCTTGCATGGCTCTGCGCTTCTGGCGTGGAAAGTCGTGTACAGAACTGACGTCAGCACGCGAGGGCGGCGTCTATGTTGCTACCGCGACGTCATCCCGGTGACCACGACGCTGACGACGAATGCGGAGTCGACCGACTCCACCTTCCGACGCGCAGGGGTACTGCTGACGAAAAACGTTCCGGATCCAGTCTGATGCCTGGGGGTAATTCTAAGGTAAGGAATCTATAAGTAACCTATGTTTTTTACAGATATATCGTTACCGAAGGTAAGTAACTTGTTCGTCGATGCCTAGTGGATTACAAATGGCGCCTCCAATCGGGGGTGGCGCAAGGTATCTTTCAGCAGTGGGGAGAACCTTGGTTAGTTCTGTTCACCTCTGAAGAGTCCTTACGAATCCTGTTGAGAAGCATAGGATCCTTACTATGTGCTTGCCTAGCGGGCTGATTACCCCCTTGGCTGACTGCAACACCTGAGGAATGGTGTTTGCCTCAGTGTATAAACGTTGTTATGGCACGCCCTCGATGAGCGTTCTCCCGAGTGTTCTCAAACAAGTACAGAACAAACATGGGGCTGGTCCTGCCCTGGATTTGGGGATGAAGTTGATGGGCATTTTTCCAGTGGTCTCTGAAATTATTCTTTCTAATATTAATGGTGAAGCAGCGTCCTTGATGGTTCGTCAACGCCTTTTGGCGGTGGCTGACATTGACCGGGAACATAAGTTGCTGATTATTATTGCTGGCATTTATACCTCATTAGGTCTCAGTAACTTAGGGGTTATTCCTTCTAATCAGTCTCAAGGTAAGTCCCCTCCTGAGTAGGAGGGTCATCCTGTCTTGCCTAAAAAGACATGGGACAAATCTAGCAGCAGCAGAAGCCAAGATCTGGGTGGACGCTTCTGAACATAGATATGATTCACGTGATCGCTCTAAAACGAAAACTCCTGAGAGGTTTCAGGTTCCTGATCCTCATTCTCCTCGTTCCTTTCAGGAATTGTCTGATCAACAGTATGACCGAGGATGATGGCAAGATCTCAGACAGGGCGAGTCCTTGCAACCCAAGCGGGACACGCAGCGCTCTTTTGACGTGAAAGTTAAGAGAGAGTAACCACCTCCATATAGAGCCCCGTTCCAAAAGAAGAAAGTTGCCGCTTTGACAGCAAATGATGCCCCAGATTGTGAGAACCCTCCTCATGGACAGAAGCTGGGTGGTGACTCTCCTCTACAGCGCGGCAGAAGTTACCGTAGTGCGCCAGACACTCCGCCAGTTTCTGGAGGCAAAAGCAACTGACACCTTTGTAACTGTTGAAACCGCTGACACCTGCGTAGCTCCACCTGATAGACTTTACCAAGTAAAAATTCAAATTGAAGGTGACATTGGTCGCACCATAAATGCTATTTTTTGGGACAACTTGATGTCTTCTTATGACATTTTGTTGGCTGAGGTCGATTGGCCTCCCCCGTTTGTTCTTGCATGTCCTCAGGGCGAGAAAGTGATTATACATTCCTTTTCGCAGTTCGTCCCTGATGAGACTAAGCCTGCTTATGCTTCTGAGTGGGCTCTTGCTTTGGCCCCGGCCTTATACCGCAAACAGGCTGGTTGCAATAAGGACTCTCCTTCACATGATGTTCCCATACATTCTACTCCTCAGCCGAATCCTCAATATCCGATTAAGGGTGATGCTAAGGCATCCATCAAAGAAATTCTTACTCAATTTGAATATCAGGGTGTGATTGACCCCTGTTTCACTGCGATGAATAATCCTCTTTTTCCTATCTTGAAACCTGATGGTTCTTATTGCATAGTTTTGGATTATAGGCATTTGAATAGTCATTCTCGTACTTTTGTGGTGCAGAACATGCATAGTACAGCTTTAATAAACAATATTGTGCGTAAAATGTTCACAACTACACTTGATATTTCTAATGGATTTTTCAGTGATAATCTGGCTCCTGAGAGCCGGGATTTGTCTTTGTTCAGCGCCCTAGGCTCCCAGAGGCGATACACGGGACTGCCCATGGGGCATAAGAATAGCCCCTGGGTTTTTGAGGCACGTATAGTGTCTCTTTTGCATGATATTGATCCTGACACTTTCTCTTATGTCGATGTTATTTACCTTACTGATGATGAATTGAATCCCCATCTCGCAAGAGTGGATCGCATCATTGCACAATTCGCTGCTCTGGGCTACAAATTCAATTTTGCAAAATCACATCTTGCATTTCTGGCCGTTTTTTTTCTTGGTTATGAATTAACTAATGAAGGTCGTGGTTTAACTCCCCATTTCTTGGAGAAGAGTGCTCAATTGTAACCTCCATCTACCCTTAAAAAACTGCAGTCTCTGCTAGGATATTTAAATTTTGGCAGAACCTATATTCCTGACTGTGCTCAGCTTATCAAACCTCTTTATGCCTTGATACACCCATCCTTTTCTGCCTCTTCCTGAAAATACTGCAGTGTTGCATTCTTTACAGTCGGATTTGCTTGCTATGCAATACTTGCAGACTTGGTTAAATACCACCAATTTGGTCATACGGATTTTGCCTGGTGCAATCGGCTTCACTTATGTGACATTTATTGAGGGTGACACTGTTCCAATCGCTTATAAGTCACATCTTCTGCGAAATTGCATTTTTCTTCTACGGAATTTTTTTTATTGCTGTGCAGATGGCTATTCTAAAAGAACGCCCTCTTGCTCAAGGTAAACACATTTGTGTCACTTCTCCTGTGCTCGCCTTAGAGGCGGTCACAAAAGCCAGTGTTCCCAATTCTAAAGTTTCAAAGACGTTGCCCATTGAATCCAACGAGGATGCACCTCGTTGGATTCAATGGGCAACGTCTTTGACGTTGGCGGATTCAACTTTGTATTTGATCCTTCCTTGCAAACGCAAGAGTTTCTTCAGTATGAACATGTTCACCCTCTACCTTCTTCTGTACTTCCCCTTGACCAATACCAATGTATTATTTACACTAACGGTTCGGCTCAACCTGCCGTTGGTACTAAAAAGGCTCACTCCGCAGCTTGCGCTATTGTGGTAGGTTCAATCGAAGTTGGAGTTTTCCATTCTACCTTGGTTCATGCCCAATCCCTTGGGGACTGCACGGCCCAGCTGACTGAATTGAGGGCTCTCCTTTTAGCTTTCAAGTATGTTGATCCTGATTTACCCACCTTAGTTGTGTGTGATTCTTTTTATTGTGTGCCATCTTTCAATGACAATTCGTTCTTTTGGAAACAAAATGATTTTTGGGATTCTAAAGGTAGCACGATAAAGCATAAAACACTTTGGTTTCGAGTGGCTGCTCTTAAAGAACGCTTGCCACTTACACATGTTGTACATACATACGTTGGGCCATCAACGTGCGGGAGCGCACGCTGTTGGTAATTCAATGGCTGATGAAGCAGCCAAATCTACAGTAGCCACAGTCAAAGTAGCAGCAGTTACATGTTCCATGACTAAAACCGATGATGACATCTTAGCGGGCATCACCGCAACTCAGAACAGCACTCCCTTTCCGCAGGGATTTCCTTCTAAATATACTTATCGGTTAACTACTGAGAAAGTTCCTTTTATGTCCATTCCTGGGGTTGGAGATCGTCTGAGTCCCAACCTTGACTGCAGACACTCTATAATAGTGGCCACTCATGAAGGTGTCACTTCTGCCCATGCAGAAGTGGCTGCCACTGTTTCTCTTTTACAGCTACATTATTGGTGGCTTGGTTTATACCAGCAGACTCCTCGATATGTCCTTTTTTGTGACGCTGCCAACAAATTAAAAGCTACTGTGTCGCGACCACCTCAGACATATCTTTTTATTTCCAATCAGCCCTTTGGCTGTATTTACCTTGAACATTGCGGTCTTCTTATGTCCGATAATGCTTTCAAATATATTTTGGTTGCAGTGGATTCTTGCACTAGGTTCCTCTGGGTCTGGTCACAGCGCTCGGCTGACGCTCGCACTGTTCTAAAAGATTTGCATGTCTTTGCCAGAACTTATGCCTGTGGCACTTTCCATTCGGACCAGGGTCTGGCTTTTGCCTCTAAGGCGTACCGTGATTCCATTACATCAGTTGGAGTGCAGGTGCATTTCTCGTCCAATGTTATGAGAAAGACCCCACGTACCAAAGGGACAGGGCTCAAATAAACTGGAAAAGGATCAGCATTCCCTTTGGTATTTGAATCATACACTCCTTTTCCCTTAATTAATTCTACATGCACTCATACTACAAACATGCCTGCTGCCCAACTAGTCTATAGTTGTAGTGCCACAAATACTCAAATAGTGGAAAAATATAATGTATTTTTTAAAAATAGTATGCAAGAGTATTACAGAAGAGTATTAGGCCAAAAATTTAAACATTATTCCATGCATAAAAACCATTTCATACCTATAGAGTTTTAATTCTACAATAACATGATTTCATAGAGATAAAAAGAACCATAATGCTCCGATACCAGAGTAGCCACAAAATTTAACACAATACAATAAAATGCGCTATAGATCAAACAAGGATAAAAATTGGAAAAAGAGAGGAGAGGCAAAAAAAGAGATAAAACATATACGACAGTACACTTCTTTGTAGTTAGTGAACTAATCCATATACACAATCAAAAATCAGGCATATGATTAAGGCCTCCATATAGGCCTGAGGGCAGTTCAGTTGCGGAGCGGATGAATCATGACTTAAAGCAATCTTTAACAGCCAGGGTATTAGGTATGGGCCGTGGCTGGTTAACTGATCTTTATGGGGTTCAACGTGCTCTCAATAACTTACCTCGAAGATCTCTGGATGGGCGGACCCCATACAAAATGCTCTTTGGCATCAATATGTTTGTCCAGACCTTGATGGTCTAGACATTGTGGCAGCTGGCACAACCTCTGACGTAGATAACCACTGTGCTGTCTTACAGGATCTACAAAAATGTTGTGGTGATCTGGCTAAAACCCATTTGCCTTCGACTCAGCCTTCTGATGCAGAGGCTCTGATTCCTGTTTCAGGCTGGCTTCCTAAAGTTGATGATCTGGTTCGTGAACAGGTGGCGATCAAGAAAGAATACGGTCCCTCCTACCTGTTCCTGTGCTCGGTCTTCAGTGTACCCGAACTGTGATTTTACCTCCACTTCCTGGATACAAAGAAAATCGCTGTGTTTCGATTGAACATGTCAAGTTACACCATTTGGCTAATACTCAATAGTATGCCTCGGGGTGTCCCAAGACGGGATATTCCTTTACAGCCTGTGAGCTCCATTCCTACTGATTCTCTCCGGCTGCCGGAGGGGGTTGTCGAGTCTTCAGTTGACCTGGTACCTGGTTTACTGTCTTCACACTCCATTATGGAATTTGTCTATTCTGACCCACCCCTCGAGGCCCCTACTGGGGTGCAAGCTTCAAGTCTACATCCTGAATCCCAGCCTCCATTATTCCAGCTGAGTTCTTCTGGTTACTATAGCGATCAAGATAATTTTTCTTCAGCTAGGTCTTCATTATCTTCTGTTTTAACCTCACCACCAGCGCAGATTTTTGTTTTTATCTCCCAGTTGAAACACACTTATCTGGTTTCACCTTGGATTTATATCTGGATCGTGTTTTCCATGGTATTTTTGTTCATGTGGATTGGATTGGTGACGGGTTTTTTTCTTTTGATTTATGGCCACTACCTCCCAGAACGTTCTGCTGCAGAACTTGTCGACTGGGTGTTGGCCCCACATTCTTCCTTGCATAGAATGAAAAGAGACTAGTCCCTTGTTAACATTTCAGCGGTCCCAGTCATTGATGGATTTGTATGGGATAAAGTGCCATTCGATGTATTCAGTCCTACGAAGACCCTACAAATAACATATGTTTCCAAGCGTGATGTGATAGTGCCCGGGTTGCAATCGGATGATTGAAATGTCGATGCTGTAAATTCTATGTTTTCTGAATTACAATATTATACTGTTTTTGACACTGAGGATTTCTATTTAAATTCTGCTAACTATGGCGATTTGTTCTGTTTTCAACATTATTGGCACTATTTTTTGCATAGAGCTAATGGACAGCGTCCCCAGTTTAATTATACCCAATGGGAACATTGCCTGACTCCAGCTCAGGGTAGTTCCAATACACAAATGATGAAGTACACTTATTTTACCGGTTATAACCTTTCAAAGCCTGCATCATACTATTTTATATTGGCTTCCACTCTTTCGAAAAAATATATGCTTACTCAGACCTAGTTAATATATGCATCCCTTTTCATTGACAACTTAGCCCTGAAAGGATATGATTACTGGAAGGACAATATTGACTTAAAATCAGTATGGGGCATTACATTATGGCAAGTTTAAGGTACAGAATCATTAGTCCATGCATGTCTGATACCTACGCAAATTATCTTTCTTAATGACACTGTTCAACAGACTACTTGTCTGGGATTGGCTAAAATTAAAGAACTGAATACTCCCACTATCGCATCTTTGGCCCTTTTTGATAATTGGCACTCTTATACAAAGTATACGAAGACCAACTAAATAGTATGATACTAAATGGTACATTTAATTTTTCTAAGATAGCTCTAACTGGGTGATCATTATGGCCTTTGAACCTGAATGTTTGTCATTCTCGTTTCATGAACACTACTTCTGAGTTCAAATTAAGTAGTTCTGATCCACGTTATCCACAGACGCCACATTCCAATACTGTTACTACTTATTCCGTAGGTAAATTATGTCAACAATGGTTAGAAAATTCCACATTGTCTGCCGTGAAACAACATCTTTCTCTCCTATCCAAAGATATAAACTTAAATGATTTCCTTTTAGGTCCAAAATTCCCACGTTTGAAACGATTTATTTATTCTGCATATAATGAACTTTGGAAATTGTTGCAACTGGAAGCTGCAGTATATTTATGCCAAATTGATTAAGATAATTTAGATAAAGTGCTTGCTGCTGTCGACAACAGTATTAATACATTATTCTCTTGTATTTATACTTTAGATAGCATTGTATCATCTGAAATTGATATTGTACAGAATGAAGTGTCTACCTTGTATCATGGTCAGAATCAACTTGGATCAGTTATGCAATTTGGTTGGACACTGCAAACACTTAAGAATGGGCGCGTTCCTTGGTATTACCTAAATTGTAGCGCATTGTTCTTACTATTTAATTTAACACGTAAACAACAATCCATGGCTAAGAAAGATGCTAGTTACACCATGCTACATATAGAGAAACTTGAACAACTTCCCTTCACTGTAGCTGTAGCTGAAACTCCACTGCCGGTCATTCCCTTGTGTGTCAACAAGTAAAAATTCACAGCGCTTGTAATTTTTCTGCCTCCAATATGGCTTGTTTTTTTGAAAGGAACTCCTGTTCCTGCAATATTTCCCACTCTCACACTGCTTTCAAATGGCAGTTATCTCGTCCATAATAATCAGGACTGTTGCGGTCTGCGGGCGGGAATCCCGTACGTGGTGTCTGTTTCCCAGTTAGTTACTTTTTACAACAACGTCCTGTTTCCCAGTCCATATGGGAGTGTAGATAGCTCATTATGGCCTCCCATTCCAACTTTGAAAACAGATTTCAATAAGCTAAGCAGACTCAAAGCATTATTGTTTCAACAAGAAGTGGCTCTCACTTTGGCGCGTGAGACTTCCGAATTGCAGGTGGCGAGACATCTAGTGAAATACAATCATTGTTAAACACAAATCTCCCCCTACATTTTGGAGAATTGATACATCAAATATTTAATGCTTCTGATACCACTGGCCTGGCACACTTTTTTAAACTTGTGAGCTCCGGCCTTGTGACATAATTTCAGAGTATTCAGTGGTTTCCCCACTGATGCTAGTCTAAATATGCAACATCATTGTGCTGTTCCTTCTATTCCACAATGGCTGCTCCGTTTGTAGTCCTGCCAGTACAGACATCGCTGTAAGTATACAGTGAGTGAATGCTGCAACTTTTTGGAGTGGTGCCTTTAGACGCTCTGGAAGCTGATTTTTATCTAAGCTTCCGCAATATTTACTTCACCTGTGTTCCATTGCATCCGGTGCCCCTTTCAATGAGCCCTGGACGTCTGCCTGGCTACACCACCTCACGCTGCCCTGGATTTTGAACTGTTGATGGGTCCCTTAGTGGCCCATAACCAGGACTGTTCCTTGGGTATGCGGTTTGTGTACAACCCCGCGTTGGGGCCTGTGGCCGGAAGTGATCCCTGTGCAACTGCGCAGCGTCTTCTGGATCTCAGTTTCATCGAAATCACAACAGGTTGTCCTTTCATGGTCTTGTCGACAACTGGATACGAGGAACACATTTGTTGCTATGACCTGCTCAACTGTATTGCTGACATTTCTAATTTAGAAGGTTCAGATTTCTTGCTGGAATCCTTGTCTTTTTTCTTGGCATCTTACATCCTGGGTCCTGGCGAAAAGCTGTAATTGGAAACAATTTTCACTACAAATCCTTTCTCCCATTTTGGCCATAGTCCCTATAAAAGAGAAGGCCTATAAACTATGTTGAACGCTTTGGTTCTGCTTAACACCTGATTTCTGTCGTCCTTTTGGTGCTACCATCCTGAGCAGGCCCATTGTCGTTTTCCCTATGTTAGCATGTGCACGTTTCAGACTGTCTTCTGCTTTGCGCACGTTACTATACAACATATTTTGCTTTGTGCCACGCTGCACTTTCAAACAGAACCTGCTGTTGTTTTAGCATTCTGTTCTTTCCTGGAATTTAGTCTGAACACTGTAGACAAGTTCAAACAACAATTCCCCTTGTTATTCTGTTCTGGTCAGGCCCTAGCACCTAGACAAAACACACAATTGCAGCTGTTGTTTGGGAACACATACTTTTGTCATATAGGTATGCCCGAATAGGTAACAACATACTTGGAGAGGGATCTTTCCAGGGAAAGATCGTGACTGCACCTGAGATGCAGAACTTTCATCTGTGCATGCTAAGGTACGGGGTCTGCTACCAACACCCAGAGATCTTCTGATATATAATCATTGTTTCTTCTGTAGAAGGGGAGGGAGGTTAGGTTATTCTGTCTTATACAAAGACATCTCCTTTCATGATTTATGGACTACTTACTATGCTGACCATATTTGTATTAGGTATTTTCTTACTTATTGTGGCTCGTATACTGCATACTATAGCACTATAGTTAAAATAAACATTTGACACTTTTCTCGTGTCTCTGTCAGAACTTATTGTGGACTAGTATGAGTGTGAGAGCGAAAGGGTGTGTTCTGCAACCATGATTCCTGAGAGGTTCAGGAGTGTTGTTTTCTGGGTTCTTCATCACTTGTTCCTCTGTGAGTGAGTAGGAGGGCAAGTGAGACACTATAGTTAGTCGGTCCCGGGCTCATGGGTACTCAGGTGGTAGGATGACTCAGTCCCTGCCTACTAAGGTTTTATGATCCCAAGCATAGTTCTGTGACTACGCAGAATCCCTGCAACAACTTATGCTTTTACAAATCGAGCACTGCCCGAGACATGCAATTCTTTAAGGCCTTTCACTCATGCTGCAACAGTCATTTATAGATTTTAAAGCAAAAAAGCCCTTTTTTAGGTCTTACCTACAGACAACTTTTAGTTGTGTGTTGTTGAAGACCTATTGTCTACAAGGTGAGGTTTGAGTCAGTTCATTGCAAAGTATTTGTTGGATTTCAGTCTCATTTGCATGCTTCTTATTTGATGGCTTGCCTTCCTCTTCTTGTGTTTGCCCCTTCCCTGGAGCATAGCTTTTTTACCATCTTTTTAGAGAAGTGCCATTTTTGACACAGTCACCCTCACTTTTTGCCTGGTACATGATGTGCATTCGACTGGAAGTGCACTGGGTACCTGCTAACCAGGTCCCCAGTGCCAGAGTTCTTTCGCAAAACTGCACAAATGTTCCCCCATTTGGCAAAACCTTTAGCACCCTCTGTGAGTCACTAGTAAATGGTACCTATGGCCTGAGGTGCTAAAGAGGGTCCCTAAGGGCTGAAGCATGAATTGCGCTACCCTAAGGGACCCCTCCTCAAGCACATGCACGACTGCCATTGCAGGCTACATGTCTTGGTACAGTCAAAAGTGAAAACACTTCACCCATCCCTGTGTGCCATGTCCCCTACCACTGCATGTGATATTTGTAAGTCACTCCTAAAGCAGGCCTGACAGCCCTAAGGCAGGGTGCTTAATAGTATATGTGAGGGCATACCTGCATGAGCAGATATGCCCCTGGGTTGGTCAGTTCGATTACTGCCAGAGCAAGTGAACAGGGTAGCAATTTTAAAACATTTGCTGGGCACTGGTGAAAACGAGTTCCCCAGCTACATTATGGCTTCACTGAACATAGGGATGTTTGATATTAAACATCTTGTATTGATGAACCCACACTGATTCCAGTGTTGTATTTGTCAATACATGCACCCATAGGCCACCTCAGAGGTGCCCCCTGAAACCGTACCAACTGCTGGTGGGCTGACTGACTGGTTTTAGACAGCCTGATACCAGAGATGAATTCCTGACCACCAAGGGTGAGGGCATTCGCTCTTGGGAGGCCAGAATCCAGGCCAGCTCTGGCAGGGGGTGTTTTCCACCCCCTCCCACGAGATGACCTGCAGATTAACCTGCCAAGGCAAGGGAATTTCAAAGCAGTCCCTCCGCCTTTGGTATGAAACTCTGGTTTCTCTTATAGGAGAGGATGCCAACCCCCTGTCCTGCTCCACTTTTGGCAGGAGGACAGGCAGGAAAATTAGTTAGATTACGAAGTGTGTCCACCTTCAGCCAGCATCAACCTAGGGTGGGACAGGTGATGTGGACCCCTCTCTTCAGATTCCTTCATCTTGTCTTGTACAAAATTAACCAACCATGATCAGGTATATGCCCACTTTCCAACAGAAGTAGTCATATGAGGTTGTACTCACCCTAGAGGTAAGTAGCCCATTGGCTACTACCTGGCACACCCTCTAACTCCCCTAAATTCAATAATTAGGGGAGCCCCTGGCTCCAGAGAAGCAGATCCTGATGTCCTAAGAAGAGAGAGGACACAGAAGAGCCCCAAAAGCAAGACTGAAGAGAGTACCTGACTTGGCCCCAGGCCCGCCAGCCTGTCTGCAGCCCTCCTGTGAACAGTCGACCTGTTTTGAAGAAGCTCTAAAAAAAGAGTCTGAGGCCTCTGGAACTACCAAAACCCTACACCGGAAGCAACCACTGCACCTGTCACCTCTAGCCCGAGTTGAAGCAGGCCAATGGTGCCAACAAGGTTCCCCAGCCCTCCAGAGCTCGAGTCCATCGTGGTTTCACCCCTCCTGGACTCCTCGACGTCGCCTGCAACCTCTGCATGCAGGCTCCCTCTACCACGACAGCTCTGGTAAGGAAAAACTCGATGCCTAAAGACACCTCTGTGCCCATCGCTCCTAGGCCATGGAGAAGAGGACCAAAGGGTTCACCCTGTCCCTGAGAATCGCAAGGCCTGAGCCCACTTACTGGTTCAGCCCAACTGGCTTCCTGCCCAGAGCGTGCAGCCTCTTTTCTCGGTGACCAATCCTTATTGGAATACATTGAGCTCCCGATGCTCTATTGCACCATACACCCGGCCGCCCTTGTGATGGTGTTATGTTGGTGCTTCCTTAGACCTTGCCCACCACTCACCTTAACTCCTGGAGTTGGGCCTTGTAAGTCACTGTACTATACCTGTTTGCAGAACTTGTTCTTCCTTCCATAGGATAACATTGCAGAACTCAGAAATTGCACTGTGTCCACTTTTTAAAGTGAAAAGAATTTATATTTGAAAACGTACTTACCTGAATATTTTTTCTCTGATGCCTAAACATATTAAATGATACTTGCTATTTTTATAAATTGGTGTGGATTTCCTTCTTAAGTCGTGTTGTCATTTATTAATCATTGTGTGTATTTTCAAATGTCTTACACTCCTCTGTGTTAAGCCTAAGGCTGCTCGACCACATTACCCCTAATGGAGCACTCTAGGATTGCATAGCAAGTCCCTGTCCACTAGCAAGTTATCCCCTGGAGTCTTTACATGGTATATCAGATTATTGATATATGATATAAAGAGCCACCTTCCTACATTGGTGCTGCAGCGGTAGGGTAAAACACTCAACATTTGCTATACCACTTGGTTGATAAGTGATTCCACCGAGGAATCCAAAATTGTCTTTAATGAAAAACATTTTTCTCGAGGCGTGGCCAGCCAGCAGCGAAGATGGCCGCTTTGTGAAGCGGCTCCGGCTTCCGATCTAAATGTCTTTCCAAATCTCCGGCATGGATCGGTCCCCTCGGAGCGTTTCAGCACTGTTGGATAGATTGCGCTGCCGAGAGGAACCAGAGAAGCCCATTGGTCCCGAGAACGCAGGCCGTGCGCGACGTGGAGCCTGGGGGCCTGGTCGAGGAGAAGAACCGCCCTCTGGTGACTCGAGGCATCGGGGAGGAAGCCGCCAGCAAAGGACATCGCTCTCCCCGCTTCCCCGCTCTGCCGCCCACAAAGCCGAGATAGGGGTTGGAGGCTGACAGGGGAAAAGCTGGACGAGGGGCCCCCTTGAAAACTCAACACTAATATTTAAGACAACACCCAGACATCTGATCCAGCTGACTAGAACAGAGAGAGCTCACTACAGTTCCATGTAAGCCTTGGGAGACGGAAGGAAAGGGCGAAGGGGAAATAAAGCGGCAGCACGGATCAGGCAACAAGACGGAGCCTGAAGTAGATGGGCAGCCAGTGCGGTGAATTCACCCGGCGATATCATACTGGGGATCTGGGTACAAATTAAGACCGACCCAGGACAAGCTGCAAGTTGTGCCCCAGGGCACATCTAGCAATACCTTGGCCCAACAGAGCGACGCTGGGAGGGGCAGAAATCCTGAACAAGACAGTGGAAAACCAACAGGCCGGGTGGAGTAAGTTGTCACTCCAAGGCTGGCGGCGGTGAGTACTCTTTCTCTCCTATAAGCCCCCCCCTTCCACCCAGCCGGGATATTGATGATGAGTCCACACAGCAGATATTGGGAATAGCCATAATGGTGGGCGGCAAAGGCCACAAAGGCGCTCAGCAGTTGAAATTTGATCAGTTTGTGCTCACAGAGGATGGGGGCCGGGTAATAAGGCCCGAGAGCAAGCAGCGGCAATGGGGCCTACCTCGGCAGAAGGAGAATCCCTAACATTGCAAGATATAATGGCGGCAATTCAAGGGGTTAAGACCTCACTTGAAACGAGAATGGACACAGTCACAACGGAAGTGTCGCTAATCAGGGCAGACCTCCGTAATGTAAACTCCTGAGAAAAAGAAATTGAGGACACTACTACTTCCCTAGGCCAAGCCACGAAGACCCTCCAGAAGCAAGTCCAAGATCTACGAGACATTAATACCAAAATGGAGGCCCACCTGAAAGACTTCGAAGGAAGAGCGCGGCACAACAATATACGCATACTGGGGGTCACAGAACGAGCAGAGGGACCCTAGGCAGATCTCTTTGTGGAAGACTTGGTGACCAAGGTACTACAGCCCAGAGGACTCTCCAAATACTTTTCGGTTGAAAGGGCCCATAGAATTCCAGGAGGGCCCCCACGACTGGGTACGGCCCGGAGACCTATCATTGCCAGGATTTTTAATTTTAGGGACAGAGATGTGATTCTACAGTCAGCCCGAAGTGCACCCCCAGTACTCTATGAAAATGCACGCATAACTTTTTTTCCAGACTTTACGCTCAAGGTACAGAGATTATGGCGAAGTTTCCTGGAAGTCAAACGAGAACTGAGGGCCAAGGAACTCAAATATGCGATGCTCTTTCCCGCCCGATTGCGAGTGGAGGCGGAGGGGAAAACATGTTTTTTTGAGTCACCTGAGGAAGCGTGGGAGTTGCTGGATGGATAGAGAACCATTGGAAACCAAAGAGTCAAGACCCAACGAGAACAACAGCGACGCCGGCCAGGAGAATTGTCAAGACAACAACCCCGAAGTATGCCAGAAGAAGAAGTGAGACTGTCCCCCGAGCACGATCCATAAATGGGAAGCGTAAACTGTTTTATCTAAACGTCTAGATACATTAGAGACAAGATATATGGTGGTAAGGGGAACCACTGAACAGGCACAAGCGTGTGGTAAGATGCAGCAGACGGGAGACCGGTGGGAGAAATGAGGTGACCTGAAATGAAGGGTAATACGTAGAAATGGGTCGAGATAGAAACGTGGTTGAGATATGGCCCCCCCAGACATGGAACTGCTGGGTGATCTGGATGCTCATGACCGTGCTAACATAAAGGGAGGTCAGGTGGAAAGCCGGAAGAAGGTCTACGTTCCTTTCACTAGTGTAATGTTGTTGGGGGGGCAATAGGCACTCTGCAGAGTTTGGGGGCGAACAGTTTTGAGTTCGCTGTGCAGGGAGGCGGGGTGGGGGCAGTTCTGTTAGGGAAGTGATGGAACAGGGGGTGGGAGAGGGGGGAGTTGGACGTTTTATGTTATGTTAAATGTTATGTTAAATGGCTATTTATAGAGCGCGCAACTACTCAATTGAGTGTCCCGGCGCTGAAGCAGGATGAAGGCCTAGCTAAGGAGTGTGAACCCCGCACTGGATATTAAAGCTGAAACAGCCAGGTTTTCAGTGATTTCCTAAATGCAAGGAGATCCTGAGTCAACCTTAAGTCCACTGTAGATTGTTCCACAGTTTTGCTGCTTGCACCTGGAAGGAGCGACCCCCGATGCGTGCCCGGAGGTATCTGGGGGTCAGTGCCAGCTGAAGTGCTGCAGACCTAAGTGCACGGTGAGGGTGATAAAGTTGAACTCTCTTCACAAGGTACCCAGCTCCCATGCCGTGGAGAGCCTTAAAAGCCAAAACCATGGCCTTGAAATGGATCCTTTTGCGGACAGGGAGCCAGTGTAAGTATTTCAGCTGTATGGACATACGAGCTCTGGGGCCAAGCATGAGTATTGCTCTTGCTGTTACTCACTTTGTATGACGACAGAGAAAAGAGAGAACTTGGGATGCACTTGGTATACATGTCAGCGCAGATGTAGTCAGACTGATTGCCAGGTTACCATTGACCACTGTACAGAATGGAAAGGAGACAGCAAACAAACCCGGGGATTTGTTTCCCCTCCTGGAATGTGAATGGGCTGGGTCACAAAATAAAACGTGGTGTAGTGTTACAATTTATTAAACGACATTCTCCTGGAGTGGTACTCCTCCAAGAAACACACCTAATGGGCAACACTTGTAGGGCCTTAGATAGGTTGGGTTATAAAATGGTGGCACATGCAGGATTCACAATAAGCTCCAGGGGGGTGGGTATTCTACTAAAGAGACAACTACCGTTGACTGTACAGCGCTCCTGGGTTGACCTCCTAGGCCGGTATGTGGCACTCTCAGGGACATGGGAAGGGGAAACGATTAAGATAGTCTCAGCTTTACATACCACCGGCCTCGCATGAGATCACACTACCAGACCTAGGTGAACTCCTATTGGAGCTTCCAACCGGCGAACTCTTAATCAGTGGAGATTTTAACATGACTATGTGTGATTCACTGGACCGCTCACCTCCAAGAACAATCACAACCTCCCCCACTCACTTGACAGATTTCTGTATGGCAATGGGAATAATAGACATATGGCGCACTCAAAAACCCCCAACTCAGAACTTCACATTTCACTCAGGAGCACACAAGAGCCTTTCTCAGATTGACCTTCTGTTCACTTTGGCTCACCGACTGCCAAGATTCAGAGAGGTGCGGCACCTTGCACAAGGGATATCTGATCATTCCCCCATATGGACCATATACAGTGTAGACAAGCAGGGTCCCAGTAAGGGAATCACACTCAACCCATGGTATTTGAAGGTCCCACATATTAGGGAGGGCCTGACGAAAGCCACAGACAACTTCTTTCATGAAAATAAAAGCTCTGTAAACTCTGCCCGAACACTCTGGAAAGCCTATAAAACTGTAATCAAGGGTGAAGTATTATCATTGACTGTTGGACACAAAAAACAAACTAGGCTAGGGGTCGAACAAATTGAACAAGACATCTTGACGCTAGAGGCCCAGCTAAACACAGACTCCACACCTGACGTAAAACAGGAACTGGCCCTTAAAAAGCAGGCATAAAGGGACCTGACCACAGATGCGGCAAGACTTAGCCACCGTGCAGCCCAAAGCCGCATATATGAGTCGGGAGACAAGGCAGGGAAACTGATAGTATGGCTTGACAAGAGAGAAAAGGTGAGCAGATGAGTCACCGAAATCTCAAAAGAGATGGGGAAGCCCCTTACTGACCCCCAAGAAATAGCAAATGCTTTCGCTGACTATTACGAACAATTATATGCCCCAATGCGTACTGCACCTGAGGGCGATGCCCATGATCTTCTCAGAGATCTACAACTCCCCACCCTCACTAGAGAAGATAGGGACCTTAGGGAAGCGGACCCAACCGCAGACGAAATTGCCCAGGCGATCCAAAGGATTGCATCAGGTAAAGCCCTGGGGCCTTCAGGAATCCCAATAGAGTTATATAAGCCTACTACGGTGCTGATCACACCCCATTTACTGAAGATGTACGTGGAGAGCCGGGAAGTGGGAGTACTTCCCAGAGATCAAAGACTAGTGTCTATCGTAGTCATTTACAAAGAGGGCAGACCGCCGGAGAACTGTGCCTTGTATCTGCCCATTTCCCTCCTTAATGCTGAAGTCAAAATACTGGTGAAGCTTCTAGCCCTGAGACTGTTCCAAACTATTAATAAATTGGTCCATCCGGCTCAATGCGGCTTCATGTCAGGCAGGAATACGGCCCTGAATTTGAGACTTCTCCACGGGGTACTGGGTCGAGTCCAAACTATCCAAGAAGATGCCGCTATCCTGTCACTCGACGCCTGCATGGCGTTTGACATGGTGGAGTGGCCATATCTTTTCGCAGTACTGGAACGCATAGGATTCGGCCCAAAGTTCTTGTCCTTCATACGACTATTGTACACCAAACTACTGGCCAGGGTAGTAGTTAACGCAAAAACCTCTAGAGAATTCCCACTCAGAAGGGAGACTCGACAGGGCTGCCCCCTCTCACCCTTGTTGTTCGCCCTAGTCCTGGAACCACTGGCGATCTAGGTCCGTGCGGACCCCTTGGTGCGGGCCTGCAATGGGCAGAAGAATGGGAAGACAGAATATCGCTGTATGCAGATGATATTTTGCTATACGTGGCATCCCCCGCGCCTCCCTGAGTCGGATATGGTATATATTCACATCCTTTGGGAAATACTCAGGAGACACCATTGATTGGTCTAAATCTATTTTGTTCGTCATTAAGGGAGACGCTCCGCGGCAACCTCAAGGTACTGAAGTAAAAGTGACCAGAGATGGCTTCCTATACCTGGGGATCTATGTCATCACTGACCTAATGGCCTTTAACGACCATAATCTCCAGGGTCCCTTGATGCGCCTTAAGAAGGATGTCTGCCATTGGAGAACCCTGTCTCTATCCCTACTGGGTAGAGCGGCGCTATTTAAAATGATGGCATTGCCCAGGTTTTTATATGTATTACAAAATACGCCATGCCCGATGTATATTTTTGGGCAATTGAACCTGAATTGAGGACATTGCTGTGGGATGGGAAGGCTCCTCGGATAGCGCTCACAAAACTTACCCGTGACTGGTATGAATGGGGCATAGCGCTGCCGGACATTCGCAAATACTATCAAGCGGCACAGCTTGCCACGATCCACAATAGATGCACTGTCCCCCAGGGGACCCAGGATACTCTAAGGACCGTCACTTCTTACAACGCACTGCTACAAAGGAGCACTCTACACCCTGTCCAAACACATAATCCTCACGGGACCTACATCACTAACGGTCCAAGTATGGCATAGAACCCTCAAAGCACTAGGCTGGGAGGGGAAAATTACTCAATTCATGCCCCTGTGGGATTCCAATAAACTGGGCACTCTGAGACTCAAATCTGGGTTTGGTAAATGGGACATGATTGGCAACTCCAAGGTGGGGGATCTCTGGAAGGGGGGTAGAGTGATAACGTTTCCCGAGTTACAGCGGGAATATGGTCTAGCCAGATCGGAAACTTTTACATACCTCCAGGTTCGACATGCCATAATGACAACAATTCCCAGAGGCGAGGTCCTCCCTGAAGCATCCCCTCTGGAAGCTAGGCTACTCGACGTCTACATGACGCGCAAAGCAATCTCACTAACATATAAGAAACTGATCAACAATACGCTAGACACATTGCTCCGGCTCCGTCAGAGATGGGAGGCGGATATAGGGGACATAGATAAGGAAGGCTGGCGTGCCGCTCTGTCCTCACCCAGAGAAGTAGCGATCAGGTCACGATTTTGCCTAGTACAGCTCAAAATCTTACACAGGACATATATGTTGTGTAACACACTAGTAAAGATGGGGAGGAGACTTGATTCTACCTGCTTGCGGAGGTGCGGAGGAGATGGAACCTTCCACCATATACTCTGGGACTGCCCAGAGATACAGAAATATTGGACTTCAATTTTGTCCGGTATAAATAATGTAGTGGGAGGTGATGTTCCCCTCACAGAGAGGAGATGTCTACTGAATGTGTGGGAATCCTCTGACATGGGTAGAATGGAGAAAATATGGGTCACACTGGGACTTATGGTGGCCAAGAGGAACATTGTATTATATTGTAATTGCATTTATATAGCGCTTACTACTCCTGACGTGGCATCGAAGCACTTTTTCGGCGAGTAGCACGCTACTCCGGAACCCATAAATGATTAGTGTTGAATTAGTATAGTGAAATATGAAAGTGATTTAAGTGGTGAATAGGTTAGTCAATTATTTGGATTTAGAAGGATAGCGGAAGGATAGAAGAGGGAAAAAAGGTATGTATTTATATAGCGCTTGTTACCCCTGATGGGGTGTTGAAACGCTTTTTTTTTCGGCGAGTAGCACGCTACTCCGGAAACCCATAAAGGATTAGTGGTGAATTAGTATCGTGAAATATGAAAGTAATTTGAGTGGTGGATATTAGTCAGTTATTTGGAGTGAGAAGGATAGCGGAGGGATAGAAGAGGGAAAAATGGTTTGCATTTATATAGCGCTTGATACCCCTTTTGGGGTGTTGAAGTGCTTTTGGCGAGTAGCACGCTACTCCGGAACCCATAAGGATTAGTGTTGAATTAGTATGGTGAAATATGAAAGTAATTTGAGTGGTGGATATGTTAGTCAGTTATTTGGATTAAGAAGGGTTGGGGAGGGATAGAAAAGGGAAAAAAGGTTTGCATTTATATAGCGCTTGTTACCCCTGATGGGGTGTTGAAGCGCTTTATTGGCGAGTGGCACGCTACTCCGGAACCCATTAAGAATTATTGTTGAGAATTAGTATAGTGAAATATGAAAGTAATTTGAGTGGTGGATAGGTTTTCAGTTATTTGGACAGAGAAGGGTAGCGGAGGGATAGAAGAGGGAAAAAGGTTTGCATTTATATAGTGCCTGCTACCTCTGATGAGGTGTTGAAGCGCTTTTTTGGCGAGTAGCACGCTACTCTGGAACCCATAAAGGATTAGTGGTGAATTAGTAGAGTGAAATATGAAATTTGAGAAGTAAACATGTTAGTCTGTTATTTTGATTGAAAAGGATAGTGGAGGGATAGAAGAGTGAAGGATTTAGACTTTTTTTCTTTTTTTTTGGAGGTCATAGCAGTACGAAGAGGCTTTGGAATGAGTAAAAAGGGATGTGAAGGGGAAGAGTCAGAGGGAAGAGTTTAGAAAGGCTTGTTTTGGGGGATCAGAATAGTAAAAGAGGTGTCAGATGATGCAAGGAGGGGTAGAGTATTGGAGAGTCTAGAAAGGGTTATTTTGGGGATCATAGTAGTGGTATGGGGTTTGGGATAAATGAGAGAGTGGATGTAGAGGATATATTGATAGAGGTATAGGGTGAGAAATAGGGTAGTGCATTAGAAAGAGTAGTAGAAAGAAGTTTGAGATGAGTCAGAAAGTTGGGGTAGAAGATACATTGAGAGAAGTGTGAGACTGTGGTGAGCGGAGTCACCACCAAAGCTTAAAGACTGGAAACAAGATATGGACTGGTGTAGGATGGCGGAAAAAGTAATCTATGAAGGCCGATGGGTGTCCACGAAAGTGGGGCAAGATCTGGGCCAGTTGGAACGAATACAGAGGTGGCCTTTGTACTGAGCCAGGGGGAGACCTGCGATACTAGCCATGAGCGGGAGAGCAGATGGCGGAGGAGTTCGGGATGCAAATCTGTGATATGCCCAATTGGTCAATAATGGGAACCAAAATAAGAAAGCTGTATTCATCATGAGTATGTGCATTAACCTAGTACTGCTGAATATATTGTGCAACTGTTGCCGTAATTCTTTCAATAAAAAAGATATGACAAAAAAAAAAAAAAAAAATCTCAATTTTCGATTTTTTAAAAATTGTTTTCAAATAGCTGTTAGGGCCTTGGTTAAGTCCCTTTGCAAAACTGTTTAGAATTTAAAAAGTCTTTTTTAGTAAGTTAGGCCTTTAGAAAGTACTGTAGCACTTTTGTCACTTTTCTAAAAAGGTCCCAACTCACTTTAAACCATGACTGATACACCAGGTACTTCCCAGGAGCTCGACCTTGGGCTGTATAAGAACCTTAAGTTGGACAGCATGGAATCTCCCAATTGAATCTAGACAAACTTCAGCCCATCTGCAAACATTGCTTGCAGAAAATGCTAGAGCTCTGGATGAGGATAAAACCCTCCCTGCAGAAGAGGAGGCAGAAAAAGAGCAAGTAGTGGATGAGGTTGACTCTGATTCCAACACTGCCCCCTCAGGAAGAAATACCTCTGGGAGCACTCTTAGTAATGTGTCTCAGCAGTGATAGACATTGAAGATGCAGATCTTTAGAAATTAGCCAACAGGATAGCATTAGATGCTAAACTCTTGGCTATAGAAAAAGAAAGAGCTGAGATGGGCCTATGACCCATCTCTGGTGGCAGCAACTCTATAAACAGAGAAAGGGAGGAAATCTTTGACCCTAAAATTCCCAAAGGGATTGTCCCCAAATATACAGATGTGATATCACCAAATGGTTTACTGCAATTGTCCCCAAATATACATATGTGATATCACCAAATGGTTTACTGCCTTCGAGAGAGCTTGTATTGGTAGAAGGATAAACAAGAAGCATTGGCACTCTCTCTTGTGGGAACTGCTCTCAGGTAAATGCAGGTATGGACTCCTGACCTTGAATAAGACAGATGTTGAGTCCTATGATCTCATGAAGGGTACCCTGATTGAAGGTTTTGGACTCACCACTGAAGAATATAGAATCAAATTCAGGGAGACTTGAAAAACTCATAGTTAGTCCTGGGTTGATTTTGTAGACTTTTCAGTTAAGACACTAGGTGGCTGGTTGAAAGGTAGCAATGTACATGTCTATGATGGGCTTTACAATGTAATCATTAAAGAGCATCTGTTGAGTAATTGTGATCAAGAGAAATTACATAAGTTCCTGGTAGACCTAGGTTTACATTTTTTTCCTCAAGAGTTGGGAAAGAAGACAGACCACTGGGTCAAAAAAGGGTGACCAAAACTACCACTGGCGGGGTGACCAAAAGAAAGAGACCAAAAAGACCCCCCCCCCCAGGGAACGAATTTGACCAAAAAGATAAAAACAAAAATGAATCTTCTAAAGGCCCCCAAAAACCTGTACAGGAGGGTGAGCCCCGAAACAATACACAGTCTACGGGGGGTATCAGGGTAAGAACTGGGATCCCAAGAAGCCATGGTGCTTTAATTGCAAGGCCAAAGGGCACCACACTAAGCACTCTAGCTGTCCCAGCAAAGAGTTCCCCTAGTGCACCTGCAGTAACTGCAAAGATAAATCTCTATATGGGATCCCAGGTGATCCCTGACCATGTCAGCGAGCCCACTGAGGCAACTTTAGTCTCAGAGGGGTGGTGTGGATGTAGTTGCCTTACTGTCTGTCCCATTAACATGGAAACATACAGACAAGTGTCAGGATTCCTGCCACAGCTCACCTCTCTTGACTATCACAATATACCGGCATGACTCGCATCATTCCTCCCAACACTTATGACTGAACAAACGTCTTGTACCCTGACTTTTGACCATATTAGATGCTGTTGGTAATAGTTAGATGCAGCTGGTGTTCCCTGGTTTGTTTGAAAAGGCATATGCAAGGTCAGGTTTCAATGCGCCACTGAACCATCCAGAAAATCCGCCAGAATAAGCATCAAGCAACCGGCATAGATGACCACAACGTGAACCTTCCAGAAGACAGCCCGCCTCAAGTTAATCCCCTACACCTGTTCCTTGCTATAAGCAATTAGAATGCAACCTTTGTGAACATTCTAAAACAGCCTCTAGAAGACAGCCTCATCCAATTAATCACCTGCACCTGTTCCTTGCTATAAGTAATTAGAACGCGACCTTTGTGAACATTCTAAAACACCTTCTAGAAGACAGCCTCATCAAATTTATCATCTGCACCTGCTCCTTGCTATAAGCAATTAGAACATGACCTTTGTGAACATTCTAAAGCACCTTCTAGAAGGCAGCCTCATCAAGTTATTTATCTGAACCTGTTCCTTGTTACAAACAATTGGAATGTGACCTTTATGGACGTTCTAAAGCAGTCTTATTTAAAGATCATCCATACTCCTACCCTTTGTTTAGCCTTCGCCTGCCACTTACCTGTTTCCCGGCTTCCAGGACTCTGTCTTGCCAGCTCCCTTGATCCTACCGCTTTGACCTCACCACAAAGAACATCCCGCATTAGTCTTGCACCTGGATGGAAAAAAGACCAAGAAGAAAAGGAGAGATGCATTAACAGACTTGATGTTACTATGCTTTGAGCTCAGTCGCAACATCGTGCTGCAAACAAAGGTAACCAGTGTTTTTGTTCAAGTTGTACATCCTGTTGGCAGGGCTCTTCCAGAGAGGACTTGGGTGAAGCTACCCCGTCCAAATTTGCTTGCGGGTTTGATGCTGAAATCATACTCACTACAGTTTCGAACATTTTGATAAAGGAGCCTCTACGGACAATCTAAATGAAAACAAAACAGCAGCAAAACTAAAGGTTGGTTGAGATTTGAAAAGCTTTTGTGAGGTGATACCTTAAGAGATACTGTTAATACTAGACTAAAGCCTTATTATTTGTTTGTTTATAGGTACCATATCTGCCGGTACCATTCATGAGACTGGTGTGAATGCCTGCCACAGTGTTGCTGTTGAGTAGGCGAGCCACAACATCTTTGACTCTACATGCTTTCTCCATCCCAACCCCCTTCCCCCTGGGATTTGCCATAGGAGCAGTGTCTCCTCCTGTAAACCGAGGGCAAGTCTTGGGAGGATTGGGGAACTAGCGTCGCGGCCCCATTGGAATCATCTGGTCCAGGTAGGTGGTTTATGACAAACAGCCTCATATAAATGGGATCAGAGTTAGAACACTGAGGGATACAGGTGCAAATGTTACCATGGTGACTAAAAGACTGGTAATCTCAGAATAATACCTGACTGATGAGACATTCACAGTCGTCAATGCTGATAATCAGGCTAAGGTCCATCCCATGGCAATGGTGTCCTTAGAATGGGGAGGGGTTACCGCCCAATGAAGGTGGTGGTATCCTCTGCAGTTACTGTTGAATGTCTGCCGGGCAATGATCTGGAGTCCTCAGCTTGGGTTTAGGTCGAAAGAAAGACCCATGCAGCTATGCTGGGTATACCTGAATGGGTGAGTGTAAGAACAAGAGCACGATGCAAAACCCAGGATGAAAAAGAGGAGCTGGAGCCTGGAATAATGGCCCATCCCACCAATAGAAAAGGCAAGAAGTCTGAGAAACAAGCTTCTGAGCAGACACAGACCAGGTCCCCTCTCTTCAGGGAGAAGATCTGACAGCCCCAGAGGGAACAGAGCCCCCGGAGCTTGGGCCTACAGCCCAGAGCTCTTGGGCCCAGGAGGACCCTCTAGGGAAGACCTGTGCCATGGGAAGAGGACCTGTCCCACTCTTGAAATCCTGAGAGAATGTGATGTCCTTTGGACTAAAGATGCCGATGCCACTTATAGAGTGGAAATTCGTATCCCACATGGGGGACCTGATAGGAGTACAATGTAATCGCTTGTAGTATGCACTCACATAATATTCTGTTTATTAGAGAAATGAGATGTTAGAGGAAACTTGAATCAAGCAACATATTCTTATAAAATCAATGCAATTTGATGTGAAGTTTAATTAATGACTCATAGAATTTGTGCTGAAACATAACAAATGTAGCCTGCTTATATAGGCCTCATTAGGGATGTGACACAGTGATATGTTAACTGTATTCTAAATGCTTCTTGGGCTAATGATGTAGTTGAAATATACATATTAGTGTAGTTAGAGAAAATCTCCTGATTGGACGCTAATGATTTTATGGAAATACTAACGAACATAACATGGCAAATTCATTATTTTAGCCTAAGTCGTAGGCCTGAATCTGCAGTACATTTTAAAATGTTCTAGTTTCTGAAACTAATGCTTAGATTCTCATGTGACTTTTGTAGAATGTTATTTGTTCTCATGTTTGCATTTCAGGTGGACAACGTTTGTTAGTAAAGAGTAGGGGTATTGTTTCATTAGATAAGTTGCGGAATAAAGGAGTTACAGCGAAAAGATAAGGTGGAGGGAGGTGCTTTCACACAGGAGAAGGAGAGGAGACCAAGGACAAACTGTTGCAGAGGGGCGTCCATGGAGAAGGCTGTGAAAGGAATCAACATCATGGACAAGTTTTGTGGCTGAGCCTACTGTAGCATACGTATGTGGACAGCATTATGGGACTTTTGCTGAATACAAATTTGAGTATATGATGCATTGTAGAGAGGGATAAACACCCCTTTCCTGCTTGCCTTCTTGACGGAGAGCACCTGAGTGCTTGTGGCTTTATGCCGCGGACCCATCTTATGGTGGTGTGACTTCTTAGGAAGGCTCTACCCACTGACACCTTTTCTCTTTTGACTCTTTTGCCTAAATGCTAATTTAGGGATGCTACCTCTAGAGTTAGAGTAGGGATAGATAGAATTAAATGTTGTATACCTACGAAGTGCCGATGAAGGGGAACCTTAACTTTTGTTTTCTGATTTCCTGCATAATAGTTATAGAACTCATTGTTCTTTTCATGTTGCACCGAGCTAATATCGTCAGAAGATTTGGATTCCTTCTATTTCCCCTGTATTTTTCTAACCTCATGTTAAGATTTGTGTATGTCCAACTATTTTTCAATCTGTAATAAATTTGACCAAACTTCATTCGGTTGTCGATTTGAGTTATTGCGCAGCCATTATTGAGTTACACTTTGTCTTAAATTGACTAAAAAAATTTTACTCCGCTTTACGCTTTCATGCTACTAAAGAGAATCATCGGAAGACCGACATTGGAGCTGAACTGAACAAATGGGCCCAGGCCCTTTCAGTAGGTAGCAGATTCAGATGGTTAGCACATGAAGCAAGGGGAGAATCTGGAACCCAATCTAGAATAGTCTGGAGCCCTGACTCAAAAACTCCCCAGGTAGAGCCCTAATGATCTAGAACTGGAGAGGACGAAGTTTGGTGATGTGCGGTGAGAACAGCAGTGAAAGGAGGAGTGAGTATTAATAGGGGTGTGTGGAGCATGTTAGATTGCGGTGATGATTTAATTGTGTGATGTCTTGTGGAGTTGTCATGAGAATTGAGTGAATGTGGTGTACTGGCCTGGAAAACAGTCACCTTAGAAAGGGGTAGGCTCTACTTAGCATTTATCGACTTGAAGTCGGCCTTCGATCTTATCCCCAGACATAAATTATGGCAAGTGCTGCAAGAGCTGGGCCTTCCATCATTGCTCCTCGAGCTGGTCATTGGCCTCGATGAGGATAATTTCGCGAGGGTCCGCTGGGGAGATCAAGGGCAGCTAACAGACCAAATTAGAGTCAACAGAGGGGTTAGACAGGGACGCCTCACATCAGAATTCTTGGATTTCAAAATCCAAAGCGCACACGAGCAATATATGGAGGCCATTACGATCCCTCAGGATAGAAAGCTCTATATCCAATTTAGATTTGGATCTCTTCCTGTTAATTCCTTCATATCTGCGTGGCGTCAACATACATCTGTGCAGCTGCATTGCCCTGGCTGCCCCAGTTCCGTTGAGTCTATTGCACACATCTTCTTCGCTTGCCCGCTGTACAATTCCCCGAGGTGCAAATGGTTGGCACCCATTTGCAGGTTGTTGGGAACACGATGCCACCAAGAAGCGTTGCGCATCCTAAGATCTGACTCAAGACCACCAATTGCGTGTGCAGTAGCCAAGTTCCTTGGAAAAATGTGGATAGTTAGAAGGCGCACACTAAAGATGTGTATTGTTGTCCCTGCGGTTTCCACCCCATCTCCCCAAACCACCTAACGGGAACAAGGCAGTATCACTAGGCATTTGCAATATAGCGCAGAGTCCCACCTTTTTTAATGTGATTTTTAGTGGGATTTTAAATGCACTATTTTGGGGCTTTCCCCATATTAATTGAACTTTTTATCCTTATCAATTGATCTTTTTTAATTGGTTTTACCTTGATTGTTATACCTTTTTTAACAACTTATTGTATTTGTATGTAGCAAATGTTTGTCATGTACTCAAACTTGAAGTTCCGGACTGTAAGCACTTCCACTTTTTTTCGGTCATAACAAATTCACTGTAATATGGCATTGTCTTTAATCTTGCAATTATGTACTGTTAAGCACTTGCACTTTTATGGTCGGAACGACCGAATAAAGTTTGAATGCACTGCGACTGGAGTGAATGTGGTTGTCTGGTTCGACGTGGCCCAAGGAGTAGATATAAGGTTATCGGGTCCTGAAGTGGCCTAAGATCCCTGGATATTTTAAAGGTGTAGAAGACACTGAGATTGTGATTGTATGCTGAAGAGTTGAAGGGTTCGTCGTGACACGTAGTTGACGGCTCCACCTAAAATAGGGAACTTTGTGTGAATGGGACAATTGTGAATAGTGTAGTAGACCTTTTTGTGCAGAGGGTAAACTGAAACGATTCGGGTGAATCCCCGTTGGTTGAGGTTTTGCTGTAAGTGTATATTCTTGTATGAGTGTGTCTCTATTTTCTTTTAGAAAGGCAGCCAATTACAGATTATAAGATGATTGTGTGAATGAATGCGTACAGAGAAATTGTGAAGGAGGGCGAGCCACTGCGAGGAGTGAGGGTGACGTCAGATTGTGCAGCGCTGGGATAGGTTTGTTGGTGTAACACCGCGCTGGGCGCTGGGATTGTTTGACGATTGTTTATTACATCTGAGGTGTTTGAGATCGCATCGTCGTACTATTTGATTTAAATTGCATTTGGATTGTTGAGATCTCATAAATAGGCAAAACCAAGCGATGTTTTAGGGTTCTGCGAGACATGTTTTGAGGGGAAGAGGGCAATATCAAAAGGGTGGGCGAAGAATCCCCATCTTAAGACACACCGGCTCATCATATGGCATCAAATGTAGGATACCATACTATTATCTGGCTTCAAAATTGGTACAAGATAACTGAGAAGTTGGTGCATTGTCGTTTCCACGCTATGGCATTTTCAAGTTGGAGATACCTAATCAGTTGAGGGGAGTGATGTTTGCAATGAAACCTCTAACTAGGCATACACAGTTTGAGGCGCTTCATGCATGGATGCATGCATCTCATGCTAAGCAGAGAGATCGCTATCAGGGAAAGATGAAGAAAACAATGCAAGCTTACCAAGAGGCACAGTGGGATACTAAGTTAAAGAGATGGAGGGCAGACATGATTGAGGGAGAGAGGTTATATCCTGCATTGATGAGGGATGAGTACGTGAAAGACAAGGACAGGAAAAAAGAGACAGATAGAAATGATGACAGTGAAACTGAGGATAGCCGGTTAAATGGATTGTTAGCTGATCGTCAACCCCCTTATAGTTCATTGCAGGATGGAAGTGGGAGAAACCTTGATGAAACTGTTAACACTGAGAGTGCATCAGCACCAGTAGCTCCAGATCCTGGTGTTGTGGGAGTGATATTGACAGGAGCAAGATTAACAGAAAGGAGAGAAGAGGTGGGAACATATATGATGGGGGCTCAGATCAGTGTAACCTTAATGCTGCTTCGAGGCTACCAGAAGCTCTTACAGTACTGGTCACAGTTGGGCATATTGTTCCCATATGTGACCCGAACTCAACAGGGAATGAAAATCAGCAACAGCATCTAGGTAATGTTGATGGGGGTTAAGTTCCATTTACTCCTGTTAACTCAAGTATTCCGTATGTAGCGAAAGCAGAACCGTCTGTATTTCAAAATAGTTCTCACATTATGAGGCGCCTAGCTGTGAGAAGTGCTGATTCTGACCTAACAGTGTGGAGAACACTTCCCAGAGTACAAAGTAGCACACCTCAGGATAAGGGACGACACAGGGAACCTCTGGCAGTCAGCACATTTTTGATGTTTCAGATTTAGAATCATGGCTTAGGAATCACAGTAACACCAAGGAGAATCAGAATAAGCAATTGTCAGGGTTCCATAAAATCTGCAGTGAGGCGAAATTGGTGGACCTGGTAAAGATGAGGGCTGGATTGGATGAGATAATTAGTGGAAATTTGGATCTTGATCAGAGACATAGGAACCTGATGGATTACTGTTTATGGGGAAGGATGTTACCAGGAGAGCAAGACAGGCACATGAGAAGTTGACCAAATCAGCTCAGAAATATGATGTAGATCTTACCTTAACAAAGATGCTGCAATGGAATCACAGACTTGCTTACAGTGCCCAAGAAATAGCGGAAACGAGAGTGCTCGGATTAAAAACACACATTCAGGAATTGGTAAAAGGAATGAGAGCGTGGAGTATGTTAGACAAATGGGAGGAAAGGTGGTCAAAGAAGAGAAGGGCAAAGAAGGTTACAGGGCATCCGCCTCCTCTGGGGGGGGAGCAGGAGTGGAGGCATATCCGCTACGGAAAGTGCCTAGTTGTGGTTATGTGCATGTGCCTTAGAGTGGAGGTGATCACGCTGCATTCACAAATGAATTTCAGAAGTTGAGGGAAAAGCCTGCTGAGTGGTATAAACAAGTTGATTGATTTGTGAAGATTTTGAAGGTGTTGTGGATTGATTTGAACAAGTTGTTTGAAACTATGATACCTAGTGACTTGTGGTCTGCATGTAAGATAGCCATAGAGTGGCCTGAAAAGGAACCAGAGAGAGACCCAGTGCACTTATGGTCCATCACCGATGGTAATGAAGAAATATGGGCAGATGATTACGTGGTAACAATCGAAAATAGCCCACAGGATATTGATTGGGACAAAATTGATTAACGACCCAAGAGCCCAAGGAGACTATTCATGCTTACCATGAAAGGCTATTACAGGCTTTCAAGCAGTACAGTGGGTTAGACACCCTTGACCCCAAAGACATGGGACAATTTGTGTCCAAGTTCGCAACAGGTTTGAGGCCCGAGATTAGTCTCATGATACAACAACATTTGATTTGCTGGCAGAAAAAGACCGTGGATGAATTCTGCGTTTTGCCAGGTATTGTAATGATGAAGTTGACTCGAAACACAAGAGAATGAAAGAGAAAATGATGTTGGTACAAATGAGGGCTGCCCAAAAGGAAGGACAGGCACAGGCACCTGCTGGAAATGTTTCTCGTGCACAGGGAGTTCAACCCGCAGGAGTTCAGCTGCAGACTAATGGAGGGTTGCCAGGACAAGGAAGAGGTATAGGGGTCCTCATAGACCCAAAGACAGGAATAGATGAGACGACGTTGAAGAAGTCTACAATGTGTAATTTTTGTAATAAGGTGGGGCATTGGAAGTATGAATGTCGTCTCAACCCTGCAAACCAAGAGCAAGTTTGAGGATTTAGTCAGGAACAGAATGATGTGACACAGTTGCAGACTGTGACGAGGCCTAGAGCACAGAATATGGGGAGGACTCAGGGTCACGCAATGCAAGTACCACAACCTCCAATGATATCACAGGGAAATCGAAGGTACCATCAAATGCCTCTGATAAAATCCTTTGACGAATTTGGCTTAGATCCATCCTTATGATGGTGCCTGCGAGGAGAGGAAGACTGTGCACTTGGTACAATCTTAGAGGTAGACCAGAGAGGACCCTACATTAATGCAGATGTTGATGGTCATCCAATAACATTCTTGATTGACTACTGTGAGAACAGCAGAAGCCCCAAACCTACCCCTCTCTGGACAATTGATTCAAGTTGTAGGAGTTGCAAACAAGAGAATGTCAAATCCTCTAAGTAAGGAGATAACGGTGAAGATTGGGTCCTTTGAGGACCGTCACCAGTTGGTGGTGTGTGACTCGAGGCCTGTGTGTTTGTTGGGACGTGACTTGTTGTATAAGCTGAATTGCACTATATATTTTGCACACCAAAGAGAATTGAACTGCAAACAAATGATGAGGCTATTGTTTTCAAATTGGCGAAACAGAATCTATATGTCACCATGTTTCCTCTGCTGACGGGGGAGGATATGCCTTTAGACATTAGGAACACCCTCTCAACGGTGGTGTGGGACTTCACAGGTGAAGAGATTGGACTCATCAAAGAAGTTGAACCAGTCCTCATACAGGTTAAGCCAAATGCTAAATTCCTGAGAACCCGACAGTATAATTTGACACCTGAATCTGTGGCAGGTATCACATCTGTGATTAACACCATGATCGAACAGGGCATTCTGAAAGAGATTCTGGGGAGTCCATGTAATTTCCCTATTATGGGCTTACAGAAGCCTTGTGGTAAATATTGCATTGTCCAAGACCTCCCAAAGATTAATAACATAGTAGTTCCTTGTTGTTCTGTGGTACCGAATCCAGCTGTGATATTGTTCCAAATTCCATGTGAAGCCGAGTGGTTCACGGTTATTGATCTCTGCCAGGCTTTTTTCCCGATCCCATTACATGAGGAGAGCCAATTTTTATTTGCTTTTCGGCTGGGAAACCATGTCTTAACAAAGCCCATCTATCTTTAACCAGATTTTGAAAGGGAATCTTGAGTCCCTAGTCTTACCTCGCAACTCAGTTCTGGTCCAACACATTGATGATCTTCTGATTGCATCGAATACGAGAGAAGCTTGCAGAGATGATACGATTGCATTGGTAAACCATCTGGCTGATAATGGACATAAAGGGGCCATAGGAACGTTACTTTTTCCAACGTTCCTGTGGTGATAGGAGCTTTGCCTTATTCACAAGGCGGCGTTAAGCCACTTAACGTGGCTTAACACCGTCTTATGAATAAAGTCCCTTTCACGCTACACTTAGCGTGAAAGGGGTGGGCAATGGGTGTTGTGGTGGGCGTTCCACCACAACACCCATTGATTTTGATGCTCTTTTAATACGGGGCCATGTGATAACAATTGCTTGCTTGCCTTCCTGGAGCTAAGAGAGACCTTGTGTCACGCTCCAGCTTTAGGAATGCCGGATTACAACAAAGCGTTTTCGCTATTCTGTCATGAGCTAGATGGTTGTTCGCTCTCTGTACTCACTCAGTTGCATGTAAGTGCCCGTAGACCAGTGGCCCATTTCTCTGCTGCATTAGATCCTGTAGCATCAGCGTTCCCTGGATGACTCAAATCCGTTGTTGCAACTGGTGTCAGTATTGAACGATGTGAGAGCATCGTGATGGGTCACCCATTAACAGTGTATGTTCCCCACTCAGTGGAAATTCTGTTGACAAGAACAAAAACGCAGCACCTGACAAATAATCGGTTGACAAGATAATAGCTAGTGATCTTGGCTGCTGACAGTGTCACCCTGAAGCACTTTTCTTTGTTAAACCCTGCTACCTTGTTACTTATTCCAAACTCAGAGGGGGAGGAAAGTGAAGACCATGACTGTCTCGATGTCACTGAACTGTGTACCAAACCACGCCCTGACATTGTCGATGAGCCACTATCTAATCCTGATTATGTCCTGAATGTTGATGGCTCGTACTTAAGGGACGATGAAGGACATCTGAGAGCAGCTTTTGCTGTCTGTACTGTTTTTGGAGTGGTGGAAGCCACTTGGTTACAAGGAGTATACTCCGCACAAGTAGCTGAACTCATTGCCTTGACCCGTGCATTTTGTGTCTCTGAGAATCTCCGAGTGACGACCTACACAGACAGCCAGTATGGGTTCAGTGTGGTTCATAATTTCAGACAGTTATGGTCTCAATGGGGGTTCATGACATCATCTGGCTCCCCAATCAGAAATGGGGAGATTGTGAGACAATTGCTAGAAGCATTACAGTTGCCAAGGGAAATTTCAGATCGTGAAATGCTCTGCACACTGCAAGGGAACAGATTATGTCACTATCGGAAATTGATATGCAGGTGAAGTTGCACGTTACTGTGCTTTGAATGCTTGTACTTTCAATGAAGAATACAGAAATGAGGACACAGAGGTGACAGATTTCAATGATATGTTGTCTGCTGCCGATACTTGGGATGCGGTAAGGCATCTGCAGGAGGAAGTTTCTGAAGAGGAACAGTCAGGGTGGGTCAGAGCAGGTTGTGTGAAGAGAGAGGATGATATCTGGGTGCCGACTGATGACAAAGCAGTTCTACCTGATTGTTTACTGCACCCGATGGCAAGGCAGATTCATGGTGCGGCACATATAGGAAGAGATGCAATGGTGAGGGTGTTTAGACAGACATGATTCAATTTAAGGTTTTGAATTGTTGCAGAAGCATTGTGTCATTGATGTGTAACGTATCAGCAAATGAATGCAGGGAAAAGGACTGTTGTTACATTGAGCCATATAGGGAGGTCAGGAGGACCTTTCAATAGGATACAGTTGGATTTTGTTGAGATGCCTATGAGCAGTGGATTGAGGTACATTCTGGGGTTGTATGTTGGAACAACGAGTTCCTCAACAACGATTCCCTAAACCATGCGGTCTGTACTATGACCGCGTCTCAACAACGATTTATTATACCACACATTCTTTTACTACGAATTTTCTTGATAAAGGAATGCATGGTAAACCACTCCCTAAAATCTATTCCGAAAACCTCCCACCCCCTAAAAACTTAGATGAACCCCCCAACCTCCTAATAACTAACACCAACCCCTCCCACCCCCTGAAAACTAACACTAACCCCTTCCACCCCCTAAAATCTAACTCAAACCCCTCCCACCCCCTAAAAACTATCAGGAACCCCCCAACCCCTAAGAACTAATACGAACCCCCCACTCCCTTAAAACTAACCCGAACCCTTCCCATTCCCTAAAAACTTACACAAACCCCCTCCCCCCCCTAAAAACGATCAGGAACCCCCCAACCCCATAAAACTATTATGAACCCCCTCCCTTAAAACTAACTCGAACCCCTCCTACCCCCTAAAAATGAACACAAACCCCTCCCACCCCCTAAAAACGATCACGACCTCCCCCAACCCTTAAAAACTAATACGAACCCCCCCACCCCCTAAAAACTAACACAAACCTCCCACCCCTTAAAATCTACCCTGAATCCCTCCCACCCCCTAAAAAGTAACACCCAACCCTCCCTCCCTCCCCATCCCTGAACTCCTCTTACCTCTCCTGTTCCTCCAACGCTCCTCGGGACTGCCCATCCGGAACACTAGACCGGCTTAGCCTGAATGACGCACATGCGTGGTTCAGGCTAAGTCGTTGTTCTTACAAGTCGTTGTTCGGCTTGCGTGACTCTGGAACTCATTGTTCCGGAGTCACGCAAGCCCAACGGAAGACTATACACACCACATTCTGGTTGTGGTGTGTATATTCTCCCGTTGGGTTGAAGCCTATTCAACTAGGAGGTGTGACAGTCTCGCAGTGGCTAAGCTGTTGTTGAGGGAGCTCATTCTGAGGTTCGAATTTCCAACTACATTGGAGTCAGACCAAGGGACTCATTTTAATAACGAGATCCTGAAATTGTTGTGTGCAGCTTTTTGCGGGTGGAACAGAGATTACATTGCAGTTACAAGCCGGAAGCCTCGGGAATGGTTGAGCAGGCCAACAGCACTCTGAAATTGAGATTGGCAATGGTGTGTGCTTCGACATCTCGGAAATGGACCGAAGCCTTGCCTCTTGTGCTTATGGGTCTACGCAGAATTCCTGCTAGAAGAACTGGCTTGTCCCCTCATGAGGTTCTTATGGGGAGTGCGATGAGACTGCCTGCCATGCCTGCCAACATGCTTGTGAATATATCAGATGATTTGGTTCTCGACTACTGTAAAGGATTGGCTGATGTGGTTCATTCTGTGTCTCATCAGGTTGAAGCAGCAACTACACCAACGATACAAGATCTCTGCCATGACCTGACTCCCGGCGACTGGGTGCTCAAAAAAGGCATGTGAGAAAGAATTGCCTTGAGCCCCGCTGGCATGGACCATACCAAGTGATTCTAGTGACTGCAACTGCTGTGAAGTGTGGCGTAGTGCCGAATTGGGTTCATGCCTGGCACACGCGTAGAGTTCCAAGCCCCTCTGAAGAAACAGCTCCTCTCCCAGAAGCATTGACAGAAGTGAATGGAGGATCACGAGAGGGTGAGCCAAGCTGTAGAGGGATCGGTACAGGCTGAACAAGGCTTAGAGCAATCCGAGGGGGGGTTCAGTCGACCAAGACACTGACGTTGCTTCTGAAGGAGAAAGAACAGTGGTGTCTGAGCAAGAGTCTGACTCCGATGAAGGAGCTAGCAAAGTCAGAGGAGACAAGTGCAGTCGAGATAGAGGGCAGACCTGAATGAGATCTTGCCAGAAAGAGAACAGAGAAGAAACCTAAGACTCACATCTGAAAGAGAGCTCACACCAATAGCTGAAACGTCTGAATCTGGGCAAAGTGAGGTTGAAGGTGAGAGACTGAGTTTGAGAAAGTCCAAACGGGTTAGGGTGCCTTGTCGGAGGTACTCATCTCCTGAGTGGACTTCTCTGGCTGCCCAATGCCGATGAGGGAGAGTCCCAGGATATCAGTGCTGATAATCGAAGTCCTGCTGAAGATTCCAGGAACTGATTTGCATGCTCTTCTTTCATTGGCAGTTCCTCATCCACCAAGGTTGATTGGCCTACAATCTCTGATTTTAAATGATGTTGTTTTCCCTCCTTTGGCTATAGAACCATCATCATCGGCAGAAGAAGCAGAATTGAAAGCTGATCAATTTCATTTCAAATTTGTCTAAGGTTGATTACACATTAAACGCTTATGCTAGGCTTTTATATGAATATGTAGACACTATGGAAGCTAGAGATTGTTATGTTCGCATGCAGTTACCTGCATCAGTAGAGGAGGGTATTGCAGACCACCACTTACCTGTGACCTATGGTATCAGTTGAAGTTTACTCCTTAGCATGTTTCATAAAAAGGGCCACTATGAATATTATTTCTCTAACTATGATGTAGTACTATCTGAAGAACCAGGTTGCAAACACCTGAATAATTATGATACAAAGAAGACAGTTAAAATGATAGGGAATTATTTTGTACCCACTGCTATGCTAAACACTGCTTGTGCTCATAGACATAATTTAACCTGTATATTAACCGATAGTAATAAGAAATTGATAGATCAGGTAGAAGATAGATTTAGAGTTGTAGGCGAATAAACCTAACAAATCTCCTCACTGGACGAAAGAAGATATAGGCCATCGTGCTGCAGGGAGTTCAGGACCATTAGCTTTGGAATGGCAATACAGGGGTAGACTATGTATTCACCAGGCTGAGAGTGGATATAGTTCTGTGTTTGTGGGAAAGAGCAAGAGTGATCATACCTTTTTGGTTCATGGCCCATGGAAAATGTTTTTAGACTACACCGCACATATTATACCAGGAGTCTATTTTGTGTGTGGAAAGAAGGCATATTTGAGGCTGCCTAGCAAATGGCATGGTACATGGTATTTAGCTGTGGTGTTTCCCAAAATATACCATGTGGAGGATTTGGAAGACTTAGGTGGAGAAGTGAAGACTAGACAGAAACGTGGATTGAGTGCTGGAAAAGTTGTGGGAGGCATTTTTGGAGCCATGATACCCAGCATAGGAGTACTGCTAAATTATATAAAGATTATAAAATTGTCTACCATAGTTGATAACCTATCTACTAATAATGCTAGATCTCTTTTGCTTATAGATGGCGAGATGGTTTTGATCAGGGTTATGGTTATGCAAAATCAACTTGCTTTAGATGTTTTCCTTGCAAAAGAAGGCAGAGTCTGTCGAATACTGAAGGCCCAACAGTGTTGTACATATATCCCTGACTGGAATAAAGACTTACAGAAGTACTTTAGCAACATTACAGAGTTACATCAAGAATTGAGGAACTTAGCTACTGAAGATGTCTGGGATAAAGTTGGACAAGGGTTTGGCGCAATTGGAAGGTGGTTTTCAAATGTAGGAAGTGGATGGTTTGGCTATATTGTGCGACTGATATTGATTGCTGCCCATCTGTATCATTGTCTTGATCGGCATGGTGAGCGGATACATGTGGTACAGAGTGAGGCAAAGAGAAAGAGCTCAGAGGGAAAAAGACAGGACGATAGAGAGGTTACAAGACAACTATTACAATAATCAGAGGCTCATGGAGAAGTTTAGACAAGGGAGAATGGCGACAACATCTGTTTAGATCAGTCCGTCTGATTAAACATTTTTCCTAAATGACCATTTGATAGGCTTATCTAATGAGATAAGATTATTATTGTGATGACTTAATACCATCAGAGAGAGGTCTGATAGACTGCAAATTCGTATCCTACATGGGGTACCTGTTAGCAGTGCAATGTAATCGCTTGTAGTACGCAGTAATACATTATTCTGTGTTATTAGAGAAATTAGATGTTAGAGTAAACTTGAATCAAGCAACATGTTTTTTTTAAACCAGATTTTATTGAGTTTTCAGAAGCAATCAAAACCTGCAATACAATTGCCCCACGTTGCAGTACCAAGGTACAGCTTGTTATAATGAGCAATTCAATCTGGCACTGTTAATCTGAACTGATACAATTAACAATCAAACTGTTCCCTCCCCCTCCCCCCATCGGTCAATACACTACATATTCTCATTAAATCTAGGCTTGTGCATTAGGAAAGAAGGATGATCAGTTATAACAGAAGTCTCGGGCGAGGGGGCAACCACCCCCAGGCGATCCAGCTCTGTGTCCCATAATGGGGAATATTTTCTACACATCAGGCCCTCAATTGTAATATACAAAGTTCATCTGGGCGATTCCATCGGAGAAACCACTGGTGAGGCCAGCTGCTGGTTAGTCCGGCTATCTACTAATACATTCCAGGCTCTGGCTCCCTCCATGCCTCCCACACCCCTCTGCATCTCCCTAAGGAGTCACCCGGCCCTCACAGCTCGCCCACTTTACCATCTCATTCTTCCAGGTTAATAATCTCTTACCCCTTGTTGCCTTCCAAGTGTGCGCTATTTCCCGCTTGGCAATAATGTATGCTAGATCCTGGAATCTTCCCATTATCTTCGATTTTGCAGGGTGGGGAAACCAACTGAGGAGACAGTGACCCAGGGTTTGTAGGATCTCCTTCTTAGTACTCTCCTCTATCATGTATATAACTCCCTCCCCGAAAGCGTGTATCACGGGGCATGACCAAAACATGTGGAGGAAGTGGGCTCCTGTATCTCCAAATCGAGGGCATGTTGTATTAGGAATGTGAAGATACCTGCCTATGCGCTCAGGTGTCAGGTATGCCCTATGGAGTACATAGTGGTTAATAAGTTTGAAGTGTGCATTCCTAAAGACTTTCGGTATACGTTCTAAAATCTTGTCCAGTCTTTCAGATTGATAGGTATGTCCAGGTCGTCCTCCCAATTAGCCCTCAAGGCCTCCAGAGGTAGGCGTTGGTCAGCTCTGAGTGCCCCATATAAACAGGAAATCGTTCACCCGACTCCCACTGAGAGCGCCATATACTGACAACTCTGGGACGTTGCGGGTTTGATGGATCCCTTTCCCCAGTGCTCCTTAATCGCCGTCGTGAGTGCTCTGTGAAGCAGGAAGGGACCACATGGTAGGTTAAATTCGTCCTCAAACAGGAGCAACTCCGAGTTCCTATACAGATCACCTACCTTTGTTACTCCTGCCGCAGCCCACTGGGTCAGGCCTCTCCAGCTCCCCCCATGAGGCAGTACATGTAAGAAGTCAATAGGCAATTCTGTTTTGTAAGGAGTCCGGACATGCAACCACTGTAGCCCCCTATTCCAACACTTTGTCATAATGCAAAACTCATGCGAGTCATTCACATTCGATCACCTTACACAGAGGAGCACTCCAAGCTGGTCATGAAGCAGCAGTACGAAGGGGCAAGGGTTCCGATCTGGGTGTCGCCAAAGTGCAACACCACGGATCAACCACTGCGGCTGGGCCGCGATATAACAAAACTCAAAGTCTGGGACCGCCATCCCCCCCTCGCCCGTCGGACGTTGCAAAGTGGTTAAGGCTATTCTTCATTGGCCTGATCCCCAAATTAACTCAGTGCTCAGGGTCCTCAGCTCCCTAAACCTAGATCTGAATCACGCAACATGTTCTTATGAAATCAATGCAATTCGATGTGAAGCTTAATAAATGACTCATATTATTTGTGCTGAAACATAACATATGTAACCTGCTTATATAGGCTTCTTTAGGGATGTGACATAGTGATATGCTAACTGTATTTTGAATGCTTCTTGGGCTAATGATGTAGTTGAAATATACCTATTAATGTAGTTAGAGAAAATGTTCCTATTGGACGCTAATGATTTTATGGAAATGCTACTGTACATAACATGACAAATTCATTATTAGTTCAGCCTGAGTCGTAGGCCTGAATCTGCAGTACATTTTGAAATGCTCTTTTTTTTTTTTAAACTAATGCTTAGATTCCCATGTGAGTTTTGTAGAGTGTTATTTGTTCCCATGTTTGCATTTCAGGTGGACAACGTTTGTTAGTGAAGAGAGGGGTTATTGTTCCATTAGATAAGTTGCGGAATGAAGGAGTTACAGTTAGCTTGGCCTGAAGAAGATAATGTGTGGGGAGGTGCTTTCGAACTGGAGAAAGAGAGGAGATCAAGGACGAACTGTTGCAGAGTGGCGTACATGGAGAAGGCTGTGAAAGGAATCGACGTCATGGAAATGTTTTGTGGCTGAGCCCCTGTAGAGTATGTGTGAAAAAAGCATTATGGGACTTTTGCTGAATGCAACTTTGAGTATATGATGCATTGTAGAGCGGGATGACCAGCCCATTCTTGCTTGTCTTCTTGATGGAGAGCACCTGAGTGCCAACTTGCTCCCTTTCCTGTTTGTGGCTTCATGCAGCCGACCCATCTTATGGTGGAGTGACTTCTTAGGAAGGCTGTACCCACTGACAGCTTTTCTCTTTCGACTCTTTTGCCTAAATGCTAATTTAGGCATGCCACCTCTAGAGTTAGAGTAGAAATAGATATTATTAAATGCTTTATACCAACGAAGTGCTAATGCAGGGGAACCTTAACTTTTGTTTTCTGATTTCCTGCATAATAGCCATAGAACTTATTGTTCTTTTCATGTTGCACCGAGCAAATATCTTCAGAAGATTTGGATTCCTTCTGTTTCCTCTGTATTTTTCTACTCTCATGTTAAGAGTTATTGCGCAGCTATTATTGAGTTACACTTTGTCTTAAATTGACTTACAAACGTTTACTCCCCTTTACGCTTTCATGCTGCTTAAAAGAACCATCGGAAGACCGACATTGGAGCTGAACTGAACAAATGGGTCCAGGCCCCTACACCACCTTCCAAAGGTTGGTGAACAAAGTCCTTGCTGAGCTGGAGGCCATTAGTGCAGTCTATCTGGATGATGTTGCTTTCTATAGTTCCACTTGGCAGGATTCCCTGGTCTACCTGGGAAAGGTCCCTGAGGCTCTGCGAAATGCAGGCCTCGCTATGAAGGCAAGCAAGTGTGAGATAGACAGGGCATGGACAGGGCATGGGTATATACTTGGGCCACTTTGTAGGTGGAGGCCAAGTTTAACCTTTACAACCCAAGATCCAGACAATTCTGGATTGGGTAGCTACAACCACCCAGACCCAAGTCAGGGCCTTCCTTGGCTTGACTGGGTACTATAAGAGGTTTGTGAGGGGGTATGAGTCCATTGTAACCCCCTCACAGAATTGACCTACAAGAAAATGTCAAAGAAAGTGAACTGCACAGTGAGTTGTTAAAAAGCTTTGGACACTCTGAAAGAAGCAATGTGTTCAACACCCAGTCTACAAGCTCCAGATTACACCAAGCAGTTCATAGTGCAGACCGATGCCTCTGAACATGGGGTAGGAGCGGTCCTATATCAAATCAATGATGATGGCCATGACCAACCTGTTGCTTTTATTAGCAAGAATTTACTCCCCAGAGAGCAGCATTGGAGTGCCGTTGAGTGGGAAGCCTTCGCTGTGGTTTGCTCCCTGAAGAAGCTGAGACCATACTTGTTTAGCTCTCACTTCCTTGTTCTAACTGACCACAGGCCTCTCAGATGGTTGATGCAAAGGAAAGGTGAAAGCCCCAAACTGTTGCGGTGGTCCATCTCTCTACAGGGTATGGACTTTGCAGTGGAACACTGACCTGGAACTAACCATGCCAAAGCAGATGGCCTTTCCCGGTTTTTCCACTTAGAAGATGAAGACTCTTTTGGGAAAGGTTAGTCTCATCCTCTTTCTTGGGGAGGGGAGTCATGTAGAGAAGTACCCTTTTTGACATGGTAACACCCACTTTTTGCCTGGTACCTGATGTGATTTCGATTGAAAGTGCAATGGGTTCCTCCTGCTAACTAGGTCCCCACTGCCAGAGCTCTTTCCCAAAACTGTACAAATGTTCCCCGTATTGGCAAAACATTTAGCGCCCTCTGTAAGTCCCTAGTAAATGGTATCTAGGGCCTGAGGTGCTAAAGAGGGTCCCTAAGGGCTGCAGCACGAATTGTGCCACCCTCAGGGACTCCGCATATGATATTTGTAATCGCCCCTACAGCAAGCCCAACAGCCCTAAGGCAGGGTGCTTAATATTATATGTGAGAGCATACCTGCTTGAGCGGATATTCCCCTGTGCTGTTCAGTTTGATTACTGGCAGTGCAAGTGAACAGGGAAGCTATTTTAAAATGGGCTGGGCACTGGTGAAAATGAGTTGCCCAGCTACATGATGGCTTCACTGAAAATAGGTATGTTTGATATCAAACACCTCGTATTGATGAACCCACACTGATTCCAGAGTTGGATTTGTCAATACATGCACCCAGAGGGCACCTAAGCTGTGCCCCCTGAAACTGTACCAACTGCTGGTGGGCTGACTGACTGGTTTTAGGCAGCCTGACACCAGAGACAAAGTCCTGACCTCCAAGGGTGAGGGACCTTTGCTTTCGGTTGGCCAGAAACCAGTGCAGCTATGGCAGGGGGTGTTTTTCTCCCCCTCCCACAAGATGACCTGCAGATTAGCCTGCCAAGGCAAGGGAGCTTCAAAGCAGCCCCTCCTCCTTTGGTATGCAACTCTGGTTTTTCTCATAGGAGAGGATGCCAACCCCCCCGTCCTGCTCCACTTTTGGCAGGCGGACAAGCAGGAAAATGTGTTAGATTAGGTGGGGGGCCCACATTCAGCCAGCACCAGCCCTAGCGTGGGACAGGTGATGTGGACCCCTCTCTTCAGATTCCTCCATCTTGTCTTGGAGAGAATTAACCAAACAGAGTAAGGGTTATGCCCACTTCCCAACGGAAGTAGTCATATGAGGGTGTAGTCACCGTAGAGGTAGATAGCCCACTGGCTACTACCTAGCACTCCCTCTAATGCCCCTAAATTCAGTATTTAGGGGAGCCCCTGGAGCCAGAGAAGCAGATCCTGATGACCTAAGAAGAGAGAGGATTCCCAAGAGCCGCAAAAGCAGAGAAGACTGAAGAGAGCACCTGACTTGTCCCCAGCCCTGCCGGACTGTCTACAGCCCTCGTCTAAAACTGCGCCAAAGTCGGCTCATCCTGCAGCTGTTCACTCCAGAAATTTGAGACGACTACCTGCCTTCGAAAAAGGCTCAAGACTTCCTGTGAACAGCTGACCTGTTCTGAAGAAACTCCACAGAAAAGACTTTGAGGCCTCTGACCCGCCAAAACCGAACACCTGAAGCAATCGCTGCACCTGTTGTCTCCGGCCCAAGTTGAAGTGGGCCAGCAGTGCCAACAAGGTTCCCCAGCCCTCCAGAGCTTGAGTCCATTGTGGTTTCACCCCTCCTGCACTTCTCGACATCGCCTGAAGCTTCTGCATAGAGGCCCCATCTACCTCGACTGCTCCGGTAAAGAAAAACCCGATGCCTAAAGACACCTTGCACCTGTCGCCCCTGGGCCTTGGAGAAGACTACAGTTGTCCCCACTTCCCTTGGCATTGCAAGGCCTGAGACCAACTGCTGGTTCAGCCCAACTGGCTTCCTGGCCAGAGCCTGCAGCCTCTTTATGCAGTGACTGATTTCCATTGAAATACATTGGCTCCTTATGCTGTTTTGCACCCTGAACCCGGCCGCCCTCGTGCCGCTGGTGGTGTTCTGTTGGTGCTGCCTTGGACTGTGCTCCTCACTCACCTTAACTCCTGGAGATTGGTCTTGTGCGTTGCTGTACTATACCTGTTTGCAGAACTTGTTCTTCCTTCCATAGGATAACATTGCAAAACTCAGATATTGCAGTGTCTACTTTTTAAAGTGAAAAGAGTTTATATTTGAAAACGTACTTACCTGAACAATTTGTCACTGATGCCTAAACATATATAAAGATATTTGCTATTTTTATAAATTGGTGTGGGTCTCCTTCTTGAGTCGTGTTGTCATTTATTAATCATTGTGTGTATTTACAAATGTCTTACACTCCTCTGTGTTAAGCCTAAGGCTGCTCAACCACACTACCCCCTAATAGAGCACTTTGGGATTGCAAAGCAAACCCCTGTCCACTAGTAAAGGAACCCCTGGACTCTTTACACGGTATATCGGATTATTTGATATATCACATAAAGAGCCAGCTTCCTACAATCTTTTTGGGTGGATAAGTTGTATCCTTTGAGGGCTCACATCAGGGAATTACTTTTTTATTTTTCTTTGAGCTCTCCTGAAACATACGTTTTTGCAGGCTTATCAGCAAATACAGCTCAGTTGTATAGACCTCCAAAGCCCTCTGGCAGGCACAGGCTGCGCCAACTTACCAACTGGAGCCAGGAAATCAGACGCACTGTAACCCAAGTATTTCCTCCTGCTTACTTGGGGATGGTGTGCCTAGGGCAGTGATCAGTACTTCAGGACTGTTTGTTATTCTCAGCTCCAGACTCCTTTCTTCCTTGGATGAAGACACACACAAGAACCCACACTATATTTATATATTTTAAGCAGCGAAGCTAAGGTCCTATCTGCCCAACGTGGCTCTAATGATAACTTTTATATCTATCAGCTAGTGCCATATTTGATCAAACGTTTACAATCATCATAATTTGCACATGTTTTAAGCATTTTTATCTGATAATTATTTTATTCTCTCTAGATCTTATCTATTTCTAAAGGTTTTAATTATCTAAACATTAAAGCTTACTACAACTATATATATATGTATATATATATATATATATATATATATATATATATATATATATGTGTGTGTATATATATATATATATATATATATGTATATTCACTGAAAAACCACAGGTTTCAGGGACGTTATAGTTAGTTGGACATTTCACTCATACAAAACCAGAGAAATTCGGCCGTTATAGTTAGTTGAGCTAACTATAACTCGTGCCCCCGCAATACACCGCTGATGACATCACATATTACATCACTCATGACATGGTCAGTGACATCACTGATGACATCTCAAATGACATCACTGATGACATCATCCAGTGACTGAGTGTTTCTAAAAAGTTTAAATATGTTATATATATATATATGCCAAGGTGTATTGAAGAATGAGGGGGTGTATGAATGTCTGAATGGATGATTTAATAGGTGCATGACTGACTGTATAAGTGAGTGATTAAACGTGTCTTACTAATACATGGGTGACTGACTAATCTGTATGAATGTCTGTATCAGTCTGTCAGTTTGTGTGTAAGTGGCTGCTTGGGTTGGTGTGTAGCTACATGAGTGTCTATATGGGTTTTTGATTGGTTGTCTGAATACCTGAATGGGTGCCTCAGTGTCTGTGTGGGTGGGTGGGGTGTGTGTGTCTCCCTGCATGGATGTGTGTGTGGGTGATTCACTGGGTGTATGGGTTCAAGTGTGCGTCTGTGAGGGGCTGTATGGGTGGGTGAGTGAGTGTATGGCTGTGTTGGTGAGTGAATGGATGTCTCAGTGGTACATGTGTGAGTAACTACATATGTGAAAGGCAGTATATGTGAGTATTAGAGTATATAAATGATTATATGTGAGAGTGCGTGATTGTGAGAGTGGCTGTATGGATGAGTGTGTGCTTGTGTCAGTGATTGTATAAGAGAGTAAGTATGTGTTAGTATCTGTATAAATAAGTGAGGTGGTGTGTGTATAACTGTGTAGGTGAGTAAATGGGTGTGATTGATTCTTTGCATGACTGACTAGCTGTGTGAGTAACTCTGTAGGTGAGTGGCAGTGTGTGAGTGTCTGTATGGGTGTATGAGTACTTTTGATAGTGGCTGTATTGACGAGTGATTGATACTGCATGTATGAGTGACTGTATGGATGATGGAGTGGATGTGTGTGTAAACCTAGGAATCAGTGAGTGGGTATGTAGTAACTGGTATTGGTGTGTCTATGGTTTCGAGAATGGCAGTCTGTATTTTAGAGTGGGTGCATCAAAGGTTATATTAGGCTGTGCGGAGGTGCATCAGATTATCACGTGGATGATGTCATGAGTGATGTCATGAGGGATGTCATGAGTGATATCACTGACCATGTCATGAGTGATGTAATATGTGATGTCATCAGCAGTGCATTGCGGGGGCGCAAGTTATAGTTAGCTAGACTTATATAAGGGCCGAATTTCTCTGGTTTTGTACGAGTGAAATGTCCAACTAACTATAACGTCCCTGAAACCTGTGGTTTTTTCAGTGAATTTCTATGGTTTTTTAAATGTTAATTTCTAACTATAACGTCCCTGAAACCTATGGTTTTTTCAGTGAATTTCTGTGGTTTTTTAAATGAAAATTTCTAACTATAACGTCCCTGAAACCTATGGTTTTTTCAGTGAATTTCAAAGGTTTTTTAAATGCTAATTTCTAACTATGCCTACATGGGTAGGACATGTGCAGAAAGAGGAAGAAAGGCGCAGAAAGAAGCAAGAGAAGTGCAGAAAGAGGCAAGAGAGGTGTAGAAAGAAGCAAGAGAAATACAGAAAGAGGCAACAGAAGTCAAGAAAGAGGAAGAAAGGTAAAGAAAGAAGCAAGAGATGTGCAGAAAGAACCAACAGAGGTGCAGAAGAGGCCTACTTTGACTGTACCTTACAACAGACTCATACAAAGTACCCTAATCACTAATCCTTCTCCGAAGATGTCTTAAACCTCACTTTTCTCTTGAAGGTTCACTATTAATCGACTGCTCAGAATGTTAGGCCTACCAAATATAAAACAGCAATCCTAAGCATATCACTGTTGTAAGTCTGACCAAATTTGTGAAGGTATGCATGCGTGTCTATGCTTTTACCTAGTGACATGTTAAATGAAAATAAACATACAAACACTTGAATACCTGTGTTTCAAACAGCATACTCTGTGAATTTGTGTAAAAAAAGGTGAATGCATTTCTTTCTGCTCACAATGCAGGGCACATGGGTATTCAATAGTATATTTGTGGGGCTCTATAACACATATATACATAAGACATGTCTGCCTGTGCAACCGAATGACAGAGCAGAGCTAAGAAGATTTGATCACCTATAAGAGAAGCTACCCGCTTTTTAAGCTACCTTCTTCAGATGCATAACACATGTGAGAATACATGTGCAAGTAGACATATACCTCAGTCACGAGAGCATGCAGACCTTTAAACTTGACAGCTTGCACTTCCCATTTGAATATAGAAACAGGCGAGAGAAGTACAGAAAGGAGCAAGAGAATTGCAGAAAAAAACAAGAGAGGTGCAGAAAGAGAAAGAAATTTGCAGAAAGAGGCAAGAGAAGTGCAGAAAGAGGCAAGAGAAGTGTAGAAAGAGGCAAGAGAAGTGCAGAAAGAGGCAAGAGAGGGACAGAAAGAGGCAAGAGAGGAGCAGAAAGAGGTAAGTGAGGTGCAGAAAGAGACAAGAAAACTGCAGAAAGAGGCACGAGAGCTGCAGAAAGAGGCAAGAGAGTTGCAGAAACAGGCAAGAGAGGTGCAGAAAAAGGGAACAGGGGTGCAGAAAGAGGCAAGAGAGGTGCAGAAAGAGGGAAGAAGAGTGCAGAAAGAGGCAAGAGGAGTGCAGAAAGAAGCAACAGAAGTGCAGAAAGAAGCAAGAGAAGTGCAGAAAGAAGCAACAGAGGTGCAGAAAGAGGCAAGAGAAGTGAAGAAAGAACCAACAGAGATGCAAAAAGAGGCAAGAGAGGTAAGAAAGTGGGAAGAGGGGTGCAGAAAGAGGCAAGAGGGGTGCAGAAAGAAGCAAGAGGGGTGCAGAAAGAGGCAAGAGGGGTGCAGAAAGAAGCAACAGAGGTGCAGAAAAAGCAGGAGAAGTGATAAAACAGGCAAGAGATTTGCAGAAAGAAACAAGAAAGGCGCAGAAAAAGGGAAGAGAAGTGCAGAAAGAGGCAAGACAGGTACAGAAATAGGCAGGAGAGGTGCAGAAAGAGGCAAGTGAGGTGCATACAGAAGCAAGAGGGGTGCAGAAAGAGAGAAGAGAAGTGCAGAAAGAGGGAAGAGATGTGTAGATAGAGGGAAGGGGGTACAGAAAGAGGCAAGAGGGGTGCATAAATTTGCAAGAGAGGTGCAGAAAGAGACAAGAGAAGTGCAGAAAGAAGCAACAGAGGTGCAGAAGGAGGCAAGAGTACTGCAGAAAGAGGCAAGAGAGTTGCAGAAACAGGCAAAAGAGGTGCAGAAAGAAGCAAGAGCAGTGCAGAAAGAAGCAACAGAAGTGCAGAAGGAGGCAAGAGAAGTGCAGAAAGAGGCAAGAGAGTAGCAGAATCAGGCAAAAGAGGTGCAGTAAGAAGCAAGAGCAGTGCAGAAAGAAGCAACAGAGGTGCAGAAGGAGGCAAGAAAAGTGCAGAAAGAGGCAAGAGAGTAGTAGAAACAGGCAAAAGAGGTGCAGAAAGAAGCAAGAGCAGTGCAGAAAGAACCAACAGAGGTGCAGAAGGAGGCAAGAGGGGTGCATAAAGAGGCAAGAGAGGTGCAGAAGGAAGCAAGAGCAGTGCAGAAAGAACCAACAGAGGTGCAGAAACAGACAAGAGGGGTGCAGAAAGAGTCAAGAGAAGTACAGAAAGAAGCAACAGAGGTGCAGAACGAGGCATGAGTACTGAAAAAAGAGGCAAGAGAGTTGCAGAAACAGGCACAAGAGTTGCAGAAAGAAGCAAAAGCAGTGCAGAAAGAAGCAACAGAGGTGCAGAAGGAGGCAAGAGAAGTGCAGAAAGAGGCAAGAGAGTAGCAGAAACAGGCAAGAGAGTAGCAGAAACAGGCAAAAGAGGTGCAGTAAGAAGCACGAGCATTGCAGAAAGAAGTAACAGAGGTGCAGAAGGAACAAGAGAAGTGCAGAAAGAGGCAAGAGAGTAGCAGAAACAGGCAAAAGAGGTACAGAAAGAAGCAAGAGCAGTGCAGAAAGAACCAAAAGAGGTGCAGAAGGAGGCAAGAGGGGTATACAAAGAGGCAAGAGGGGTGCAGAAATTTGCAAGAGAGGTGCAGAAGGAAGCAAGAGCAGTGCAGAAAGAACTAACAAAGGTGCAGAAGGAGGCAAGAGGCATGCAGAAAGAGAAGAGAAGTGCAGAAAGAAGCAACAGAGGTGCAGAAGGAGGCAAGAGTACTGCAGAAAGAGGCAAGAGAGTTGCAGAAACAGGCAAGAGAGGTGCAGAAAAAGGGGACATGGGTGCAGAAAGAGGCAAGAGAGCTACAGAAAGAGGGAAGAAGGGTGCAGAAAGAGGCAAGAGGGGTGCAGAAAAAGGGAAGAAGGGTGCAGAAAGAGGCAAGGGGGTGCAGAAAGAAGCAAGTGAGGTACAGAAAGAGTCAACAGAGGTGCAGAAAGAGGCAAGAGAGCTGCAGAAAGAGGGAAGATGGGTGCAGAAAGAGGCAAGAGAGGTGCAGAAAAAGGGAAGAAGGGTGCAGAAAGTAGAAGAGATGTGCAGAAAGAGGCAAGAGAAGTGCAGAAAAAGAAAGAAAGGTACAGAAAGAAGCAACAGAAATGCATAAAGAGGCAATAGAGGCGCAGAAAGAAGCAAGAGTGCTTTGCACACCATTAGTATCAATTTAACACCCACATTTAGCAATAAGTAACAGGTGACCATTCCAGGTTTGCAAAGAACCTTCCACCACGCTGTAACAATTGTCGCTGCATTTTTGGTAACGTTTGAGACGTTTGAACTAGAAACAAGGTTTTATTTGTTCAAATCTGCAGGTTATGCAGCAGATGATGGATTATGTGACAAATGCGGAAAATGTATAATTGTGCGAAAGTTGGTGCAGCAGGAGAGAGTGCAGCAGTGCTGAGGGAGAGTGAAGGTCCCAGGAGAGAGTGCAGCAGTGCTGAGGAAGAGTGAAGGTCCCAGGAGAGAGTGCAGCAGTGCTGGGGGGCAGTGAAGGTCCCAGGAGAGAGTGCAGAAGGTTCAGGGGGACAGTCCCGGTATATAGCGCCACGAGCCTCTGGAGTGTGCAGCCAGGCCATGGGGGGGGAGTGAAGGAGCCAGGAGAGAGTGCAGAAGTGTCAGGGGAGACGGTCCCAGTGTAGAGCGCCGTGAGCCACGGGGAGTGTGCAGCAAGGCCATGGTGGAAAGTGTCCCAGGAGAGAGTGCAGCAGTGCTGAGGGAGAGTGAAGGTCCCAGGCGAGAGTGCAGCAGTGCTGAGGGAGAGTGAAGGTCCCAGGAGAGAGTGCAGCAGTGCTGGGGGAGAGTGAAGGTCCTGTCTAGTGCGCCATGAAGCCCAGGAATGTGGAGTGGGTGAAGCAGGACACAACTGAGAGTGAGGAAGGGGCACACGTGAAGAGCACGGACCACGGAGGAGAGTATAGTAGGACCAAGATAGGAGTAGACGCGCGCAGAAAAGAGAGTGCAGAATGAGGCGGGGAGTAGTGAGAGGTCCTAGGAGAGTGTTGCAGGACTCCGGGAAGAATAAAGAAGGGCTGGGGGATGAGGAAGGGTCAGTGAGAGACTCTAACAGAGAACCAGTGTGGAAACGAGTAGCTGGGTTGGGGGAATACTACAGATAGAGTACAAGGGAGAGAGTTGCCTTTAAAGTTTTTTTTTATTTCGTCGAATTTTCAATGCGTTCAAAGACAGGGCTCAAATGTCAGGATATGGCTTATGTCAAATTGTTGCATATACTTTTTAAATCGAGATTGGTGTTTACTCTTCTTTCCCGGACTGTTTAGTGGGAGAATGTTGTAAACTGATATGGGGCAATCTTGCTGAGGTACAGGGAGTGTGAAAGGAAAGGCTGTAGGGTGGTATTTGTTTCTAGCGCACACCAAAATGTAAATACCGGTCAATAAACTGGACAAATATTTCAAAATGTATTTGCAGCAAGGAAAGAACAAGTAAAGCACATTTGTGTTTCTGAACTTTGATGGGACCAAAGATTTTAATTGGATCGAGACACCTCACATTATGACGCACAAATGGTCAATGTTCACTAAAACCTGTTTCCCCCACATTACCAAGTGTGCGCTATATAATTTTACCAGTAGAACTGGATGTCGGCAAATGTACTTGCCAGTTCTGTGGAAAATGTGTGTTCTATAAATGACAGTGTGCTACTGCACCAAGCTTTAGTAATATATTTGCAACAGCATTCTGCAAAATGCGCCATGGCTGCATTCTACACTCTCGCCACTCACGTGCTGAATAGGGGTTGTTCATTTGTTATACTTATTTTTTGTGTCAGGCTTGGATTTTTAACAATCCACATGATTTCTGTGATGCAACATTGATGGCAGCACCCTCATTCGGAAAATTGTTTCAGCCATACTGGCAACACAGTGCAATTCCTTTGAACCTCGGCATCCGAAGTCCAGTCCACAGTTTGGGGAAGGTCCTTTCCCCTAAGGATTAGGCGCTATGACACTCGTTCCTCCCAGCACCATCACCTCAAGATGTAGACCCCCATAGGAGGGTGTGCCCACCCACCCACACCCCGCAGGTCCTGGGGAGCGAGGCGCACCTCCGGTGTGTGTACTTCGAAGGTGCCCTGCGGCTGTTGCCCGGAGCCAGGCGCTGAGAAGAATGCACTGATCCCATGAATCACTAGGAGTGGGGGCTCCACATCCAGTGGGTTTACTGTTCATGTTTTCCGCATGAAATGAAAGCGTGGACTCAGTGCACACTTAGGCACACGTGTCTTGCGAACAGGCAGAAGCAGTGGTGGCTGGTGACATTTGAAAGTGGTGGGGCGTAAAATAATTGGCATACTGCACCTTAGCGAGCGAGCGCAGCGATTGAGCCTGAACAACCTAAGGGGGGTTCGGGGGGGTTCTCCCCCCGAGAAAATTTTGAAAAAAGAGTGGACAAATGGTGCATTTTCAAGCAATTTGAGAAAGCAGGATGGTTAATAAAGCAATTGTGAAAGTGCAGTTATTACATTAATAAAGAGATGTCATATAACATAGGTAGCTGCTTATTCAAGCTTTCTTTCACCCCATAGTCCAGCAGGGTCTTGATACAAGACAGATAAGAGAAAAATCAGTGTGGTCCTCGACCAGGAAGACACTCATATTTCATTGGTAAGAAGTCAAAGGATTGGTCAAATTGAAAACCTGAAATGCAATATGCAATCAAACAATTTGCAAGTACATCTCATCTATGTTCAACAAGCCATGTTTTACCCATGATTGGAATTGTGAATCACCAAATAAACTGAGCCACTGCAATCAAAAGCAGAGGGCCTCCTCAAAAAGTATGCCCTTAAGAGAGTTCTCTCATCTCATGTCCTCTCTATATTTTCTCTGGAAGTTGAAAACTCATCACATTCTACTGCACAAACCTGAACCCTTCTGCATATTCCAACACCAGAACTCATTCTTGGCCATTTAGTTTGGAGCCATTCATACCATTCATACAGAAAATACCTTTAAATAGAGTAGAAGGTTTATGAATACAAGCACTTAGCAATTGTACATATACTATGAATGAGAGCCAAAGGAAACAAAAAGGAATAAAGAAGGGAGCAACACTCAAACACAACTCATGCTCTGGAACGCCATAAAATTCTCTATGTGGCAAGTTCATCACCTATAGCAGAACACAGTACATTTAATGTATCCCTCAGTTTAGCATATTAAACAATAGCAAGTGGTAATTCTTGTGATATGTACTCATCACTGTAGACTATTGTAGAGTCACTATATAAATACAATTAATACAATATGTGGTGTTAGGTGTAGAAAATCTAGACTCACACCTGTCTATATTTTTTTGATGTTTTATCCTTGATAATGTGCCCTATTGATACTCTGGGGACCATATTCAGTGTGCGCGCCCTGAAACCGCTCATAAACTCGAAAAGTAAATAGAAATGCCCCCTTCTCCTTCCATGTTTCACTACCCTTCCCTTCAGCTTGTCTGTGCACTGTCTCTCTCTCTCCTGGCAGTCTCTCTCCTGCCCATGTCTCCCTCCTTGCCTCGGATCTGTGACTGTAGTATGATTCCAACTGTCTCCTCCCTCTATTCAAAGCCTCATGCTCATTCCTCTGCTCTCCCCTGTCACGGCCACCAGTCTGTCTGTTCCTGTCTCTTTCTCTGTCTTACTCTCTCTGCACTATATATATTTATATATCTATTGTACGTAGGCTGAAATATGCTATTTATTACCATTGCTAAGTCTGGAGGGAAGCCATGACTGTCGACATACAAAGCCTCAATCACTCCCACAACAATGAGTTGCAGGTATCAATTATGATTGAACAGCGGTTCTTAAACTTCTGATTTCTGTGGACCCCACTGAATCACATCTGGAAGCCGGCGACCCTGCCTAAGCAATCTCTATGATTTAAACGTTTAAAAAAATACAGCAACAAGTATACACCATTACACAAATTCCAACATATTTTTTTAAATCTCAAACACAAAATATGCACAAAAAAAGTTACATTTTAGTGAGAAAGTTGTAACATTCAGTATTTTACTTCACTTCTAAATGACGAAGTGCTATGCTATACTCTAGCCTATTAATTTAGCTTTTTGACTCCTAATTCATGCTGTCTTTTTGTCAGTGCGTGTCAGCGCTTCATTTGAGGTTACCAATCGTTCATCCTAGATTCTGTTGGCTGTACTCACGCTGCTCCCACCAATCAAGCTGAGGATATTAACCTTACTGTTTAGCCTCTGATTTCCAATACCTTCACGTTTACTGATCGTTTACATTTTTCATTTTTACATTTTGCTTTTTGTGTGTACATACTATCAATCTGCTAAATATATTTAACGTTGTAAACAGATGCAGACTTTCAGGGGACCACGGACCACCAGTTAAGTGCCTCTGAGCTAGGCAATTTTTTCACGTATAGAAGTAACAAAGTTATTAAACCGAACTGCAGCAGAGAGGTTATATAAAATTTCCTTAACAGGTACCGCAAGGCAGAGCAGCACACGTACAAGTGGACAGAGCAGGGTGGGCGAATACAGGCAGACAGAGCAGAGTGGACAGATACAGGCAAACAGAGCAGAGTGAACAGATACAGGCAGACAGCAGAGTGGACAGTTACAGGCAGGAAGAACCGAATGGGCAGGTACAGTTAGGCAGAGCAGTGCAGGTACAGGCAAGCAGAGCAGAGTGCGCAGATGCAGGCATAGAGGAGAGTGCAGAGACAAGCCTACAGAGAGGAGCGCACACAGACAGGCAGAGCAAAACGCGCAGATACAGGGGAGATTGCGCAGATACAGGCAGGCAGAGGAGAGTGCTCAAATATAGGCAAGTGGAGGAGAGTGCGCAGATACAGGCAAGTTGAGGAGATTGCGCAGATGCGCAGATACAAGCAGGCAGAGGAGAGTGCGCAGATACTCGTAGGCAGAGGAGAGTGCGCAGATACAGGCAGAGCAGCAGAGTAGCAGTTACTGACAGGCCTAGCCGAGTAGCAGATACAGGCACGCAGAGATGAGGAGAGGGTCAGGCAGACAGGACGCAAATACAGACAGACCGGAGGAGCAGGCAGGCAAATGGGGCGTGGACCCCAGCACAAGCAGAACCAAGTGTGGGGCGCGGGCATAACAGGCAGGGCGAAACCGTGAATAATTTGCAAGACTGATCAGTAAGGGTTGTACGTCCTGTCCGTGATCTCGATGTGTGTGTCTGTGTTTATGTGCCTCCTTGGGGGTCTGGATATGTGTGATCTGTGTGTTCTCTGTGGAGTCTACAACCGTGGGTGATCTGTATGGTGTACGTGTGTCTGTGCGTGTATGACTTGTGTTATTTCTAAGTGGTGTGTGCGTGAGGTGACTCTTACTTGTGCAGGATCGACTAGTGCTTTGCTTGTCTCTGTGAATGACGTGTGGAGTTCGTAGGTTTGTGTGGTCTGGTGAGTGTAGGTGTGATTTGTGTGTGTGTGAACTGTCTGATGGGTTAGGTGTGAATGCGTCTGTGTGAGGGAGAGAGCGGCTCTGTGTAGGTGAGTTGGGGTGTGTGTGCATGCGACCTGTGTGAAGAAGTAAGTGTGTCCGTCAGAGTGATGTGTGGGTGAGCAGGTATGTGTGTGTGTGCATATACCCCTTGTAAAGAATGAGGTGTTTGTGCGTCCGAGTGATCTGTGTGGGGACAGGTGTGTGTGTATGTGACCTGTGTGAAGACGTAGGTGTGTGTGTGTGTGTCCGAGTGATCTATGAGAGGGAGTAGGGTCTGTGTGTTATTGAGCTGTGTGAAGCAGTGTCTGTAGGTATGTGGATTCGCGTGTTTTAGTGTGCATGTGTCCGTGAGAGCCGCAGAGTGCGTGAACGGCCCTTACCTGTGCAGGAGTGCAGGGGCTTGGGCCTCACCAGCAGGGAGGGGCACACCGAGTACAGGGACATCTTCTCGAAGTAGCCGCACGCCTCCTTGGATAGGATCTCGCCGATCATGAAGGTCTTGTAGCGCCGCCTGGCCGCCTTCATCTGGCCCGAGGAGGAGAGCCGGAGCTCGGCCTGGCAGTGCATGCTGGGAGCTCCATGGGGCACGGACCCCCGGCGGTGTGAGGAGTGAAGATGTGGGCAGCAGAACTCCCTTGCAGCCTGTAGGAATCCCCTCAAGGCGGTGGGCCTGGGTATTTGTATGTGGCTATAGGATTTCTCTACAGGATGGAGCCCGGGTGTGTTCCTATAGGAAGCCCCTACTCTTCTGGGTCCCGGGGCGTGCTCTCGGAGGGGTCGCTCGCGGCTGTGAGTGTGGAGAGGTGGGCTTCAGAACCCCCGAGGGCGGTGCTGATAGGAGCGGACACGTGGCTGCGGTGGACACCGAGTGCTCCAGTGTGTACGAGGGTGGACACCCTCGAGGCTCCTGTGCCACCACAGGTGTGCGAGGGCTGACCCCGCTGCTGCTGCTTCACAGTACAGTAACTACCATAATGGGTTAGAAATTAAATATACTCATATTGCGCCCTGTAAAACAACACCTCCCAGCATTGAGACTGACCACAGAAAGAAAGTGCACTGAACTCATACCCAAGTGAAAGTAACCGCCATGTTTGGAGTGATTCAGTCCACAAGAAAGGAAGTACCACACCCCTGACAGTACCCGCATTTAGAAAATAACAGGAACTTGTAAAAACACATATGCCTGGTACAGCTAGCACTCACAAAAAGAAAACACCAAGGCACTGATAGCACCCACAGAAGCACAGAACCTTGGAGCTGTCAACTCCTCAGAAAGAAGGCTTCCAACCAAGAACCAGTTGCATCCACAGATACACAGAACTCTGGTGCAGTTAACATCCTCTGATGAAAGCTCAGTCCCAGAAACCGAACGTTGGAGTTGATAACTCCTGTGAGGAAAAGGTACATCATTTTAAAAGAACACTTGGCTGAAGTGTGACCCGGAGGTCAACCGAAGTTAAAATTGCAACAGTCAAACATGAAACAAACTGAGAGGACACCTTTGGCACATGTAATGCCACAAACACCCCAAAAGAAGTAACCCTCTTGGGGTACCCAGGACTTCAAACATTTACGACTTTTACCCGAACACCTAACTTACTACCGTCAGTGGTTCAGACAGAACAGTAGAACGCCGGTTTTAGCGGGATTATGTGAAATCGAGTGGCATTTATGGAAACATTATTCAATGTCAAAGATACGTGCATAAAAATATTTTATGAATGTGTCAATTTACCGACAGTGGAAGTGTGAAATATATTCAAGTGAAATCATAACTTTCCTCTCTTCAGTTACGTGTGAAGACTGCCGCACATTATTTACAAAAACCTGAAAGAAATGACTGCCAGGGCCCAAATAGCTCAATAATCTGAACAGGCGCAGGCATTAATTATGCATGGCCTAATTTACGAGTGTTTTGTGACAAAGCACAGTGCCTTTATTTAAAAAAACAAAAAAACATCAACATTGTAGATTTACAATGACCTGCATGTATGTAAGAACATGTCTGCCCTTTCTCGTCTGACCCTCTGGCCATAATCCACACTCCGACGTTTACACTTGATGTACAAACCCCTGGCCGGACAGGACTGATCTTGCCTCTCATTGGTTCTATGCTAGCTGGCGTCTTATCTATGGAGAAGCATGTCAATTTTATTGCAGATTTGATTTCAGGCTTCAGAGCATGCGTGCACTGCTTGACCGAGGCTTGCCTTCATACATCGTCTTGCCCGGTGATAAATTCCATTCTACAATTGATTGCTCAATGGCGCATGTCGACGGCCGGTCACACAGCAGTGGTGGGGAAATTGTTTTCAGAAATTCTCTTTAGAATAGATTGTTCTCTGGACTCTCACTCACTCTGAAATGAAGCCTTAAGACCACCCACAGGAACAAAAAGCCCTACTGGGAGCCCCTCAGAAGCAAGGCCGAAGGTCACTCACAGGCATTCAGAGGAAACACGCAATGCAGCTCATGTTGACACCCTCGGAAAGAAAGCACCACAGGCACTCACAGCTCCCACAAAACGAATCCCCTCCTGGCATTGTTATCACCAGATGCGGCTTGCGGGGGGGGTTTGTTTCGGGGCCCGGGGATTTTTAAATTAAAAAAAAATCCTACCTGACTCTGGAGGTCCGCCGTCCGCGCCGCCTCGGGTCCGACTCCGTTTGGCCCTGCCTACAGCCCTCTCAGCCAATCCTGGCGCTGCTGGCAGCGCCAGGATTGGCTTAGGGCATGGTTACCTCTCGCCCGCCTGCCCATTAGAAGACCGAGGTTTGAGCCTTTGCTCAACCCTCGCTCTCCTAATGGGCATGCCAGCCAGTGCACACACAAGTGCGCATGACTGGGCACGGCGCGGAAATTCGGTGCCCTTGCCCACTCATGCGCACTTGTGCTGCAGTGCTGCCTGCTGCCCCTGGTCCCTCTAACAATCATGTCAGTCAACATGACGCAGGACCGCCCACCCCTTCAGACTCTGAAGGGGTGGGCGGTCCGACGTCATGCTGACTGACATGATTATCAGTTCTCCTCGGCTCTTTGAACTTAAGTAAACTGATTCAGTTTACTTAGGTTCAAAGACGCCGAGGGAGCTGCGGGCGGGGGGGCTACGCCCCAACGCCCCAATGGACGCACCGCCCCGCCGCAGAGGACGGAGCACTGACCGCCCTACTCATTAATGGGAGTGTGGCTTGTTTATAAATCTCACGTGCTTGCAGGATGTTGTAGGCGTGGCATTGTGCAGGTGTGCAGAGCAGCGTACAAGCAGAAGCAACCCCCCATCCGCATCTGCTGCACAGCAATCCTCCCCCTCACCCCACCCCTTCAGCTCTGATCCCTGCTGAAATGATCCTCGCACACCTGGGGGAGGTCACCTCCATCTCAGAGTGAAGATTTAAATCTCCCGCCTGTAGCAGGGGCCTGAAACCTGAGGGGTAGGAGGTGCATTTATTTACGCCGCCTTTGTCCGGCCGTCTAATTGATGCTGGTAATTTCTCGCTCATCTCCATGAGAAAGGCCAGAAGAAACCCAAAATATCATTAGCATTGGCGGCTAGGCAGCAGGCCTTCTGGGCCCTGTGGGGTGGCACAGGGGAGAGGGGCCAGGCACTGGGGGGCTGCAGACAGATTGGGATCAAGCTGCAGACAAGGTCACCCCCACTTTGCTTTCACAAGCAGGCATGGCAAGGTGTCCCCCTTCCAACAGGACACAGCCCACCCCCACGCCACAGGGTACAGCCCCTCCATTCCATACTGTACAGTGCCTCTATTTCCACAGTGCCCCTCATCTGCAGGACACACCCTCACTCTATTCCCCACTGCATAGCGCCTTCTTCCAAAAGCCAAAGGACAATGTGCCCCAGCCCCCCCATCCCCGCCAAGTGTCAATGGATACGCGCCTCCCATTCCTCAGAGCAGTGCTTTCAGATCTAGTGCCTCCACCATACCAGAGGGTACAGTGCCTCCGGGCTAGTGCTTCGAGGGCTAGTGCCTCCATTGCACAGAGCATAGTGCCTTTTCATATGCCCGGTCGGTGTTTCTATTCCGCAGGCCGCGGTGCATCCAACAGATTGACCCCCAACCCCCAAAAACGGGTGTGCCAGGGAGGAGGGGTGTGCTCTGAGGTGTGCGGCGCTGATACAGAGGAGGTGGACACTTAGGTCCGCGTCTGCGCGGGGACAGACAGCCATTTATTGGTGCAGCCGCCCTCCCCCCCTCACACCCCCTTCCCACCCTGGTATTTACGCTGCTTATTCTGCACGAGATATTCAGAGTGTTCTCGTGCCAGAACTCAAAGCTCGGCAGAGAGCCCGACCACCTTTTGTGCAGTATGTCTTTGTGTCATTTTAATACTACAGATAAAAAGAGTAACAATGCCGGCCACAAAGCAGCACTTAATAAGGCACTACCACTGAAGGCAATAATTGCACCACTGCTAATGATAATATTAATCGTAACGCACAATAAACACAGAGAGATCTTTGTATTCGTGCTTCTTGTTGAATTCTCGACAAGAAGTGGTCCAGTGTTCCCGAACGGTGCGCCTTCTTTTACGAGTCATCGTAATTAAACAAACCTAAAGGACAGTGGGATGGCACAGCGTGCACACAACACCTCCCTTGTGTAGAGTTAGATGCAAACACCCTTCTAGTGCCCGTTTGCAATGCAATTTTTGTGCTGTAAATGGTTTTAGTCCAGTCTCACATTAAACATCACGTTCACTTAATTTAAAAACTGAAAGCTCGTAAACGCAAACACCCTATTTATAGTTCAGTGTAATGTCCATGCGTGTTTGCGCTAACTCGATTCTGATATATAAGTACATTGAAAACAAAGTAAACGATCAGCACAACAAATAGGTGCGCTGAGACGAATAACTTCGGTGTTTGATAAACTTGGCGGCCTACGCGTCTATCTTGTTCCTGCGCTGGAGAGCCCCTGTCCTTGTGGTATTGACACCGGCCCAATAATTAAGCAAAGCCCAGGGGAGGTGGCGGACCCGGGGCTGCAGGGGCCCACGCGGCCCCCGCATATATTTAGCATATTGCCCCCAGGACCTGGCCCACCCGGGGGCTCATTAAAACGAAGCGCAGAAGACCGCGCTTCATTTTTGGGGGGAAGGAGGGTTTCGGCAGGATTCGTGCACCCAGCGCGAATTCGCCGAAATGTTTTTTCTATTCAAAAAAGCGTTTTTTTCTTTTGCCAATATCTTTAGCGCCGTTTGACGAATCTTCGCGAAAGTTTCAAAACTAATGAGGCGCTCCGGTCAGCTCCTTTCTTGAAAGTTTTGGGGTGATTCATCAAGCGGGGGCCGAGAAAAAGCGGGGGGTCCCAAACATGTTTTCTCCATGTTAATTTTCATAAGAAACTTTTGTCGCGGTTACAGCCCGAACTGCTGAACGGAATTACACCAATTTTAACAGAAAGGTAACCACACATCTCATCATGAGATCTGATTGGCTGTCAGCACTTCATCCAAGAAGTGTTGGCAGCCATCTTGGGACCAATATACATGATAGCACCCCATTAAAATGCATTGTAGTGAATGGAAGGTTTTGAGGGTCACGAAAAGGAGAACGTATAATGGGTGATAACAGACTTTAGTTACATTATAAATCATTTGTTGATGGTACCATACTAATTTTAGGAATTGTGGTGTGTTCTAAGGTGATTTTACCCTGTGAAAAAGCCTTCTGCTGGGATATCATGAATCATGTTTGAGAGAAAACTATTTTCTCATGCTTTTCCCATAGAGGTTTGGAAGGTGCTCTAGAAGCTAAGATGAGAGCATATTTTCTGTAAATTCCCATTATCTTTCTCAGTCATGTGAGAATGAAGTCTGACATTCTCAGTAAAACATGTACATCCAACAAGGGCAGAGACTGTCAGTTGATTCCTTTGTGTTCTACTGCAGCTTCCCAGAGTGTTCTAAAGAACAACTAGAGCGCTAACAGTCTTACTTATGATAAAAGTATGGCACACCTGAAGCCATCTTGATTGGAATAAACTGGTAACACTTACAACATTTAATGTAAAAAGGAACAAAATGAGGGGGTTCATTTTGCCATAGAAATTATGATTAGTGCTGCAGAAAGAAAAATTAGGGCACATTTTGAGTGACTTCTCAAATCCTCTTCGATTTCATTACAAAAGTCTGGCATGCAGACTGAAATATGCACTTTCAATACCAGCAGCAGACTTTCAGTTAACTCCCTGGTGAGCAGTAGCTTTATTTCCGTGATCTAATGAGCAACTAGAGTGCTAACATTCTGAATTTATGGCAAATGTGTGACACATCTGAATGCCTTCTTGATGGAATCAAAGTAAAAAACTGAAAGTATTTCCTACTGAGGAGACTGCAGTAAATGAGGAAATTAGGAAACTTCATAACAAATAAGTCTCTCAAGATGGCCACCAGAGAAAAAAGAGCCCAAATGTAGCACAAATATCACCCAGATGTAGCCCACGTATAGCCCAATGACAGAAGTGTGCAAAACATTTTTATTTTTTGTTGTTTTGCAGTTTTATATAGTGCAGACTGGTCAGGTATTGGGCGTTGCATCTTACTTGGACCCCTTATTGCATATTTTGCATGAAGTACTTGAGTTTGATCTTGCAAAACATTGAACCTTACTATTCTGTTAAACTGAAGTTGCTCTGAGCCGGGCTTTGTAACACCCGTTTTTACCTACTGGTTTTAATTATATCTCATTGTATTGTATTAAGAAAGAGGATTTACTGTTTTATGTACACTTTTATGATCTATGTTTCCAAATCAGATCGAATAAAGTTTATTGAAGTGAATTGAAGTCTCCCAAGATGGCCACCAGAGAAAAAGGAGCCCAAATGTAGCACAAATATCACCCAGATGTAGCCTACGTATAGCCCAATGACAGAAGTGTGGAAAACACTTTCTTTTTTTTTTTTGCAGTTTTATACAGTGCAGACTGGTCAGGTATTGGAGTGCTCTACATGAGCAGTGGTTACATCACACAAGGACAAATTCATTTTGGTTGTAGGCATGGGGAGATTAAGTGATTTGACCAGAATCACAGAATGTCGAGCTGAAGCAGAAACTCCAACCTGGTTCCCTAGTTGCAAAGTCTGCAGCTCTGGAAGTAATACCACATCCTCTCCCCTAAGTGCAACATTTAATCAAGTGGTCAACTGGATAAAAAAACATAAAGATAACACATAATTTAAAAGTGCTTTGTCGCTATTTGAAAACTCAGAAAATATGTCCTCATTTTGCACTAACCATAATTTCGATGCAAATAAGACCCTCTCATTTCTATAATTTCTAAAGGAAATGCTTTGGGTATTACAGTTTTGATGACATCAAGATGATGTCAGGCGTGCCACACCTTTGTAATAAATTGGAATGTTAGCAATCTAGTTGTTCATTAGGATACTGTTGAGAGGCAGAGGTCAGGGGCACAGACTCGGAAAATTGAAGGCAAGTATGAGGGTGCAGAGGCAACAATTTGACCGCACTGGGCAGGCAGGAAGGGCAGTGGCAGCACAACAGACTATGGAAGGCGATGGAAAGGGGGGCAGGGGCAACAAACCAACAATGCAGGACAGGCAAGAGAGGCGGTGGCAATATAATAGACCATTGTGGGCAGAAGGAAGAGGCAGTGGTAGTACAATCATACATGCCAACAGACCCGATTCAGCCAGTGAACGCCCAATGTTTTTAAGCCCAAATGGGCTTTATTTTATCTGTCTCCTGTCTACAATCTCCTCTTTTTCAATGTAAGTCAATGGGGAAAATCAATTCCCCAGTTTTTTTCAAATTTCCCTCTTACCAAGTTTAAAATGTTAGCAAGTATGGTACATTGGATCATGGAAGGCAGAAGGAATTGGGGTAGGGACACAGACTCGGATAACAGAGGGCAGAAGGAACATGGACAGGTGCACCAAACTGACCTCACAGGGCAGGCATCAGGGTTTGCAGGAGCACAATACACCACACAGGGCATGCAGGACGGCAGTGCAGCACAACAATCCATGGAAAGCAATAGGGAGGGGACAAGACCATGCACATGGACAACAGAGAACAGAGGGGAAAGAGGCAATGGCAGCAAGCTGACCATAATGGACAGACAGGAGAGAAAGCTGCAGCATAACGGACCATAAAGGGCAGGAGGGAGGGATCAGGGGCATTACAATGCAACAGACAAGCCAGGAGGGAGGGAATAGGGGTCTGCACATGGAAAACAGAGGGCAGCGGGCAAGGGGGCCGGAGCAGGTTGCTGACCATGGAGGTGAGGCAGGATGGGCACTAGAAGCACAACACACCATGGAGGGCAACAGTGAGACTATAATGGCATACACACAGACCATGGAGGGAAGGTGGGAGGGGGTCAGGGGTAGCTAGCTGACCACACAGGGAAGGTGGGAGGGGCCGTGGCAGCACAGAAGACCATGCATGGCAAGCAGGAGGGTTAGTGGCAGCACAATGGCCATGATGGACAAGAAGGAGGGGGCAGGGGCATGCACAAAGGACCATGGAGGATAGAAGGGAGGGGTAGGAGCTGGGCACAGACAAGAGAGTTCAGGGGAAGGGGCCTTACAACAGACCATGTGGGGCATCCAGAAGGAGCAGTTGCAGCACAACAGACCAGGGAGGGCAGAAGGGTGTGGCAGTAAAATGGACCATGGAGGACAGGAGGAAGGGGATAGGGGCATGGAACATGGACAGGCAGGGTGGAGGTGGCAGGGACAGGTTACAGTCATCTGCCAATGCTAGGCAGGTGGGAGGGGAGTGGCAGCTCAACAGAACACTCAGAGTAGATAGGAGGGGCAGGTCCATGGAACATGGTAGGCAAAAAGGATGGAGCAGGGGCATGCACACAGACATCGGAGGGCAGGGGGAAGGAGAGTAGGAGCAGCAAGCTAAGCACAGAGGCTAAGCAGGAGGTCAATGATGGGGCATAGAATTAGGCAATGGAGGGCAGGAGGAGTGGACTGGGACATCATGCTAAAGGAGGGCAGTGGCAGCACATCAGATCATGCATGGCAGGAGGGAGGAGGCTAGTGCATGGACTCAGACAACAGAGGATCAGGAGGAAGTGGATGGGGCAGCAAGCTAACTGTTCAGGAAAAGCAGGAAGGCCAGTGGCAGAACAACGGCCACACAGGGCTGTAATGAGAGAGCAGGGGCATGGACTTGGACAATGGATGGCAAGGAGGAGGGGAGGCAGGAGCAGCAAGCTTGGGTGGGGGCAGCAGAATGCCAGGCCAGACCCTGCTTCCAACCCCCCACTATCCATTGTGATAGGCATCTTACTTAACGTTAAAAAAACCCAGAAAATTCGCTGAAAAAAACAACGATTACAGAACGTTATAGTTAGACTCAGATTTCACTTGTACAAAACCCGTGAAATTCAGCAGTTATAGTTACGTGAGCTAACTATAACTTACGCCCCCGCAATGCACTGCTTATGATCTCAGACATCATTCATGACATGGTCAGTGACATCACTCATGACATCACTCATGACATCTCAAATGAGCTGTGAATGGAATGGACCTATAATCGCTTGAACTTTATTTAGGGATAGTGTGTGTATATTAACACCCCTTTTTTTCTTTTTTTTTCGTGTAAGAACCATTATAATATGCAACGTCAATATGGCCGATAGACTTTCACTTTAAAGTAATGTGTAGTCCATTGTTCATGTTGATGTTTGCAATTGTAAGTATGTTTATTATGAACAAGTCACGTTGACAAACATACAAGAACCGCGGTCACGGGGCAAGATATGCTGAAATGACATTGTGTGCATATTAACACTTGTTTTCTTTTCTTTATTGTATGAATTCCTGAATTTTGGCATTGTAACCAGGCCAATATGGCCCCCAGCTTTTTGGATTAATGTAATATGTAGTCCTTTGTTAATGTTGGCAACTGGAGGCATTTGTACATTTAAATAAGGAAGCTACAATGACGTCTTGTATGGTTATGAAGGTTCGGACGAGCCGAAACGTGTGGATCGCGTCCATTGCAGATTATATACTTCCAAACTACAACCTGAGTGCTGATTCCTTCCTTGTAAGAGTGAGAGGAGATTAAATACATGTATATAAAATTCACTGAATAAAACACAGGTTTCAGGGACGTTATAGTCAGAAATTAGCATTTAAAAAACCTTAGATATTCACTGAAAAAACCACGGGTTTCAGGGACGTTATAGTTAGTCTGTCATCAGTGATGTCATTTGAGATGTCATCAGTGATGTCACTGACCATGTCATGAGTGATGTAATATGTGACGTCATCAGCAGTGCATTGCGGGGGATGGAGTTATAGTTAGCTCAGCTAACTATAACGGCTGAATTTCTCTGGTTTTGTACAAGTGAAATGTCAGACTAACTATAATGTCCCTGAAACCTGTGTTATTTCCAGTGAATATATATATATATATATATATATATATATATATATATACACTGCTCCAAAGGTTGCCCTCTGTAGGAAGCACTCTGACGCCATCTCAGGTGTCAAACCTTTATTGGTAAAAGAGGAGCATCGCACACCAATAGCTTTCGCAGTCCAGTATCGTCCACACAACCTGACGCGTTTCGAAGGATGAGTCCTTCTTCTTCAGAGGAGTGGGCGAGAGTGAAAAGTGCACGTTCCGGACCCGCCCCTAATATCCACAATAGCCCGCCCTGATGGGCCGCTCCAATGAGACAAGGCAAGAAATGCTGGGTCTCGTAGTCCGAAACGGATCTTTCATCGATCTCCGCACAATGTTCTGCTGCATATTTCAAGCCCTCTGATGGGCCTCCGTGTGCACTCTCCCCTCTAAATCCAGCACAGCGACTCCATTAGTGATCCGGTAATTACCAGACCTCTTGGCCCCCATACACGAGGTGGTGCATTCCCGGCGGCAGGGCCGCCGCCTAAATATACTGCTCCGAAGGTTGCCCTCTGTAGGAAGCACTCTGACGCCATCTCACGTGTCAAACCTTTATTGGTAAAAGAGGGGCATCGCACACCGATAGCTTTCGCAGTCCAGTATCGTCCACACAACCTGACGCGTTTCGAAGGATGAGTCCTTCTTCTTCAGAGGAGTGGGCGAGAGTCAGTCACACACTTACTAAATCATCCATTCAGACAGTCATACACCCACTCATACTTCAAAACACCTTGGCATATATGTATATAAAACATATTTAAACTTTACAGAAACACACAGTCACTGGATGATGTAATCAGTGATGTCATCAGTGATGTCATTTGAGATGTCATTAGTGATGCCATCAGTGATGTCACTGACCATGTCATGAATGATGTAATATGTGATGTCATCAGCAGTGCATTGCGGGGGCGCGAGTTTTAGTTAGCTGAACTAACTATAACGGCCACATTTCTCAGGTTTTGTACAAGTGAAATGTCCAACTAACTATAACGTCCCTGAAACCTATGTTTTTTTCAGTGAATTTCAAAGGTTTTTTAAATGATAATTTCTAACTATAACGTCCCTGAAACCTATGTTTTTTTCAGTGAATTTCAAAGGTTTTTTAAATGCTAATTTCTAACTATGCCTACAGAGGTAGGACATGTGCAGAAAGAGGAAGAAAGGCACAGAAATAAGCAAGAGAAATGCAGAAAGAGGCAACAGAAGTCCAGAAAGACAAAGAAAGGTGCAGAAAGAAGCAAGAAAGATGCAGAAAGAACCAACAGAGGTGCAGAAAGAGGCCTTGTTGCAAAGTCATCCTGTGCCCCCAACTTTTTGCTGGTGGTAACTGACTCTGAGTAACCAGGGCCAGTGCTATGCTAAAAGACACTTAGAATACAGTGAAAACACCTACATACACTAGGGTACACTATGGGTTGGGGTACCCCTGTGATTGGCATGACGTCCTCTGTAAGGCCCTAGTATATAATAGGGCAGGGGGATTAAAACTACCTCTAAGTCAGAGGTGCAGAAAGATGCTTCTTTAAGTAGTAGTCACGTTTGCAGAGTGGTGGAGAAAGGGTGCTGGGCCTCTGACCAGCGCTCAGAAATTCCACTGCGTAGGACTTACAGGAGGTACCAGGAGGGCTTCTTTGCCCCCAAGCTCCCTCAGGAGTAAATTGGACTTTATCCCCCATCCCATAGTCTGCCAGGAGGCACGTTTGCAGAGTGGTGGAGAAAGGGAGGCATGGCCTCCGAAGATGTCCTAGCAATCCCACTGTGTGGGACTTACTGGAGGTAACAAGAGGGGTAGTTGGCCCCCAAGGACATCCTTGGGGGCCAACTACACCTCCTATTACCTCCAGTAAGTCCCACACAGCAGCATTGGTAAGTACTCGTAGCAGGCCACGCCCCCTTTGCCCACCACTCTACAAACTCGCTCCCTGGCGCGCTCTTGGATGGGGATTGAAGTCCCCTTCGCTGCTGGGGGTGCTTTAGGGGCCAACTAGCCTACCTCTTACCTCCAGTAAGCCCCACACAGTGGGATTGCTGAGAGGTGGACAAAGGCCACGCCCCCTTTCGCCACCACTCTGCAAACGCGCCCCCTGGCACGTTCTAAGTTGGGGGATTAAGTCCCCTTGAATACTGAGGGTCCCTGGGGGCCAACTAGCCCACCAGGTACCTCCAGTAAGCACCACACAGCTGGATTGCAGAGAGGTGGTCCGAGGCCACGCCCCTTTTTACACCACTCTGCAAACGCGCCTCTTGGCGCGCTGCTGCTCGGGGGATGAAGTCCACTTGTGTCCTGAGGTCCTCAGGACACAAGAGGACCTAATCGCCCCACCAGCAGTGCACCAAGAGGCGCGTTTGCAGAGTGGTGTAAAAAGGGGGCGTGGCCTCGGACCACCTCTCTGCAATCCAGCTGTGTGGTGCTTACTGGAGGTACCTGGTGGGCTTCGAGTTTTATCTCTTGTTTATACGCTATTACGCCCTCCGGTGGGCATACTGGTTATGATCCACTTTGTCTTTTTTCACTAGAACCGCTATAAGAACTTTTTTTGGGAAGTTTAATTCTTCCCAATATTGTTCATCTCTATAATCTGATCAATACCCATTAACTTTACTAGACCTTATTTCTCAATGTGATAGCGTATAAACAAGAGATAAAACTCGAAGACTTTAAAAATAATGTGGAAAAGACCTTTGACTGTTTAGAACTAGAACAGGATACATGCTGAAATGTTTGAAAACATGTAATTACTCTTATACATAGAACATATTGTACAAAAAAGAATTTTGGGTAAAAACTACATGTCCCAGAAATCCCTGTGAGGAAACAGGAAGTCACATGATGTTATCTTTGAAAGTATTAGTTCGGTAGTGAAACGCAAAAGATCAACCGTGATCAAGGTCGAGGAGAGTCCGAAACGCGTTGGTTGGAAGCGAGGATTTGCCCGTAAATATTGGATTGTGCATTAAAAAGACATTGTGAACGTCACTCGTGAGTGCGCTCCATTTCTTCTGAAAAGAGGGTTGGAATTATATGTAACGGCTTGGCTCCGCCGTGGAAGCTGCACCGCTAGAGATGTGCCAGGAATCCGGCGACTTTGAGCTGAACTTGGAGGATTGATAAAAAAAGTCGGATTGGCGAATGCCGGTAAAACATTGTATCAAATTGAGAATCCCAGAAAGGAGAATACGCCCCTGAAGCCGGAGGGTAGAAAGGAAGCGTGTGACCTGGAGGGAGGTAAGAGATACAAAACAGCCAGCAATTGTTTACCGGTTAGCCTGTATCGTTTGATGTTACCCGGAAATTAGCCAACTTGAATAACAGTATTCACTGGGGGCGGAAATAACGGGACTGGTTTAACTAAGTACTCGGATACAGACGGGTGTAAATGTATAGAGTATTGAAATAGACATACGGAGCAAAGAGTGATTCATCGCTGTAATGGATAAACGGGAGGCAAAGAGAAATGAGCTGTTGGATACTTTCTTCGAACAGCCCATAACAACTAGTGGGGCAGGAAACCTAAGAACAACAATAATAAAAAAATCGGATACGAAAAGCAAATTAAGACAATTGGAAAAATTATCTAAGAAGGAGATAAATAAGTGGTGGGAAGTTCTAACATTAAAAAAGTACCTGGAAGTGAATCGGGTCCCACGTGGCCTGAGGATTACCTTAATGCCAAGCCACCAAGATACTAGCAATGAGTTATTGCAAGAATGGGGCGACTACATCTTAAATGCCTCAAGAGGACCTTTGGAAATATTAGTGAAACATCTAGAAATTGCCCTGATGAAAATAAAAGATCAATTGAAAACTATAGAGAGGGAAATTAAAACGTTGGATTTAAATGCAGAGATGCAAAAACTCAAGGAAGAAATGGAAAAACAAATTGAGAAGCATGAGGAAACTGTACAAGAACGCAAACAAGTGAAGTTCCTAAGAGACAAAAACGATTACTTAGAGGGGCGAATTTTTACCTTCTTGAGAAAGTTTGATGGTTTAAAACAACGGGACCACACGGAAAGCGAATCCAATGCATCAACAAGTGCGTCATCACTAGCCTCCATGGAAAGAGGAGAAGGTGAAACAGATCTAAATGTGGAAAGAGTAAAAAGGTCTTTTTTAGGGGACATGCGGTTGGTGCTCCAGCAACGACAGTGGGAGCAGAATATGAGCAGCCAACCGCCAACATACAGAGGGAGAGGAAGAGGCCGAGCAAGAGGCTGTCGAGGAAACAGACAAGGAGAGGAAAAAGGAATAGAAGACCAAGAAAAGGTGGGCGCACAGACGAGGAGTATGAGGCAGAAACAATCATAGATAAAGAAAATGACATGGAAGATCTGACGGTCATAAATCTGTCAAAAAGACCAATATCGGAGACTGAAAAATAACTTTTGCAACGAGGCCTGAATTTCTGTCCTAAGAATAGCATGGATACAGCGCAAGTAAGGATTGACTTATATAAATATATAAGGAAAATAAAACTGGCACAAATATTTAAAGAGAATCAACAAATGCGAGATCATACTAAAAAAACACAAAAACCAACAGCGGAACTTGCAGTTAGTGATGCGGCTGCCTTCCTAACACTTGTAAATCTGGATGCTCCAAATGAGGGAGAGAATATGGAATTGGAATCAGTATACACACAGATTGGGTCCGGCCTGAGTGGTTTTAAACCAAAATCACGTTTCAATCCACATCTAACGCCAGGGAACAAAATAGATATGTTCCATGATGCAGTAACACATGACATTTACAACATCAAGAAAATGAAATATGATGATAATCTAAATGAGGCTGAAAGAGAGGCATTGAAAGATCTAATGCAGGATGAACAAATCATATTGAAAATGGCAGATAAAGGTGCAAATATAATCGTCTGGGACAAAAGTGATTATATAAAAGAAGCACATCGCCAACTTGAAAATGTGGAGTACTATGCCAAATTAAAAATTAATCCAACGTCAATATTCAAAACAGAACTGGATATGAAGTTAGAGGAATGGAAGTCACTGGACTTGTTGGATGTAGATGAAGTGAAATATCTAAAAACGGAACATCCAATTATGGCAACGATATATTTTTTACCCAAGGTCCATAAACATCCGACTAGGCCACCAGGAAGACCAATAATTGCAGCAAAGGGATCTTTGTATGAACCAATAGCGAATTATGTGGACTACTTCCTAATGCCATTTGTCCTGAATTTGACTTCATACATAAAGGATACAAGCGACATGCTGAGATATTTGCAAGACATACCGTGGCAAGAATCTTTCAGTTTGATTACAATGGATGTAATCTCACTGTATACGAACATCAAGAACAACATCGGCATGACAGCTTGCGAGTACTTTCTAAGAAAACTGAATATCCAGTACAAAAAACAGAATGAAATGATCAATCTTTGTTTGACACGCAATGTATTCCTCTTTGGTGATGAGATCTACAAGCAATCAAACGGAACAGCAATGGGATTTTCGTTTAGTCCAAGTTATGCTTGCCTGGCAATGGGTTGGTGGGAGCAGCACTTTGCCTGGCACCCGGACAATGATATGTTTACCGAAAAAACAATAGTATGGTTGCGGTTCATTGATGATCTGCTAATAATTTGGGATGGTAATGAACAAGACTTCAAAATCTACTTCACAATTTTGAACACCACAGAAGCAGACTTCAGGTTTACATATACAATGAGTAAAGAACGTGTAACCTTCTTAGACACAGAAATTTACGTAAATCATGGCAAAATTCAAACGACATTGCACCGGAATAAAACTTCAACAAATGCTATATTGCATGCAAACAGCTTCCATCAGAACTCATTAATTCAAAGCATCCCCTACGGGGAATTCTTGAGGATTCGTAGAATATGCTCGGAAGACACGGAATGGAATAAGCATAGCAAAAGAACAGCTCAGAATTTCAAGTGGAGAGGATATTCTCCAAAAATAATTGAGAAAGGTCTAAAAAAATCAGAGGAAAAAAACAGAGATGAAATAATTAAGGCAAAACCCCATGTTATTGAAGCACCAAAAATCAGACTTATAACAACCTTCTCACAAGAAGCTAAGCAACTGACAAAGATTCTAAAAAAGAATTGGAAAATCTTAAAACTTGACCCAGTTGTGGGAGAAATCGTGGGAAAACACCCTAAAATTACATACAAGAGAGCAAAAAACCTAAAGGACAAATTGGTGCAGAGTCATTTCTGGAAAGACCAAAACAAAAGAAAACAATGGTTACGAACTACTGGCTTTATCAAATGTCTAAATTGCAAGGCTTGTCAGATTGCAAAAAACATCAAGGAAGTAATGGGAATAAACAAAAAAGTATGGCATATACGGCAGCTGATCACCTGCAAAACCCAGTACATTGTTTATATTATTGAATGTCCGTGCTCCTTAAAGTACGTGGGGAGCACGATTTGTGAGTTAAAAAAGAAGATCCTTGAACATGTCAGAGCTACCATTAATAAGGACAGAAGCAACGCGGTTGCAAAACACATGGAGCAAAAACATGACAGCAATTGGAAATCTTTGAAGTTCTATGGTGTAGAGACTGTAGAGAAGCATGCACGTGGTGGAAATCACGAGAAAAAACTGCGGCAATGTGAATCACGCTGGATATTGTCATTAAGAACATGCACCCCGTATGGGCTGAACCAGGACGAAGAGATGTATGTACACTTGGAATAAATTGAGCTCGAACTATAAGCCTCCCCTATGGTGTCAGATTGGACAACTATTTTAATGTGATTTCCCCAGTATTATTGACATGGGAAAACTGAAATGAACTGAAACAAAATCTGGAACATTTTCATCTGTCAGTTGATGGGGTTAACTACATGGTTTTATATAATTTTTCCCTCACCCCCCTTTGGTTTTTTCTGTTGGGAAGCTTTGGGTTTCAATGTGGAGTTTTAAATGTTTTTAGATAATGATATCACATTGAGAAATAAGGTCTAGTAAAGTTAATGGGTATTGATCAGATTATAGAGATGAACAATATTGGGAAGAATTAAACTTCCAAAATAAAGTTCTTATAGCGGTTCTAGTGAAAAAAGAAAAAGTGGATCATAACCAGTATGCCCACCGGAGGGCGTAATAGCGTATAGCAAAACACACAAGATGATGGACGGAATGCTGCACATTGGCAAACATTCACCCCCAGTCACAGATCTGGGTTTAATCCATCGTTATTTTGCTTCACCACACCACCCCAGTTCAGACATAGCCATATGCAAATCAGTCTTGACCCTGTGCCTCATGGGAACAGTCCAGACCGAACTGCCAAGCCATGTCTTCCTGGACCGGAATCAAGCATCCTAGGACCGGTTTCAGGCTATCAGCCTTCATCAGCCAGGATAGCTTGACTCCAGTGGCGTAGTGAGCACGGGACCCACGTCTGGGCATACCCTTCCCACTTAGGGCGAAATGCAAAACACACAAGATGATGGACGGAATGCTGCACATTGGCAAACATTCACCCCCAGTCACAGATCTGGGTTTAATCCATCGTTATTTTGCTTCACCACGCCACCCCAGTTCAGACATAGCCCTATGCAAATCAGTCTTGACCCTGTGCCTCATGGGAACAGTCCAGACCGAACTGCCAAGCCATGTCTTCCCTGGACCGGAATCAAGCATCCTAGGACCGGTTTCAGGCTATCAGCCTTCATCAGCCAGGATAGCTTGACTCCAGTGGCGTAGTGAGCACGGGACCCACGTCTGGGCATACCCTTCCCACTTAGGGCGAAATGCAAAACACACAAGATGATGGACGGAATGCTGCACATTGGCAAACATTCACCCCCAGTCACAGATCTGGGTTTAATCCATCGTTATTTTGCTTCACCACGCCACTCCCAGTTCAGACATAGCCATATGCAAATCAGTCTTGACCCTGTGCCTCATGGGAACAGTCCAGACCGAACTGCCAAGCCATGTCTTCCCTGGACCGGAATCAAGCATCCTAGGACCGGTTTCAGGCTATCAGCCTTCATCAGCCAGGATAGCTTGACTCCAGTGGCGTTGTGAGCACGGGACCCACGTCTGGGCATACCCTTCCCACTTAGGGCGAAATGCAAAACACACAAGATGATGGACGGAATGCTGCACATTGGCAAACATTCACCCCCAGTCACAGATCTGGGTTTAATCCATCGTTATTTTGCTTCACCACGCCACCCCAGTTCAGACATAGCCATATGCAAATCAGTCTTGACCCTGTGCCTCATGGGAACAGTCCAGACCGAACTCCCAAGCCATGTCTTCCCTGGACCGGAATCAAGCATCCTAGGACCGGTTTCAGGCTATCAGCCTTCATCAGCCAGGATAGCTTGACTCCAGTGGCGTAGTGAGCACGGGACCAACGTCTGGGCATACCCTTCCCACTTAGGGCGAAATGCAAAACACACAAGATGATGGACGGAATGCTGCACATTGGCAAACATTCACCCCCAGTCACAGATCTGGGTTTAATCCATCGTTATTTTGCTTCACCACACCACTCCCAGTTCAGACATAGCCATATGCAAATCAGTCTTGACCCTGTGCCTCATGGGAACAGTCCAGACCGAACTGCCAAGCCATGTCTTCCCTGGACCGGAATCAAGCATCCTAGGACCGGTTTCAGGCTATCAGCCTTCATCAGCCAGGATAGCTTGACTCCAGTGGCGTAGTGAGCACGGGACCCACGTCTGGGCATACCCTTCCCACTTAGGGCGAAATGCAAAACACACAAGATGATGGACGGAATGCTGCACATTGGCAAACATTCACCCCCAGTCACAGATCTGGGTTTAATCCATCGTTATTTTGCTTCACCACGCCACCCCAGTTCAGACATAGCCCTATGCAAATCAGTCTTGACCCTGTGCCTCATGGGAACAGTCCAGACCGAACTGCCAAGCCATGTCTTCCCTGGACCGGAATCAAGCATCCTAGGACCGGTTTCAGGCTATCAGCCTTCATCAGCCAGGATAGCTTGACTCCAGTGGCGTAGTGAGCACGGGACCCACGTCTGGGCATACCCTTCCCACTTAGGGCGAAATGCAAAACACACAAGATGATGGACGGAATGCTGCACATTGGCAAACATTCACCCCCAGTCACAGATCTGGGTTTAATCCATCGTTATTTTGCTTCACCACGCCACCCCAGTTCAGACATAGCCATATGCAAATCAGTCTTGACCCTGTGCCTCATGGGAACAGTCCAGACCGAACTGCCAAGCCATGTCTTCCCTGGACCGGAATCAAGCATCCTAGGACCGGTTTCAGGCTATCAGCCTTCATCAGCCAGGATAGCTTGACTCCAGTGGCGTTGTGAGCACGGGACCCACGTCTGGGCATACCCTTCCCACTTAGGGCGAAATGCAAAACACACAAGATGATGGACGGAATGCTGCACATTGGCAAACATTCACCCCCAGTCACAGATCTGGGTTTAATCCATCGTTATTTTGCTTCACCACGCCACCCCAGTTCAGACATAGCCATATGCAAATCAGTCTTGACCCTGTGCCTCATTGGAACAGTCCAGACCGAACTCCCAAGCCATGTCTTCCCTGGACCGGAATCAAGCATCCTAGGACCGGTTTCAGGCTATCAGCCTTCATCAGCCAGGATAGCTTGACTCCAGTGGCGTAGTGAGCACGGGACCAACGTCTGGGCATACCCTTCCCACTTAGGGCGAAATGCAAAACACACAAGATGATGGACGGAATGCTGCACATTGGCAAACATTCACCCCCAGTCACAGATCTGGGTTTAATCCATCGTTATTTTGCTTCACCACGCCACCCCAGTTCAGACATAGCCATATGCAAATCAGTCTTGACCCTGTGCCTCATGGGAACAGTCCAGACCAAACTGCCAAGCCATGTCTTCCCTGGACCGGAATCAAGCATCCTAGGACCGGTTTCAGGCTATCAGCCTTCATCAGCCAGGATAGCTTGCCTCCAGTGGCGTAGTGAGCATGGGACCCACGTCTGGGCATACCCTTCCCACTTAGGGCGAAATGCAAAACACACAAGATGATGGACGGAATGCTGCACATTGGCAAACATTCACCCCCAGTCACAGATCTGGGTTTAATCCATCGTTATTTTGCTTCACCACGCCACCCCAGTTCAGACATAGCCATATGCAAATCAGTCTTGACCCTGTGCCTCATGGGAACAGTCCAGACCGAACTGCCAAGCCATGTCTTCCCTGGACCAGAATCAAGCATCCTAGGACCGGTTTCAGGCTATCAGCCTTCATCAGCCAGGATAGCTTGACTCCAGTGGCATAGTGAGCACGGGACCCACGTCTGGGCATACCCTTCCCACTTAGGGCGAAATGCAAAACACACAAGATGATGGACGGAATGCTGCACATTGGCAAACATTCACCCCCAGTCACAGATCTGGGTTTAATCCATCGTTATTTTGCTTCACCACGCCACCCCAGTTCAGACATAACCATATGCAAATCAGTCTTGACCCTGTGCCTCATGGGAACAGTCCAGACCGAACTGCCAAGCCATGTCTTCCCTGGACCGGAATCAAGCATCCTAGGACCAGTTTCAGGCTATCAGCCTTCATCAGCCAGGATAGCTTGACTCCAGTGGCGTAGTGAGCACGGGACCCACGTCTGGGCATACCCTTCCCACTTAGGGCGAAATGCAAAACACACAAGATGATGGACGGAATGCTGCACATTGGCAAACATTCACCCCCAGTCACAGATCTGGGTTTAATACATCGTTATTTTGCTTCACCACGCCACCCCAGTTCAGACATAGCCATATGCAAATCAGTCTTGACCCTGTGCCTCATGGGAACAGTCCAGACCGAACTGCCAAGCCATGTCTTCCCTGGACCGGAATCAAGCATCCTAGGACCGGTTTCAGGCTATCAGCCTTCATCAGCCAGGATAGCTTGACTCCAGTGGCGTAGTGAGCACGGGACCCACGTCTGGGCATACCCTTCCCACTTAGGGCGAAATGCAAAACATACAAGATGATGGACGGAATGCGTAATAGCGTATAAACAAGAGATAAAACTCGACTTTAAAAATAATGTGGAAAAGAGCTTTGACTGTTTAGAACTAGAACAGAATACGTGCTGAAATGTTTGAAAACATGTAATTACTCTTATACATAGAACATATTGTACAAAAAAGAATTTGTTTGGGTAAAAACTACATGTCCCAGAAATCCCTGTGAGGAAACAGGAAGTCACATGATGTTATCTTTGCAAGTATTAGTTCGGTAGTGAAACGCAAAAGATCAACCGTGATCAAGGTCGAGGAGAGACCGAAACTCGTTGGTTGGAAGCGAGGATTTGCCCGTAAATATTGGATTGTGCATTAAAAAGATATTGTGAATGTCACTCGTGAGTGCGCTCCATTTCTTCTGAAAAGAGGGTTGGAATTATATGTAACGGCTTGGCTCCGCCGTGGAAGCTGCACCGCTGGAGATGCGCCAGGAATCCGGCGACTTTGAGCCGAACTTGGAGGATTGATATATATATATATATATATATATAAAACCACCAGACGGTCCTCTCTCGACTCCACACACTTGCTCGCTTCTGCCGAAAAAGAACCATGAACCACTGGATATTCAGGCAAATTTAAATATTTATTGTTTTCCTCGGATTACGCGTTTCGGGCAACACTTGCCCTTGATCACATACGCGTGAGGTTTAAACGCCTTCTTTTTAAAGTGCAAAACCATGTGATTGAACACACACAATAGACACTGTGAAAATACTGTCACCTTTCTTAATAGGGCACAACATCCGTTTTTTCTTTTCTTTGTGCAGAAACAAATTTAGCCATACACATGACGCAATGTCCATAAATAACAATGATCCATCTATAAAAGAATAAAATTCGTTAGATATCTTTAAGATATCTTTAAGATGAATTTTTAGCAATTGTCATGATTCTAACATCACTGATGCTCCTTGGCTAGGCATGTAATTGCGCCAACTATCTTCGACATCTGCATAAAATACTGATATTTGGGAACATCTTCTAAAATGTATTATTTTATTGACTGTAAAATGGGATAAATCCCACTAATATCCCACAGCTATATATCTACATGAATGCTGACATTAAGGAACAACTTCCCAAATATCATATTTCATGTTGCATTAATATATGTACACATTGTAGTGTGCATTTGGTTTTCTTGTAACCAAAATAACAGCAAATTCTTATCTTAAGGTATCTCACAACTAAATAAAATATTTTAAATCTGTATAAATGGTATGGTTTATTTTTTGAATTCCCCACAGAAAATCCAACACAATTCAAAAGCTTATTGCACGTGGTCAGCTTCAAGGACAAGTTCAATCAATCCATCAATCAGGGTTTTGTATAGTGCGGCTACTCACCCATGAGGGTCCCAAGGCACTGGGGGAGGGGGGGCTACTGGTCAGACTAGGTGGAGGATCATTCAAAGAGCCAGGTCTTGAGGTCCTTCCTGAATTGGGTCAGTGACGCGGATTGCCTGAAGTAGAGGGGCAGGGTGTTCCAGGTCTTGGCGGCGAGGTAGGAGAACGACCTTCCTCTGGTTTTGGTCTTGTGGACCCTGGGGACGGAGGCAAGGGTGAGTTGGGAGGATCGGAGTTGTCTGGCGGGTACGTGGAATGTGAGGCAGTGGTTCAGGTATGCTGCTCCTTCATTGTGTAGAGCTTTGTAGGCATGAGTGAGGAGCTTGAAAGTGATTCTCTTGTTGACTGGGTGCCAGTGGAGTTGTCGGAGGTGTTGCGTGATGTGGCTGTGGCAGGAGATGTCGCGTACCAGTCTGGCTGCGGCATTTTGGACAATTTGTAGTGTCTTGAGCTGTTTCTGGGTGATGCCAGTGTAGAGTGCGTTACCGTAGTCGAGTCTGCTGGTGATCAGTGTGTCAGTGACCGTCTTTCTGGATTCTGTGTGGATCCATCTGAATGTCTTTTGAAGCAGGCGGAGCGTGTAGAAGCAGGCTGAGGAAACTGCATTGATTTGGTGGTTCATGGTGAGCGATGAGTCCAGTATGATGCCGAGGTTGCTTGTATTGGAGCGGAAATCTCACAATAATCTCTCTTTGGAAAATGTAGGAAATGTGGCACCATTGCCTTTGATTACCATTACCCTTGTTTCTGCTCAAGGCGATAGATCTTGGCCACCGTGTTTTGACCAGAGAAGCTCCCTCATAAACATGGGCAATTAATCAAATGCAAATAAACATTTTAAGTCAATAATGAGAGTTCTGGGTAGTTTTAAAAGGATTTATTTTCCAATCAAAATGTAAGTTTCTCTGACTATTCATTCATTGGTCAGGTATCAATCAGGTTACAGAATTGATAATAGAAAAATTAAGTTAGTACAGAGCATATCATAAATTGCATACCGCGCGTTCCATAAAGGAAAGAATTCCTATTCTAGGAAAATGAGGCACAAATGATGTCAGTCAGAACTCATGAAGAGTTCAAGAATAGAAGCAAGAGTGAGCTTACCATGAAGCTAAATCAATAATTATTAATTGCAGAATCTCACATAAAGAGATATAAAGCATAGGACAAATAAGCCTTGGCAAAGCCAGTTAGTCAAAGCATAAAGCTTGGGGATTTTAATAAAAGTCAGAATGGACAAAACCTACATCTAATCTGCCTACGTCTGCCTCCGTTCTGCTCTCCATCAAGATCTGACCTCTCCTTCTCTGCATCTGCAAATCACATCTGCTCTCCTCCCTTCATTTCTGCATTGAAGTCTGAAATTCCTCTACAGCCTTCCGTATCTAAATCTGCCTGCAAGGATTCTTGCAAGTGTTCTGAAACTCCTAACTAGGAACGTGTTTATCAAAAAATAATGTTACAAAGCATGTAGCGTGCCTTCGTCTTCATCCAACTGGAATCCAGCATTTTCCAAAAGGACAACTCCACCCCTCAGCAGATTGCATATGTCATCTTATCAGACAGGCGAAGATCCTTCCCACAGCATATTCTGCTTCTTATGTAATATAATTTCATTTCCTACCCTTCCTTTAAAGACATTTTTTATTTCTAACTAAACACATAACATGAGCAGCAAAAGAGCTTTTTAATTACGCAAGAAACATTAAACATAACATGGTAATGCACTTTTAAAATATGTGTGTTTTCTATTCTCTCTAAAGCAAAGAATGAAATGAGGCTTTATTTAAACATTTCTAGCAACTACATAGATAAGGCTCCGAGGTTAGAGCTGTAAATTATTACACTGTTCTCTCTTCACCCGGAGAGAAAAATTCCTTTTCTTATCTCGAAGGCCAACAGAAGCTTTCTGAGCAAGAACTGAATCACGAGCTGTTTCTGTTTTTCTACATTATAAATTGTTGTGCTAATTCTAATACAAATTATATTCTACTAATGCACATTTAACAGTTTTGCAAATTAAAATCAAATTTTCATAGTAAGGACAAAAATCTAAACTAAACATATTTAAGTCAAGCTATGAATTAATTGTGCAATGTTTTACATTAATTGCTAAATGGAATGACTAAAGCCTGTGAATCTCAAAGCCTCATGTTTTCATTTTGCAGCACCAAATGTCTGCGTGTCACTTTTTAAATGCAGTTTCATTTCTGAAGCTCAAGGCAGGTTTTCCATTAGTGATGCTAAATTTTAAAGGAGCAATTCATGCTCCTTCACATGCATGGTCCGTCGGGGTGAGGGGTGATCCCAGAGCGGCTGGCCACCAGGAGTCATCCCAGGCTGAAGGGGTGGGTTCCAGGATGAGTACTTTGGTCTTGTCAGAGTCGAGGCAGCTGTCTTTCATCCAGGTAGCAACGGCCTTAATTCCACTGTGGAAGTTGATTCTGGCGGTTGTGGGTTCGTTGGTGAGGGAGAGGATCATCTGGGTGTCGTCGGCGTATGAGACAATGTTGAGTCCGTGGCTTCTGACGATGGCTGCGAGGGGAGGCCATGTAGACGTTGAAGACGGTGGGGCTCAGGGACAAACCCTGGGGCACTCCACAGCTGATCTCTGTCGGTTCTGAGAGGCCCGGTGGTAGTCTGACTCATTGTGTCCAGCCAGTGAGGAGGGAGTGGATCCAGCCCAGAGCCTTTTCGCAGATGCGAGCGTCGTGGAGTCTCGTGATTAGGGTGTGGTGGCAGACGGTGTCGAAGGCGGCCGAGAAGTCAAGTAGAATGAGGGCTGCGTTCTCGCCCTGGTCAAGGAGGGAGCGAATGTCATTAGGGGTGGCGAGGAGTGTGGCCTCCGTGCTGTGGTTGCTTCGAAACCCGGATTGGGAGGTGTCCAGGATGTGGTTCACTTTGATGAACTCGGACAGTTGGGCATTGATGGCCTTCTTGATGATCTTGGCTGGGAAGGGGAGGAGGGAGAGGGGTCTGAAGTTCTTGAGGTCTGTCAGTATGAGGATGCCTTCTTCAGCAGGGGGTTGAGCTCAGCGTGTTTCCAATCATCGGGGAAGGTGGCGGCGGCTGCTCTGTGGAAGATGTGCTAGGGGCAAGGATCCGTCTGGGCTCCTAAGTGGATGCTCTTCATGGTCTTGAGCGTGCCGTCTGCTGTGAGTGGGGTCCAGCAGAGCACAGTTTGTTGGGGTGTGGCTTGGTTGTGTACGATGGTGGCGGGCGTCTGGGTGTCGAAGCTGTCCTAAATCTTCCAAATCTTGTGGTGGAAGAAGGTGCCGAGTTTGTTGCAGAGGTCTTGGGAGGAGGAAATGTCTGTGGCCTCGCTGTTGGGCCTGGAAAACTCCTTGATGATGGCGAAGAGTTCTTGGCTATCATGTGCATTGCCGTTGATTCTGTCTTGGAGGGCCATTTTCTTTGTGGTTTTCAGGAGGAGGTGGTGTGTGTTGACGGCAGATTTGAAGGTTGCTTGAGTTTCACAGGTTTTATTGTTCCTCCATCTCTTCTCGTGTAGTCTGTAGGTGCATCTGGATTTGTGGAGGGCGGGAGTGAACCAGCTGGCCTTCTTAGAGTGTTTTGCCTGCCTGGTCTTTTCTTGAGAGGTGCCAGGGTGTCGGCACAGTTGGAGATCCATGGTTGGAGGTTGCGTGCTGCTGTGTTGACGTCCATTGGTGTTGGCGGAGTGGTTGTGCTGAGGGAGTTGACAAGAAGTTCTTCCGTGGCCTAGATCCAGCTGCTACAGGGGGGCAATGATGATGGTAGTGTATGGTGGGCGTCATGAAGGCGAGATGGACACAGTGATGGTCAGTCCAGGAGAGTTTGTGTTGTGGCTGTAGCTGATGTTCCCGCTGGCAGAGAAGACGGGGTCGAACGTGTGTCCGGCTGTGTGGGTCGGTGTGGTAACTAGCTACTTGAGTCTGATGTTGTCGAGGTTCTCCATAAGGGAGGAAGTGTTCTGGTGACTGGCATTGTCCATGTGGAAGTTGAGGTCTCTAAGTAGGATGTAGTCGGTGAATGCGAGAGCCTGGGGTGCGATGAGGTCTACGATGGTGTCAGTGAAGGGGGGTCAGGCAGGGGGGTCTGTAGACCAGGGTGTCATGGAGGGTGTTGTTGGGGTTGCTCCGGATCTGGAAGTGGAGGTGTTCCATGGTCGTCGTTGGAGTGCGTGGTCAGTCGGAGTGTGCCTTTGTGGACGATGGCGGTGCCTCCTCCTGGCCTGGTTGGGCAGTCCTTGCAGGTGATTTTGTAGCTGTCGGGGATGGCGATGGCAATGTCCGGTCCGGAACAAGGGTTGGTCCAGGTTTCCGTGAAGAAAGCAATGTCAGGAGAGGTGGCGTTGAGGAGGTCCCAGACGCCACTGCTATTTCTTTTACATTTTTAAATTATGCTTTACAAACCAGCAGTTGCAAAGCCAGTCGCTGAATACTCACTTTATAAGAGCAAGACCTATTAGCCTTGTTTATTAATTATGAGGCAGCAAATACGGCTCATACAATTAAGTGGTGCCAGATGCTGGCTGTGCTGAGTTTGTTCTATCTATGTAGTACATATTTTAAAAACTTTTTAAAAATGTTAATCTTAGTCCTAAGGGCTCCTCTTCATTTTGCTTAATCAGGCCCCACAAAAAAGTCTGACATGCCTGGGATAGATAAAACACCTGGTGGAGGTACTATGTTATGCTTTAGGCAAGAGTACTACACATGAAGTAGCCGTGCACTGCGCATAGCCACACAAACAAATGGTAGCCACCTTCTGTTGTGCAAGCACAGTTTTTACACTTTAGATGTCATTTTAGAAGGAACTATGCCAAGCCTTTTGGCTGTCATTTCACTTACTGGATCTGGCAAATATCAGGCACAATAGTTTAACCAAAAGTGTTCTTCAAAAGCATAAACAATTTCTCCGCTTCCTGTATGATTCAAATACTTTGTCAGTAAGTGTATGTGCAGTGCACAGCTAGGGTGGGCAGCATTAAACAGGATGAAGTCATACACCAAATTGAATCTGCAGCACAAATCACATGTAGACAGCAACAAACTTTTTTATTTTTCAATATGGTTCACTAGGCAGTCTTATTTTTATTATCCAATAAGTATCTTGGCAATTATTTTATTTATCTGTGTAGCATGCTTCTGCAAAAAGCAGACTAGTTTTGGGAGAAAGGCTCTGTTGCCTGGAAAAGAGAAAGATACACAAACATAAATAAAAATTTCAGTTGGGGGTTAAAGAGAAATGGAAAACATTTTTACATTTATAGGTAACGTGAACCCTAAACATAAGCTAATCATGACCAAACAGCAATAGTGATTCATGAACTGCATTGAACAATTACATTATCTACATTGCAATGCATACAGGTGTTATAGCTAATTTGGCTTTCAGTACACCTGCTGCACAAGTAAAAACAGGATAAGTGTTAACATTTGTCCTGAATTATTATGATTGTTATGAAGTGCCAGTTGCACAATAACTCAGGACCAAAGTTTACACTATTACAGTGTAGACCCTGAACAGCAGAGCTCCCCAGGCTTCCGAGCTCCTTGCCACGTTTCCCAGATCCATGCATAACTAACTGCTATGGTGTAGGTTTTTAACTTTCCATTCTGGGATTTGTAGTTCTTGTTTATCCACATAAAACCGGGAGTACACTTCCCAGAAGTCAAAGACTTAACCCTATACTGGAGTAGCTAGTCAAGCCTGAACCAAGGATGCTTGGTAGTTACAAGGAAATGGCAGGGTGATAAGGGCCTGAAAAGTTTGGGATTGGCGGAGATACTCGATTTCATGCTTCAGCAGCTTACTTTTCTAATCTCAGAAAGTGCTACCACACCACAGAAATTTGCACTGGTGAAAACTGATTCCACACAAAGTTCTCTTTGTGAAGATCACATGTTCTCACTACATTTTAAATGAAAAATATCGCAGTATGTTTGAGATAAAGCCATTCTGCTCAGTAGTTTATTGCACAAGTAACAAAGATAGTGTAAAATAGTTTTTTTTTCCTTCAAAAAAGGCAATTATGGATTAAGATTAGTTGAACTTTCTGTGGTGCTTTTTAAATGATGTATAAATAATACATATGTAAAATAAGGTTTCACGATCCATCTGTAATATGGATACAAGCATCAACATGCCCTGCAAAGCCAAAAAGTCTGTCTTTCATGTGGGAAGATGGGAAAGAAAAGGAAGAAGTGGGCGCTGGAAGGCGAGAACTCTGATGTAAAGATGAGCTAACTAGACTGGGCTTCAAAGGATGGAGGAGATTCCAATGTGGTGAGAACAGGGGGTAACAGGATTGTCATGGAGCCATTTTAGTTTGGAGATTAGACACATCAGTTCTGGAGTGGGAGGGGCAGGTAATGTAAGATGAGGGTGGATATTGGACACCCATTTTGAAGGACAACAACAAACCATAATGCTGGGGTTCAAAGGAATACTCAACCATATGGCTCACACCCCTCCATTGATATTCCCTGTTGCTTACCCTTTCTCTCTCAGAAACGTAATAGATGTGGTTTAAAAGTATAGGGCTGCTCCTCTGAAACATTCAAGATTTGCAGTGCCACAGTGAGTGCTGTGAAGACACAAAAAAGAGAATGAAGGAAACACTCAGTCAAAGTATTGTGCCCCTGTCAATAAGCATATTGCCCACCCCAAAATATCACTTTCTTTTCTCTAGTCTCCCTGGTTTGCTCTGCATAAGCTGCAGAAGAATTGTAAGCTCCCGTAGACTCTCAGTTGTCATGTTGTTTCCAGAACCCACTTTAGATTGTATGTTGTGAAGTAAACCTGTACAATGCCAGCTGATTTTCTAGCACATAAGCATTCCTATGACTGCTTAATTGGGTAGGCAAAAGGAACAAATGATGGATGGAATGCAGAACAATGCAAACATTCACCCCCCAGTCACAAAGATCTGGGTTAAATCCATCGTTCATTTGCTCACCACGCCACCCCAGTTGGGCCCAGCCATGTGGGTAGGCCAGTAGTTGGAAATTAAAGGTATGAAAGATATCATTGCGGGACAAGCTGTCACCAACCAATTACATGCTCACATTGAAACTTATGACACCCTAGATACTAATGAACCACGGTAGAATGGGATTCTTCCTTACAGGCAATGAAAGCCCCACTCTAAAGCAATTGCAATTTTTCATTGGGTGTTTACACCTCTTTCCATAGATTTTTCGCCTTCATGATCATTCTGATGCAAGAGCGATATCTTACATAATTCATATGCAATCATGCTAACAAGGAAAATTAAGACTCATTCAGTAATAGGGGACTCATTAATGCACCACCCTCTGCCACAAAATATGACGTCAAAAACTGACCTTTCCCATTATTTAAAATTAATATGGAATACATTTTTCCATAACAATAAATCTGAATTCTGCCTAAAACATGGAAAAGAAACTGCACCAGTGAATATCTGGGTCAGCTTGTGAGATTCAGCTAAGGCTTCCAAAGCAAGGTGACGCTTTTCAACCACTCTGTCTCATCTTTCTACACTATCACCAGTCTGTTGCACATATCAATGACCACTCCGCTGCAGTTGTTTGAATTCTCCCACCCTGCGAGGTCACATGAGGAGTACCACATCAACCTTCATATTAATCCCTCTAATAAATACATGACACCCGCATGGACTTAAAAACCACAGTTTTGCCTTCCACTCCTAGGATGATGACATGTAGATTTACTTGCAGGTCACAGGAAACAATGCACCAATGTGACAGAAGACCTCAAAGCAATACAGTTGTGGATGACTCCGAGCAGGCTGACACTCATTGGCTCCAAAACAGAAATCCTGGGGCTGAGACACCACATCACCCTTAAAAATACTGGCACTCTGACATGCCCAACCTTATGTGGGGGCATTGTTCCATAAAAACCAAAGTCAGGGTCATTGTCTATGTATAGCCACAAACCCCAGTTTCAACTGACAGAAGCAGTGGTCAATATCACATTCTACTAAATATAGCTCCTCAAAAAAATCTTGCCCCCTCATCCCAAACAATGCCACTCCTGGAGGTAGGAACATCAGTAAATGTGACTAGGCAATTCCCTGTACATCACTCCTCCTGCCAAACCAAAGTACTATGAAAAACTGAAACTTGCTGTTTATCGTTCACCATTCACACTTTTTTCCACATACAAAAGCATAGACCAATCACGCCTCAATAAAATAGTCTCACTTTGCCTAACCTTCAACTGCCTTTAAGGTTCAAAACCCTTATACCTACAGAATAAAATCATGCACCATCAGCTTACCATCTAAGATTCAAAGCAATCAACCTTCTAATGGTCACTGAAACCAATTGTAGAAAACACTTCAGAGTCACTGGCTTTCAATTTTGCAATATCCTCCGTCCACACACTCATAATACCACTAGTAACATGACCTTCAGGATTCAAAACTCACCTCGATCAAATTATTGCTTGTACAACCATTTATCAATACAATTTAAAACAAGTCAGAATGTCATGCAATAACTCTCATTCCATATGACATGTGTCTTGCGGAAGCCTAGAAACAGTTGACATGGAGTGAGTGCTTAACTAAACAAATAAACATAAAAGTTTGTCAAGAATCATGGTGTCAGAATTAAGTGGTTATCTAGGGCTAGGTGGATGGAGACGACATCGGTCTGAGTTAGATAAAATAAGAATGTAGGGTCAGATTTATCAAGGATTTGTGTTGGTACAAAGTCACAAAAAGAGATGTGCACCCGTGCAAGTTCTTGATAAAGTATTTTCATTTTCAATGCAAACCTTTATTTGTGTGGAAGGTTGACTAAGAATAACGCAAAGTAGCTGTTTGCGTTATTTTTTATTACTTAGCATCAAAAGGTGTTCCATGGGTGGTACATGGGCGTTCTCATGTAATTGCCCAAGGAATTTTACACAGAGCCCCATCTATTAGCAGAGGTAGACGGGTTTGCACAAAAAAAATATGCCTCCATGAGGAAGGCACAAAGTAGGAGAAAATCTTTTTTCTCCAAACTGTTCTATCATTGCATGTGTGTACAGAACACATACAAAGTGGCAAAGTTTAAAAGTAAGTCTAAGCGAAGTATTTTGTACTGGAGGGTTATCATTTCGGTACAAAACCTTCTGGTACAAAAGTGTCTGCATTGTGCTAGGCAGCCTTAAGGAGAATGAGCACTTGGGAAGAGTACAGCACTGCCATACCTTTGTAGATGTGGCACAGTCCAGCTCTCTCCCTTCCACGCAACACACCACAAAAACCTTGCTTGTTGCACTGTGCTGCATAAAAAGTAGATTTGCCCCTTAGAGCTTAATGGCATTTTCAGTGTTGTAGAGAAAATAATAGTTTTGAGATGTGATCATTTGGGGGTATAAAAGATTGCAGAAGATTTGAATACAATTCACTGCTAGAGAACTGTAACAGCATTCACTGGGTGTGAAAAAAGGAAGAACGCACACATGGGCCTGTCCACTAATACCCCATCACTTACCCTCTGCCTTCCTGAAGTGTGATTTATAAGGCGCCACACCAATGCGATGCTGCTCTCTCGTGTTTCATCTGAGGTGCATAAGTTTGGCAATTGTGAAGATTCCAAAAAAAGTGTCAGGCAAGACCACTCCCAACAGCCACAACAGAGCCCTTTATTTTTACCTGCGTGTAATTCACCTATTATCATGTAATTGACTTTCGAAATAACGACCTACAGATATATTGAAATCAAAACACATTTTTGTCACTATCTGAGAGGAATGAAAAATTACGAAGAAAAACTAATTCAGTTTCGTAAAGCTGTTTTCTGTGCATAGGGCTGATGCTTTAAGGCAGAGCAAGAAAGCTTTAGAATGCCCACCTATAGTTTAATGCTTGAAAATGGCATTTTTGAAGTGTTTGGGGAGTGGTCAAGTAAAATATGTCTTTACTATTTGTGGGGAAAACTCGGACACAGTTTCCTTCTGTGCAGAGCGCCATAAAGAAGATGCAGGAGTTTACATGAAAGACACAAAAGAGGTGGTTCCTGGCCATTTGCAATCATGGCATCAGAATGAAGCACCCAGGGTGGACTAGGAGGGATGGAGATGACATCAATGTGGCAACTGTAGGTGGCTAAGGTTGGCCAAGGAGTTGGAATCTGATCTGGGTGCCTAAGACAGGCTTCTTTGATCACTCTATATATTTACCCTTATGGAAAAAAGATGAGATGAGGGATGATGGGATTTTAGAATATCAAGTGGTGAAGAATTAAAAAAAAGAATTGATCTAGGCCATTCCATTACAGCTAGCATGGGAACATTAAAAACAAGCTAATTCCCTATCCACTGATTACTTCTCACTTACTCTTTGACTTTCTCTATCATAAGGTACAAGGCTTGTGGGGCCAGATGTATGACCATTCCATTTTGCGAGTCACAAATTGTGACATTTTGCGACTAGCAAAATGGAATGTACAACACTTTTTGTGATTCTCAAATGGGTCGCAAGGGACCTGCCTCATTAATATTCATGAGGCAGGTCGCAATTTGTGACCCATTGGGAATGGCCTGCAAACAAAGGGATGGTGGCCTGTTGGGGACAGCAGACCCCCATGTCTGTGCTTGATTTTTTAATAATGTTTAACAGAACAAAAGGTCCCAAGAATGTAAACTTAAAATTTCACAATTTCATGATAAAAATTGGAATAAACAAATGTTTAAATTACAAGATAGGTATTTAATGCTAGTGTAGATGAAACAAGACAATATTAACACGTGGGCAACCGTGACAAGGCAGAGGGAAATCGGCCGATTTCCTTGCCCCAGGCAAGTGACTTAAAATTGTGACTTTCCAATATACGTGAATATAAATAAACACAAGTCACAGTAGAGGTTACATCTCATACTCCACAACCAGTACAAATAGTAGTATAGAGTTAGGGATGTCTGTGTCGTCGACCTATCTTGTAATTTAAACATTTGTTTATTCCAATTTTTATCATGAAATTGTGAAATTTTAAGTTTACATTCTTTTTGTGTGGGACCTTTTGTTCTGTTAAACACAACGCCACCCTTGGTCCCCGCTGACTTCCAGGGTTCCTTGTTTTTTTGATTTTTTAATAAAGCAACTTTTTTTTCCAATGGAGCCCGTTTTCCGTAAAGGAAAACAGGATGCGTTGAAAAAAAAAAAATCTTTTAATTTTTTAAGGGCAGGCAGTGGTCCCTGGGACCACTGCCTGCTCTTAAATAATATTTTCAAGCCCATTCAGGGACCACTTCCTGATTGCGAGTGGCTTACCACCTACTTGAAGTAGGCGGTAAACTGCAAGTGTTTTGTGACGGCAAATACGGTTGCAAAACAATGGTACATACCATTCTGCCTGGCTTTTAGGAAGGGATGCCCTTGGCATGCCCCTTCCTAATAGCGACTCGCAAACACTATTTTGCGAGTCACCAACTCGCAAAATAGCATTTGTACATACTACCACCCTTTTTTGCTGTCGCAAAAGGGCCGATTTCCCGTTTGCGACCCAAAAAAACGGTTGTGCATCTGGCCCCTGGTCTGTTCCACTTCAAGTGCAGCAGGGCTGGGTTCTTGCTGTGAAGATACGAAAAAAAGCATTAGGCAAGATTCAGTTCAAGGCCAATCTCCTCCATCCACACACATACATGCTCTCTCTCTTCACAATGAAAGACAATTTGCTTTTCACTGGTGTGCAGCCTACAGGTGATTATTTGAGTGGGAAGATGGCTTATGTCTAAGTGTGACCACTTTGTGAGATGATCGATGATTACTTCTAGCAAATCTGGTACAGTGCCTAAAAATTTGTTTTGGGTAATGTGTAGCCTAATGAATTTATTTAGTGTGAACAGGTTAAAAATGGAAATTAGGCTGTTGGTATGCGAGAAGAAACATTTCAGGGGAAGGTAACATGAGCAACCATTTATCCAGACATAAAGGAAAAGACAAAGAAGAGTGTTCCTGGTCAACGATAATCATGCAGCGAGGCCATAAACCTCAGCTACACTGCAGCTGAGGAACTGGTGCAGATAAGAAAGTTGATCTGGGGCTACATGGCCCAGCAGCAGAAGATGTCCAGCTACCCAACCCCTCAGGGTAAGGTGCTCCCTTCTTTGCCCTGTGTTCCATCATGCACTGATTGGGTGAAGCCTTCTCCTACTTTACCACCACAACTTCTCCTGAGCACTGATTCCTCCACCCAGATGTCCCCATACATTTGGGTTCCTACTTCATCGCAGCCTACCCATGCCCCTGCACACTGCCACAATCAAACCCTGACTTATGTATCCCACACATATGGCACTAGCCTCTTCATCCAGTCATATGCATGTACTGTCATCTAACTACCTATCCATGGACTCAGTTACTCTACAACCATCAAAGCACTATCTCCTCGATGGAGGCACCTTTTACGTTTAATAATCAGCAGTTAAACTTTAATCTGCAGTGATATTTAAACATAGAGGGACAGCTCCCTCTTCTGTCCCTGTTTAAAAAACACGGACTTCACTGCTGTGCATATCCCTCAGTGCCCTTACATACTCAAAGTATTTAAGGCTAATGTACTCTGAGTATGTAACAGTGGCACCAAAGGGTCTGCACTGCACTGCATTTGGTATTTGGCAGTCCTGTTTCTTAGCTCAAAATGCATCCTCACATGCATTTTTGGATGTGAGGGTGCATTTAGCATTAAGAAAATAGCGGCAAATGCACACTCCGCTCGAATTGCCGCAGAATATTAATGTAATCCCGTGGAATTACGTGACATCAAATTCCGCCAGTTCTGCCCACCCAAATATAGAACTGCCTGACTGCAAGATTTTGCCTCTGCAACTTCTCCAGCAGGAAGACTGGCAGGCTCGGCAGAGTGTGTTACACTTAGCTAACTTGGAGGATATGAAGGCAATGACTAAGAAAATATGGAAATTACAAAGAAAAAATAGGATTTTTTTTTAGCTGATGTACGTGTCTTTTCCCTTTAGCTTTTATAATTTCCTCGGGAACGTAAACAAGGATCTAGAGTAAAGGAGTAATGATCCATGTGTTAGAAGACACCTGACTATTTTTGGAGGAGAAAACCAAGAAAGCACCTTGAGCAGTGAAAACTCACAACCACCCACCAATACAATAAAAGATCATACAAAAATCATGCAATAACTCCCAGCCAATAACACATGCGCCTTTCTCAAAAGCCTAGAAGTAATAACGTCATAAAGTGAGTGCTTAACTAAATAGACATAAGCATTGATTGTCAAATGCTGTGGATGGGAAATCACATCAGTGCGGCAAATGCAGGTGGGTTAGAAGATGATATAAGAGTGCAGAGCTTCATGGCTTCTTCAGTGGTCTACAGGAAATAATAGCTTATAGATTTGGTAGCTCATCTAGGGGAGAAGCAGCACAAGAAAGAAAAGGGTAGATTTGAATAAGGTTCAAAGCTAAAGAATTGTAATAAAGCATGCATTGGGGACAAAGGAAGCACTCAATCACATGGGTCTTCCCTGGCCACTGATATCCAGTGTCTTACCCTCTCCCTCCACAAAATACAATTTATGAGGCGTAGAACCAATGAACTGTTGATCTGTAGAATTCCAGTTCCGGTACGCAAGGCTATGTGGGGCAATGCAGTAGCATAATTTTAATTTCAGCCCTTAGAAGCATTCACATTTGTTCTGCCACCGACTATAAGACAGCAATACCAGCCACACACCTAGGCTGGGCCCCATTCTCTTCAGAGTACTGCCCACCTCAGAAGTAGGCAGGACCAATTGTCTTTCCTGTTGGATGTCATGCTTTTAAGGGGCACAGAACAAACACAGCTGTATAAAAAAAAACCTTGAGTTCCTTGCAATGTCACAGTAGTAATATGTGTGGAGCATGCTGTTGTCCTAGAGTACCAACTGACCAGCCCACAACTCGTGCCAACCTTTGCAGGTTGTGCCAGTCAGCTTAGCCTGGATTAGAGTCAAAGAAAGGCAGGGCCATGAGCATCAGTTCCACAGTAGCTCACGAGCTGGTGCATGGCCCAGCTGCAGGACAACCCCCACTCCCATCCACTCCAAATGAAAGGAGCATAGAGTCCATCTTAGGATGGAGTATTTAAGGATCTGTTGTAAAAGCAAGTGCTGATGCTGGTGAATCTGCAACTGGCAATAATTATTTAAATTTAATGTGTGATGAGACTAGAAGCTAGGAAGGTTTTTTACTGGCTTCAGAGATGAGGTTGTATATCTCCTGGTCACAAATCAGATGTGACTGCAAGATTTTTGATCTGCCACAACTTCTCCAGCAGGAAAGCAGGCCAACCCAGCAGTGACTAAACAACCATGGCAATTACAAAGAATACATTGGATTTTTTTTTTTTTTTTACTTTACCTTCTATCATCTCACCTATGTAAACATGAATCTAGAGTGAAACGTTATAATCTATCTGTTAGACGCGGCATAACCATTTTTTGCCAGAATAATGGTCTGGTGAGTGGTGCTGGAGGAGGGATAGATTAGAGATTCAACAGTTTCAGCAAAGGAGGGACAGCAAGGCAAGGAGGGGTGAGGGCAGATTTACAGGAGCCCAATGGTAGAGGACTAATCAGCATGCATGGAGAACAAAGGAAGCATGCAAAAACATGGTTCGATACATCCTCCTCCTACTGGTGCCTGCTCTCACTTACTCTCTCAATCCAGTCTGTATAAGGTACAAGGGCTGTGCATAGTCCATCCCCATAAAACTGATGCCTATTCTCCATTGAGATCTCAATCCACGCCTGTATACGGCACAAGGACCGTGCACTGTTTATTTTGCTCTTCATCAGGCCTGGTTGTTTGTTATGAAGACACCAAAAAAGTGCATCAGGCACGATCTAGTGAGAAAATCAGCAAAGTGATGATTGTAATGTTTGAGTTTATCTCACCAACTGCTAATTACACTTGGCTGCATTCCAGTCCATTGTATTTGCTAGCCGTGCCATTGTAGACAGGACCGTACTATTAGTAGGGACAGTTCCAACCTGAACTGCTACATCATATCCGCTCTGAATGGGAGCACATGCAAACTCCAAAATACCTTGCCATCAGTGAGGTGGAGCAGAAGTAATGTGGCACAGTGAGCAAAGGACATAATGTGAGGCCTTTAAATGGGGTGCAAGTGATTACTCGGTATTATCCAGAATGGGTACTATCATTAGAATTTTCAGGGCCACTCTAGAATCCCACTTCTATTGGATAATATTCTTACTCACTTCATCTCACGCCACCCCTTGAAAGCCTTGTTTATCAAAGCACTCACTTACCATTGCACTCTTGGCAGCATAGGGTATTAGATCGCTTCTCTGCATCACAGGCCCCCTTGAGGTGGTGAGGGGTGGTGAGGGGTGGGTTCTGTAAAGGTGCCAAGAGAGGTCATCAGGCAAAATCCAGTTCAATGCCCACTTTCATTATTCCCTCCCCACCGTGAAAGTTCTCCCTCTAATTTCAATCCTCTTCAGTCACCCTTAGCAGTCTGCCTCAGTTGAAAGGTGATCATAGATGCTCCAGTACCATCAATATTGTTTTGGAGTAATCACAAGGGATAGCAGTCAAAAGCCTTAATTATATGCACTATTTCGCGAGCATTGGTATCTTTCACAGATTGATCTGTTTTGAATATCCACTATTGTCAGACAAAGACCATGAACCATATATTAACTGGACATCAGAGTTTACATTAGTAGTCCATCAATGTCGCCTTACGTAAGCAGTCATATCACTGAAGCTACAGAGGCCATTTTAGTTTGCGTGAGGCACAGCAAGTGAGGCAGGCATTAACAAAGTAAGTAAACTGAATAAAGTATACCTACATTTCTTTGCAAGTGCCAGTGTTCTCTTTTGAAGGGCGAATGGACGCATATGTGTAGTGTTTGGGCACAAGTGAGAGTCTTCATAAGGAGATGAAGGTGTCCTGTAGGCCTGTCTCCTGATGGTTCTATTTGTATCAGTGACCAACTTGCCTGCAGGTGGAGGGACAACTGCAGCAATCCAATTGCGGGAGTACATATTGCCTAAGTGCCTCCGAGGGACTGACTATCAGCATGTACGAAGTGCAAGTGATATTGTCTAGATGACTAAGATCTCCCTGATCAGAGAGTGTTCTGGAAGTGTGACTCACTCTTAGAGGAATGAGATGAAGTGTGCAGAGGAAGGAGAGCTGGACAATGCCAGTGGATGGTCACTCAGTCTATATTAGTTGATAACAGATGGTTCGCTGCTAAGGATTGGTTTCACACTGCTACAGAAATGACCTAGGATCCAATTCAGCTCAATTCAATTCAAGGGTTTTCATAGAGGATGTGGCGACGGGCTTCCCAGCACTGACAGGTCATGCAGGATAGTGGGCAAATTAATGGGTTTTGAGTGCCCACCCACTTGTCGTTTGTCCTAAGGCTGATTGGTAGATAGTTCCAGAGTTTTAGAACAAGATAGTTAAATGAGCGACCACCGTCTCTGACACTCTTGATTCTGGGGGTGGCGAGGATAAATTGATGGATCTCAATTCTCTGTTGGCACTGCAGGGATTAATAAGGTGACAAAGGATATGCAGACCAACCTTGTGTTTTGCACGACGTGCAATGCAGAGTGCTTTGAATTGTACTCTTTTACTTACTGGCAGCCAGTGAAGTGTGGACTGAGCAGGGCGAGCTGATTGAGCTCCATTGAGCAAATAAATGTAACAGATCTAGGAAGTGTTACAGTTAGTGGTTGATGTGTTCAGTCCACTGCAGTGGGATAGAAACCCTCTTGCTGAGATGTAGAACCTTGGACAACCTCATATCTGGCCCTTGGGTAGTTGCTGACCAAATGGACTACCAAAAGCCTATTCTTGGTTTCTAGAGGTCCTCATTCAGGGCTCGTGAAACCTATAGTAAGTTCAGTGTACCTGCAGCAATTGGAGAATCAGGTATACCTCTGCAATTCACACATAAGCTCATACTTTGCTGCCTCACTGGCAGTGCTTAATTTGAGCTGATAGTTACATGTGGGGTCCACTGGCACTCATATTTGGGGACTGGCACTTGTTTATCCTCATCAAACTGACCCAAAATAAGAGAGAGAAGGCAGAAAAGGAGAATAAGGAGGAAGAATAATGCAGAACAACTGACAAATTGAGAAATCAGGGATGAAAAAGAACCTGCAAGCTTTAGATAAAGGGGCAGGGAATAGTTGGCAGTGGATGAAAAAGGCATGAAGACTTCAAAACAATTGGTATTTGGTAAACCTGACACTTTGGAGTGTTGGTGGTGGGCTTCCAAGAAAAAAGTTGGGTCCCTGGACTTATTTGTTTGCAAATTAAGCACTACTCACTATGCTTTAATTCTGCTCCTGTGGATGGAACAGGTACAGCATGTGCCTGAAATGATATCCTAGTGGCTAGTGAGAGTGGGCTATGTAGGATAGACTAGTCCACCTTCTAACCACTTAGAACCATGCTTTGAGAGGTGAGCCATCTACAGCACATTAGCCCTAGTTTTAGGTAACTGGGGCCTGAGATGAGAGAGGTGAGAGGTGAACGAGTGTTTCCCTCCATGAGCTTCACACACCATCCCCGAGGGCCTGAGTAAGATCCACCCCTTGATAATAATGGTTAATGATTCTATGTCATTATATAAGCGGTGTCCCTGCAATGGGATCTTATGGTACTCAGACTAAGAAAGTCTGCTTTCATGTAGCTTCTTAGCTTCTTTAAACCAAAGTGGCCACACTTTGCCCTCACTGCATCATTGTGTACAAACACAATCTACCCCACTCCATGTTCTTTCCAGTGAGATACAGGATTATGCTCCAGAATCGTTGCTATTGCCATATGGTGGGCCATAGGCTACCAAAGGGTATATAAGCTTCCCGGGTGAAGTAGGTGCGTGAAATATAATGCCGTTACAGATAATAATATTATAGCAGTATTAAATGTTTTCTTTCCAGCATTGTTTTTTTAATCACTTCAAATACAGAAGGAAGACATGGTATTTGAAAGATGGGTTTGGTGGTCTGAGAAACTGCATATATTCAGCATGCCGTTTTCACACTCCTGCAACAGGGCATTGTAAGTTACACAACAATGTACACTCAGACCACCATATGAACACTTTCACATGTTGCAACCAGAGGTGTTATTGTAATATTATGCAGCCTTATTGCCCATGTGTCTATACTTTATTCAGAGCTGGCCTGCCTTTTGTTTGCTGAGCCAAATAAGATAAACATTTCCAAAGTTTTGGCAAAAGGTGAACTTTATCCTACTAGGTGTTGATTGCCTGTGAATGTGATCTATACCACAATGTTAAGCGACAAAATATCAACCTGCAACATCATTGAGTGCAGGATACCACTATAGACAATATACTGTGAAATTACTATTCTTTTTTTATATCTCTTTATTGAATTTTGACAGAGGAAAACAAACAGTATAACATATCCCCCAACTGTCGAGGACATGTGAGTGGAACATTCATCAATTATTACATAGGTCTTCCCGAGGCCTGGGCCGGAACATGATACCAACGCAGTCTTTTTCCTTTCATTGTTCAAATCAACATTTAAATCCACCAGTTCAACTTGTGGCACAAGCCCGTTCCATCCTCCGTCAGCTAAGCATCTCCCACTGTTCCTCACTGTCTCTCTTTCCTCACTTCTCTCCAGGTACCTTAGATCATCTCAAATTTGCATGGGCACCCTCTTGCCTGGTGCACCAGTTTTTCTGCCTCCAAACACTAATCCATGCCTTCCTCCCACTCCCGTATGGTAGGCAGAGTGGGTGCCCCCCAGTACTTCAGGATATCCCTACGAGCCACCATCAGGGCCAGCTGCAAAAAACATGGGGGACACAGCGGTCCAGGGTTTGTTCACCCTAAATGCCTAATGATACCAGTTGGGATGTAAGCCTCACTACGTAGCCCAAAACTTCCAATGTTCTATCACCCATCCATTTACACTAGGCCCCAATTGTTGGACATTCCCACAGTGTGTGCATCAGGGTGCCCTTCATGCGGCATCCCCTCAGGCATTGTTAATCTGTTCCCTGACCTATATGGAACAGGTGGGTATGAGTGTAGTATGCCCTATGCATGATTTTCAGTTGGATCAAGCAGAATTCCGCCCGCATCGCAACCTCTCTAGGATACCCACATGCCTGCCCCCAGTCATCATCCTCCAGTCCACCCAGCTCCCTCTCTCATCTTTCTCTCAAAGATTCAAGCGATGGAAGGCTGTTACTCAAGAGTGTGGAGTACAGCCGGGATACTGCATGCTCTGTCGGGGGGCACCCAGCAACCTATATTCCATGGGAGACTCCTCTTCCACCTCTTCCCGTAGGGCCTCACATTTACCTAGTATGAATCACATCTGTTGGTACCTCAGAAATTGACTCCCTGACAACTCATATTCAGCTTGCAAATCAGTAAACGTGGTCTCTGCACCTTCCCTCCATACGTCACCCAGTTTGGAGATCCCCAACAGGTCCCATTTTTGATGCCCCTCTATCTCGCGCAAACCAGGGAGGAGGTACGAGGCCCAAAGCGTGGTCGCCAATGTCAATCTGTCTCGCCACCCCAGTGTATGCATCGCCCTCTTCCATATGATGACCACTGTCTCATGGTAAAGGGGATTGGGTTGCCCTCCCTCTCCGTAGAGTCGACAGAGGTATCCCTCTGGGGCCTTGGCAGTACGGCTCGCCCTCAAGGAGGGTTCTTGTTGGGACGAGAAGGCCCAATCATTAACAGTCAGCAGCTGCGAGGCCCAATAATAGAGCCGGAGGTTCGGGAGGGCAATGCCCCCTCTATCTGGCGTCTTACCAGTAGCAAGAGGGCAATTCTTGTTATCCCACCATCCCACAGCAGCACCCTTGTGACGTTGTCCAGCCTGTGGAAGAAGGCATCCGGGACTGGGAAGGGCGTATTCTGCAGAATGTACAAAATGTTGGTAAATAGATCATCTTATAAAGGGCCACTCGTCCCAGGAGTGAGATTCCTCCATCTCTCCACATCCTTCCGATAGGCCTATAGGATTTTCACCAGGTTTCTCTGCAGATACAAGTCCTAGTTTGGTGTCACAAAAATACCCAAGTATCATAACCCTTGGGACGTCCATCGGAATGGCCAATCCAGAGCCCAGTTTGGTTCTCCCACTTCCATGGAGAAGGCCACTGACTTATGACAATTAATGCAGAACACCGCATAGGTCCCAAATCTCCAGGATGTGCAGAATCCTTGGCACAGAGGGGGGGGGGGGTCCGTGAGGTAGAGGAGGATATCGTCAGCATATAGTGAGACAACATCCTCACATCCGGGTCCTTTCGGAGGTCCCCTATTTTTGCATCTATTCGGATTCACGATGCCAGGGGTTAAAGAGCGGCCATAAAAGGTAGGGGTGAGAGCAGACAGCCCTGTTGGGCACCCCTATATAGTCCAAAACTTTCTGAGAGGACCCCGTTGTCTCGGACTCTTGCCACCGGGTCTTTATATAGTAGGCCGACCCAGGATAAAAATAGAGTCCAAATCCCTTCTTGCGGAGTATGGCCATCATATATGGCTATGTTAGGGAGTCAAAGGCCTTCTCGGTGTCCAAGGCCAGAAGGAGCCCTGATTCTTGTAGTCCCCTACTGTGCGCCAAGCAGCCCATCAATCTCTGCAGATTATGCCTCATGGCCCTGTACGGCATAAATTAACAAGCAAGTCAACAACCTGCAAGAGGTGGTGTGCTAGAATCTTGGACAGGATTTTCGTTTCTGTTTTAATCAATCAGATCAGCCTAAAAGAGGCACAATCATCTATAGGTTTCCTATCCTTATGGATCAGAACAATCGTGGCTTCACAAAGGTGACGCGGCAGGGTGCCCATCTCCCTGGCTGTGCTAAGCATAGAGAGGGTTGGCTTTGCTACTTTAGACGTTACATTGTTAAAAAAATTCTACAAGGAAGCCGTTTGGGCATGGGTTTTGCCATTGCTCAGTTGGGAGATAGCTGCAGCCATCTCACCCTTCTTCATCTTCGCATCCAGCGCTTCAACCTGGTCATGGTCCAGGCTAAAATTACTATTCTTAACTGCATATTTACTTAACTTGACTGTATATACATCTCTATTTTTAGTTGCTCTATCTTTAGCTGCCTAATCTTCATTCCACTTCATGCCTCTCTCTTTACATCACTCTGCAGGTTCTTTTTCCATCTATTGTTTCTCCACTTGTTTCAGTTTCCTATCGTTCTCTTCCTCCTTTCTCCCTCTCTCACTCTGAGCCAAAGTCTGATCTTGAAAAAACAGAGTCCTGGGTCCCAGAAATGCTGGTGATCACAACCAGCACAAATCTATTGCTAGTACACTACACTTTGACGCATCTTTGGAATGTTGTGTGAGTGTTTTTCGCCCTGCTCACAGGTCCTTATATCAATTGAAGGTTCAAACTACCTGCAGACATTTTGTTCAGACTCAATAGTATTAATGTGATACAATACCTGAACACCTCCTGTAGGGTGACAAACTGTCTTACTTTTTGTAGTATCTGTCATTAACCCCGATTGGGCCCTCTGTATAAAGATATCTACTTGTTCTAACAACAGAGAATACACAGTTCTTGAGACCTCGATACAGTGTATAGAAAATCAGTCTGACTGATAATTTCGATGGTCACATAAATAAAACAGTCAGTCATCTTAATATGGGCAGACATTCTTGGTCATTCAAATGTGCTGTTACTCCTCAATTTCTAGGAACGTGGGCTGAAGGCCTGAGGAAAGGACATTTAATTTACACAGAAAAACTAGGTCTTATGAAAGACGTATTGCCAACACGCAAACTGTTGACATTTGATAACATCACTGAGCACCCATGATTTCTTTTACCTTCCTTTCTTTTATTCACTCAATGAGCTCCAACCTGCTATCTCCAACAGAGTTTAAAAAGAATTAAACAAATAACAGGACTTGAATAAACACAAGGAATAACTAGAACCATTTAAAAAAAGGGTCCATCTGTTGAACAAGGATGGAGTGAACCTACTTAAGATGCTGTAACTGATAATCTAGAGAGTGTACACCCAGTTGTGAAGTTACGCTTGAAAGAAAGAGTTAACAATTATGTTCTTGAGCTCAGACATTCCAAAAAACATGACTGCTTATTCTAGCATTTTGATATTTCTATGTGCATGGCAATAGAGTACTCCAACTGTCCCACTATGTCTATTTCATACAGCAATTCCATTATTATTGGGGCCGGAGAATTTTTCTTGGCTCTTGCACTGATTTATCAGGCTACATTCATTAAAGCAAAGACACTTGTGCCATTATTTCAAAGCAGCAGATAATCTGGTGCCACTCATTTACCAGCACCTGAACCCAAACACACTCTTTTGTCTTTTTTTTTTTAGATATTTTTATTGAGGTCGTATTGAAGACACAATACAACACATTACAAAACAAATCCATCAGTTGGTGGTACAAAAGTTGTAAGACATAACAATCGAACAATCATAGAGAAAATGTAGCTGGACGCATGGAAAAAAGGAGTACGATCAAGGAAAGAAAAACAAGGAAAGTATAAGCTATGGAGATGGGTGGTCATGACCCGCCTGCAATTGCGCCAAACAGCCCCTAAACGGCGCCCATATCTTCCTGAGCCAGGACGCTGGTCATCATTATCAATAATCAGGCACTCCAAGAGGGCTATATTGATAAATTCATGCCACCAGAGCATAGTGTTGGGAGCTTGGGCCAGCAACCAATGTCGGGCCAGAATGAGTCAAGCTAGAGAGATAGCACAGAAAAGGATACTACTTAGGTGGGATGGTACACAAGGTGAATGACCCAAATATGATTAATTTAGGGTCCCACCTCGTGATAGTTAGGCAAAGCATATTCAGCTTAACAAATACGGTCTGCAAGTAGTGAAAAATAGAAGAGCAAGTGACGAAGTTATGAACTGAGTCTGCCCAATCACCAGAACATCGAAAACACTTCACGTCCTGCCTCAAATTCATAATAAATAAACGAAAAGGAGTATAATAGAAGTCATTGATGAATTTGAACTGATGATTTTTAAACTGGGAGACATTCGGAACTGTATATGATAACACATTTGTACGTCTCATTTCATCAGGAATAACTTGGACCCCAAGATGTCGGCTTCACTTATCAGTCAATGTCTGAAAAATGTCAGTCCGTTGTTTGATCTCTGCTGTCAGGATCATTTGAAACACCCGACTAATACCCTTCTTAGGTGTGCCCTGCCTCAAGTATTATAAAAAGGAGTTAGTGGAACAATTAATGTCTTCCACCCTAAAAAAAGCCCAAGCGAGGAAGAGAAAATCGCTGTGATAGTATCTCGAAAGAGAGAAGACAGTCACCCTCAAAGAAAGAGCCTAAAGTAAGTAAGCAGGATGCCTGCCAGCAGTTTGTGCAGTTGACGGGGGAAGTTAGGATTATAACCTATATAAGAATATGCATTAAATAATGGCCTAAAGAGAGTCAAAGACCTCCCAGAATCTTAAAACGAGTCTGCTTGAAATAGACAGTATCGACAATGCCAAAGTGTGGGGTCATATCAGTTCCCCAAGAGAAGTATTCCGGTAACAAACCACCTAGCCCCATGGTGCGCACCCCAATGCTTTTAGTAGTCGGGACATAAATGCTGCTAGAAAGTAGATATGTAAATCTGGTAATGAAAGTCCACCCTCCAGTCGTGGTCGCTGTAACATACGTATGTTAGCCCTAGGCTTTTTATACCCCCAGAGGAATTTTTGCCAGATAGCCTCTGTCTGTGTAAAAAAGCCTTTGGCTAAATACAAAGGTATGCACCGAAAGAGGTATAGGTAGCAAGGAAGAATAATCATCTTGATTAAGTTGCATTGACCGAATAGACCAATGTGAAAAAGATGCCACTTACTCAATATCTCCTGCGTTCTGCTGGATAGTACGCCATAATTAGATTCCCTTACATCCTCCATTTTCACAGAAACTTCAACCCACAGGTAAGTCGCCGACTTGACCCATCGCCTATCATCCCGAGAAGAGACAGTGTTAACGATGACCAGGGTCTTATCAAGGTTTAGTTTGTACCCAGAAATAGCCCCATACTCCAATTTTTCAATAGCTGCCAGAGAATTCTCCGGGACAGGGGTCATGATGGTAATGTCATCTGCATAGGCAAGCACTTTGAGCCCAAGTTGATGGATCCACAGCAAAGCTCTTGAGGGCTTGAATTTAAGTTTCTATATAGAGCGCAAAGAGCAAAGGTGAAAGTGGACATCCCTTTACGGGTGCCATGATTTATCTAAATTAGGTTTGTAGAAGACCCTGAACATAAAACCCTAGACTTAAGATTCTGGTAAAGCTGTTCAACCAGAGCAATAAAGTGCGGCCCAAATCCTTACACAGCCACAGAGGCCCTCAGAAAAGGCCATGAGACCCGGTTGAAGGCCTTTTCAGCTTCTAACATTATTGTTCCAACTGGATTTTCCTGAGCACAGCCTGCCTCAAGAGCAGTGATAACAATATTGACATGGGCGGTGTTATCCTGCCCTGGAACAAAACCATGTTGATTCTCATCAACAAGATCAGAAACAACCGTAGCAAGCCTGTTTGCTGAAATTTGAGTATAAATCTTGGAATCACCATTAATCAATGAAATAGGCCAATATGAACCACCAAGAAAGGGATCTCTCCCTTTCTTACGAAAGATGACGATGTTGGTTTCAGTCCATGACCCAGGGTCCTGCCCAAGTAATTCAAAAGAGTTGAATAGATCATGGAGAACCGGCAGTACAAGATACAAAAAACTAACATAGAATTCCAATGCAAGTTGATCAGTGCCACAGGCCTTGCCTCGTGCCAGCTAGCCAATAGCGTCTTACATTTCGGAGGCCGATATTTGCCCTCTTAGCTTATGCTATTGTTCAGTAGACAGTTTCAGATGATGGTGGACCCGAAGAAAATGAACGATCTGGTCCATGGAATGGACCAATTCCTCCCCATACAGCTTCAGATAAAAGCTGTGGAACCCCTCTTGCATAAGGGCAGGATTAGTTACAATAGCCCCTCAAGAGTTCTTAATCTCAGAAATAGCAGATGCATTAGTTCTATCACAGACCCGTAAAGGTAACACTCGGCCTATTTCTTCGATGTTTTACAAAAAGAGTAATTGTTTGGCCCGAGCATTTTTGATGATGTTGTCAAGCATGCATTCCCTAAGGGAGGCTTGGGCAATTGCGATCTGATCCATCAAGGGCACAAAGGACCTCCAATCTTGAGCAATTTCGGTGCTTACCATAAGGCAGTGGTTCCCAATCTGTGCGCCGTGGCACCCCGGTGCGCCGTCAAAACTAGCCAGGGGCGCCGCGCACCAAGCACACAGTTTGGGAACCACTGCCCTACGCGTTGGGAGCTTCGGTTCGTGCAGCGTCGACATTCGGCCCTGATTTATTGCCCAATGTGTCACTGTGCATCTGCACGCGCTATCTAAGGTGTCACCGCGCTAGGAGCCTCGGCTCGAGCAGCATCGGATCATTTGTTCTTCATTGTGTGTTTTGCTCGTGTCTCCAACCCGCCTTGGACAGAGACAACTTTGCTTGTCCAGGGTAAATTGAAGTCACAAGCAACGCTGGGAGCCCCCCATGGCTCGCATTTGCTTCGAGGGTTTCATTTAAGTGTAAAACTTAAACTTTAAAGTGTTTAATATTTACATTAAAGTACCTATTTTTTCGTCTGCATGCCGATCCTGCAATTAATTCCTGGGGGTATGGATTTCTTTCTGGCCTGCTGATTGTTTGGGGGGGGGGGGGGGGTTGAAATGCCACATCCCTAAAGAGCCACCCCGGTGTGGTACTCACAGCCTGACGAGTCAGAGGAAGGAGTCGGCGATATCAGGGCTCAGTCCTGACTGACACTGCAGACAAGCCAGGCAGGTCCCTCCGGATGAACGTCACGGTGCACACCCTGGCTCCCTGCCTCCGGGGTCTTCTCACACAAGAGCCACCCAGAGTGGAACCGGCCCTCATCCCGGCTCCCGGGTACACCCCGTGCCCCACTTTCACTTGACAACCGGGTGTGACTTGAGTGCAGCGCCCTCCCGCGCCTCCCAAATCCGTATCCCGAGTAATTTTTTGAGATGAGCAAGGAGGTTGGGAAGTTATGAGGCTGCAGGAAGAGGATGGGGCAGTACTGGGATGGGGTATAAGGACTGGCTGGGCGACGAGGAAGAAGCAGAAGGAAATATGAAAATACAAAGGTCATTTCGCGTTCAGAAGTTCCAATTTCTGCAGGGTCTATCGGGTGTGAAACTACTATATTGGGTTTCCGGTGAATTCAGAACGATTACGGTCAGTGCTATTTTGCGGTAACAACAATCGATGTCTATATTGTAGTTGCATTTATTTAGCGCTTACTACACTTGTCGAAGCACTATTTCAGCGAGTAGCACGCATCCAAAGAGGATTAGTGGTGAATTAGTATTGGGAGATATGAAATTAAATTGCGGGGTGGACATGTGAGATTTTAATTTGGATTGAAAAAGGATAGTGGAAGGATTGAAGAGGACGGATATAAAAATATGCACAAAATACACACAGCAGCAAGTTTTGGCTTCCGGTAAAAAAATGGTGGGGAGCCACGGCCAACTGCCAATTAGGTCAAGGGAGCCACGGGTCAAAAAAGTTTGGGAACCACTGCCATAAGGGAATCTAGATGGATAAGAGTAAGCATAGTGTTAGCCTCAACCTGAGCAACTTGCTTCTGACGGAAGAAAGAAAAATTGGAAGTCTGGCCCAACAAAAGGCTTTAAAAGCCTCCCAGACAATAAGAATAGATGCTGACCCCAAGTCGCACTTGAAAAAAAGTCTAGCTTCTTTACAAATAGAATAAATAAAGGCATCCTCTAAGAGAAGTTTCCAATCAAACTTCCAAGGGCGTGATTTTGAATGTAATAACGGCCTCTTAACCTGAATGAACCTTCAATCAATCAATCAATCAATCAATCAATCAGGGAATTGTAAGCGCGCAACTCACCCGTGAAGGTCTCAAGGCGCTGGGGGGTCCGCAGATCTGTTTATCCGAAGAGCCAGGTCTTGAGGGTCTTCCTGAAGGTGTTCAGGGAGGGGGCGCGCGTCTGATGTCTGCCGGTAGCTCGTCCCAGGTCTTGGCTGCAATGTGAGAGAAGGATCTTCCGCCTGCTCTGGCTCTGTGGATGCGCAGGGTTTCGGCCAGTGCGAGGTTGGAAGATCGGAGGTTTCTTTTGGGTACGTGGAAGTTGATTCTGTCGTTGAGGTATTTGGGTCCGTTGTTGTGTAGGCATTTGTAGGCGTGAGTGAGGATTTTGAAAGTGACTCTTTTCTCCACAGGGAGCCAGTGGAGACTTCGTGAGGTGTTCGCTGATGTGTTTGTGTCGGGGGATGCCGAGGGACGAGTCTGGCGGCGGTGTTCTGTATTGTCTGGAGTTTGCGGAGTAGGGACTTGTTGATGCCGGCGTAGAGTGCGTTTCCATAGTCCAGTCTGCTGGTGATGAGTGCATGGGTGACTGTCTTCCTTGACTCAGGGGGATCCACTTGAAGGTCTTGCGGAGGATGCGGAGGGTGTTGAAGCAGCTGGAGGTGATGGCGTTGACCTGTCGGTTCATGGTGAGTGATGAGTCGAGTACGATGCCGAGGTTCTTGGCGTGGTCTGAGGGGGTAGGTGGGCTTCCGAGGGCGGTCGGCCACCAGGTGCTGTCCCATGCAGAAGGGGTGGTACCGAGGACGAGGACTTCTGTCTTCTCGGCGTTGAGCTTCAGGCAGCTGTTGGTCATCCAGACTGCGACGTCTTGCATTCCTTTCTGGAAGTTGAGTTTGGCAGTGGTGGGGTCTTTGGTGAGGGAGAGGATGAGCTAGGTGTCGTCGGCGTAGGATACGATGTTGAGGCCGTGTTGTCGGACGATGGCTGCAAGGGGGGCCATGTAGATGTTGAAGAGGGTGGGGCTCAGTGATGAACCCTGTGGGACTCCGCAGGTGATTTTTGTGGATCACTGACATAATATCGACAGACACAGTATCGACCTACCATTTTATCGACACCAAAATATCGATTACACTATTATCGACAACCTATACTTAATCATAAAAATACACAAATATCGACATCATATTATCGACAAACATAAATATAGTTTACACCATTATCGAACACATAAATATCGTTAACTAAAATATCGAACTTAGTTTAAAAATATACATGTCCAAAATATCGATAACAACAATATAGACAGCAAAAATATTGTTTTCTTAAAAATATCGACGACTTAAATATAGATAAAAATAACATATATTAACACCAATTTTTTTATTTTTCTATAAACATGCCCTCCACACAAAAAAAATATACGATCTCTTTTAATTTTTTTAATATAAAACCCTAAAATATTTTGTAAACACACTAATATTTATAATTTAAAATAGAAACAACTAATAAGCACACAGCATTAAACATCAAACCAAATGTTATACACATGTCACACACAAAATCCGTTATAAAAAAAGTCAACACTAAGTACTTCTCAATTAGTGTTTTCCATATATGGAAAACAACTACCAAAACAATTGAAACAATAAACAACAACGAATAAAAGTCTCACACTAATAAAATAACCCAATCACAAAAAACAATCAATTAAATAAACACTATGGGGGTCTTTACGATGTCGTAATGTTCGCCACCGCCGAGCCGGCGGTGGCGACCATTACGCCATCGTAACGAGTAATACCCCCGCCACATTATAATGGCGGGGGTATCGCGGCGGACGCAAAGGGGGTGATAAGGATGGCGGGCGGATCGCCATCGCCAGCCAGGCGGTGGCGATCCGCCCGCCATCTCCACTCGATTTACCCCGCCATATTATAATGGCGGGGTACCGCGGCAGACGCAAAGTGCATCTGCCGCTTTTCTGTTGGTCAGCAATCGTTCCGATTGCCGGCTGGGCGGAGCTGGGGCCTAATATGGTGGCGGTGCCTAGCAGGCACTGCCATCCATATTAGGATGTATGGTTTTTAAGGCCTTTCCATGGCGGCGAGGCCCCCATGGAAAGGCTGGTGGGAAATTGCTTTGGGGGTCCGTTGCGGGCACCCGTGGGGTTGCACTTCATTTCCATGCACAAGGTGGCAGGCACCGCGCGGTGCCTGCCACGTTGTGCATGGAAATGCACAACATGTCAATTTGACATTGCGGCGGGTGCTGCTGTAAGCAGCACCCGCCGCAATGCTACACTGCGGAATGCGACCGCCAGGGTGGCAGTCGCATCCTAATCAGGGGTGCTGGACCGCCGTCCTAATGACCCCCTATATAAACCAAAAGAAAATAATGTTTAGTTTACACCTTACACCTACAATAAATAAGAAGGGGAAACTCTGCCAAATTGCTTCCAGAACGCAAGACTTCATTACAGAAATAAAACTTAGAACTACATAAAGTAAGTCAAATTCCATTTATAATCTAACTGTTCTACTACTCTTCAACACAAAATATTTAAATATAATAAATACCTAATATCTATGTTTTAATTTTATATCTCCTCTACAGAAATTTTTGAAAACATCCAAACAATTCAAGAACAGCGTGAATAATAAAAGCTAAAATAAAGTAAGTACAAAATCTTTTCTATAAAACAGTTACCTAAAATACCCACCCAAAGCCCCACTTTCTCCCAAATTCCCCACCACCCAGTACACAATAAAACAAAAGTATTAAAATTATCTTTTTTTATACCAACAGAAACATCTTCAGAAAATCTGCAATAAAACACCAAACAAAGTACATCAGGATTAAATTTTACATCATAATCAACATTGTAAGTATATATTGAAAAATGTATATATATCAATAACAAATATATACTGTATTATTTTGAGTAATTTTTATATTCATTTCTCTTAGCATTAAAAAGAAGACAATGACTGAAGGCGCACAATTTATTACCTCTCAAAAAGGAAAAATGTTACTATGTTATATGGGGTACGTCTATACCCAAGAAAAACAAAGTGGACTAAAAGTTAATTGGAAATGCAGTAAATACTATTCCAATAAATGTTATGGGAGGGCTACAACTAAGGAAACAACTGTTACATGTGTGAAAGAACATAACCACCCCCCAAATGTGACAGAAATTGAAGTAAGAAGTGCTCTAGATACCATTAAAGAAGCTAGCTCAGACAAATCCACCACAGAAATCTTAAAACATGAGTTGCTTAGAGTACCCCAACATGCTTCTGCCCAAATGCCCTCTATTGCTTCCTTAAAAAGAACAATAGCTAGACAAAAAAAAGCCACTACCACCACCACACCTGCCCCAAAAACATTTGAGGAGGTACAAATTCCCCCAGAACTAGCAATAACCCATAACGAAGAACCATTTATACTTTACGATAACAAATGCAAAGACAAAAGAATTATTATGTTTGCTACTGCAAATAATATAACCAAACTTCAACAATCAGAAACATGGATGATGGATGGGACTTTTAAAATGTGTCCCAAACCGTTTTATCAATTATACACAGTCCACGCCCTATACCAAAACACAAACATTCCTTTTATCTACGCCTTACTCCCTAATAAACAAATCTCTACCTATATGGAAATCCTAAACAAGATAAAACAAGAAACCAATAATTATTTCCCACAGAAAATAATTATTGATTTTGAGCAAGCAATGATTAATGCAATCCTAAAATGCTACCCACATACAGCAATTCAGGGTTGCTATTATCATTTCAATCAATGTCTATGGAGACACCTACAAAAATCAGCATTAAGGGGCCTATTAGGATGGTGGGCGGACCTGAGTCCGCCCGCCATCCTCGCGGTGTTGGGACCGGCTGCCAGACGTACGGCAGTCCCGCACCGCTAATTAGGATGCGACCGCCACCCTGGCGGTCGCATTCTGCATATTTGACATTGCGGAGGGTGCTGCTTACAGCAGCACCCGCCGCAATGCCAAATTGCCATGTAGTGCATTTCCATGCACAACGTGGCAGGCACCGCGTGGTGCCTGCCACCTTGTGCATGGAAATGGAGGGGGTACCATGGGTACCCCCCAAGTGCACCCCCCGCCCACCCTGAGGGCCCGCAACGGGCCCCCAAAGCACATCCCCGCCAGCCTTTCCATGGCGGCATCGCCACCATGGAAAGGCCTTTAAAACCCTGCATCATGATATGGATGGCGGTGCCTGCTAGGCACTGCCACCATATTGTGCCCCAGTTCCGCCCGCCCGGCAATCGGAACGATTGTCGACCGGCGGAAAAGCGGCGGACACACTTTGCGTCCGCCGCGATACCTCGCCATTATAATATGGTGGGGGTAAATCGGGTGGAGATGGCGGGCGGATTGCCACCGCCTGGCCGACGATGGCGATCCGCCCGCCATCCTAATCACCCCCCCAGTGTTGAATATGCAACTGACAGTACTTTTGCATATCAAGTTAAAAAACTTATAGCACTAGCCTACGTCCCAGTTACTGACGTGGCTGAACACTACAACCTACTACTAGAAAGCCCATACTACCAAAGAAACGAACAAAAATTAAGTTCCCTCTTAGATTATTTTGAGGATACCTGGGTAGGAAGACTCCACAGATCAGGACATAGAAGACTACCTAAATTCCACATACCATGATGGAATGTATACCTTAGCACACTAAATAAACAAGCCAAAACAAACAATTCTGTTGAAGGATGGCCTAATGCCTTCCAAGCAACAACAGGCAGAGGTACACCTACCCTACTAAAACTCCTACAATCTCTCCAAAAAGAACAGAGCTACCAACAACTAAGAATGGAGCAATCTGTAACCCAAATTGCCCCAAAACTTACCAAAGAAACTAAACAAATGTTAGAATACCTACAAAGTAAAGTAATACTATATCCAACAACAAGAGGCCTAGAATACCTATCAACAATAGCTAAAAGCCTACTTTCACCTATAATTGCACCAAAAATACTAATACTTTTCTCCAAAAACAATTTAAAAATACAAATATAATTGTTTTATATTTTCACAAATATAATTTTTTTTGTCTCATGTATTTATTTTAAAACATAAATATATATTGATATCTTAATTATATTTTAGAAAATATAACACACAATAACAGTAATTTCTTTAACATTTCCCTCCCACAATAAATAATAAAAATAACTTACCGTTTCTGAAGAAATAATATCCCAACTCCTGTAAATCCATCCTGGTATATCATAATACCAAACGTCCCAAAAAATACCCCCAAAAAATGGAAAAATTCATCTGTTTAAAAACAATCCTAGGTCCGTGAATCCAAATCGAATAAACCATAAAAACCCCGAAAAAAGTATTAAAAAAAAACGCTCCAGGAAAACCCGAAAAATTAAGAAAGTGTTAAATAAATATTAGTTTACTAAACTAATACACACTTCTTAATTAAAAAAACGCAATTTCCTCTAAACGGCCACTTCCAACAACGAAAACCTGTAATAAAATACGAAAACAATCCCACCCACACAAACATACACATATACTATAATTAAACACAATTACAAACATTTCTAATACCATATCCACACATATTGCAACAAACTCTAACCTCTCTAAACTAGGCCGCAAACACTAACTATCGACATCTCGGTAAAATCTAACTTACACATAAAACTCGTCAAAAATACAAAAACCTAACACTATACACACTACCTACCACCTAACTAGCTTCAAATTACAGTAAAAACTAAGGGGCCTATTAGGATGGCGGGCAGACCTGAGTCCGCCCGCCATCCTCGCGGTGTTGAGACCGGCCGCCAGACATGCGGCGGTCCCGCACCGCTGCATCCTGCATATTTGACATTGCGGTGGGTGCTGCTTACAGCAGCACCCGCCGCAATGCCAAATTGCCATGTAGTGCATTTCCATGCACAACGTGGCAGGCACCGCGCGGTGCCTGCCACCTTGTGCATGCAAATGGAGGGGGGTACCATGGGTACCCCCAAGTGCACCCCCTCACTCGCGGGGCCCGCATAGGGCCCCAAAGAACATCCCACCAGCTTTTCCATGGCGGCTTCGCCGCCATGGAAAGGCGTTCACAACACACCATCCTAATATGGATGGCGGTGCCTGCTAGGCACCGCCACCATATTAGGGGCCAATTCCGGCCGGCCGGCAATCGGAACGATTGCCGACCGACGGAAAAGCGTCGGACGCACTTTGCGTCCGCCGCGAAACCCCCCGCCATTGTAATATGGCGGGGGGTTTCACTCGTTACGATTTCGTGACAGTCGCCACCGCCGGCTCGGCGGTGGCGAACGTCACAACATCATAATGAGCCCCTTAGTTAAATTAAAGATCCGTCCGAACGATGAAGTACGATGCGCAAATGTGTCCAAATCCCCACCGACATGTAGGCTCTGATTCCAGCTACATTTCCCGTACGAGCCGGATTCGTAAATGCTGAATAGAGTCGCCCGGAAGCATTTTCACAGCAGTTTCCGGCCGGCCAAGTACGATGCGTACGGCTTACGTGCTGAACAGGTCGCCACCTCCAGCACGTCACAGCATCCGGAAGAGCAGTATATCAGGTACGATTCGCGCCACAAAACGATCTACGACTACGAGATGAACCACTGATCAATGACTACGAGACGAACCAACAATGAATCCGATCGCGCAGGTCATCCCTGCACTGTACATCTATGACCGGATCAACAGCCGGAACCGACGCGTACGTCGCAGACGGTAAGTCAGACACCCACCACACAAACAAACGTCACAAACCAACGAAATGCAACACACACATAGGGGGTGGATATCCCTCTCCACCAGCATTGCACAACCCATAGGGGTTGGATGGCCACCACTACCAGAATTGTCCAGCCCATAGGGGGTTTGATGGCTATCACTACCAGTAGTCCCCACTCATAGGGTGGGGGATGGCTATCACAACCAGTAATCCCCACCCATAGGGGTGGATGGCTACCACTACTAGCAGTCCCTACTCATAGGGGGGGTGGCTATCACTACCAGTAGTCCCCACCCATAGGGGGTGGATGCCTATCACTGCCAGCATTGTCCAGCCCATAGGGGGGTGGATGCCTATCACTGCCAGCAGTCCCTACCCATAGGGGGGTGGATGGCTATCATTACCAGCAGTCCTTACTCATAGGGGGGTCACTGTCACTACTAGTAGGCCCTACTCATAGGGTGGGGGATGGCTATCACTACAGTAGTCCCTACCCATAGGGGGGCAGATGCCTATCACTACCAGCAGTCCCTACCCATAGGGGGTGGATGCCTATCACTGCCAGCAGTCCCTACCCATGGGGGGGTGGATGGCTATCACTGGCAGCATTGTCCAGCCCATAGGGGGGTGGATGCCTATCACTGCCAGCAGTCCCTACCCATAGGGGGGTAGATGGCTATCACTGCCAGCAGTCCCTACCCATAGGGGGGGTGGATGCCTATCACTGCCAGCAGTCCCTACCCATAGGGGGGTGGATGGCTATCACTGCCAGCAGTCCATACACATAGGGGGGTGGATGGCTATCACTGCCAGCAGTCCATACCCATAGGGGATGGATGGCTATCACTGCCAGCATTGTCCAGCCCATAGGGGGGTGGATGCCTATCACTATCAGCAGTCCCTACCCATAGGGGGGGTGGATGGCTATCACTGCCAGCAGTCCCTACCCATGGGGGGGTGGATGCCTATCACTGCCAGCAGTCCCTACCCATAGGGGGGTGGATGGCTATCACTGCCAGCAGTCCATACCCATAGGGGGGGTGGATGGCTATCACTGCCAGCATTGTCCAGCCCATAGGGGGGTGGATGCCTATCACCACCAGCAGTCCCCACCCATAGGGGTTGTAGGCCGAATACTACCCCAATGCTATCATGCCAAGAATGTGTTCTGTGTGTAAACTGTTTGCAACAGTGACACTGAAAGGGAAAACTTACTGAAACTCCCATCACTGAAGTGATCAAAAGGTGAGTGTGGGGTTCAACCCCCCAGCATTGTAAGGGACATTTGTGTAATGGGGTTAAACCCCCCCCCCCACTGCAGTGGCAGAAGGTGAGTGTGGGGTTCAATCCCCCAGCATTGTTAGGGACATTTGTGTAATGGGGTTAAACCCCCCCCCCCCCCACTGCAGTGGCCAAAAGGTGAGTGAGGGGCTTAAAAACCACCATGTGCTAGCTATCATTTAGGATTCCTGGTCCTAAAACCACAAGCCATGTAGTCACAAACTAGTGGTTGTGTGCCAAACATACACAGATCTGCTGAGGGAAACATTGTTGTCTCTTCAAAAATACCCTCAGCCATGTGCAGAAAATCATCGCCCGTGGGGGCAGACAATGCCTCCAATGTTCAAGTGGACAATGTAAGAAGTGACCATCATAATGCATAAACACATTCGTTCACAAACAGACACACATATGAATGAATCCTTTGGAGACCACAGCATTTATGAGACCACGTTCCATGCTGTGGCAGCAATGGGAAGTAGTGAACATGATGGATGTGCAGACTGGTGTTGTAGGGGTCCCAGGGCCAGTAGATAAAATACCTCTAAACAACATCCACTCAACGCACCACTAAACCAATATAAATACATGGGTGCAGATGCACCAACACAATCAGCCAGCCACACACTGCATGTCAAACACAACGTGTGTGTGTGTGTGTAAGTGTCCCCAGGCTACAACAACACACATCATGGGGGCTGAACTCCAATGAGACATATGCGTATTCAGTACAATCCAGAGGTATCTAATGAATTGGGTTCCTGTGTGTGGGCAAACGGCCATTGTTAGTTGAGCAGGTCCACAACAGACACATGTGCAACAAGCTGTGCGGAAAAACAACCAACACATCAAGAGACAGACCCACTCCAGCAGTACCCTCAAGGACCCTACACTGTGGTCACAGTAGCCTGTATGATGATCCCTCCGTGATGACAATTTTGGATGTTGCCCATACTGTGGAGCAAGTTCACCTGTGTGCACTGTCATGTGTCTTGACAGACCAACGTCCATCACACATACACAAACACAACTCACTGGGCATGGCCCGTAATGTAAGGCCACAATGTAGGTAGGGGCCTAGCCATGAGACAAGTCACAATTTGCCAGTCTCAATACCACACACCTTGATCTGCAACAATGAGCATCACCTCATCCCACATTGACTGGTGACATTGCACATGCACCCATGACAATCCCAGGGATGGTGGTGGTATCTGAGGTGTACAAACACATTACACATGGCCAGTCAACAAACCTTGTGAGTGACTGTCACACTGCATAGTATGAGGTACATATGCATGAGGTGAAATGTATCAGACACATTGGGATCTCTGTCACTGTCCCAGACAAATAAAACCCCCCAGGAGACCCACAAATAACACATGTTGACATCATCCAACATTGAAGGCTAGGATCTGATTAGTGGGAGCTGTTACACACACATACAAGTGACTAGGTCACAGAAAGATACCACATAGTGAAAACAAGATTACTTTGGAAACACAAATGTGACTTGGGGAATCCTGAATATGTCAGACGTGCGTTTGCACACAGTGTTGGCCCTCACATCAACCACAGCCAGGGATGACACCCTAATGACTAGTATTTTTCCATGCACCTACATCCCAGCAAGCCCAGGTCAAAGATGTTGACAAAGCACAGGACAACACAGAGTCATGCTCACAGAACACACACCATGGGCTCAGGCAATGTCACCTAATGCCACACTGCCATGAGGTGACTACACTCATGTGGAAGGTCAGCTGTGTCAAACGTTGTCTGTGCATGGCCCTGTCATGTCAGTATCAAACTCGGACATTGAGCCACCAATTACAACACACTCAAAGCTCTGGTCACACAGCCTGTGTACAGGAGTGTGTCTTAAGTTACCTGCACATACTCCAAACACATGTATAGCAAGTTGCACTGATGACACAGATGACTTGTTCAGCATCAATGCACTACTCTGCATGTCCAGTGGAGATGGGCCTACAGTCAGAAAAAAGTACAATGTGCACAGATGTCAGCCCTACATATGTGCAACAGTGTACGGCCAAGATGTGAAGTGGTGAAAAGAAGGTTACACTCCCAGTGCCAAATTTTGTGGATCATGACTGCCTCAAATTGCAGCTAATTATGACATGGCTACATACTGTAATAGGACACATGCCATGGACCACATGCAGTCCATCACCTCACCACATCACTGATTGTCAACAAACACTATCACAACAGCAACTTCAGGACATTCATCAGCAACATCATGTCCATTAAATGCAATTCAAATACAGAATTGAAATATGCTTTATTCAGCTGGTCCTAAACAAAATGATGGCAAGAGCAATCAAAAGGCCAATGGCCAGTCCATTCCAATTGTCCGTCATGGGTGACACATGACAAGTTGTCACACATTGCTTGCCTGCATTGCTACAACTAGGGGATATCTCCCCTTGGAGGGGCATCCATTGGGGCAGGCCAGGCACCGCAGGGACATGATCATGGGATAGCAGTATGGGGCAGGGGAGGGGTGGTGGCTACAGGATCCTCAGTGGCAACTGCAGTGGACCTGTCGGACTGAGTGGGCGGGGGCTCCACTGCAGTGCTCATGTTCGACGGAGTGGGCGGGGTCTCCACTGCAGAGGCAATGTCCGAAGGAGTGTGCGGGGGCTCAAATGAAGTGGGCATGTCAGATTGGGGGACACGATCTCCACTGCAGTAGCAGGAACAGACTGAGGGTGTGATGTGTAAGTGATTGTGGCAGGGGGGGAGGGCCTAATCATCTTGGGGATGACGTAGCAGTGTGTGGGGGAACCTGGGACAGTGTGTGGCTTGGGAACTTCTGGAGTGGTGGCTTGGGGTTTGGAGGAAGGAGACTGTGTGGTGGAAGTGTGGGATTGTGGTGGGGTTTTACTTTTTCTGGTCCTGGGGGATTTACGGGTGGGGGCCTCTGTGCTCCTGCTCCTGGGGGAGGGTGTGCGTGTGGTGGGGGATCTCCTCTCTGTGTGTGGTGACTTCCCTTCCCCTTGTGAGTTGGTTCAGATGGATCTGTGGGGAAGAGGCCAAGGTCACAGAGGAAGACCTTCTGGGAAGGGGGGGTTGCAGGTGAGTCAAGGGAAGGGGTTTTGGAGGGAGAGGTATCTGAGGACTGCGGAGTGGTTTTGGATGCCTGTCTGTGCGTCTGTACCCTATCCCCTGTGTGTGTGCCATCAGTCCCCTGAGTGTGCGTGCTTGTGCGTTTTGCCTGGGACTGACATTGCTGTGTGCTGCTTGTGTCTGTTGTTGTGCGTGCATGTGCCTGTGTGAGTGTGCGTTGGGCAGGTAGGGTAGTGGGGATTGTGGATGGGGCAGAGGTAGGAGGGGTGAGGGACTGTTGGAGGAGGGACACTGCTGCCGTCAATGAGGAGGCCATGGACTGACTGGTCCGCTGTCGGGCAGATATGTTTGCTGAGATGCCCTCCATGAATGACACCAATTGTGTCAATAGACCGGTGTGAGCATGGAGGACACTCAGCATCGATGTCTGCCCCACATGGATCTGCTTCAGCAAGTCCACAAACTCCACACTCAGGGCAGCAGGGGAGACAGAGGCAGGGGGTGCGGTGCCTGGACTGAAGGAGACATGCTCCCTAACACAGGAGGCTCCATGGACATCTGGTATGGGAGAAGCTGGGAGGGTGGAGATGGTGGTGGTGGTGGGGACAGACTCGCTAGTTGTGGCCTGTGGTCCTGTAACACCCGCCTCCACAAGTGAGTCCTCACTAGAGCTGGAGTGTCCCTCAGCTGAGGTGGTTGTTGCTGAGTGTCCCTCAGTGTGGCTCCCCCCACCCTCCGTGCCACTGGGTCCCTCCGCCTCATCCACAGCGGACCCTGTCTGGCTCTGCGCCTCATCTTGGTCCGTGGAGCTGTCTCCTCCAGTAGCCGAAGATGATGCTATAAACAAGGAGGAGAAACAGAATCACATTAGTCACCTGCATTGACTTGACACATGACAGTAATTGCAGCACATCACAGAGCAAGCCCTGGCATTATCAGGAAATCATTGTCTAAATGAATGACACATATGTGAACCAGGCACTTGTCAGTCTGCCAGTCAACCATGCTCCTCGTACACATCCTGGCAATGGACCCACCTGGCTGGTGCATGTATGATGTCACTAATGATATGTGCAAACATGCACCACATTGCCAGTTTACTTATCTGCAAGGATTGTGAGTGTAATGTGTCATTACACACATATCCCATCTCCTGCCAGTGACTGAGTACTTGTGTCAGTAAATGGGCTGGCCGTAGTCATTGTTGATATGATGGAAATGCTTCCATCTTCAGACATCATAATGGCCTCATGTCTTGCTAGCCAATGCTACAATGGAGTTCAGGCAGGACAACTGACAATATTGCACGCTCCCGATTGGCATGTGGTACACCATGCCACAGGCCTGTCTGGCCAATGAGTCATTACTGGCTCCTGTCACAGGGGCAGTGCATCCAAAAACAACAATCTGCACCGTGTCACACTCATTATTTTGTGGGGAATGAAAGCTCTGTATTGGTCAAGTACACATGTACACCCCATGCAACCCACATCAGGAAGAATCTGATGATCACACTTCATCCAAATGAGACATTTGAGTGTGTGATGACACAAATCAGTATACATGAACACATCACAGGCTGCCGAGAACAAAGTAAAGCTGCTTGCACATCAATGTGGAATCCAACATTAGGCACAGTCCAGTGATTACACACATATGTTTTACCCTATGTGCAGATCCAACAGCCACAAATCAGGTGTCAGTACCTTATGAACATTTTACCACTCATGAAGTCCATAAAGCTATGCCAGTCCACAATGACACAGAGTCAGACACCTTAATTCACATTTCGCAATGGTCATGATGTTGGATGACACCCAGGATTAGGAGGACAGAGTGTCTCGGATGGCCGGAGTTGCCATACCTGTCCTGGACCATGTGCAACATGGGATTACCAGGAACACTTGGCAGGTGGCTATGCATTAGTTACACACATGAATTTCATTCCCCTGAGGCCACAACATTGGTCTTACCTGCTGCATGGGTGTGTGGTAAACACCTCAGACACCTATGGTGACCCAGGTCAGCAATTAGAACATTTATGTATGGCCCACACAGAGTACAGGTCTGATTTCTGTCAATGTGCTGACGCACGTCAGACAATAGCCCCACTCATGCAGCCCAAACCAATGCACCTGTAGCAGATGCTGTTCACAACATCAACCTTGGACAACAGCAAGAACACACAACCCAAGTGACACAAGTCACAGACCGAAAGGGACACACATGGTTATCAGATGAGAATGGGGCATCACCAAATTTAGCCACATGAGTCTTGTCTCAGCAGACAGACGAACTCTGGGAGTGTTACCAGGCTGAAGGGGTGCAAATTGCATTTTAGACATAGCTCACCAAAAAGGCATGAACTTACCCCCTCCTTGCTGCTGTCTGTCCTTCAACTGCCCATCCAGGTCAGGGAAGACCACCGTCAGTATCCGGAGCATGTGGGGGGTCAGTGTCCGTCGTCCGCCCCGTCTGCGTGGAGGCGACAGCTTCAGCTGGACTCTGGCTATCCTCCTGGTCCAGCCACGAAGGTCCTGCCACCTCTTCTGGCAGTGGCGGATGCGGCGTTTGAAGGCCCCCACAGATCGTACTGCCCGGACAATGGTCTGCCAAATCTCCTGCTTCTGATGGGCATCAACCTGCATGGATGACAAAGTTAGATACCATTGCCACACATGCAACATGTCTGTTCATCACACAGTTGGACATACATGTCATTTGCTGAAGGGCATATGATGGAAACAGGGAGTGCAACTATGGACATGGGCAGTTGTCCTGGGTGCAAGCCAGCATTGACAACATGATAACAGTGCATGTTAATCCAAAGCAAATACAAAATGCTATTCCTTAGACACTGCACATGTACATTACTTGTTTCTACACACTTGGAGACTTACAATTACTCAGTGAGCATGCTTGCCCTTGGTGAACACAATGCTAGTAGTGCTAGTCAGACAACATGCACACTAGAAAGGCAGTGGACTGCACACTCACCTGCTCCCCTGGTTTCCCATACAGCTTGCTGTACTGTGGCAAGAGGCTGTCCAGCAGGGCCTGGTTCTCCTCCTCAGTGAATGCTGGGGCCCTCTCCACTGTACGTGCCATTGCAGTAGCCAGAGGATGCAGAGACAGCAGCAGTGGCAGTGGTAGATGTAGTCCTGTAGCATGTAGTGCAGGCAAGTGAAGTCTCTGGGGAACAGACAGCCTTATATCTGTGCTGCAGAGGCTGAATCTGTCCCATGCGTCCAAACCGATAGGTCCGAGACGTTTGTTTTTTATGAAATTGACCAATCCATTGCATTGCACGCTTCGTACACGCCTTCCGCATCGTTCAAATTTTCCCCATCATGACACCATTGACTTTGATACATTGTTGTTGGGTGCCAACTGAATTTTCTGGATGCAATTCGTACAAGTATCAAAACAGCGTCCGTCTCCATGACAGTCAGGAGCCAATGCGTGCGCCCGGCTCAGCCCGTAAATGTACAACGCGTCTTTTGAAAACTCACACGCATCAGTCTCCATGACAGTCAAGAGCCAATGCGTGCGCCCGGCTCGGCCCATAAATGTACGACGAGTCTTTTGAAAACTCACCCGCTTCTGTCACCATTGCAGTCAAGAGCCAATGAGTGCGCCCGGCTCGGCCCGTAAATGTACGACGCGTCTTTTGAAAACTCACCCGCGTCTGTCACCATTGCAGTCAAGAGCCAATGCGTGCGCCCGGCTCAGCCGGTAAATGTACAACGCGTCTTTTGAAAACTCACCCGCGTCTGTCACCATTACAGTCAATAGCCGAAGGATGCCACACACAATATCTTGGCAGGAACTCCAGTGCTCTACAACAAACATACAGCCTGTCACACAGTATATGGAATGGCATTTCAGGCTTTATAACATGTGTGGGTATATGGCTCCACAAGTCATATTGGACGTGGAACTTAATGGCACACACTCCCAGGATGTGCCATGTTTGATGTGGACAAAAACCATTGTGTGTGAGGCACATCACTACTGTGAGTGACAACTTTGCAGATCCAACCCTGAGGCCTGTACACAGTTCAAGGTGCACATTGTGTGATGACATGTTACATACACCCTGACTCATAGGTGAAATGGACTGTGTGTCACAGGGTGTCCCAGAGCTACCATTGTGTGGTTAATCCAGGGTATGTGCGTATTGTGCTACACACATGTCTCTGATTGTATGTGGTAGATGTCAATCCTTTACAACATCCATGTGATTTGGCCATGTGAGTTGCTGTTGTGTCTGTGTGTCACAGACATCCATGTATGCCCTGCGTACAAATCTGGTAGCACATCATGTGGGTTTCATGGGTGTGTTGGTACGTGTACATCAGACGCTACATCATGACAGTGTCCTTGTGGCACTACAAGGTCCTTGTGTGTGTGACTGAAAAAGCACCTGTCATGTGGGGAACACATCTATCCTTACTAGTCACTGAGGTGTGTGTTTTGTATGTGACATTTGTGCAGATGTACTGTGACAGACCCCATTGATTGTTCACGCCGCAGCATTGCACTTGTTGTGTATCCATGTTGAGCTGAGATGTCAGGTGAGGAGCACATAGCTGACATATGTGTCCATGCCCAACAGCACACACATCAAGTAATTGTGTAGCTATGATGTAGCATGTGATATTTAGCATGGTCATTGCCACATATGTAGGGGAACTGACAATCTTTCTTTGCTCAACTATGTATTGCAGGAGACCAGCTGTCCATAGACCGTTCCCAGACCTTGCAACCATGGCTGAACGTGACTGCATCCGACGGTACCGCTTCACCAGACCACTGAATGAGGTGTTGGCGGAGCAGTTGGCCCCACATTTACAACCTGGCCGAACATATCCATCAGCGCTGACCCCCAAGGTGAAGGTGATGGCAGCCCTACACTTCTTTGCCACCGGCACCTTCCAGCACACTGTTGCTTCTGCTGGTGGGATGTCACAGACCATGTTCAGCAGTGTGCTTCGTAATGTTTTGGAGGCGATGTTGCATTTCCTGGACCGTTACATAAAATTCCCAACCCCAGGACAATTCACTGACATAAAGAGTGACTTTTATGCACTGGGAAGGATGCCACATGTCATAGGATCCATAGATGGTACACATGTGGCTTTGGTACCACCACAAGCACATGAGCAGACATACCGGAACAGAAAACATTTCCACTCCATTAATGCCCTGGTGGTATGTCTGCCGGACATGACTATATCACATGTGTGTGCACGTTTCCCTGGTTCAGCACACGATGCTTACATCATGCGGACTAGTCGGATCCCAACAATGATGTCAGAGCTGCAGAACCAGCGTGCCTGGCTTGTCGGTGTGTAATATCTGTTTCCCTTGTGTGTTTTTGGTAAATTATTTTTCAACCTCTTTTCAGACCCATTAAATGTTTGTTTGTTTGTTTGTATGTATGTGACTCCGGATACCCAAACATGCCGTGGTTGCTGACACCCCTCAGGAACCCTGTGACACCGGCGGAGATACGTTATAATGAGGCACATGGGCGGACCAGGAGAGTGATAGAGCGGACATTTGGTTTACTGAAAAGCAGATTCCGCTACCTGGACAGGACTGGAGGGGCCCTCCCATATGCCCCTGAGAAGGTGTGCAAAATCATAATTGTGTGCTGCATGCTACACAACCTGGCAGTGAGGGAGGAGTTAGCTCTCATCCAGGATGATGATGACCGCCAGCCGTGGAGGATCCTGCTCTGGGTCATGTTGCCAGTGATGATGAGGGTGAGGGGGATGTTCGGACACAGCTCATCAACAACTTTTTCACATGATTGTGAGTATACAGTGATGTGTTGTCTACGTTTTGTCATGGCCTGATATGTGTAGATGGTGCAATGTTGCTGCATATGTGTGGCTGTGTGCTACTTGACAGGATGCTTGCAGTGATGTGTCCTTTAAGTTAGTATGTACTCCCAAACGGTGTTGACATGATTACTAGGTTGTGTTCACGTATCTTAAGATTTGTGTTTGACATGTGTATTGCAGATGTATGCTGTTATTTTGTGATATTAATAGTGTTGTATGTCTGTCCTTCACAGGGTCCTTTGGCTGTAGTTTGGTCACGTGTGACCCCCGAAACAAGGATTCCTGTTACAGAGTACAAGTTGTCATTGTCAAACCGATGATGTGCCACACACCCCTGGACTTTCATTGTTTACCACTTGGTTACTTTGTGCTCACTGTCATGTGAGGTTACCTTCCATGTCTTGTGGAGTTCACATGTAGTGATTGTGTATTAAACCTGTGCGTCACTTTGGACTGTGCTTTGTCTGTGTCCACACATCCAACAATCAATTCCATACTGTACCTGTGGGCTGATTGCCACTGACTCAGGATGGGTGTTGTGTATGTGCATTCCACTGTATTTTCAGTTCACAAAAGTGTAGGCGATGAGTTAGATGGCCATGGTAATTATGTGTTGTGTTGACGTAGTGGTGTGTCTCCCTCATATGTGTCACATCACCATGACTCACATATCTGTGTTCACATTGCTGTAGTAGTTTTCATGCACAGTATACTTTTAGCAGGTCATCATCTCTATGACACAAACCAAGTTAAAGTCACAACAGAAGCAAGTTTTGTGTGATTGTGCATTTATTAACATGCATGTGTTAGAATAGTATACGTAAATGGAAGTGCTGTACAGTGCGATAGGAATCCAAAGTTCACAGAGGAGTTGGTAGTGTTGGTTGATGAAATTTCAGGAGTAACGTCCACAGTCATTTGAAACATTGGTCCAACTTAGACCCTCCATCACATGTGTGGGAGTTTAGCGACAGTCAACAAGGTGAACGCTTTGCACACAATGGAGGCTGTCTGGAACAGGTATTCACTTCCTGGGGGGTATGCATGGCCATCTGCCTCTCACTTGTCCTTCTTCGGATGACCCCTCTTCTTCTTTTTAGGGGGACCCTCAGATGCAGGCTGCTTCCGTGCCGGGGACTCTCCGCTAGAGTCCTCATCCCTCCCTGTGGCAGTTGCAGATGTAGTGGCAACAGATGTAGTGGGCACACAGGGAGGTGTGGTCATGTTGTCAGCTATCTTGCGGAGGCATGCGAGTATGTCCCTATGCACGGCCGTGAGTTCATCGATTTTGTCCATTTTGGACTCCATTTGGGGCATGTGGGAGTCCGATCTGGCATGATGGGAAGCCTGCTGTTGTTGCATGTCCCTGAGGATCCCCACTACCTGGCCAAAGCCTCCGGTGCTTTCCTGGTACGCATCTATGATGCATCCCAACTGTGGGTCATCCTGCAGTCCAGCCCCATCTGCAGGCCGTGGCCTCAGCCTGCCCACCCTCACACCACCCCTGCCCACACGGGCAGGACCTGCCATGGCATGCACAGATGACACTGGGCCCCCTTCTGTGTTGGCACTGGTGGTGTTGTCCCTCACCTCCAGGGTGCCCTGTGTAGCTGTGCGGTCGGTGTTCTGTTGCCTTGGTCTGTCCATGTCGGCAGAGGTCATTTGTGTGTCTGCAGATGTGGCAGGAGTGGTGGCAGGGGGTGCTGATGTTACAGCTGCTGGGGCTGGACGCGGAGCCACACCGGAGGTGCCAGGTCGTTCGTCGTCGTCCGAAGAGGACTGAGAGACATCCACACCAGAGAGCTCAGGGTCAACCAGAGTCTTGGCCTGGGATCCTTCTTCGGTCCCTGCAGTGTCCCCAGCATCCCCTGTGGGTGGAAGAGACACACAATGTATGTTGGGGTTCAGCACACAACAACAGATCACACACATTACAGTTGCTACTGTACTTCATGATGAGTGTATGTACATTGCATTGTCCTCCATTGTCACACACAGAGGTCTATATTGCTTAAGCACATTGTCATGGCAACCTGATGCGTTTTGATGGGCAGTTGGAGCTGTGTGCGTGGTCAGCTCATGTACTGATTCAAGTACTGTACATGGCCATTGCTGCTCAAGTGCTATCCCGTGGCTGACACAGGTGTGTTTACCTTATCATCATTTGTGCTTTGACAAGGACATACGTGCACTTCCTCTTACGATGTGTTCCAAGATTGGGGCATGTGTGCTGGCCTTTGTGCATGTTTATTTGAGTCACAATGGTGTGTCGGAACAACATGGTCACAGTCCGGTATGTCTGGGATGTCTTGTGAGCTACCATATTGATGTATGTGTTCCTGGTTTACATCTCGTTGCACACATGTGATGGTGTTACCGTAGCAAATGATGTTGCTGCTGTGCTTTGGACGTGATAACGTAATTTATCTTGTCAATGTCCTCCATGGGAAGAGGAGTTAACCAAGGCAGCTCTCTTGATTTTCAATGCTCATGACAGTGGGGACCAGAGGTTTGTGTGTTTGAGTTATGCTGCTGTAAGTTGTATGCCTCCTCCTACCCAGTCCAGGTTACTTCTTGTGTTGCAAGTGTCAATGACAGTGAGGGGAGTGTTGTGTCAAGCATGCTGACAACGCTGCATGATGTAGGAGTGGAAAGCAGCTCACAACAGCACCTTGTGTACATGACACCATGCAACAGTGTCAGCTATCTTGCTGTGGCCATTCCATTCACTGTCATATGTCCCTTGTCAATGATGTATATGTAGCTTTGTGTGTGTGTTTTGATATGTGCTATGTCTGCATCTCCCCAATTGTCATGTAACCCACACACCTTCACAGCCAGGCCAGGGGGCACCCCTGGGACACTGCTTCCCCAGACAGTGAGTGGAAACATACAGTTGCGATGGCTGTGGTTGTGATCGTGTTTGTGGGGGCCAGTGCCTATGTGTGACTTGCAGCCAATTCATACATCAGGCCTATGTGTCAGCCATCTTGCCAGGGCATTTACTTTCAGGGTGACTAGTCCCAAGGGTGCTATTTGTTCTGGCTGAGACGGTGTGTGTTGAGCCGGACTTGATAGTATTTGGAGTCATTGCAGGTCCACCTTTACCCACAGAGTCCAGGTAATCCCCCCGAAGCATGCCTCCATTGCATGGAGTCAAAGTTGACGTTCAGGATGTCAGGCAGTGGTGTCCTGTTGTTTGTTGGAGCACAACCCCCGCCAGGGCCTGGTGCTCCCCACAGCAGAGCCCAGTGTCAGCTATCTTGTCAGCCTCTTTCCACTCCCTGTGAGGTGAGCATGGTTCAGGGTGGGCTTGATGGGCCATGTGGGAGGGGGACTGTTGGCTGTGACTGCAATGCCCATCATGCTTTTGTCTACACCCACCTTCCCAGAATACCCAACCTCCTTTCCTGTGACTCAGCTTCCCTGTGAGGTGGTGTAACAGTGCTGGAAAGATGGCTGACAGTGGTGTCCTGTTGTTTGTTTGAGCAGTTCTCCCACCAGGGCCTAGTGCTCCCGACATCAGAGCCCAGTGTCAGCCATCTTGTCAGTCTCTTTCCACTCCCTGTGAGGTGAGCATGGTTCAGGGTGGGCTTGATGGGCCATGTGGGAGGGGGACTGTTGGCTGTGACTGCAACTCCCATCATGCTTTTGGCTACACCCACCTTCCCAGCATACCCAACCTTCCTTCCTTTTGACTCTGCTTCCCTGTGAGTGGGTGACATAGTGCTGGCAAAATGGCTGACAGTGTTTGTTGGTGTTTTAGGCCAATGCCTTGCTGTATTTGTTGGTAAGTTTGTACATGTTATGACATAGTTCCATTTTACTCTGACTTTGCAGGTATTGTGTTTATCTAAGTGGCATACACATTGCAGGATGATTAGCTTTCGGTTGCTATGGCTTTGCTAACAGATATTGGTTTCACTGTCCCCTTGACAGTGATGTCTGTGTGGGTCTTGCCTCGCAATATTGGCTAGTTGGTTATGTACTCACCAGGCTCTGGTATTCCTGTTAATCCATGGATGCCCTCCGGTGGAAGGATGGCCCGCACCTTCTCCTCCCAGGTAGTAAAGTGCATTGCTTTTGCAGGAGGGCCACACCCGGTCCGCTGGCTCAGGGCATGGTCTCTGGCAATCAGCTTCTTGTCGCACATCGTAGTACCTGTTCTTGATATCCTCCATTGTGCGCATGCAAGGTGCTTGTGCGTTCACCTTGTCGACAATCCTCTCCCACATCTTTGTTTTCTGTGACATGTGGGTCTGTTGGACCAATGTGCCAAATAAATGTGGCTCTACTCTGAGGATTTCATCAACCAAGACTTCCAACTCCGTATCTGTGAACTTTGGATTCTTCTTTGGGGGCATGGTGATGGGTGGTTGTGGATATTGATGTGTGTGTGAGGGTGTAAGTGAGGGTGAGTGGGTGTCAGTTTATCTGGGTGTTTGTGACAGTGTGTTTGAGAGGTGCAAATGGTGTGAAGGTTGTGTGGTGGGTGAGTTGTGAGTGTGTCTCTGAGTGCAGGGTGGTGGTGTTCTCTGCTGTCATATGTGTGGAATTTGCAAAGGATCATGGTAGGCATTTTGGCCCTTTATGTAGGTGGAGTTGTGGGTGTGTTTTTGTTCCAATTTTTTTTTTTATTGACTTTGTCACTGCTTGTTTGGTCTTTTTTAGTTTGTTTGTAGGCCATTTTGGTGAACATGACGGACACGTTCAGTTGTCCGGGACGGACGCTTACAGCGGCAATTGCGGGCTAATCAGAGTGTGTCACACTCACATTATGCTATGTTGCATCGTTCGCGTATGCGTCGGTCGCGAGGGGCTCTTTTACGTGGTAGTCAGTGTGTCCCGTACGTTTCGGTCTTGCGAGTTGTGCTCCGTGCGAGTCGTTAGTATTTCACACGCATTGCATCGTACTGGGCCGGACATACAGCGCGTGTACGTATTGGTCGGACCCATTCACGGTCCGTGTCGTTCGGAATGGTTCCCGGTCAGTTTACGGCCGAATCACGATTTTCCGTCCGTGTCGGTCGTGCGGATTGTGCTCCTTGCGAGTCGTTAGTGATTCACTAGACTTGCATCGTACTCGGCCGGTCGTACGGCGCCGGTACGTGTCGGTCGGACTCCAGGCCCGGTCCATGTCGGTAGGTACGGTTTCCAACCGGGATCGGAATCGGCCTCTAAGTCAGGGAAGGTGCTGCACACTAAACATATATGATTTACTATTCCCACTCCAGTTAGTATTAAGTCAAGGAAGGTGCTGGACACTAAACACATATAATTTACTATTCCCACTCCAGTTAGTATTAAATCAGGAAAGGTGCTGGACACTAAACATATATAATTTACTATTCCCACTCCAGTTAGTATTAAGTCAGGGAAGGTGCTGGACACTAAACATATATAATTTACTATTCCCACTCCAGTTAGTATTAAATCAGGGAAGGTGCTGGACACCAAACATATATAATTTACTATTCCCACTCCAGTTAGTATTAAGTCAAGGAAGGTGCTGGACACTAAACATATATAATTTACTATTCCCACTCCAGTTAGTATTAAATCAGGAAAGGTGCTGGACACTAAACATATATAATTTACTATTCCCACTCCAGTTAGTATTAAATCAGGGAAGGTGATGGACACTAAACATATATAATTTACTATTCCCACTCCAGTTAGTATTAAGTCAGGGAAGGTGCTGGACACTAAACATATATAATGTACTATTCCCACTCCAGTTAGTATTAATTCAGAGAAGGTGCTGGACACTAAACATATATAATTTACTATTCCCACTCCAGTTAGTATTAAATTAGGAAAGGGGCTGGACAGTAAAGATATATAATTTACTATTCCCACTCCAGTTAGTATTTAATAAGGGAAGGTGCTGGACACTAAGGGGTCGATTCCGATCGGAGGCGCACCTAATACCATTCGGCCGGGAAAAAAGCCAGGTGAATGCATGTTTCCCGACCGATTCGCACATATGTCCGAACGAGCAAGTACGATGCGCACAACTGCCCAAATCCCGACCCAGTCGTACTCACCCAATACAGGTCCTGTTCTCCGACCGAGGCGGATCCGGAAACGCAAAATCGAGTCGCACGGAAGCCAAAATGCAGCCCCGTCCGGCCGGACAAGTACGATGCGCTTTCCGTACGCGCCGAACCCGTCGCTACGCACGGCACGTCAAAGCATCCGGGAGAGGCGCACATAAGCTCCGATTCGCGCCACAAGACGTTCCACGGCTACGAGACGAACACGCCAGCGACGAGGACGAGGCGAAGCAAAGAGAAAGACGAACGAGACGAACCAACCATGAATCCCATCGTGCCGATCCTACCAATATTCTACATCTATTACCGGAACAGGCACGGACGCGTACGGCGCAGAAGGTAAGTCAGACACCAACCACAAAAACAAACTACACGTACCCGACATATCACACACACACAGAGGGATGCAGAAATTACTTACACCAGCAACAGCAGCACCATAGGGGCGGGATGGCCATCACCAATGCCACATATACACATAGGGGCCTGGATGCCCACCACCACTACCACCCCTACTCAGGGGTGCCAGATGCCTACCACTACTACCACTTCTACCCATGGGGGGCTGGATGCCTACCACCACTACCACCCCTACTCAGGGGTGCCAGATGCCTACCACTACCACCACCCCTACCCAGGGGGTGCCAAATGCCTGTCACTACTACCACCTCTACCCATGGGGGGCTGGATGCCCACCACCACTACCACCCCTACTCAGGGGGTGCCAGATGCCTACCACTACTACCACCTCTACCCATGGGGGGCTGGATGCCCACCACCACTACCACCCCTACTCATGGGGTGCCAGATGCCTGTCACTACTACCACCTCTACCCATGGGGGCTGGATGCCCACCACCACTACCACCCCTACTCAGGGGGTGCCAGATGCCTACCACTACTACCACCTCTACCCATGGGGGCTGGATGCCTGTCACTACTACCACCTCTACCCATGGGGGCTGGATGCCTACCACCACTACCACCCCTACTCAGGGGGTGCCAGATGCCTACCACTACTACCACCTCTACCCATGGGGGCTGGATGCCTGTCACTACTACCACCTCTACCCATGGGGGGCTGGATGCCTACCACCACTACCACCACTACTCAGGGGTGCCAGATGCCTACCACTACCACCACCCCTACCCAGGGGGTGCTAGATGCCTGTCACTACTACCACCTCTACCCATGGGGGCTGGATGCCCACCACCACTACCACCCCTACTCAGGGGTGCCAGATGCCTGTCACTACTACCACCTCTACCCCTGGGGGCTGGATGCCTGTCACTACTACCACCTCTACCCCTGGGGGCTGGATGCCCACCACCACTACCACCCCTACTCAGGGGGTGCCAGATGCCTACCACTACTACCACCTCTACCCATGGGGGCTGGATGCCCACCACCACTACCACCCCTACTCAGGGGGTGCTGGATGCCTGTCACTACTACCACCTCTACCCATGGGGGGCTGGATGCCTACCACCACTACCACCCCTACTCAGGGGTTGCCAGATGCCTGTCACTACTACCACCTCTACCCCTGGGGGGCTGGATGCCCACCACCACTACCACCCCTACTCACGGGGTGCCAGATGCCTACCACTACTACCACCTCTACCCATGGGGTGCTGGATGCCTGTCACTACTACCACCTCTAACCATGGGGGGCTGGATGCCTACCACCACTACCACCCCTACTCAGGGGGTGCCAGATGCCTACCACTACCACCACCCCTACCCAGGGGGTGCTAGATGCCTGTCACTACTACCACCTCTACCCATGGTGGGCTGGATGCCCACCACCACTACCACCCCTACTCAGGGGGTGCCAGATGCCTACCACTACTACCACCTCTACCCATGGGTGGCTGGATGCCTACCACCATTACCACCCCTACTCAGGGGGTGCCAGATGCCTACCACTACCACCACCCCTACCCAGGGGGTGCTAGATGCCTGTCACTACTACCACCTCTACCCATGGGGGGCTGGATGCCCACCACCACTACCACCCCTACTCAGGGGGTGCCAGATGCCTACCACTACTACCACCTCTAACCATGGGGGGCTGGATGCCTACCACCACTACCACCCCTACTCAGGGGGTGCCAGATGCCTACCACTACTACCACCTCTACCCATGGGGGGCTGGATGCCTGTCACTACTACCACCTCTACCCATGGGGGCTGGATGCCCACCACCACTACCACCCCTACTCAGGGGTGCCAGATGCCTGTCACTACTACCACCTCTACCCATGGGGGCTGGATGCCCACCACCACTACCACCCCTACTCAGGGGGTGCCAGATGCCTGTCACTACTACCACCTCTACCCATGGGGGGCAGGATGCCTACCACCAACAACACCCCCACTCACAGGATGGCTAATGCATGACACAACAAGCACACACCAACATAAGGAATGCAACAAAAAGACATCCCCCCCCAACACCATGACAAGCGTGTGTAGACTGTGTCAAATGCCTACAATACTGAACATGACTTTGAACATACAATGTGACCCCCTATCACATCTGTCACATAAATGTGTGTGGCCCCCACAATGCAAGCAGACCATGACCACTGTGGCAATGGGGTCTAAGCCCCCATCATCACAGTGACCAAAAGGTAAGTGTGGGGTCCATAGCTGAAGCACCTTTTGAACATTGTGGCAATGGGGTCTAAGCCCCCATCATCACAGTGACCAAAAGGTAAGTGTGGGGTCCATAGCTGAAGCAAATTTTGCACATTGTGGCAATGGGGTCTAAGCCTCTCCACAAAGGGAACCCGCTTTTGCAGATTCCACCAGGCTGCACTGCCACACCTTTATTTTGAATCGAATGAATCAATTATTTCTGCTTTACTCTCGTTTTTCGTCATATTTAACCGTTTTTTTAAAACCATTACTTTTTCTTTATGCTCCATTCATTTTACTCAAGTCTATTCAAAGCGTAGATCTCTCAAAAAAGCTCAGGAGTCAAAAATGGGTTCCACATGCCAAGATTTTTAATAAAACAACCCAATGCATTTCGGGAAGTAACTTCCCTTCTTCAGGGGCATCTACAATATACAAAAATAGGACATAATCAACTTTATGAAACACTTCATTGCATTTTTAAAAGCAACATTTGTATTAATGAGAAACCAAAAGCATATTTTTAGACCATTTACACAATAATTCCACCCTCATTCGAGACCTACTGGCAAACTGTGACCATTTCACCTTAGTACCCTGAATTCAACTGTTAGACTTGGCATCTTTTGGCGTGTTTCCCCTGACTTTTTGCTTTCTGACCTCCCGGTTTTGACTCTGTTTTTGCTGGTGTGATGATTCTGCGCACTTTCCTCACTGCGGTCCAGTGGGAAAGTGCAAGTGCTCCTGTATAAAATGTGTTATGGATTGGTGTTTCCATGATTGGCCTATTTGGTTTATGTGTCAGTCCCTTGTAAAGTGCACTGCGAGTGCCAGGGCCTATAGACCAAATGCTGTTGGTGGGCTGCAGCACTGGATTGTGCCACCCACGCAAACAGCCCGTAAAGTGTAACTCGGGCCTGCCATCGCAGAGCCTGTGTGCAGCCTGGGGCTGCCATGTCGACTTGGCAAGTGCACACACTTGCAAGTCCCTAAACCTTCCCTTTGCTGCATGTTAGTCACCCCTAAGGTAGGCCCAAGGTACCCCTGTGGGCAGGGTGCGTTGTACGCGAAAGGTAGGACATGCCCGGGTGTGTGCGGCATGTCCTGATAGTGAATTACAGCCTAGTTCGTTTTTCACTATTGCAAGGCTACCTGTTCCCCTAGGCCAGAACGGGCGGTTTTGATTATTACAGCTTATAATCCTAACTGACCCCGGGAACATGGTAGAAATTCGAGTTTAGTATGCCTGGACTCAGAATGATAAAATGCAGCTTTTAGTAAGGTTGGTTTTACCATTCTGGGTTTGAAAATACCACTTTTAGAAAGTGGGTATTTTCTTGTCTAACCATCCAAGCCTGCCTCTGCGGATTGTGTATTCCTTGTCTGGAATGTGAGTGACAGGGGCTGGGGGATGCCAGGAGACAGGGTGAGTCAGCGCAGGGCTGAATAGCCAGATCGACCTGTAGATGGGTGGGAGGGGTCGCACCTGGGCCCTGAATAGGACAGTGCCTTCCCTCCACAATGCTGGCTCCACCTCCTGTGATGCGTCTGATGTCCCTGGCCTACTCACTGAAAGAAGGGACGGAGACTTGTCAACAAAGTGCTCCAGAACTGGTTTGGACTAGGCGAAGGCCTCTCTGCCTTCAGAGAACAAAGGAATTTGGGATATAAATATTGGGGCCCTGACCCCATGAATTTAGATCTCGCTGGAATCAAGGAACCTGCCAAGACGAAGAGCTGGAAGAGCTGCCAGGAGGAGTACTGCCCCGTTGCTGTGTTGTTGCTTTGTTGGGTTGGCCTGCAGTTGCTGCTTCTGTCTTGGGCAGTGAAAGGACTGGACTGAACTTTCTACGAACTTGTGCTGAGTATCTCCAAGGGCCAGGAACCGAGCTGGCCTCCTGTTAAGAAGTCTCAGGGACTACAAAGACTTCACAAACCTCTGGGTACCGCTTCTGGAACGCTGTTTCAGTTGCCACAGAGGAAGGGAACTGCAACCGACTCCGTCAACCGAATCCATCCCTGGCCGGTGACCTGTTTGCACCGCAGACCGCATCGCCCCGCTTCGCATCGCAACCCTGGTCTCACCGTGGGCGACGTCCGACGCCGCCAACATCGAGCCGCTGCTTGCACCGTGACCTGTGGGCACCGCAGTTCGCATCGCATCGCTTCACTGGGCCAGCCGGACCAGACCGACACTGTCGCTGCAACTGGCTCAAGAGTCGAGACCGCACCGCATTTGGGGCACCGCTCGCACGTCTGCGACGCACCGCTCCGACTCGCACCGCTGTACGACGCCAGCTCCCGCACTCCGGCTAGGTCGCCTGCATCGCAACCTGTCAGCACCGCATCGAGCATCGTCTCGCCCTGCATCGCACGCCTTGGACTCACCGACTCCGTCTGCACGACGCTCATCGAGCCGCTGCCTGCACCGCATCGAGGGACACCGCACCTTGCATCGCTCCGTCTTGCACCGCAACCGCGACGAACGCCGACCGGCTCGTACACTCCGTACCAGCCACAACGAGAAAAGGTACTGTGACCGAGTCTGTTCACGACTCTGCTGGCCCGTATCGACGCGGTCGGCTGGAACTGTTAGACTCTGTGGTTTTCAGCATCACGGTAGGCTCGGACGGAGCTACCGACTCGTACGAACTTTGCTTTTGTGCTATTCCTGCAAAGAAGTTAACGTATCAAGTATTCATTCGTAAAGTATAGTATTGTGGATTTTTGTCGTAATTGGTCTTGTCTTGAGTATATAAAATATTGGTTATTTTTCTAAACTGGTGTGGTGTCCGTTTGTAGTGCTTACACTGTATTACTGCTGGTTATGTGCAAATGCTTTACACACTGCCTCTGAATTAAGCCTGACTGCTCGTGCCAAGCTACCACGAGGGTGAGCAGGGGTTACTTCACGAGTGTAACAACCCTTACCCTGACTAGGAAGAAGGGTCCCTACTTGGACAAAGGTGCAAGCCCTTGCCAACTAGAGATCCCATTTCTAACATTGGTTGTCAGCGGTGAGGATAGGACTTGTGTTTGCACTTGACTTACAGTGATTGGTGTGCACTACTACCATATCGCAGACCATTACGTACCACATACTGGTTCTTTTTCTTTTGGCCTATTTTTGATCTTGCCAGTTTTCAACTCACGACTTTTGTCATGCCTGAATCAATTGCATCATCCGTTGCATCTCTGGAAGTTATCTTTGAGGAGGACAGGTTGGAATCCTACGCCGTAAAGGAGTTACGAGCGATTTGTAAAAACCTGAAAGTCCAAATTAAAGGCCTCACAAGGAAGGAGGAGCTACAGAAGGCGCTGAGGGCCTGGGTAGCAGCCAGACATGCCAATGGGCAGCCTGGTGATCTCAGTGAGGAGGCGGAGGAGCCTATTTCCAGGGTGGATGTGCTTTTGGGCAGGGGGAACCCGCCAGGTCAGGCAGCAGCAGTCTGTCCCCAGAGGAGCTGGAGGACAGGCGGGAGGCAAGGCAGTTCGAGCTGCAGAAGCTCAGGCTGGAGAGTGAGCGGGAGGAGAAGAGATTGGCCATAGAGGAGAGGAAGATGCTCTTAGAGCATGAGAGAGAACTGAAGGAGCTAGAACTTAGGAGTAAGTCAGGCTCAGATGGTGGCAGCAATTCGTCCAGAAAGGCAGACAGGATTGTGCACATTCCCAAGAACGTAGGCAAGGAGTTCAAGAAGGGGGATGACATACAAAGGTGGTTCCAGGGTTATGAGGCAGCCATACACATGAATGGGGTCCCTGAGGAGAATTGGGGAGCAGGATTGTGGCCACTTTTCCCGGAAGAAGCAAGGGATGCTCTGATAGCTTTGGGTAAGCGGTATCACCTCACCTATGCTGACATGAAGGATGCCGTTCTCACGAAGTATGGTCTTACTCCTGAAAAGTACAGGGATCAGTTCAGGTCCAGTAAGAAGTCTGATGTCAACACTTGGTTGGAATGTGTGGATGTGTTCTGCAGGTCTCTGGATGGTTGGGTGAAGGGCAGTAGTGTAACAGATTTTCAGGGGCTCTACAACTTGATTGCATGGGAGCACTTGTCTAGTCTATGTTTTGCAGATCTGCGCCAGCACCTAGTTGATAGTAAGCTAACTGACCCCAGGAAGCTTGCTATGGAAGCGGACCGCTGGGTGAGTACCAGGGTCCACAAGAAAGCGTTTGGGGAGACTCAGCCAAAGGTGGGCAGGGTCCCCAGCAGAAAGGTGGGGGGACAAGGGTAAAGCACAGGAGTTCTCTAAAGGGCCACAAACTAGTACCCAGGGTAAAGGTTCCCAGCCCCCGGTGATAAGAAGAAAGGGGTCTCTACAGGGAAGCCTGTTGAGACCGGCCCCCGCAAGTGTTATGCATGTGACCAGGTAGGTCACTTTAAGGGGGACCCCAAGTGCCCGAAGGGGACACAGCCACCCACCGGTGGACAATCCAAAGTGTTGGCTAGTGTAGCGCTTGGGGAGGAGGGGTGCCCACAGGAGGGTGGGGATCCCGCAGAAATGACCCTTGTCTCACTCGGGGACAGTGAGATGGTCCCAGGAAACCAGGTGCCCCCTAACACAAAGAAATATAGCACCTGGGTGACCATTAATGGTAACAGGGTAGAGGCTCTCAGAGATACTGGAGCCAGTGTGACCTCAGTCCGGTGTCACCTGGTGTCTGAGAAGCAAGTAGTCCCAGGAGCATTCCACCAAGTAGTTGCTGTCGACAACTCTGAGCGCCAGTGTATGGTGGCGCAGGTTCCCTTTGAATGGGGGGTCTCAGGTCCCTTGAGGGTGGTTGTGAGCCCTACCATGCCTGTCGATTGTCTGCTAGGAAACGACCTGGAGCAGTCCTCATGGAAGGAGGTTGAGCTCAGGTCTCACTTGGAGATGCTTGGGTTGCCAGAGTGGGCATGCGTGTCTACTCGGTCAATGGCGGCCAGAAAGGGTGATCAAGAGGACTTGGAGCCTGAAACAGTGGCCCAAGTCCCTGCCAAGAGAAAGGGCAGGGGCGCGGGAAACCGGCCCCCGAAGTTCCCACGGACCGGGAGGAGGCGGACCTCGAGGGGAACGCCCCGGTGCCTACAGGGAGCAGGTAGCCGAACTGGGAGACATCTCTGAGCTGACCCATTGGCAGCAAGAAGGGGGTCCCACCAGGGAGGAGTTCTGCAGGGAGCAGAACGAGTGCCCTACTCTGGAGGGTCTGCGGCGGCAGGCTGAAGACCAGGCAGCTGGTAATCAGTCCGGGTCACATCTGATCTACTGGGAGAGTGGTCTCCTATACAGTGAGCCTAAGGTTGCTGAGCCTGGGTCAGCCCGTGTGCTGGTGGTACCCCAGCGCTTCAGGACCTTCCTACTGGGTCTGGCTCATGACGTGCCTTTGGCAGGACATTTGGGGCAGGACAAGACCTTTGACAGGCTTGTCACCCACTTCTTTTGGCCCCAAATGCGAAGGCAGTCAGATGCACACTGTAGGTCTTGCCAAACTTGCCAGGCAAGTGGTAAGAGTGGGAGGAAGGTCAAAGCTCCTCTCCAACCTTTTCCGGTTGTTGGAACACCCTTTGAAAGGGTAGGGATGGATATAGTGGGGCCACTGGATCCCAAGACAGCCATGGGCAACAGGTACATCCTGGTCTTGGTGGACCATGCCACCCGGTACCCGGAGGCAATCCCTCTCAGGACAACGACGGCGCCAGTGGTGGGCCGGGCGTTAATGGGGATCTTTTCCCGTGTGGGATTCCCCAGAGAGGTGGTTTCCGATAGGGGACCAATTTCATATCGAAGTATATGACATCCCTGTGGAAGGAGTGTGGGGTAACCTACAAGTTCACCACTCCTTACCACCCACAAAGAAACGGTCTGGTGGAGAGATTCAACCAGACCTTGAAAGGCATGATCAAGGGTCTAACAGAACCCATGAGGCGTAAGTGGGACGTCCTCTTGCCATGCCTACTCTTTGCGTACAGGGAGGTGCCTCAGAAGTCTCTTGGGTACAGCCCCTTTGAGCTCCTGTATGGCCACCCTGTCAGAGGACCTCTGAGTTTGGTTAAGGAAGGCTGGGAGGCGGCTCCCAGGAAAACTCCCCAGGATGTATTTAGCTACATGCTGGCCTTTAGAAACCAAACTGCCCGCTTCAGGAAACTCGCTCAGGCGAACCTAGAAGCAAGCCAGGAAGAAATGAAGAGATGGTATGACCAGAACGCCACTCTGGTCGAATTTCAACCTGGGCAAAAAGTGTGGGTCATGGCCCCAGTAGCACCTTGTGCCTTGCAGGACAAGTGGACTGGGCCATATGAGGTAAAGGAGGTCAAAAGTGACGTCACCTACCTGGTGGATTTGCAGGCTCCAAGGAACCCTTTGAGGGTCCTTCACGTGAACCGCCTCAAGCCCCACTTCGAGAGGTCCGAAGTGAGTATGCTCTTGGCGACAGATGATGGGGTGGAAGAGGAGAGTGAGCCTCTCCCGGACCTCCTGTCTACCAAGGAGCATGATGGGTCAGTAGAGGGTGTGATCCTCTCCCCTACTCTGACTCAGGAGTAGCAGGGGACTGTCGCCAGTTGTTGGGACAGTTTGCCCCACTGTTCTCTCTGACCCCCGGTGTTACTCACTGGTGTACCCATGACGTGGACACCGGTGACAGCCATCCTGTGAAGCACAAGATTTACAGGTTGACTGACCGGGTCAGAGCCAGCATCAAGGAGGAGGTCTCTAAGATGTTGGCGTTAGGGGTGATTGAGCCCTCCCACAGTCCTTGGGCCAGCCCAGTGGTCTTGGTCCCAAAGGCTGCGGCTCCCGGTGCCACTCCAGAACTCCGGTTTTGTGTGGACTACCGTGGGCTCAATGCCGTCACCAGGACTGACGCGCACCCCATCCCCAGAGCTGATGAGCTCATTGATCGGTTGGGAGCTGCCCGGTTCCTCAGCACGTTTGATTTAACGTCTGGGTACTGGCAGATTGCCTTAACCGATGGGGCCAAGGAGAGATCAGCATTCTCAACCCCAGAAGGTCATTACCAATTCCGGGTGATGCCCTTTGGGTTGAAGAATGCCCCTGCCACCTTTCAGAGGTTGGTCAATCAGGTGTTGGCTGGGCTGGAGGATTTCAGTGCCGCCTACCTGGATGACATTGCTGTGTTCAGTTCCAGCTGGGAAGAACATTTACAGCACCTTGAGAAAGTGTTGAGGGCTCTGCAAGGTGCAGGCCTCACGATCAAGGCCAGTAAGTGCCAGATCGGGCAGGGTTCGGTGGTATACTTGGGACACCAGGTAGGAAGCGGCCAGGTGGCGCCCCTACAACCCAAGATTGACACCATTCTGGCTTGGGAGCCCCCAAGACCCAGACAGAGGTGAGAGCCTTCTTAGGTCTCACCGGCTACTATAGGAGATTTGTTAAGGGCTATGGCACCATCGTTGCCCCCTTAACAGAGCTGACCTCTAAGAGGCAGCCCAGGAAAGTGATCTGGACTGAGTCCTGCCAGAAAGCTTTTGATGCCCTGAAGGCAGCCATGTGCACGGCGCCCGTGCTCAAGGCACCTGACTTCTCCAAAGAATTTGTCGTGCAGACTGACGCTTCAGAGCATGGTGTGGGAGCGGTGCTCTCACAACTGAACGAAGAGGGCCTGGATCAGCCTGTAGTCTTCCTTAGCAGGAGACTACTTCCCAGGGAACAGAGGTGGAGTGCCATAGAAAGGGAAGCTTTGCTGTGGTCTGGGCGCTGAAGAAGTTGAGACCATACCTGTTTGGGACTCACTTCCGGGTTCAGACAGACCACAGGCCCCTCAGATGGTTGATGCAAATGAGGGGTGAGAATCCAAAACTGCTGAGGTGGTCCATCTCCCTACAGGGAATGGACTTTACGGTGGAGCACCGTCCTGGTACAGAACACGCCAACGCAGATGGTCTGTCCAGGTTCTTCCGCTTTAGTGAGGAGAACTCCAATGGGGTTGGGTAGTTCTCCCTACTTTCAGCTGGAGGGGACATGTGTTAGACTTGGCATCTTTTGGCGTGTTTCCCCTGACTTTTTGCTTTCTGACCTCCCGGTTTTGACTCTGTTTTTGCTGGTGTGATGATTCTGCGCACTTTCCTCACTGCGGTCCAGTGGGAAAGTGCAAGTGCTCCTGTATAAAATGTGTTATGGATTGGTGTTTCCATGATTGGCCTATTTGGTTTATGTGTCAGTCCCTTGTAAAGTGCACTGCGAGTGCCAGGGCCTATAGACCAAATGCTGTTGGTGGGTTGCAGCACTGGATTGTGCCACCCACGCAAACAGCCCGTAAAGTGTAACTCGGGCCTGCCATCGCAGAGCCTGTGCGCAGCCTGGGGCTGCCATGTCGACTTGGCAAGTGCACACACTTGCAAGTCCCTAAACCTTCCCTTTGCTGCATGTTAGTCACCCCTAAGGTAGGCCCAAGGTACCCCTGTGGGCAGGGTGCGTTGTACGCGAAAGGTAGGACATGCCCGGGTGTGTGCGGCATGTCCTGATAGTGAATTACAGCCTAGTTCGTTTTTCACTATTGCAAGGCTACCTGTTCCCCTAGGCCAGAACGGGCGGTTTTGATTATTACAGCTTATAATCCTAACTGACCCGGGAACATGGTAGAAATTCGAGTTTAGTATGCCTGGACTCAGAATGATAAAATGCAGCTTTTAGTAAGGTTGGTTTTACCATTCTGGGTTTGAAAATACCACTTTTAGAAAGTGGGTATTTTCTTGTCTAACCATCCAAGCCTGCCTCTGCGAGGTTGTGTATTCCTTGTCTGGAATGTGAGTGACAGGGGCTGGGGGATGCCAGGAGACAGGGTGAGTCAGCGCAGGGCTGAATAGCCAGATCGACCTGTAGATGGGTGGGAGGGGTCGCACCTGGGCCCTGAATAGGACAGTGCCTTCCCTCCACAATGCTGGCTCCACCTCCTGTGGTGCGTCTGATGTCCCTGGCCTACTCACTGAAAGAAGGGACGGAGACTTGTCAACAAAGTGCTCCAGAACTGGTTTGGACTAGGCGAAGGCCTCTCTGCCTTCAGAGAACAAAGGAATTTGGGATATAAATATTGGGGCCCTGACCCCATGAATTTAGATCTCGCTGGAATCAAGGAACCTGCCAAGACGAAGAGCTGGAAGAGCTGCCAGGAGGAGTACTGCCCCGTTGCTGTGTTGTTGCTTTGTTGGGTTGGCCTGCAGTTGCTGCTTCTGTCTTGGGCAGTGAAAGGACTGGACTGAACTTTCTACGAACTTGTGCTGAGTATCTCCAAGGGCCAGGAACCGAGCTGGCCTCCTGTTAAGAAGTCTCAGGGACTACAAAGACTTCACAAACCTCTGGGTACCGCTTCTGGAACGCTGTTTCAGTTGCCACAGAGGAAGGGAACTGCAACCGACTCCGTCAACCGAATCCATCCCTGGCCGGTGACCGGTTTGCACCGCAGACCGCATCGCCCCGCTTCGCATCGCAACCCTGGTCTCACCGTGGGCGACGTCCGACGCCGCCAACATCGAGCCGCTGCTTGCACCGTGACCTGTGGGCACCGCAGTTCGCATCGCATCGCTTCACTGGGCCAGCCGGACCAGACCGACACTGTCGCTGCAACTGGCTCAAGAGTCGAGACCGCACCGCATTTGGGGCACCGCTCGCACGTCTGCGACGCACCGCTCCGACTCGCACCGCTGTCCGACGCCAGCTCCCGCACTCCGGCTAGGTCGCCTGCATCGCAACCTGTCAGCACCGCATCGAGCATCGTCTCGCCCTGCATCGCACGCCTTGGACTCACCGACTCCGTCTGCACGACGCTCATCGAGCCGCTGCCTGCACCGCATCGAGGGACACCGCACCTTGCATCGCTCCGTCTTGCACCGCAAACGCGACGAACGCCGACCGGCTCGTACACTCCGTACCAGCCACAACGAGAAAAGGTACTGTGACCGAGTCTGTTCACGACTCTGCTGGCCCGTATCGACGCGGTCGGCTGGAACTGTTAGACTCTGTGGTTTTCAGCATCACGGTAGGCTCGGACGGAGCTACCGACTCGTACGAACTTTGCTTTTGTGCTATTCCTGCAAAGAAGAAGTTAACGTATCAAGTATTCATTCGTAAAGTATAGTATTGTGGATTTTTGTCGTAATTGGTCTTGTCTTGAGTATATAAAATATTGGTTATTTTTCTAAACTGGTGTGGTGTCCGTTTGTAGTGCTTACACTGTATTACTGCTGGTTATGTGCAAATGCTTTACACACTGCCTCTGAATTAAGCCTGACTGCTCGTGCCAAGCTACCACGAGGGTGAGCAGGGGTTACTTCACGAGTGTAACAACCCTTACCCTGACTAGGAAGAAGGGTCCCTACTTGGACAAAGGTGCAAGCCCTTGCCAACTAGAGATCCCATTTCTAACATCAACATGTTGTTTATCCAAACAATTCCCCCCTACGATATACTGCGCCATATAAGAATTGCTGTCACAGATATACAAAAATGCGTTACTATACGCTTACCATAGCTTGCTGGTCAACGATAACTAGGAGTGCATCTCTTCTTATATATTTCATAACAATGGGGTCTAAGCCCCCATCATCACAGTGACCAAAAGGTAAGTGTGGGGTCCATAGCTGAAGCACATTTTGCACATTGTGGCAATGGGGTCTAAGCCCCCATCATCACAGTGACCAAAAGGTAAGTGTGGGGTCCATAGCTGAAGCACCTTTTGAACATTGTGGCAATGGGGTCTAAGCCCCCATCATCACAGTGACCAAAAGGTAAGTGTTGACATAGAAAAAGCTGCATCTGCCAAACTGCATGGATGATTCCTGGTCACAGAACAACAAACACATCAGTGGCAAAGTAGTGCCTGTGTCCCATAGCAACATAGATTGGGTGAGGCAAACAGTGCAGTGCAAATAAGACATACCTTTGGCCATGTGCAGACAAACATCACCCATGGGGGCTGACACTGTCAACATCCATCAATGACACAATGACAGAAGTGACCATCATAATGCAGACCCACATATTCGCACCAATGGGCACACAAATGTAGATACCCTGTGGAGACTGTAGATGTGAGGTGAACAAATAACATACCATGGCAGCAATGGGACACACAAACAATGATCATTGTGCTGACTGATGACCTAGGAGTCCCAGGGACAGCAGGTCAAACCCACCAAACAACATACAGCCAATAGCACACTAAAGATATGCCAATGCAGTGGTGCACATGCACAAACAGGCAGACCCACACTGCACAACAAACACAACAGGTGAGGGGGGTGCCAGTGTCCCCAGGCAACCACACAACACATGATGAGGCCTGAATACCAATTACACAGATGCACATACAGTGCCACACAAAAGTAACTCATGGATCCAAATCCCCTATGTGGGCAATCAGGCATTGTTAGATGAGAGGGAGCACAAATTGCACATGTCACACAAGCATGTAGGAACTGCAACTAACACAGCAAGAGACAGACCCACCACAGCACTACCCCCAGGGACCCCATATTGTGCTGACACTAGCCTGCATGATAATCCCACTGTGATGACAATGTCAGATGTCGTTCACACTGTGAAACCCAGCCATGTGTCCTGAGCAACTAACTACCATCACACCTACACAAGCTCCAACCAATCAGCACGGCCTGCCAGCCAAGGCCAATATGGAGGTAGGGGTCTGGCCGTGCAACAACTCACTTCTGCACACACTCAACACCACACACCCTGATCTCCACCAATGTGCAGCAGTGAAGCTCACATGGACAGGTGACATTGCACATGCACCCATGACAATACCAGGGGTGGTGGTGGGAACCAAGGTGCAGTAACCCATTACACATGGCCAGTCAACAAGACTTGTCAATGTCTGACACACAGCACAGTATGCTGTACATGGGCATGATGTGAAATCCACCACAATCAATGGGATCCTGGCCATAGTCACACACCAATGAAGAAGCCAAGGTGACACACGAAGAACACACGTACATAACTACCAACATTGCAGCTCTGACCCTGAGGAGTGTCAGCAGTCACACACACAACGTGTCACAATCACTGTAAGCTAACACAAACTGTAAATCACATTACTCGTGTAAACAACAAGTGCCAAGGGAATCCTGAATGTGTCCCATCTGCGTTTGCCCACATCCCCAGCACTGACAACAAAGACAACCTGGGATGACAACCTCATGAACATTAGTTTGCCATGCACCCACATCACAGAGAAACCAGGTCCAAGATGCTGGATGAACACAGAACAACTCAGCAAGCATCACAAACAGGAACATCCCTAGGGACACAGCCTGTGTAGGAAAAGGGAAGGGAACACGCACAGACATGCTTACACAACACAGGCCCACGCAATGTCACCAGATTACACACTGCCATGAGGGCACAACACTCCTGTGGAAGGTCTGCTGTGCCAAACCTTGTCTGTGCACGACCCAAACATGTCAGCAGAACACTCCGTCAGTGAGTCAACAACCACAACACACAGAAGGCTCTGCTCACATCAGCCTGGGTACGGGGGTGTCACGTCAGTCATCTGCACACACACCAAACACGTGTCAAGCAAGTTGCACTGTATGCACAGATGAGTCCTTCGACATTGATGTGCAAAACTGCATGTCCAGTGGAGCTGGGCACACAGTCAGGGAAATAGGAACTGTTAGACCTGTCCGCCCTAGGGTGGTCTTACCCTGTTTTTTCCCTTTTGCGCCTCATTTTTGCCACCGTATTTTTACTGGACCTAGGTCTCCGGGCGCCTTACCACTGCCAACCAGTGCTGAGGTGCAGGTGCTCTCTTCACCCAAGATGGCTGCCACAGGCCCCTGCTACTGCGGAGTGGCCTTGCACACATACACCTACTAGTAGCCAGGGTCAGGCTGGGACATAGGGATACAGTATCCATCCCGTCCCGCCTCTGGGCCACATAGCCAGACATGGTGGAAGGTTCCAGAACCTTCCGGGCTGAGGGAGGAGTTATGGTTTGCCGCCTTTCTGGAGGGTCACCTGACCTAGGGATATAATAGGCTTGGAGGGAAACTTAGAAGCCAGTTGGGGCACCACTGATCCTGGGAGAACCTCTGCCGGAGTACAGGCTTTAGGGCCCAGGGGGGAGACCTACACTACTGCTACTGACAAGGCTTAGGCACTGCTGTAGTAAGATAGCTGAGGAACGCCCGCCACCCACTGACCTTGCCCAGTGTGAGGGGACCCAGGGAACCATCTTCAGCGTTCTTGGAAGCACCACCCAGCACCCCAAACACCATCAACTCATCCCCTCCCCCATAAGGAGAAACCCCAAGAAGCAACCACCAAGGAACTACTGTCAGCAACCTGAAAACGCAAGCCTGACACACCAGCAAGGCCAGAAACCTGAACTGCCAAACTGGGGATCACCAGGTAAAGCGCCGTGCCCTGAAGCGCTAGACCTTCACCCCATCCACTCCTAGCTGTCGCAGTGCTGCCCTGCTGCTGGGCTGTCCCAAAGCACTTTTAAATCAGCCCCCCTGCCAGCCTGTTGCAAGCGCGCCCCCGGGCTGGGCCTCCACGTGGGAGGAATCGCCCTTAAGCCACTGACCTCGTGGCGGGAATCTGCCTGTTGCCGTGAATCTCCGCCGCGGGCCCAGCGCTGCGCGAAGACAAGCGCGCCTGTCACCGTGAATCACCGCCGGGCCCGGGAGCCCCCGCAAAGAAAGCGCGCTGGTGCCGGGAATCACCGCCGCGGCCCAGGAGAAAGAACGAGGCCTTCGGCCCCGCCGACGCCGTTACTAGGCGACCGGGGACGCCGACCGCGTCATCAGCTGCGCCCCCGAGAAGGCCGCACAGCGATTGGGCGCCGGCTCCCGCCGCGCCCCCAGCGCCGACGGAGGCCGGAGAAGAGCGCCGCGTAGGCAGAGGGAGGCGGGAGGCCGGCCGGAGCGGACTGCTGGCTCCCGCTCCCTTCCCCGCATGCCGCAGCTGACTACGGGGGCCGGAGGAGAGCGATTCCGGCCCCCCAACGACCCGCAATCCGGGCCGGAAGGCCGTATGACCCAGTCCGGGCCCCGCCCTGCAAAACACGGGCCGGCCCAGGAAGAAGCCAATCGCCTAGGAAAGTGACCAACGAAAACCACTACAGGTGAGCCCGGGAGGCCCCTAGGGCACACAGGAACGCCACTGGGGGCCGGGGGCCACCATTAACCCGTTATTTGAAAGGGGGAAGTAAGGATTAACGGACACACGAGGCGAGGCCCCGGAGAGGAGTGGGCCTGGCCTGATTTAACCCCTAAGCAGCTCCAGAGAACACAGAAGCCCTAATTAACAGGGAAGCCCCAGAGAGAGGGACATGTAGAGGGGTTCCCTAAGCTATTCACCAGCCTAATTGTTATGCCTGCTTTAATTACTGTTTAGGCCTGATGCATATCCGCATTAATGAAATGTGTTGCCAGTGTACAGGTGCTTAACTGAATTGAGCTGAAGTGTACACCGCCAAGAGTTGAAGTGTTTTATGTTGCAGGTGTACCGGAATTGCGACGCCCCTGTACTGCCTATGGGAGCGCCTAGATTAACGCAGGCCCTGTTTGAAATGTAACGTAAAATGCCTATTTACAAGTGATTGAATATTCATGAGGTGAACTGCATGTTTTAGGCCCATGTTTTATTCCTGCACCCTGTGATCATTATTGGTGCTACGTTTAGGAGATGATTCCTGCGGCCTTTTAGTGGCCTACAATGTTGATGAGCTATGGTGCTTTAATGAGATGACGCACTAATGGAGTACTTCAAAGAGTTGAAATGTTGCCCTGAATTAATCTGCCTCATCTGATGCTGCATTGATTTATATAAAAGAACTTGTTTTTAATACACAGGCCTGGTGTGGTGTCACATTATTGCGTCCGCATTACTGAGTCAGAGTGAGTGTGTGCTGCACAACTGCCTTACACATTGCCTTCGGGTGCCTTTCCGCCTCGCGCCATGCTACCGTGCCGGAATCGGTAACCCCGGTTCCAACATTGGTGTTCAGCGGCGGGATAAGGACTGGTGTTTGTGCAGCACCCTACAGTGATTCAGTGTGCGCCGTAATTAGACACCTGGTGTTAGACAAGCCTAACGAGTCACCCTTCACTACCTAATTGTACACACTCCTGTTTTGACCTGTTGCCTACATCCTAGAGGTTCTTCCTTAGTTGTCTTGGGTCCCCACTTGACAGGATGGAGTTCGAGCTGGCCAGCCTAGAAACATATACGGTGGCGCAGCTCAAGGAGTTCTGTCTGGAAAAGGGGGTGTCCGTCAAGCGAGGCGCCAGAAGAGAGGAGCTTCAGAAAGCTGTGAGGGCACGGGTAGCGGCCCACCCAAGGGGAAGGAGGGATGAGGAGCAGGGGAGGTAGACGCCCCAGGAGAACTGGACCTACTGAATATAGACATTAGTGAGAATGTGTTGCCAGGGAGACGTTCCAGGGCAGGCAGTAGTGCGTCAGGGGGAGTCTATCGGCAGAGGAGTTGGTGGACAGGAGGGAGGAGAGACAGTTGAAGTTTGAGCTTGCTAAAATGGAGAAGGAGAGAGAAGAGAAGAGGCTAGCCATGGAGGAGAAGAAGCTCGCGCATGAGCTGAGCCTGAGAGAGTTAGAGCTCCGCGCATTGCAGATAGGGGCGCAAGGCAACTTGAATGGTGGCAGCGTACCTAATGGGGTTCCCCAGGAGCCCAAATTCTATCTACCTAGAGAGGTGATAACCAGTTTTAGTGTGGGAGATGACATTGATAAGTGGTTGGCGGCGTACGAGGTGTCTTTGATGGCCCATAGGGTTCCTGAGAGCTACTGGGGGGAGGTCTCTACAGGTACATACCTCCACTAGTAAGGGACACACTTTTGACCTTGGACAAGGGGGATCAGACGAACTACCCTATCATGAAGGAGGCCCTGCTTAAGAAGTTTGGCCTCACCCCAGAGAAGTACCGCCAAAAGTTCCGCAACAGCCACAAGCTTCCCACACAGAACTGGGTGGATTTTTTTGATTATGCCCGGAAGGCATTGGAGGGTTGGGTGCGTGGCAGCAATATTGATGATTACAAGGGGCTGTACGAATTGTTCTTGAGAGAGCACCTCCTAGAGAAATGTTTTCCGGAGCTGCGCCAGTACTTGGTGGACCGCAAGCTGACCGATCCGCGGGAGCTTGCAGAGGAGGCAGACACGTGGGTCAGCACTCGGGTGTCCCACAAGGGAGCCGGGGCAGACCCCCCGAAAGGTGGACAGGGGTTCCCCCAGAAGAAAGAGGGGGAGATAAAAAGAGGGAGTTCTTTAAGGGCCCCCAAAATAGACCGCAAGGGAAAGGGGTAGGTTCCCCATCCCAATCGGGATTCCAGAAACCCACTTCCCTTGACAGGAGTCAGCAGCCCAGAACTGTCCGGTGCTATGAGTGCGGGGAGGTTGGACACTACAAGGGGGATCCCCAGTGCCGCAAGAGGACCCCAGCCCCCACAGGAGGTAAAGGCCCCGGGTGGCCAGTGTAGCGCTTGGGGAGGAGTTGTCCCTAGGTAGGGGAGGTGAGTGGACAGGCTTGACCTTAGTTTCCCTGGGGGATAGAGAGATCATCCCACGGGTTCAGGTACCCTCGAACACTGCCAAGTACCGGCAGAGGGTCCTGGTGAACGGGGAGGAGGTGGAGGCTCTGAGGGACACAGGTGCCAGCATGACGATGGTAAGACTTCAGCTGGTGTCCCCAGAGCAGGTGATACCTGAAGTATTCCACCCGGTTGTCATGGCTGATAATAGCCTGGGTCATTACCCCGTGGCCCAAGTTCCCTTTTAGTGGGGAGGAGTCAGTGGCCTGTTGAGAGTTGCGGTGAGCCCTGCCATGCCGGTTGATTGTCTGCTCGGGAACGATTTGGAACATACTGCCTGGAGGGAGGTAGAGTTCAATGCCCATGCTGAGATGTTGGGATTACCAGGATGGACTTGCGTCGTCACGCGGTCCATGGCTGCCCGACAAGGAACTCAGCCCGGGTTGGAGCCTGAAATAATGGCCCAGCCCACTGCTGGACGAGGAGATGTCCAGGAGGAAGCACCCGGTGAGATGGATGGGGAGCCCGCGGAGGTGACCCCGGAGTCCGCTGAGGTGGATGGTGTTCCCGTGGGGACCTGCCGACCCCTGCAGAGTGGCAGGTGGAAGGAGGGCCTACCCGGGAGGAATTCTGCCGGGCGCAGAAGGAGTGCCCTACGCTTGAAGGCATGCGGCAGCAGGCCGAAGCCCAAGCAACTGGAACAGAGACTGGTAACTACCATGTCTACTGGGAGGATGGTCTCCTCTACAGTGAGCCTAAGGCTCCGGTGCATGGGTCATCAAGGGCCTTAGTGGTCCCCCAATGCTACCGAGCCTTTCTGCTAGAGTTGGCACACGAGATACCACTAGCAGGACATCTGGGCCAGGACAAGACGTTTGCGCGTCTGGTCCCACATTTTTACTGGCCCAGGATACGCGTCACCTCTGACACTTTCTGCAAGACCTGCACCACTTGCCAGGCGAGCGGCAAGACAGGGACTTAGTTGAAGGTCCCCCTGGAACCTCTCCCGGTTGTCGGTACCCCTTTTGAGCGGGTAGGGATTGACATTGTCGGGCCATTGGACCCGCCGACCTCTTCGGGACACAGGTTCATCTTGGTGTTGGTGGACCACGCCACCCGGTACCCAGAGGCAATCCCTCTGAGGACCATCACTGCACCGGTGGTGGCGCGGGCCCTGATGGGGATTTTTACCCGAGTGGGATTCCCCTAGGTTGTGGTGTCAGACAGGGGCACAAACTTCATGTCGGCCTACATGCAGGCCATGTGGAAGGAGTGTGGAGTGACCTACAGGTTCTCCACTCCTTACCACCCCCAGACGAACGGGCTCGTGGAGCGTTTCAATAAGACCTTGAAGGGGATGATCAGGAGCCTACCCGAGGACTTGAGAAGGAAGTGGGACGTCCTCTTACCCTGTCTGCTCTTCTCCTACCGAGAGGTGCCGCAGAAGGGGGTCGGTTTCAGCCCCTTTGAGCTGCTCTATGGCCACCCCGTTCGGGGGCCCCTCAGTCTTGTCAAGGAGGGGTGGGAGAAGTCTTCCTCGAAGCTTCCCCGTGATGTGGTCAGCTATATGCTGGCATTCTGCAGCCAAGTGGCCAAGCTGTGGAAGGAAGCCTCGGACAACCTAGAGGCTAGTCAGGCCGTCATGAAGAAGTGGTATGACCGGATCGCTCGGACGGTAGAGTTGGACGCTGGACAGAAGGTGTGGGTCATGGAGCCAGGAGAGCTTAGTGCCCTCCAGGACAGGTGGACTGGACCGTTTGAGATCCTGGAAAAGAGAGGTCAGACCACTTATGTCGTCGATGTGAAGACCCCCCGTCAATCCCACAGGGTGTTCCATGTCAACCGCCTGAAGCCACACCATGAGCGTTCAGAGCTCACTCTCTTGATGGTAACAGATGGACGTGAGGAGGAGGAGAGTGAGCCTCTTCCAGACCTTCTGGCGGCCCATGAGAAGGATGGCTCGGTAGAGGGAGTGGTCCTCGCCCCATCCTTGACACCAGAGCAACAGAGGGACTGCCGCCAGGTCTTGGGGCAGTACGCCTCGTTGTTCTCCCTCACCCCTGGGATCACGCACCTGTGTACCCATGATGTGGACACAGGGGACAGTCCGCCAGTAAAAACCAAGTCTTACCAGCTGTCCGATAAGGTCAAGGCTAGTATCCAGGGTGAGGTTACCAAGATGCTAGAACTGGGGGTGATTGAGCCTTCCAGTAGCCCTTGGGCTAGTCCGGTGGTGTTGGTGCCGAAAGCGGCCCCACACCGGAACTTCGGTTCTGTGTGGATTACCGCGGACTCAACTCAGTAACCAAGACCGACGCTCACCCGATCCCTCGGGCGGATGAGCTCATTGACCGGCTGGGAGCAGCCCGGTATCTGAGTACCATCGATTTGACGTCAGGCTATTGGCAGATTGCCATGGCGGAAGGAGCAAGGGAGAAGACTGCGTTCTCCACCCCCGAGGGCCACTTTCAATTTCGGGTGATGCCCTTCGGGTTGAAAAATGCTCCAGCCACTTTCCAGCGGTTGGTGAACCAGGTGCTGTCTGGCCTAGAGGCCTTCTCTGCTGCCTACCTGGATGACATAGCTGTCTTCAGTAGCAGCTGGGAGGACCATCTGGAGCATCTCCAGGAGGTGCTACAGGCTCTGCAACGGGCTGGTCTAACCATCAAGGCCAGCAAGTTCCAGATTGGACAGGGATCTGTCGTGTACCTGGGACATCTGGTGGGCGGGGGTAAGGTGCAACCCCTCCAAGCCAAGATCGAGACCATCTTGGCCTGGGAGCCCCCCAAGACCCAAACAGAGGTCCGGGCTTTTCTCGGCCTCACGGGATACTACCGCCGGTTCGTCAAGGGATATGGAACCATTGTGAGCCCTTTGACGGAGTTGACTTTGAAGAAGCAGCCACAAAGAGGCATCTGGACGGCTGCCTGCCAGGAAGCCTTTGAGACCCTCAAACGTGCGATGTGCACCGCACCGGTGCTCAGGACTCCAGACTTTGGACAGGAATTTATCGTGCAGACAGACGCTTCTGAGCATGGCATAGGAGCTGTGCTCTCGCAGCTGAATGACGATGGCCAAGACCAGCCAGTGGCCTTCATTTCCCGAAGACTACTCCCCGGGAACAGCGGTGGAGTACCATCGAAAGAGAAGCCTTTGCCGTGGTTTGGGCTGTAAAGAAGTTGAGGCCATACCTTTTTGGTTGTCACTTCCTGATCCAGACCGACCACAGACCCCTTCGCTGGCTCATGCAGATGAGAGGCGAAAACCCCAAATTGCTGAGGTGGTCCATTTCCCTCCAGGGGATGGACTTTCGGGTGGAACACCGACCCGGAGTAGACCACGCCAATGCGGACGGTCTCTCTCGGTTCTTCCGCCTTAGCGATGAGAACTCCCTAGGGGTTGGGTAGCTCTCCCCACTTTCGGCTGGGGGACGCATGTTGGACCTGTCCGCCGTAGGGTGGTCTTACCCTGTTTTTTCCCTTTTGCGCCTCATTTTTGCCACCGTATTTTTACTGGACCTAGGTCTCCGGGCGCCTTACCACTGCCAACCAGTGCTGAGGTGCAGGTGCTCTCTTCACCCAAGATGGCTGCCACAGGCCCCTGCTACTGCGGAGTGGCGTTGCACACATACACCTACTAGTAGCCAGGGTCAGGCTGGGACATAGGGATACAGTATCCATCCCGTCCCGCCTCTGGGCCACATAGCCAGACATGGTGGAAGGTTCCAGAACCTTCCGGGCTGAGGGAGGAGTTATGGTTTGCCGCCTTTCTGGAGGGTCACCTGACCTAGGGATATAATAGGTTTGGAGGGAAACTTAGAAGCCAGTTGGGGCACCACTGATCCTGGGAGAACCTCTGCCGGAGTACAGGCTTTAGGGCCCAGGGGGGAGACCTACACTACTGCTACTGACAAGGCTTAGGCACTGCTGTAGTAAGATAGCTGAGGAACGCCCGCCACCCACTGACCTTGCCCAGTGTGAGGGGACCCAGGGAACCATCTTCAGCGTGCTTGGAAGCACCACCCAGCACCCCAAACACCATCAACTCATCCCTCCCCCATAAGGAGAAACCCCAAGAAGCAACCACCAAGGAACTACTGTCAGCAACCTGAAAACGCAAGCCTGACACACCAGCAAGGCCAGAAACCTGAACTGCCAAACTGGGGATCACCAGGTAAAGCGCCGTGCCCTGAAGCGCTAGACCTTCACCCCCATCCACTCCTAGCTGTCGCAGTGCTGCCCTGCTGCTGGGCTGTCCCAAAGCACTTTTAAATCAGCCCCCCTGCCAGCCTGTTGCAAGCGCGCCCCCGCGCTGGGCCTCCACGTGGGAGGAATCGCCCTTAAGCCACTGACCTCGTGGCGGGAATCTGCCTGTTGCCGTGAATCTCCGCCGCGGGCCCAGCGCTGCGCGAAGACAAGCGCGCCTGTCACCGTGAATCACCGCCGGGCCCGGGAGCCCCCGCAAAGAAAGCGCGCTGGTGCCGGGAATCACCACCGCGGCCCAGGAGAAAGAACGAGGCCTTCGGCCCCGCCGACGCCGTTACTAGGCGACCACGGACGCAGACCGCGTCATCGGCTGCGCCCCCGAGAAGGCCGCACAGCGATTGGGCGCCGGCTCCCGCCACACCCCCAGCGCCGACGGAGGCCGGAGAAGAGCGCCGCGTAGCAGAGGGAGGCGGGAGGCCGGCCGGAGCGGACTGCTGGCTCCCGCTCCCTTCCCCGCAAGCCGCAGCTGACTACGGGGACCGGAGGAGAGCGATACCGGCCCCCCAAGGACCCGCAATCCCGGCCGGAAGGCCGTATGACCCAGTCCGGGCCCCGCCCTGCAAAACACGGGCCGGCCCAGGAAGAAGCCAATCGCCTAGGAAAGTGACCAACGAAAACCACTACAGGTGAGCCCGGGAGGCCCCTAGGGCACACAGGAACGCCACTTGGGGCCGGGGGCCACCATTAACCCGTTATTTGAAAGGGGGAAGTAAGGATTAACGGACACACGAGGCGAGGCCACGGAGAGGAGTGGGCCTGGCCTGATTTAACCCCCTAAGCAGCTCCTGAGAACACAGAAGCCCTAATTAACAGGGAAGCCCCAGAGAGAGGGACATGTAGAGGGGTTCCCTAAGCTATTCACCAGCCTAATTGTTATGCCTGCTTTAATTACTGTTTAGGCCTGATGCATATCCACATTAATGATATGTGTTGCCAGTGTACAGGTGCTTAACTAAATTGAGCTGAAGTGTACACCGCCAAGAGTTGAAGTGTTTTATGTTGCAGGTGTACCGGATTTGCGACGCCCCCTGTACTGCCTATGGGAGCGCCTAGATTAACGCACGCCCTGTTTGAAATGTAACGTAAAATGCCTATTTACAAGTGATTGAATATTCATAAGGTGAACTGCATGTTTTAGGCCCATGTTTTATTCCTGCACCCTGTGATCATTATTGGTGCTACTTTTAGGAGATGATTCCTGCGGCCTTTTAGTGGCCTACAATGTTGATGAGCTATGGTGCTTTAATGAGATGACGCACTAATGGAGTACTTCAAAGAGTTGAAATGTTGCCCTGAATTAATCTGCCTCATCTGATGCTGCATTGATTTATATAAAAGAACTTGTTTTTAATACACAGGCCTGGTGTGGTGTCACATTATTGCGTCCGCATTACTGAGTCAGAGTGAGTGTGTGCTGCACAACTGCCTTACACATTGCCTTCGGGTGCCTTTCCGCCTCGCGCCATGCTACCGTGCCGGAATCGGTAACCCCGGTTCCAACAGGAACATTGAACAGTGCTAAGCCCACCAGATGTGCATCAGTGTAAGACAAAGATGTTCATTTACAAATGCAAAAAGGACATCCCTGTGTCAAATGCTGAACATTACACCCTCAGACTGTAGCAAAGGATGCCATAGATCCAGAATACAACAGGACACATGTTCCATGGACCACATGGAGTCCATCACTGCAACACTTCATCGTCCTGATGTGAACACTATTACAACTGCAAATGCAGGATGCTACTCATCCACATCATGTACATCAAAAGAAAACCCAAAAGGAAACAAAAATAGGCTTTATTCAGCAAATGTCAGGGTAAAAACGGAAGTCCAAAAGAAACTAAGGCCAATGGCCAGTCCAAAATAACAGTACCAACGGGGTGAGAAGTGACAACTGGTCACACATTGCTTGCCTGCACTGGTACGGTTGGGGGACATCCCCTTGGAGGGGCATACAAGGGGCAGGCCAGGCACCGCAGGGACAGGATCAGGGGATGGCAGAGTGAGGCAGTGAAGGGGTGGTGGGTGCAGGAGTGTCACCGGCAACTGCAGTGGAGGTGTCTGACTCAGGGGGGCCGGCACCACTGTGGTACACAAGTCAGTTGGTGTGGGTGCCGCAACCACTGCAGTGGGCTTGACTGATGTAGTGGACTGGGTACCCACTGCAGTGCCCGAGTCAGACGTGGTGGTTGTGGACTCCACTGCAGTGCATGACTCCAAGGAAGTGGAAGGGTGGGCAGATGAGGTGGGCAGGACAGAGGGGGGACCCGGTCACAACAACAGTGCCACTAACAGGCAGAGCATCTGGGTTGGGGGTGGAAGAGCAAGTGGCAGGGGGGGAGGGCCTAAGCAGTCTGGGGATGTGGTATCGGTGTGTGGGAGAACCTGGGGCAGGGTGTGGCGGGGGAACCTGTGCAGTGGTGGCCTGGGGGATGGAGGAGTGAGACTGGGCGCTGGAGCTGCGTGGTGGTGGTGGTGGGGTCTTGCTCTTCCTGCTCCGGGGGGACTTCCGAATGGGCTCCTGTGTCTGCCTGCGCCTGGGGGAGGGTGTCCGGGGGCGAGGGGCACTCCTCTCTGTGTGGGTGGACTTCCTCTTCCCCTGGAGTGCTGGGTCAGCAGGAATGGTGGGGAAGAGGCCGAGGTCACACAGGAAGACCTGCTGTGTATGTGTGGTAGCAGGCGAGGCAAGGGAAGGGGTCTTGGAGGGAGAGGATTTGGAGGACTGCGGAGTGAATGTGGATGCCTGTGTGTGTGTGTGTTCCCCATCACCTGTGTCTGTGGTATCAGTCCCCTGAGGATGCTTGTGTGCACGTCTTGCCTTACTCTTGGGTGTGTCTGTGGTGCTTGTGTCTGTGTGTATGGATGACTGTGCAGGTGTGCATGTGCTTTGGACAGGTAGGGGGCAGGAAGTGTGGATGGGGCAGAGGTGGGAGGGGTGAGGGACTGTTGGAGGAGGAACACTGCTGCCGTCAGGGAGGAGTCCATGGACCTATTGCTCCTCTGTAGGGCAGACATACCCGTCGAGATGCCCTCCATGAACGACACCAGCTGTGTCAACAGAGTGGTGTGTGCATGGAGGACACTCAGCATTGCTGTCTGCCCTACATGGAGCTGCCGAAGGAGGTACACAGACTCCTCACTCAGGGCAGCAGGGGACACAGGGGCAGGGGCTGCGGTGCCTGGCACGAAGGAGACACGCTCCCGAGCACGGGAGCCTCCACGGACCTCAGGAATGGGAGCCAATGGGAGGGCGGTGGTGGTGGTGGCGGGGCCAGACAGACTAGCTGGCCTTTGGTGGCTGCCGAGACCCGCCTCCACAAGGGAGTCATCCTCTGAGCTGCTGTGGTCCCCAGCTGAGGTGGATGGTGCTGAGGACTCCTCGGTGTGGCTCCCCTCGCCCTCCGTGCCACTGGGTCCCTCTGACCACTCGTCCGATGCTGACCCAGTCTGGCTCCGCTGCTCCTCCTGGTCCGTGGAGCTGTCCCCTCCTGTGGCCGTGGATGTATCTGCAAACAATTAGGGAAACAGACAAACATCAGTCACCTGCACTGACCGCACACACCACAGTAAGTACAGCACATTACAGAGCAAGCCCCGGCATCCTTAGTTGAACATTGCCCAAAGTCCTCGCACAGATTCGGGGAAGCCAATTGTCAGTCTGATGGTCAACCATGGGACTCACACCCCTCCTGCCCTTGCACCCATCTGTCTGGTGCCTGTCTGATGGTAAGACCCCAGTGTGGACACATGCACCACCTACACAGTTGTTGGACATTGCAGGGAACACGGTGAAGCATGTGAATATGCACACATCACATCTCTTGCCACTGAGTCAGTGCAGGTGTACGGATAAAGGGATGGCCAGATTCTAATTAGAAATGCATGTGATGCATACCAGCACCAGACACCATGATGCACCCATGTCCGGATAGTCAATGCCACAATGGGGTGCATGTAGCACATGTCACTCCCCTGCAGGATCAGTCCCAGGAAGTTGAATGCCATGACACAGGAATGCATGCAAAGTCATACATTACTGTCTCAAGTCACATGGCCATGGCAGCCAGACAACAACAGTCTGCACTGTGTCACAATCCGAGGGCATGGGGAATGCAAGTTATGTGACTGACAAGTGCACATGTCCATCCTCCAGAAACCACATCATCTGTACTACTATTTGACCACGTCATACCAACTGGACATATGGGGGACATGAAACACAACTCCCTGAACATGAGCACCTCACAGTGTGCTGTGAATGAAAATACAGCTTCCTGAAAGTCACAGTCGCAAACACCTGTGTGCACAGTCAAGTGATCAGACACCTATAAGTCACAGAAGTATCGTCTATCATGGTCACATCTCAGATGGCATGCTGAGCCCCAAACGATGAACATACCAGTAGTCCTGACAACGAAGACACAGCACAATGAGACAGAGGCAGACACCTGAGGGTACATTTCACTGACCACGACATGCCAGATGATACACGGGAGTGGGAGTACAGAGTGTATTGTATGCACTGGAGTAGGCATGACTGTCCAGCTCCACCTGTAAGAGGGATGAGTCCTGGACAGTAGGCAGGTGGCTAAGCATGTGTGAAACACTGGATACACATACTCCTGAGGCCCAAATATTGTTCACACCAGCAGCATGGGTGTGTGCCACATTCCCCAGGGACATGTGGTGAGTCAGAGCAGCAAGCGGACCACATATCAAAGTTACACGCAGATCACATGTCAGAACTTAGGCACTGTGTAGGCAATTGACCCACCCATGAATCGCACAACATAGTCACGGGAACAAATGCTGTCCCCCACCTTGAGCAAAGCAAAATGCAATGACACAGTCCCCAAATGACACAGTTTCCTGACTATAAGGGCCACACATATGCGTATCAGAGGAGAAGTGGGCATGTAACAAATGAGGGACATGGGTCCTGGACCACATGACTAATGTACTGTGGAAGTTTAACCAGGCCAGAGGAGGGCACATAGCATGTAAGACAAAGTGCACAGTGCAGTCATGGACTCACCCCCTCCTTGCTGCTGTCTGTCCCTCAGCTGCCCATCCAGGTCAGGGAAGACCACCGCCAGGATCCGGAGCATGTGGGGGTCAGGGTCCGGTGTCCGCCCCTCCTGCGAGGAGGCGACAGCTTCAGCTGGACCCTTGCGATCCTCCGGGTCCAGCCACGAAGGTCCTGCCACCTCTTTTGGCAGTTGCGGATCCTGCGCCTGTAGACCCCCACGGATCTAACTTTCCGGGCGATGGTCAGCCAAATTTCCTGCTTCTGGTGGGCATCAACCTGTGAGGATGACAAAGTGAAAAGGCCATTACTACACATGCAACATATCCGTGCATCACACAGTTGGATATACATGTCTCAATTACAGGGGCATATGATGTACACAGGCAGTGCAACAATGGCTATGAACAGTTTGCCAGCAGTCACTACATGGTATCATTGCATGGGAAGTAAACCTAGTTGGAATGCACTGTTACTGCACTGTACCAGTTCAGTGCATGTAACTACACACTTTGGGGTGTGACAACTACTCAGTGGGCATGCTAGCCAGTGGTGTGCACAGTGAAAGTCCTGCTAGTCAGACAACATGCACAATTAGTGATGCAGTGGACAGCACACTCACCTGCTCCCCTGGTTTCCCATACAGCTTGCTGTACTGTGGAAGGAGGCTGTCCAGCAGGGCCTGGTTCTCCTCAAGGCTGAAGGCTGGGGCTCTCTCCACAGTACATGCCATTGCAGGAGCAGAGGATGCATAAACAGCAGCAGTGTTGGTGGCAGATGTCGTCCTGGAGCATGTAGTGCAGGCAAGTGAGCTCTCAGGGGAACAGCCAGCATTATATGTGTGCTGCAGAGGCAGATACTGTCCCATGTGTCCAAAGTGATAGGTCCAAGTCGTTTGCATCTTCTAAATCTGACCAATCCATGGTATAGCAGCACTAATACACGCCCACAGCATCCTTCAAATCTTCAACTTCATGACACCCATGATTTTGCAACATTGTTGTGGCTGGCCAACTGAATTCACTGCATCAGACTCGTTGGAGCTTCAAAAACGCGTCCGTTGCCATGCCAGGCCCCAGCCAATGTGTGCGCACCGATCTGTCCATTGCTGTACAACGCGTACCCGCGATACAACGCGTACCCGCTCACATTGAATGCAATGGGCTGGCCGGGCACACCGATCGGTCCATTGCTGTTCAACGCGTACCAGGCATACAACGCGTACCCGCTCACATTGAATGCAATGGGCCGGCCGGGCACACCGATCGGTCCATTGCTGTTCAACGCGTACCTGCGATACAATGCGTACCCGCTCACATTGAATGCAATGGGCCGGCCGGGCACACCGATCGGTCCATTGCTGTTCAACGCGTACCCGCGATACAACGCGTATCCGCTCACATTGAATGCAATGGGCCGGCCGGGCACACCGATCGGTCCATTGCTGTTCAACGCGTACCCGCGATACAACGCGTACCCGCTCACATTGAATGCAATGGGCCGGCCGGGCACACCGATCGGTCCATTGCTGTACAACGCGTACCAGGCATACAACGCGTACCCGCTCACATACGATGCAATGGGCCGGCCGGGCACACCGATCGGTCCATTGCTGTACAACGCGTACCAGGCATACAACGCGTACCCGCTCACATACGTTGCAATGGGCCGGCCGGGCACACCGATCGGTCCATTGCTGTGCAACGCGTACCAGGCATACAACGCATACCCGCTCACATACGATGCAATGTGCCCGCCGGGCACACTGATCGGTCCATTGCTGTACAACGCGTACCAGGCATACAACGCGTACCCGCTCACATACGATGCAATGGGCCGGCCGGGCACACCGATCGGTCCATTGCTGTACAACGTGTACCAGGCATACAACGCGTACCCGCTCACATACGTTGCAATGGGCCGGCCGGGCACACCGATCGGTCCATTGCTGTACAACGCGTACCAGGCATACAACGCGTACCCGCTCACATACGATGCAATGGGCCGGCCGGGCACACCGATCGGTCCATTGCTGTACAACGCGTACCAGGCATACAACGCGTACCCGCTCACATACGTTGCAATGGGCCGGCCGGGCACACCGATCGGTCCATTGCTGTGCAACGCGTACCAGGCATACAACGCATACCCGCTCACATACGATGCAATGTGCCGGCCGGGCACACCGATCGGTCCATTGCTGTACAACGCGTACCCGCTCACATACAATGCAATGGGATGGCCGGGCACACCGATCGGTCCATTGCTGTCCAACGCGTACCAGGCATACAACGCGTACCCGCTCACATACGATGCAATGGGCCGGCCAGGCACACCGATCGGTCCATTGCTGTTCAACGCGTACCCGCGATACAACGTGTACCCGCTCACATTGAATGCAATGGGCCGGCCGGGCACACCGATCGGTCCATTGCTGTACAACGCGTCCCTGGACAAGTCACTGGCATATGTCACCATGCCTGTCACAGGTGAACATATGCCAGCCACATATACTTCCCAGGGAGTGAGGGGCACACCTACGACACCACAGCCTGTCCACACTGTATCCTAAGGCATGTAAGGCTGCATTACCTATTCCATGTATGGGGGTGAACATGTTGTTCTGTGGGTGTCACTTCGGGGCAGCCACTCCCAGGCTGTGCACGTGTTCATGGGGACAGGATCCTTGGTGTGTCGTGCACATGACCCCTGTGATGTGCAACTGTTCATTCCTGAGCATGTGGCATGGTCACATTTCACGGTGGTGTATGTGTATGTCATGTCACATACCCCCTGAGTCCCATGTGGGACGGTATGTACGTCCCAGGGTGACCCATTGGCACAATAGTGATGGTCCTCCACAGCCTGTGTGCATGTTGTGTTTACAATGTCTCTGATTCCATGTGCACAATGGGAGACAGTCTCCACATCCACGTTGTTTGTGCATGAACTTTGATGTTGTGCATGTGTGTGTCACAGACGTCCATGTCTGTCCTGACGAGGCAACAGGGACCACTACCTGTGGGGGTCATGGTTATTTTGCTGTGGTGTATTCATGATGCACCATGTCATGCCAGTGTCCATGTGGCAATACAGGGTCCCTGGGAATCTACCTGTCGATGAGCTGTGATGCCTGGGGCACATCTGTCCACACATGTCACTGTGGGGTGTGTTTGGAACGTGGCAGCAGTAGATGGGAACTGTGACACGGCCTCATGATATCCCATGGTACAACATGGGACTTGTTGATGCCACTTGTTGAACTGTGATGTTAGATGTTGGCCATGTAGGTGCCATACATGTCCTTACGGAACTGCACACATCATGTACTTGTGTCTCATAATGATGTATCATGTGATATTGTGTATGGTCAATGCCACATATGTGGGGTGACTGACATTCTTTCTTTCTTCACCTATGCACTGCAGGGCACCAGCTGTCCATAGACCATTCCCTGACCTTGCATCCATGGTGGAACGGGACTGCATCCGACGGTACTGCTTCACCAGGCAGCTGATTGAGGAATTGACGGTGCGCTTGGCCCCACATTTGCAACCTGGCCGGACATACCCCACAGCGCTGACCCCCAAGGTGAAGGTGATGGCAGCCCTACACTTCTTTGCCACCGGTACCTTTCAACACACTGTGGCGTCTGCTGGTGGGATGTCACAGACCATGTTCAGCCGTGTGCTCCGCGATGTTTTGGAGGCTATGTTGAGATACCTGAACCAGTACATCTATTTCCCTAGACCTCAACAACTCACTGACGTGAAGAGTGACTTCTATGCCCTGGGGAGGATGCCGCATGTCATTGGCTCCATTGATGGGACACATGTGGCTTTGATACCACCACAGGCACATGAGCAGGCATACAGGAACCGCAAACATTACCATTCGGTCAATGCACTGGTGGTATGTCTTGCTGATATGAGCATCTCACACGTGTGTGCCTGTTTCCCCGGTTCTGCACACGATGCCTACGTGATGAGGAGTAATCGCATCCCGAGGATGATGTCACAGATGCGGAACCAGCGTGCCTGGCTTGTCGGTGTGTACTGACTTTGTACCATTGTGTGTGTTCTGCGATGTAGTATTCCACCCTCTTTTCCAAATCAGCTAATGTGCAATTGTCCATATGTAGGTGACTCCGGATACCCCAACATGCCGTGGTTGCTGACGCCCCTCAGGAACCCTGTGACACCAGCCCAGATGCGCTACAATGAGGCACATGGTCGGACCAGGAGAGTCATTGAGCGGACATTTGGTCTCCTGAAGAGCCGCTTCCGCTGCCTGGACAAGACAGGAGGGGCCCTCCCATATGCCCCAGCAAAGGTGTGCAAGATTGTCATCGTCTGCTGCATGCTACACAACCTGGCTGTGCGGAAGGAGTTGCCTCTCATCCTGGATGACGATGATCAACATCCGCCACCTGTGGAGGATCCTGGCCTGGACCACGATGCCAGTGATGATGATGATGATGATGGTGATGTCCGCACACAGCTCATCACCAACTTCTTCAGCTGAATGTGAGTATCCGGAGATGTCATGTCAGTGATGTGAGTATGCATGATATGTGTTGGTGGTGCTCTGGTGCTGTTTGAGTGTGGCCATGTGCTACATGACTGTATGCGTGTAGCGATGTGTCCTTACAGGTAGTCTGTACTCCCCAACAGTGTTGACATGCTAACTTGGTTCTGGGTGGGTATCTTGTGACATGTATTGGGCATGAGTATTGCAGTTCTGTCCTGTTCTTCAGTGCGTTTGACTGTGTGTCATTTCTGTCCTTCACAGGGTACTTTCAGAGTTGTTTGGTCAACTGTGATCCCCCAACACTGTGATTAAACTTCCAGGGTGGTAGCTGTCGTGTCCCTACAGGTGATGTGCGCCACACCCATGGACTTCCTTCCTTCTACACTTGTTGACTGTGTGCCCACTGCCAGGTGGGATTACCTTGCATCTGTAGTGGTTACAACATGTTGCAAATGTGTAATAAACCTGTGCTTCACTTTGTGATGTGCGTTGTCTGTGGTCACACATCTGACTGACATTTGCTTACTGCACCAGTGGGCTAGTTGACAAAGTCTGTGAATAGGTGTTGTGTCTGTGCATTGCACCGTATTTCCTGGCAACATCAGTGTAAGCGATGAGTCAGGTGGCCTTGGTGTGTATATGTTGTGTAGCCCTGGTGGTGTGTCTCCCTCATATGTGTCACGTTGCCATGACTCACATGCCTGTGTTGTACTTGCTGTAGCAGTTAGCATGCACAGTGTAATTTCGCAGGTCATCATCTCCATGACAGAAACCACATTGGAATCACGACAGAGGCAGGTATGGTGTATTAGTGTGTTTATTGTCATACATGTGTGAGTATAGTGCACAGGATGGTGGGTGCTGTACACTGTGATTGTAATCCAAAGTTCCTAGATGATTTGGAAGTCCTGGTAGCAGAAATGTCCTGAGTAAAGTCCACAGTCATCTGATACATTGGTCCAACTTGTACTCCCCATGTCATGTGGGGGAGTTGTGTTGCATTCAACAGGGTGAACAATTTGCGCACAAAGGTGATTATCCAGAACAGGTTTTGGCTTCCTGGGGGTTGCGCATGGCCATCGGCCTCTCAGTTGCCCTTCCTCGGACGACCCCTCTTCTTTGGGGGGGGACCCTCAAGTGCAGGCTGCTGCGATGCAGGGGAATCTCCGCCAGAGTCATCCTCCCTCCCTGTGGCAGTTGCAGTTGTTTCAGCACCAGATGTTGTGGGCACACAGGGAGGTGTTGACGTGTTGCTGCTCATCTGGCGGAGGCATTGTAATATGTCCCTATGCACCGCCGTCATCTCTTGCAGTGTGTCCCACTTGGACTCCATGCGGGACATGTGTAAGTCCAAGCGTGCATGATGGGCAGCCTGCTGCTGTCGTATGTCCCTGAGGATCCCCACTACCTGGCTGAGCTCTCCGGTGCTGGTCTGGTACGCATCGGCTATGCGTACCAGTTGTGGGTCATCATGCAGTCCAGACCCCTCTGCGAGCAGCGACCTATGTCTACCACCCCTCCCACCACCCCTGGCGACACGTGCAGTACCTGAGGTGGCACGCACAGGTGACACTGGGCCCCCTTGGGGGTTGTTGGTGGTGTTGGTGTCCATAGCCCCACGTTGGGCAAGGGTCCGTGTGCTGGTGGTGGTGGTGGTCCTTGGTCTGTCTGTGTCGGCAGGGGTGGTTTGTGTGTTGTCAGTCGTTGGAGGGGTGGGTGCAGGGGGTGCAGCTGGTGGTCCTGCTGGTGCTGCATGATGACTCGCTCCGGAGGTGCCAGGTAGGTCTTTGTCATCCGAGGAGGGCAGAGGCTGTTCCACACCAGTGAGCTCCATTTCCCCTGGATCCTGGGACAGGGACTCCTCAGCGTCTGCTGCTGTGTCCCCATCATCACCTGTTTTTGGGAGACACACACAATGTATGTTATGTTTCTGCAGGCATCAATGGTTGACACTTGTGACTGTACCTCTGGATGCGGGCCTGTACATTGCATTGTCCTAAGTTGTCACAGTCAGAGGTTGATATTGGTGTAGCACATTGTCCTGCATACTTTGAGCATTTCAATTTGAATGTTGGGGTGTGTACATGGTCTGCATTGGTTGTATGTGGTTGACATCCAGCCCTCCTTCTCCCCCCAGCCCAGTTACCCCACCATGAAGCATGCCACCCTTGCAGTGGGTTCAGGTTGACTCTCAGGATGTCAGTGAGTGGTGTCCTGCTGTTGGTGGTGCCCAGTTCCCAGCAGGGCCTTGTGCTCCCCACAGCAGTACCCAGTGTCAGCCATCTTGTCAGTTCTTTTCCACTCCCTGTGATGTGCGCATGGTTCAGGGTGGTGTTGATGGGACAGTTGTGGGGGTGACCAATATCTGTGACTGCCACTCCCATCATGCTATTGCCTCCACCCCCCTTCCCAGCATGCCCATGCTTCCTTCCTTTTGACTCTGCTTTCCTGTGGGGTTGTGTGCCTGTGCTGACAAGATGGCTGACAGTGTTATCCTGGGGTTAGTTTTGCTACAAGTCCCATGTGTGTCCCTGTGCTTCACACAGCATGACCCAGGGTTGTGGTTCTTTGTGGAATATTTGATTAGAGTGTGAGGCAATGCATTCTCCCAGGTGAGTTGTGTGGAATTTGTGTTAGGGGTGTGTGTGAGTGGAGCTGCTGGTAACTATGGTCAGTGCTGTCAGTCCTCCTTCCCACCCAGCCAGATTTTCCACCATGGAACGTGCTTCCGTTGCAGGAAGTGCAAGTTGTCTTTCAGGATGTCAGTCAGTGGTGTCCTGCTGTTGGTTGGTGCACAGTTGCCAGCAGGACCTTGTGCTCCCCACAGCAGTACCCAGTGTCAGCCATCTTGTCAGTTGTTTTCCACTCCCTGTGATGTGAGCATGGTTCATGGTGGTGTTGATGTGCGCATTGTGAGGGTGGGCAATATCTGTGACTACGACTCCCATGATGCTATTGGCTACACTGACTTGCCCTGCATACACAGGATTCCTTCCTTTCAGTGGGCTTCACTGTGAGGTGGTGTTGTAGTGGTGGCTACATGTCTGGATGTGTTTGTTAGTTATATTTGTGCCACTGCCTAGCTGTAGTTGTAGTTGTATTTGTACATGTGATGACACAGTTACATATCACTATGAGATGGCATGTGTTGTGTTTATCTGACTGACATACACATTTTGGGATGATTCTGTTTTGGTTGCTGTGGATTTGCTAAGGGTGCATGGTTTGACTCTCCCCTTGACAGTGATGTGTGTGTATTGTCGCACAATATTGTGTACATTTGTTGTGTACTCACCAGGCTCTGGGATGTTTTCTAGTCCATATACGCTCACTGGTGGTAGGATGGCCCGCACCTTCTCCTCCCAGGGCCTGAGGTATACTGGTTTGGCAGGAGGGCCACTGCCGGTGTGTTGGCTCAAGAGGTAGTCCTTCTTCAACAGCTCCCTGACCCTCCTGCGCACGTCATACCACCTGTTCTGGATGTCTCCCTTTGTGCGCAAACATGGTGATTGTGCGTTCACCCTGTCGACAATCCTGTCCCACATCTTGGTTTTCTGCGACATGGGTGTCTGTTGGACCAGTGTATCAAACAGCTGTGGCTCTACCCTGAGGATCTCATCTACCAGGACTTCCAATTCACTATCTAGGAACTTTGGATTCTTCTTTGGGGGCATGGTGATGGGTGGTGATGGTGAGTGATGTGTGTGTTGGTGTGCAAGTGAGGGTGTGTGAGTGTGTGTTTTGCTGGGTGTATGTGAGGGTGCTATTTGTTGAGGTGCTGCTGGTGTCTGGCTTGTGTGATGGATGAGCTGTGAGTGTGTGTGTGGTTGCTGTCTGTTGGTGTTGAGTGCTGGCAGGTAATTTGAATTTGCAAAGGATCATGGTAGGGATTTGTGTCCTTTATATGGGTGGAGTTGTGGGTGTGTCTTTGTTCCCTGTTTCCCCCCCCCCAGTATTTATTGGCTTTGTAATTGCTTGTTTGGCCTTTTTTTGTGTGTTTTTTCCTTAGTACTTTTTGTGCATGTAGGAGACGTTCTTCTGACCGAGTCGGACCCTGCAGTTGTCTCGTGCGAGCTTGTCAGATTCGTTCACGCTGTGTTTGTGCTGTTTTCTGTGCTGCGTACGCGTCGGTCGCGGTGTATTGGGTTGCTTCGGCTCGCAGTTTTGTATGCGTGTCGGTCGTACGGCTTGGGATCCGTGCGACTCGGTCGGGTTTTCCACGCGTTGCATCGTACTTGGCGGGTCGGAGTTCGCGGGTACGTTTCGTTCGGGATTCTTCCTGGTGCGTGTCGGTCGGTTCGATTCGCGTGGTTTTCCGGCCGGATAGCTGTTTTCCGCGCGGTTCGGTCGTTCGGCTTGTGTTCCGTACGAGTCGGTCGGATTTTGCACGCTTCTCATCGTACTTTGCGGGTCGGGCTGCACCGGTACGTGTCGGTCAGAATGAATTCCGGCTCCGAGTCGGTCGGTACGTTTTCCGGCCCGAATCGGAATCGGCCCCTAAACATATATAATTTACTATTCCCACTCCAGTTACTATTAAGTCAGGGAAGGTGCTGGACACTAAACAAATATAATTTACTATTCCCACTCCAGTTAGTATTAAATCAGAGAATGTGCTGGACACTAAACATATAGGGGCCGATTCCGATCTCGGCCGGTAGGGCTCCGAATCGGATTCGGCTTAACCGGATCCGATTCAGAGCCCTCTTTCCCGACCGATTCGGACCGGGTGAGCGAGTACGATGCGAGCGCACGCGAAATCGCCGACCGACACGTTCGCGGGTCCGAACAGCTCCGACCGACTCGCACGGACACGACTCGTACCGCGCAATGGAGACGTTCCCCAGCCGGGCAAGTACGATGCGCGCCTCGAGCAGTCCGACCGACTCGCACCTGTCGGGGCCTGTCCGGGACTATGTGGGGAACACAGTCAGGAACTTGGGCAAGGACTGGGAACAGGGTAGAAAACAAAGACAGAGAGGAGTACAGCGCTGCCCAGGAGCACACAGGAAGTCAGAGGAAAAAAGGGATCCAAAGGGGAAGCCTGTAGAGGTGAACAAGAAGGGTAAGACTCGGAAAGGAAGGGCACTCATGAGGCGGCTCAGCATTCAGAATCACTTAAAACCAGGACGGATGTGCAATACACTTAAACATGAAACAACGTTAACAATAAAGGGGATGTGGGGTAAAGCACTCAGGAGCTCCACACGGTAAGACTAAAGCTCAGTAAGTTCCTCACCCACAATTGCTGTTACAGATACTGACTGGAAATACCCACATATAGGATATGTTTACAAAGGCAGGGTCTGTGGAGCTTATACCTATGGTGATGTTATAACAGTAACTCAAAGACAATACTCACAGTGAACAAGAAACACCACCTAGGTAGTCAGCCGTGCCCACGGATCCTGGCGATCAAACAGGAACACGCAAGGCAGTAACAGCAAAGGGGTAGAACTAAACACAAGCACAATAGACAAGGAGCTAGTAAAGAGGAGTGCTTAACAGGAAAGGAAGGAAATCACAGGGCACACTAGGCAGAAAACAGGTAACAAACATACAAGGTAACAGAAGCGAGACAGCAGAATAGAAAGATAGCAAACTAGAACTGGAACCAAGGAAATGAGATGAAAGGCAGGGACTGGAAAAGGATATACAGAAAGGGAGGCTACAAGGGTATACTAGAATAGTACAGGGTCAGGAAACAAGAAAACAAAGTAGCATAGGATGCAGTGCTGGGGCAAGAATTGAGCAGAGGCTCAGGAGTCAAAGTAGCACTACAGGTCAGGAACAAGGAAATGTAAAGGCTCAGGAATCAAAGAAGCACTGCAAGCAGTGCTGGTTCAGGAAACAGGAAAAATGGCTATAGCGCAGGAAACAAGGAGTCAAGAGCGCACTGCAAGCAGTGCAAGTCAGGCACAAGAAATAGCTGAAGCCCAGGAAAAGGAACAGAGACTAACTATAGCTCAGGATACTAGGCAGCACTGCAGGCAGTGCTAATTCAGGCACAAGGAATAGCTATAGCTCAGGAAACAAAAACAAGGATTATCTATAGCTAAGGAATTACTGGAAACAAGGATAGCAAAAGCTCAGGGAGCACAGGAAACAAGGATCGGTCTCACCGGTAAGCAGCTTACAATGACCAACCCTGGACTGAAGGGAGCTGGGGCTTAAAAGAGCTCACAGTAATCATGTGCAACAGGTGTGAGCAGGCTAGCAGCAGCCAGCCACAGGTGAGCTGAATTCCTCCACCCATCCTTGGCCTGCAGGGGTGGAGACTAAGCAGTGAGCAGGGAATCCTGGGTAATGGAGTTTTCAGGCCTGAGTAGGCTGGCTTCACAAAACCCGGCATGGATTGGGAATGGATGTTAGTTCCCAATAAGTGTCCAAGTGGCTGGAAGTCAGGATTTGCATGCAGGGGAGGGTCTGGAAGTTTATTAGAGGACTGGAAAGTCCCCCAGTTCAGCCCCCTGGTGGTGGACACGGGAATGCAGGGAGCAAGTCGTGACAGCGCCGTCCGGCTCCAAAGGGCAGTCGGAGCCGGACTTTGGGGGTCCGTGTCGGACCCCCCTGTACGCGTAGCCGCGCGAGTCGCCACAGGGGGGACCCTACCTGTGCGTGTACGGCGCGATTCGCATCAACACGTACCCGCTGTAGGGGGCGCCCTTGTTCGCCTCGCACCCATTGAGTCAATGGGAGCCCGCGTACGCGTTGTACGACCGGCTCTCATTGACTTCAATGGGAGTCCGACCGAATCGTGTCTGATTGCATGCGTACGCATCGTACTCGTTCGGTCGGGCTGCTAGAGTCCGATTCGGTCGGAAATCTCTCTGGGTCCGGCTCGGTCGGAGTGATTTCCGGCCTGAATCGGAATCGGCCCCATAGAATTTACTATTTCCACTCCAATTACTATTAAGTCAGGGAAAGTGCAGGACACTAAACATATATAATTTACTAATCCTCCTCAAATAAAAACTACATTTGTAAATAAACTGTTCATTAAATTAATTTCCTTTAATAATAACATTAACAATAATTTACATTATTTAAATATAGTAAATTATTTTATAAATATATTATTATTAATCTTTATTTTTACAAAAAAGTAAATATAACAATATACATAAAAAAATATATTTCACAAATAAATTAATTTTTTTATGTACATTATACATATTAATTTTTTAATGTAATATATTTTTTTACAATTATCCTCACTTAGGGGGTCATTACAATGGCGGGCGGAAACACTACCGCCGTGCCGACGGAGGTAAAAACCGCTAGTTACCGTCCGCCAGCAACTGCCCTCATTCCCGCCAAATTAGGATGTGAAAAGTCAGGCTAATACCGCCCGCAAGCCTGCGACGCCGCCCGCCATCAAAGTGCGCCCGTTTACGTTGTGGCGCCAGCCAACGGAGGCACACCGTCCGACGAAATGGCGCACCGCCCGGCGTACAAATTACGATGACACAACCAAACAGCCTCATCGGCAAAGAGACACCGCACGAGAACAGGAGGCGGAAACCACATTGACGAGCACAGAAACACCAACCCGGCCTACTCCGACATGAATCCTGCACTCCAGGCCATCCCAATGCTGTACCTGATGCAGCAGCTAGGAGTGAACGCGCAACGACGACGCAGGTAGGCAGACACACAACAAGGGCATGCAAATACCGCACACAATGCAAGGGCGGAAAAACTGTACATGGGCCCCCTAGACACCCCTGTGGGGACAGGACACATCCAACACTGTACCCACACATATCCCACCTGTAAAATATAATCAACCCGCAACACCCTGGGCACCCAATACCCCGGACCAGGAGGTGACGCACCCGGCACGGCACTGCAGCGCCCCAGTGATGACGCACATGCGCACAACGCAGAGGCCAACGACAGCGCCACGCATGGGCTGCACGCAAACACCGCAGGGTCACAACAACCCACCACACACACCAGCCCCACCCTGAAGGCACAAGTCACGTGGTCCCCCTGCGTCAACCATGACCACAACCGACAACTCACAGTTGCCAAAACGTAGTCACACAAGTGTGCCGAACAGGGGAGCAAAGTGACGTCGGAAGAGGACACACACCTGTGTGCAAAGCATGGAGAAGCACACGGCAGCTGCGACAGAACTGCACAAACAATGGACATTGCCCGCAAAAGGCACGCCAGTCACAACAAACAATATCTATACCATCCTGCACGCAACAACAAGCCATGCCATGTCCAAAATAGAGAAACCCTGCTGGCTGAGAACAGGTGTGCACAATCACGGCGCCCACACACAAGTCCCAATGTACAGCGGGAAAGAAGTGACCCACCCACACACGGGAGAGCAGATAGCAGTGAATGTCCTTCCATTCCCACAGCCAAATCACATTGCAACATATCCTGCAGGAGAACGGAGCCATTGGAACAACCACAACCCAAACATAGCCATGCTGAGTCAACCATCCCCTGGCAGATAACGCCGAACATGAAAGAAAGATAAAACCACAAAATACAATTATACCACTGCGCCTTGTGGCTCAAATGCAAGTAATCAGGAAGGAGTCAGACACCACTGGCCTTGACCATTCATAGGAGCATGTGGGATGAGGGCCTGTGGCCGCCTCCCAAGCCATACACAAAGTCCTGCCGCCAAACATCCATTCAAGAACACACAGCACCGTCCGAGGTCGCACTCAGCAGACAGCCCAGGCAGCCGGAGCATGCCACCACAGCACCCAGCAGCAAAATGGACGGGGCACCAGTACTATACACCTACGCCAGACAGATGCAGCTGTACAGCAATAGCTTGATACAGACAGTGGGCTGTGCAAATCTGGCCATGCTGAATGTAAGTTATCGAGTAACTTACCGCATTGAAATGTTCAGCTGTGTCATCCCCGTTTTCTACTGTCGGAGGTGCCCGTACCACTGGCCTGTGGATTTATGTCTCTCCAACCCGGCATGTCCAATTGGGGACCTGGTACACCTGTTCTCACCCCTGGACGCCCACGACAGGAACTTTTGTAATGGTTTTAATTAATTGATACAAATAAAGATTATTACTTACTTAACCAATATGCACATCATTTTCCACCATCCAACAGCCCACAAAACTTTCAATAGTTGTCTCATAGAATACCTAACTCCCACAACCTATATAAATTTAAATAGTCCAAGCAGCAAACATACAAGATAATTAGATAACATCCTAAATCACTGTAAACACCAACAAACCTCAAATGAACCTACGCACCCCAAAAGCAAAACCATCAACTTAAGTCATTTATGAAGCGAAGTCATTTCACTACTCATCTCACTTAGAAGTAGATTGGTCAGATTCCTTCCCACATTTACACGCTCGTCCACCAGTGATGGCTGGTAATTTGAGCAGGCAAGAGGGGTGGGCAGGGGGTACACATGCATACTCACACCCACCATTCACAAGCACATACACACACACGCACCCGTTCACAACATGCAGGTTGCACAAGGGGTAGTGTCATGCAGCTCTGCGCCATGTGCGTGTCAGTTGCTATCTAGGCTGTTCGCGTCCTCAGATGCAGAGCTCATCAGCAAATTGGTATGGCCAGTGTGCAGATCTCTACATTGAGACATTTTAAGATGGAACAGTCCAGTTCACAGCAAGGGATGTAGGAAGCTCAGTGAGGAATCTGCAATTAGAGTATCCACAAGAAAGATATTTAACAAAGGTAAGTAACTTGTTCTTCTGATGGATGCTTCTAACTGCAGATTCCTCTCCTTGAGAATAGATACCAAAGCAGTACCTCCAAGGATTATGTGTCTGTGAACTGGTTAGGACCCAAACATTCCTGACGACTGGGCGGGCAAAATGCCCTTCTCAATGGACATGTCGAAGCAGTAGTGCTTCGTGAATGTGTGTACCGAAGCCTACGTGGTTTCCTGACTGGTATCCAGGACAGGTACTCCGCATGCTAGAGTAGTAGCAGTAGGTTTGACCCTGGTGGAATGAGCCCATAAGCCTTCTGGAGACTGCTTCTTAGCCAGTGTATAGAAGATCTTTATGCAGAGAACAATCCATCAGGAGACGGTCTGTTTTTTCACTGCCTTAAACTTCATTGCTCCAGAAACACCTACAAATAGCTGATCGTCCACTCAATGTTACTTGGTATGACTGATATAGAAACTCAATGTTCGTTTAGGATCCAAACAATGGAGTCTCTCTTCCTCCTCAGAGAGATGAGTTGGAGCATAGAATGCCGCGGGAAGGGAAATAGCACAACCAACATGAAAAGAAGTGACCACTTTCAGCAGAAAGGAAGCTTGGGTCCTCACGACCAACTTCCATGGTGAAGTTCACTTACCAGCCTAGCCGATGTTATGGTGATAAGACTGTGTTTAAAAGTCATAAGTGTCAAAGGATAAATGTGACAGGGATCAAAAGGGGTGCACATCAAGAATGTGAGGACAAATTTCAAGGCCCCTGACTAGGAGTATTATTAATTGATTTAAACTGCATATGCCCTTTTCGAACAAATTGCGTTACTTCCTCCTGAGGTTTGAGCCGGGAGACGATACTGCAATATTGCGTACTTTGCACAACTGATCTTTGAAATCTCTGCACTTAATGGTTTTTAATACTTTTAAAATACCTCTTTGTTAATGGTTTTTAATACTTTTTAAATACCTCTTTGTTGCATGTTGCCATGAATCTGTGTTGCTGATTCGAAAACGAGCAAACGCTGGGGGACCGCGCTAGTCAAAGCGGGGCCGCCATTTTGGGGGTATTGTTGTCAGCGGGCTAGTTTCTCTTCCCCAGACACTATAATTAGACATGCTGACGGGAGCGCGCAGCGGATGCGTGCAGCGGGCGTGCCGCTGGCACGCCAAAGTCAAGCCCGTATGCGCCCGTCCCCGCTCGGCCCGCGCTCAGCGCCAGCACCCCAGCCCATTTGAAACCAGGTGAACCTACAATTCTAAAGTACTCCAGAACACAACTACTAGATCTGAACACAGCTGGTAAGGCTATTGGCTTCATGTGTCTTACCTTTAACACAAGGCCTTCATCTCTTTTAGTCACCTGCTCCAACTGTAACAGTACCTTGCCTAAACTTTTATACCAGACCATCAAGCCCATTAACTACAAAAAGGCAAAAACAGTTGCGCATGAAGAACCTGGGTTAAAGTGCATATTGCTTAATGCCAGATCTCTGGTGAAGCACAGTACCGAGTGTGCGACACTTATAGAGGGAGGGGATATAAAACTGGCATTTGTTACAGAAGCATGGACAGACGAAGCCTCAGGACCATATGTAGTCAAAGCCACCCCACCTGGGTTCCTATGCCACACTCTAAACAGGCCAACTAGGAGAGGGGGGGGGCTTAGCAGTAATTTATCACAATTTGATTAAAGCTGTCTTTCACATAGCCTCGAACCCAGCCTGCGAGGCACTGTCCTTTAGCCTCAGCTTATCCCATCACCACACTTTTAAGGGCATCTTATTATATAGACCACTGGGACCTAGGAGCACCTTTATAACTTCAATTGGAAATCTGTTGGAAGAGGGGCTCTGCACCGACTCCTTTACCATCATGGAAGATTTTAACTACTATCTGGAAGCATTTAGGGAACCAGATACAGTGGCACTCATAGATATGATGAACAGTGCTGACCTTAGGCAGCACGTGACAGGCCCCACCCATGTGGCAGGGCATACTCTGGATGTAATTTTTTCCAACCACCCACATCTCTCGGACACTGGTTTGTTGCCTCTCGTATGGACAGACCATGCAGCTGTACAATTTGAGCTGGCCCTTCCAGATCATCGCGCTGTGGGAGGGGGCCCTAAGAGGCAGATGGAAATTAGAGCCTGGAACAAAATTGAGGGCACAGACTTAGAACAAATGCTTATTACAACTGCTGGCCAGATGCCTACAGGAGTGGAGGAGGCCACCACCCGATATACTAACTGGGTGGAGACAGCTTGTAAAAAACTAGCCCCAGTAAAAATTCTGTTTCCTAAAAGATCACAACCCTTGGCCCCCTGGTACACGGAGGAACTTAGGAATCAAAAGCTCATATGCAAACGTTTCGAGCGGAATTGGAGGAAAGAATACAAGGAAACAGAGAAAAAGATATATAAACAGAGCCTTGGGATCTATAAACAACTCTTATTCAATGCAAAGAAAATGTTTTTTGCTAATCGAATTAACCTAGCAAAAAACTCTGCTAAAGAGCTCTTTAAAACTGTATCTAGCTGGGCGTCCCCCTGCCCAGCTAAAATTCAGACGAGCCAGGAATCATGCGAGGACATGGCCATGTTCTTTCTGAATAAGGTGGAGGTCATCTTCTCGACTTTCAACCGTCCAAGCTCAGCAGGGACGGTAGTCCTAACAGAGGGAAACAAGCCAGCATCTGTCCTCCCTCCTTCCTTTGACAAGTTTGAGCCGGTATCTATAATTGACACTAAAAGGCTCCTTATGGCAGCAAGATCATGCTCTCCCTATGATCCCTGTCCAGTCTCTGTGATCAAACTTGCCCCGGGACCTGTTGCCCTTCCACTCACCTCCCTTTTCAATGCAATGTTTGAAGCAGGGCACTTCCCTAAACCCTGGAAGGTAGCCTCGATACTGCCACTGCTAAAGAAGCCCAGTTTGGACCCCAAGGATCCTAACAATTTTTGACGAATATGCCTCTTGACCCCGCATCCCGTTACCCTGCATGTTGTTACAACGCGGTCATTACACCGACCGCGTCGTAACAACGCATACCATTACCCCGCAAGTCCTAACAACGACTTGCGGAGGGGGCGCTGGATGTTGGAATAGTATAATTTACTATTCCAACTCAAGTCTGTGCGGACAGTAGGGAAGGTGTTGGATGTTAAATCCAACACCTTCTCCCCCCTCCGCAAGTCGTTGTTACGACTTGCGGGGTAATGGTATGCGTTGTTACAACGCGGTCGTTGTAACGACCGCGTTGTAACAACATGCGGGGTGACGGATGCGGGGTCAAGGTTGTTTACCATTTTCGACCAATCTCACGCCTCCCGCTCCCAGCAAAACAGGTCGAGAAAACAATGAATGTGCAACTCAAGTGTCTTTCTACTGAGTCTGCCCTCATAAAATCCACCGAAGAGATTAGGGAAGCCCTGGATCTAATTATGCTGGATCTATCTGCGGCCTTTGATACGGTCCATCATGATTTGTTGTTGGATCATTTGTTGGCATGACGGGGTCCAGGGTAAAGCGTGGAAGCTTCTGAAATCCTTCCTAACCGACAGATCAAATATCGTGTCATTGGGCAAATTCTACTCCAAACCTTTTTCCCTGCCTTGTGGAGTTCCGCAGGGGTCGTCTCTAAGCCCCACACTTTTTAATGTGTATGTATCGTCTTTGGCCTCCCTGATCAGCTCCTTTGGCTTCTGCCTTACCTCGTATGCAGATGACACACAAATTGTCATGTCTCTGCTGCCAGGACAGGAATTGGGAATAGGCAAACGGTTCCATGACTGTATGGAAGCGGTCGGGAGGTGGATGTCACAGAATTGCCTAAAGCTCAACTCGGGCAAAACCGAGGTCATCCTATTTGGAAATGATGCCAACTTCTGGACCCCAAATTGGTGGCCAGATACACGGGGCACTCTTCCTACATCCACCAGGAAAATTAAAAACTTAGGAGTCATAGTTGATGATAAGCTCAACTTTGGTGACCAAGTTAATGCAGTGGCATCTGCCACCTCTTACGTTCTCAAAACGATCAAGAAAATACTGCCCTTTTTGCCGGCCGACAGTCAGTGGACAGTTGTTACAGCACTTATCCTGTCAAGGCTGGACTATTGTAACAGTCTTTACCTGAATATTCAGGAACGTTTCCTGAACAAACTTCAACTGTTGCAAAACGCGGCAGCAAGACTGCTTACCGCCACATCTAAATTTGCATCAATTTCCATGGAAATCAAAAAACTGCACTGGTTACCTGTTAGGAAATGGGTGCGTTTTAAATCTCTTTGCACCGTTTACAAGGCCCTACAAGGAACAGGACCTGACCATCTGAAGCGGCAGTTTCAGTGGTATATGCCCAAAAGAACACTTCGCTCTCTAGGAGCCAAATTGGTGACAGTACCACCCACTAAAAAAGCTACGTGGGGAGGGAGAAGCTTTATTGCCTGCGCTGCAAAGGCCTGGAATGACCTTCCTTTCCATTTGAGAAATGCCACTGACCTCCTGGCATTTAGGAAAGGATTAAAAACCTGGCTCTTTGACATGTAAACTTGTCTACAACGCTCAGTGCTCAGAGGAGAGTAGCTAGCGCCAGGACACCTTTGGGTAACCGCTGCACTTTAGAAATGTCTATACCATAACATAACATACTGTTAAGCCTTGATAATGCCTCTTTTGCACAGTAGCGTCAAGCTTGCATTAAGCATCATGAACAAATGTTGTGTGCACTTAACCCTAGCAGGTGACGTGATCTGCCATTTTGTCCCAAAATGTTTACACTGTCTTTGCCCCTTTGCACAGTAACGTGTGGATTTGTGCACGTTCCACAGGTTGCACGATCCTTGTCAGTTCAGCATCATGTATGTAGTTATGAGTTTTATAATGTACTCTTAGTCATCAGCCCTTTTCGGACAAATTGCATTAATGTACTGTTAAGCCTTGATAATGCCTCTTTTGCACAGTAGCGTCAAGCTTGCATTAAGCATCATGAACAAATGTTGTTGTGCACTTAACCCTAGCAGGAGATGTGAGCTGCTGTTCTGTCCCAAAATGTTTACACTATTGATGCCCCTTTGCACAGTAGCCCGTGGATTTTTGCCCGTTCCACAGGTTGCACGATCCTAGTTAGTTCAGGAATACAAAGCGTCCGCCTCGCCCCCTTCCGATCCAAGGCCACCAAGATCATCTGCGGCGTACCCCAAGGCTCCTCCCTCAGCCCAACGCTGTTCAACATCTACATGGCACCCCTCGCCCACGTCGCCCGACAGCACAACCTCAACATCATCTCCTACGCCGATGACACCCAGCTGATCCTCTCCCTCACCAAAGACCCTCACACCGCCAAAGCCCACCTCCACGAAGGAATGAAGGCCGTCGCCGAATGGATGAGGACCAGCCGCCTGAAGCTGAACTCGGACAAGACGGAGGTCCTCATCCTTGGTTCCAACCCTTCAGCCTGGGACGACTCCTGGTGGCCAACATCACTGGGAACAGCCCCGCCACCCACCGACCACGTACGCAACCTAGGGGTCATCCTCGACCCCACCCTCTCCATGACTAAGCAGGTCAACGCCGTTTCCTCATCCTGCTTCAACATCCTCCGAATGCTCCGCAGGATCTTCAAGTGGATCCCCACCGAAACAAGAAAAACAGTCACCCAGGCCCTCGTCACCAGCAGGCTGGACTACGGAAACGCCCTCTACGCAGGAACGACGGCTAAGCTCCTGAGACGGCTGCAACGCATCCAGAACGCCTCTGCACGTCTTATCCTCGACATCCCCCGACGCAGCCACATCACACCCCACCTGAGAGACCTGCACTGGCTCCCTGTCAACAAGAGGATAACCTTCAAGCTCCTCACCCACGCACACAAAGCACTCCACAACTCCGGACCAGCCTACCTCAACAGACGACTCAGCTTCTACACCCCCACCCGCCAGCTCCGCTCGACCAGCCTCGCCCTCGCCACAGTCCCCCACATCCGGAAAACGACCGCCGGCGGCAGATCCTTCTCCCACCTCGCCGCCAAGACCTGGAACACCCTCCCCACCAACCTCCGACAGACCCAAGACCTACTGGCCTTCAGAAGACTCCTCAAGACCTGGCTCTTCGATCAGTAGCAGCACCACCCCCCTCTTCCCCCAGCGCCTTGAGACCCTCGCGGGTATGTAGTGCGCTTTATAAGTGACATGATTGATTGATTGATTGATATATGTAGTTATGAGTTTTATAATGTACTCCTAGTGATCTCCCAGCTCTCATATGCACGATACAGAAAAGCCAATGGTTTTAAACTAGTTAAAATTCCCATATTTTTATCCCATTGTAGGCATAGTTTTTAGACTTGGCTCAGTGTGCCTGTGATGGACACACCAGTGCTTAGATTGCCTGAAGTAGAGATTTATTGATTTCATATGTACTGTATTGGTGATTATGTTGTGGATTTTATTGTGTTTATAGTTTTTATGAACTAACAAACGAAACTTTGATTGATTGATTGATTGATTGATTGATTGGTGCCATTAGGATGACCTGGGCCTGGTCGTTCCTGATCTTCACATCTCTGGGCAAGGGAGGCAGTGGCATACAGGAGTTGTGCGCTCCACTCTAGACGGAAGGTGCTTCCGAACAAGACCTGCTTTAAAAACTGCATTATGCAGGAGTGCTGAAACTGCGTATTCCCTAAGTGGCATAAAGATCAAGCCAGGGTTGTCCTCATTGCTAAAAGATGGCCTCTGTCACCTCTGGGTGTAAATGCAATTTGTGATCCACTAGACATCTGAATTAGCCTACCCTGGCACTTAAAGATCCCGCCAGGTAGTTACCCACCAGGCAAATCCACTGGTGGACCAGCCACTTCTAGGGGAGCAAGACCTCCTGGCACAGGGTCCAAGATCACACCCTGTCCTGCTTGTTGCCATATCGCATGTCAGTGGTACTGTCTGTGAGCATCTTGAATTTGTTCTTCCGCAGGAAGGTATTGAGAGGGTGTAGATCTAAAATAGGACAAAGGACTCCGTCCTTCAGCACAAGGAAGTAGCAGAGTAAAACTCAGCTACTTCTGAAGTTTGAACCCTCTCTATGGCCCCTGTGGCAAAAGAGCATGCACTTCCTGCTGTAAGACTGACAGAATATCCTCCGCAATTTGCCCTGAAGGCAGTGGAAAGTGCATCAAGGTAGAAAGAAAGGGAAGGGCATAGTTCCAGCAAATAATTTGTAGGAACCACTTGTTCGTCATGGTGGCTTACCACCCCTGGAAGAAATGTTGGATCCTGCCTCCAAGGGAGTTGTTGTGTGCCAACAAGGACACAGTAAAGCAGTTTTGCAGGTGCGGTCTCTAGAGGGGTAGGGAAATGAGCTGCACTTTGTTTCTGCTGACCTCGTGGTCTCCGACAACCACTGATTCGGCCACAAAAGGGCTGAAAATCCTGGTAGGCTGGAGGAGGGGTCTGGTGCAGATGGTACAAGGAAACTACTACTGTAGCCACAAAGAGGTTGAAAATGCTGGTGAAACTGCCTTGTGGGAGGAGATAGGCCCAGGGAAGGCGCTGTGGCTCGTCTCTCTTTAAAGCACTCTAAGGCTGAGTCCGCTTTATCCCCAAAAAAGTGAGATCTATCAAAGAGAATGTCATTAAAGATGCCTGGACATTTCCGGAGAAACCTGTGGACCTCGTGCAGACATGGCAATGGAGAGCCACACAGGTGCACATGGCATATCCTAAGCAATTGTTATTTTCCAGTCCTGAATGTATTACAAATGTCACCTCATTGCAGCCATCCTCAATAGCCTGATTGAGAGATGTCTGAAGGTCACCCAGAACAGCTGGTAAAACTTTCCCAGAGGGAATAAGAATAATGGCCAAGAAAATAGCTGGCTTTGACAGATTTTAGAGCAAGACTCGTGGAGGAGAGAATTCTTTCACCACAAGCCTTAAATTGTTTGGACTTACGGTTGGGAGGAGTGGTAGGAAAAGTGTTTGGATTTTCTCTAGCGGTAGATGCTTGGACCACCAGGCTCTCTGGAATGGTATGTTGTTTTGGGAAGGCAGCGTTACAAGGCGTAGGAAGATGGTGGCGGCCAACCTGTCTATTGACGGGCAGTCCCCAACAGGGCTTGCACCAGGTACCCAAAAGGATGTCAGGAAGTGCCTTGGCTAAGGGGACACCTGGCCAGGTAATTGTAGGTCTAATTCGTCATTTACCTTTCGCATCACAACAAAGAAACAAGCACTTTCTTCCACAGCAGGACGCGGGGAAGAGATAAGGTCAGTATCAGGCAAAGTGTCAAGCCCATGAACATTCTGGAACTCTATATGCCAGTTGTTCTCATCGTACTGGGGAACGTAGCAGTCCCTTTTCTCGTAGTTGTCAGAATCAGTGCCAAATAGGTTATGTAAAGTCTGGGATCAACTATGTGGTAAGGAAAAGGTACCAGTGTCAGAAGCTGACAAGAAGTTGCACACCAGTTGGCACTGGGCACAACTTACGTTGAAACTGATTCAGTTTGGAGTTGGATAGCACTATAGGCTTCATCCGGCATTGACATGAAAGGGGCTGGCACCAGAGGTGGTGCCAAAGCGGGCACTAAAATCGATGCTGTACCCAATATGGACCCAGTGAGGGTGTTGTGGTTTCTTGGGGCCCAAAGGCGAGCCTGTAAAATGTCGAAGATCTGCAGCATAACCTCATACTTGCTCAATGTCACCGACAGACCTGGAAAGTCAAGGTGCCTCTGGACTAAAGACAGAATTGGCTCAGATGGCGAATAGAATAGAACAGACTATTTCGTTCTTTTTAGCCACAAGGGTCAAAAACGTGGCTAAAATGAACAAAATATTGTGTCTTGTTTTTCACTTTCAGTTAACTGCATATAAAAGATTGCAGAAACCATAAATGAAAAATAAATGCAATTTAAGATAATCGGTTGGAAATACATTATTTTACGTTATGAAATTTAATTTGGTTATGTGATCACTGCAGATGTGGGGAATAGTGACTTGGGTATTTATACTGCTATGAGGTCCCAGCCTGGAACACAAAGCACTGTGAATATGCAAGTCATTTTAAAATTGATTTAGAGCCTAATTTAATTACTGGGGGACAGCCCATTTCTCCACCAGGGCAACGGAGTAAATCACTCAGTCACCCAGGCAGAGATGCCGCCCGCCAGATTTAGAAATGACAGCCATGCAGGCAGTCATTTCTAGAGCTTTTCAAGAACCACTGTCACAGCGGATCTGTCAATGGTTTTTGCAGTTTGGTGCAGGGCTCCGTCAACATGACGGAGCCTTTGGACGGGCGCAGAAGAAGCACACATGAAACGGGTTAGGCGTGACGACAAACTGCCAAATGACCTGTTGGCATGGGGAGCCATGATCCACGATCTCACAGATAGCAGTTGCTCCACCCCCACTAAGGAGGCGAGCGGCGAAGATGATGAACCTGTACTGACATAGATCCCCTGACTCGAATGGGAGGGGGGTAGTGTTCCTGTTGAAGGCTACAATTGACACCTTGACCGAGCACTAGGTCAATGAGCGACCTACTGCGGCTTGCTTGTGATACAAGTGCCCCTTCGGCACCACCTTCTGGGATGCGCTGTTCATGGGGGGGGGGGAGAGGGTTTCTCTTACACTCTTTTGATCTTGTATTGTTTATTTGTTGCTACTTGACATATCAAGAATGGTTTTGGCAACCCTTTGAAATTCCACAATAAGCTTCCTTAGATTGTACTGTTTAGTAATTTTTCCTGTGATGTGGACCTGTAATTTGCTGAAATGCCAATAAACACATATATTTTAAAAAAAACATGACGGAGCCTTGCACCAAATCATTTTCTTTTTTATTTTCAAAAAGAAAATCTGGAAGTAGGTTTTTCTTTTTGGGAAAAAAACAAAAAACTCCCCCCACCATGTAAGTCCTTTCCCATGGCGAGGGGAGCATTTAGCATTGGTCACTGCCCCTTAGCACCAGGGTTTTCCTGGCAGTGACGGGCAGTGAAAACTGAGTTCTAATTCCACCCATTTTAATTAGGTGGACAGATTACAGGTCAATCTCCAATGGCCCTTACTTCACTTGTTTGTCGAAGGGGTTTAATCACGGCATGGCGGACAGACCGCATTCTTGGCAATAAGGATACTCCATCACTGTTGCAACGGAATATCTTTACTGCCAAGAATTAAATCAGGCCCTTTGTGTTTAACGATAAAACAAGTGCTTTTAAAGTATATATTTTAGTAATGGGTAAACTAGACCCAGTGCAAACATTTTTATAAGTGCCTAGTAAAAGTACACTTTCTAGAACTCAGCTTATAACACCCTGACATTACATTTCAAAAAGAATAACTTGTGGTCACCATGAAGCTTTAAGTGACTCCATCAATTAAAGTCTATACTGGCTCTTAAGCAGCCGTTACATTTTACCAGGCACCCTGGTGAGATCCTTAGCTCCCGGTCCCCTCCATGGGCTTCACAGCATAGTAAAACCCCAATCCTGCTCTCTCTTCACTTTCACGCAGAGGCACCTCAAGGGCCACATTAACTGTTCAGGGATCATCATTTTTTTAACAAAAATTATCTGAACTGCTTTCGTAAAATTAAAAAAGCATGGGCATGTGGGTCCTCATAGATCCTGTCGTTTTGACTTCTGTTTACATACAGACGTCCTTCAAGGTGAGCAGAGGGGGTGACAGGGAGAAAGCCAGCAGGGTCACATTCAGACCAGAACTCTGATCATCTGGACCCCTTGGACCTCAGAGTAATGGCCAGGAGAGAGAGGAAAGAGTGAGATCTTTAAATAGTGTCAAAGAGATGGTCAGTGTTGTGAGGGGCCACTTCACCACAATTTTGTCTGTCTTATTAGCAAAAAAAGGGTGGGAGCCATTTCCCTGGCTAGCAGTAGTGGCAAGGTCACCCTGGTGCACAGGGAACAGGACCAAGGCAACACAGGGTGAGAGATGGGAGTTTTCTCTCCCCTTATGTGTTTTTTATAGAAAGGTGCGGACAACCTGGTTTGGGCCTCAGGCCTAGGAGTGATGACCCAGTGTTGTGGGCAGAAGAGACAGCCTGCTTCGCAGGGCTAAAGGTATCATTTGTGCTGCAGGTGCAGTCCACCAGGGCCCAGGGGTGAGAAGTGCCAACTATACCCCAGTTATCACTATTGCGCTATGCTTCCTTGTTTGCATTAGGGCCCAGTACACACTTGCCGTGCCAGTGTTGCTTTTGGCCTTGGAGGTGAAAATTGGTATCTTAGCTGGGTTTCAGAGAGACGACAGAAAGGGGGTGGGGCAAAGGAGAGAGGAGACTACCTGCTTCGTAAGGCAGTAGCTATCCTTTGTGAAGCATGCCGTAACTGTCATTAGTGAAGCAAGCAGTAGCTGTCATTAGTGAAGCAGGCAGCAGCTGTCATTAGTGAAGCAGGCAGCAGCTGTCATTAGTGAAGCAGGTAGTTGCTGTCATTAGTGAAGCATGAGCAGTGGCACTGGGGCCCAGGACTGTGAGGTGCCCAATGCATCACAATTATAATGGTCTGCCTTTACAATAGGGGCACAGGGGCTCATTTTCCTTGCTAGTGTTAGGACACAGGGCACATTTGCTGCAAGAGGGAGTAACACATGGGAGCTAATTGTTTTACTGAAAAAGACAGTGTGTGAGAAATTGAGTTACTGGTTGACTGGGGTGTGAGCCATGGTCAAGCAGCAACCACAATCCTTGTCAGGGTAACGCACAAGCAAACGCCAAATTAACCTGTGCTCAACCCCCTGGAAGTTTGTCACAGAGCAGTCAGGCTTAACTTAGAGGCAATGTGCAAAGTATTTGTGGAACACTTCAAATAGTAAAACAGTAAAAACATCACACAAAAAGATCCCACACCACGTTAAAATAGAGCACGATATAATTATTAAAACAAGACCAAAACGACAAAAATCCAATCAGTAGAACCGGAGTAATGAATTTTAAAAGATTTTAGCAAAAATAGTGCCAAAAAGCACAAAGCGCCAACTCGGAATATCTGGTCACTCTGGACCAGGTCAAGGTCACATTTTCAGGCTGACCGTGATGGAGCGCAGGTCAGATACAGTCACCAGCATAGTTCCCTCTAAGCTGTGCGCTCGAGCGGGCGCGCACAATGTGTTTTCCCTCCACACATTGAGGGAGATGCAGCGGGCACCTCCTCAAATTCTTACTGCCATAAAATGCTTCGGTGAAGCCTTAGAAGTGACTTCTCCTTTCTCTCAGCTGAGAAGTGAGGAAGGCATGCAAAGTCAATTCCATTTGCTTTTTTTAACTGATACACTAGGTTTCAGGGCCAGGGGACTGAGATGATGTATATCTATACCACCCACTAGCCAGCATTTTTTTTGTGCATGGAGTCAGGGCCTGTATATGTCACTGTGCATAAAAGAAGTGTCTCAGAGCAGCTTATGTTTGTAAGGAGATATCAGTGATGATGAGCTGCAGCACAGATAAGGTGCTATTGAATGCAGTTTTTTAAATTTTATTTCGAGTGACCATTGAGAGGAATGTGAACACCTACAGTGGCGCTTGGCCTTAAATCAGCAGGGGAGGACGAGCGGCTCCAATGCCTTGATGAGAGACGGGCAAGTCAAGTATTCATTCCTTGATGAGTCTCTTCTTTTTCTGCAGTTGTATATAGAGCGAACTAGACCAAAGGTATTGGAGTGCTTTACATGAGGACCAGTTACAATACACAAGGTCACATTCATATTTTAGGCACGGGGATATTACGTTTGCTGCCCAGAATCACAGGATGTTGAGCCGACTCCTAGACTCAATCCTGATTCCCCAGTTCCTAGGTCCGCAGCTTTGGCCATAGCGCAACCATTGCTGGACTGGCCAGTTGGGCAAGCGGGCAATCCCCGGTAGGCCGGAGTCCCAGGAGGCCGGTTTTGACACTCGGAGGCCGGTTTCGGCCTCAGGAGTGGTGGTGCACGTTACGCGATCCCGACAACAACTTGAAAGAGTTGCTCTGGTTCTAGCGCACATTAGCACGTCTGCACATGCCGGCTGAATTTAACATTTTTGCCAGGGCTGTTTTAAGTTCCCAGTCCAGCCCTGAGCGCAACACCCCCTCCCATCTCCCCCCTGTTCCCCCACCTCTCCTCACAGAGCAAAAAGGTGAGTTGAGAGCACTGCAGGGATGGGATTTGTAAACAATTCTGCAGCACACAGAAACAAGCATTAAAAATGCAATAGGTCTCGCCTTTCATTAAGTTAAAGCCATTTGCTTTGCTATACAATACCATTAGCAAAGCAAATGGCTTTAACTTAATCAAAGGCGAGACCTATTGCATTTTCAATGCTTGTTACTGTTGCATGGAGCTTGCGGCAGGAAGGAGAGAATCCCGCTAGACACAGCACAGGGAGAGGGGGCTGCGCCAGAGACCCGGTGCAGCACACGCTGCTGGGATGTATGTCCTGAGGGGGGGGCTGCGCCAGAGCCCCCCTGTAGTGCACAGGCTGCTGGGATCGTGTGCGGAGGGAGCGTACACCAGAGACCCCATGCAGCACACGGTGCTGGGACAGTCGGGGAGGGTGCGGAGGCAGCAACAAAGACGTGGTGCATTGTGCATACGCTGCTGGGATTTGGGCTATTCGGAGGTGGGGGTGGGGAGGGAGCGCGGTCGTGGATCTACAACATAGAACCGCTGGAGCACACGCTGCTGGAACTGTGTGCAGATCGGGTGAGGGGCGGGTGTACCAGAGGCCCGCTGGAGCACACACTTCTGGACTGTGTGCAGGCTATAAGCATGGGTGGGCTGCACCGTAAGCCTAAGAGATCACACACTACTAGGATAGTTTGCATTAGGGGGCATTGGAGGCCCCACCTAAGACCTCCTGGAACACACACTGCTGGGGTTGTATGAGGGGGCGAGGGCATGGCCGAGAGCCGGTGCAACACACAGTGCAGGGAATGTGTGACGGGGAATCTCGCCGGGAGGGGGGGAGGGGGTTGTGCAACAGAAAGACCTTGGAACACAGACTGCTGGGGGAGTGAGATGGGAATGTCATTGGGGTGCACACGGACTTAATACATCACACACCGATAGACCTGTATGTGAGGAGGTGCACCTGACGGGGGCACGCTTCGCTGGACAACCGATGGAACACACACTACTAGGACTGTGCAGTGGGGTTTATTAGGAGCGGTTGGGGCTCATCAGATTAATGGTGTGCGGCACGCAATTATGTTTTAAAGACGTGTACTAGGAGTGTATGAGCAGGGACGGGATGAATGTAATGCACACAACCCGGACTGTGTTCCAGCCCTGCGGGAATACAGTGCCTGTCCTTCGGCTGGCCAGTGTTACCTGCACTAGAGAGATTGGCTGAAGGAGAGGCAGAGAGCAGGGGTGCATGGGAGCGTGCTAGAAAGGGCGTGCAGATGAAAGAGAGTGCACGGGGGTTGGGTCAGAGTGCACGATAGACTGCAGTGATGAGCGTTCTTGAGAAACTGCACCAGAGCTAGTTCAAGAGGCTGCACACGAGTGCACAGAGCTGCACCTGAGAGCCGCTCGTGGATGACCTTTTGAAATCGGTCTGCTCCTTTTCAAGCACACTCGTGCGCCTTGCGGGAGCGAGCAGCGGCGGCGCGAGAGCCATATGTTTTCAATTAGCACGCGCGCCGCTGCTCGCTCCCGCAAGGTGGATGCCAGCACAAGCACGAGTGTGTTTGAAAAGGAGCAGACCGATTTCAAAAGGTCATCTCCTAGAGCAGCGCATGCGCGCTGCCTAGGCGAGACCTAAAAAGACAGAGCAGCTGTTCATTTTCGAAAGGCTGTTGGATGTGTAGGATGCAGGCTGGCGCTTCTCTGCCAGCCCCGGGACAGTCTTTCCATGTAGATCGTATCTTGATTTATTTTGTTTTGCTTTGCCTGAATATGAGCAGTAGGTAACATCAAACACATGATTATTCCCACTTTTGAAATCTAGATGTGGCCTGAATCTGTGAACTTTGTCATGCGCTCCAGGAAATCATAATTTGCCCACGATCCAGGTCATGTTTTCTCTCTCTCTGATTTGAATTGTTCATTCCAAGCTATAACAAGCATTTGCAATGCAATAGGTCTCGCATTAGTGAAAATGTGAGCTATTGGTGTTGCAAATGTTAATGTTTTTTTCTTGTACAAAATTATGCCAGCAGTAGCATACATAATAAGAAAGAAATTCTACATGAAGAAAAGGGTGCAGTACCACAGGCTGTTATTAGGTGTCCCTGGGACACCTAGTAACAGCCTGTGGCACTGCACCCTTTCCTTAAGACATAATATAGGAATGCCATTACCATCAGGCTTAAGAAACGAGCGCAAGCATTTTAATCTTTTGTAGCCTTTGTGATAAAAAAAATAAATCATCTAATAAAGGAAAAAATGCTCACGCCCGTTTCCTTGAGCCACATAGTAATGGAATTCTGATATTATGTCTTAAGGAAAGGGTGCAGTACCACAGGCTGTTACTAGGGACACCTAGTAACAGCCTGTGGTACTGCACCCTTTCCTTAAGACAATATTTACATTCTATCATGCAGATGGAGTGGGCTATGCAAATGAAGCCCAGGAGCAAGATTGCGCTACATGAGGAACCAGTGGCTGCAGGGGCTGGGCGAGAGAGCCCCAGAATGAGGCTTCTCTCGGGTGAAACTGCCCTGGAAGGAAGCAGCACTAGTTACTCAGGACTGGCACAAGAAATGGTATGACTACACCATTCTTTCTTGTACTGTTAATTGCCTTATTATGTGCCACAGGAATTTGAGATACATATTTTGATAATAAGTCTAGATCCTGTCCCTGGTTCCAAGATGTTTAATTTTTTGGCTGGCAAATGAATTCAGACAGTCAATATTTGTGCTGTGGCACATTTTCACATGGGCATAGATCCTCTTGTTGCACGATTTAGCGTGTCTAGAAGTGATGTGTAGTTTTCTTTTTACTTATGAAAAACGAAGAATACGCCACAGTTTAATATGATTGTTTTTTGTTGCAGAAGAGTGATATGTACAGTGTCTATGATTGAAGTATTGGTTACTTTTGTGAGCTATCAGTCTCAACGTTATCCAAACCTAACACGTTATAGTCAATAGCATTGGGAAAATGTGCTATAAAATGCACACTTTAGAAAAGTGAAGCATAGGGTGGATGGGAAAAGGGGGTTTCGAAAAGGGGGGTTCCCTTCCTATGCCTACTTTTAAGCAGTACCAGGTCTATCTGCATAGATGCACATCATATCACTCTGTTGCTCTCACAGCCAAGAACAGAGTGCACACAAATGTTCCGCTGCCGCACAAGAAGAAGAAGAATTAGAGAGAACATTGGTCACCAGGTTAGAGCCGCTGATGTTTACCTTCTCAGGTTCATGCCAAGAGTCCCATTGGCATTGAAAAGGGCTCCAAGGAGCAGGGAGAGCATCGTGTGAGGCTGTCGGCCAATGAAATAAGCCGGCGAGCATCTGCTGGAGCTTACAGTTGGCGGTCCCCGCGAGTGCTTGATGTTGCAGTATGAAGAGTCGGGCAGGGGGGCGTGGCATGCAGGGGCATCATGGCGGACGCGTACTGATTTCGCTCCGCCATTCATTCCCCTTTATTCGGCACTTTTCTCAGTTACACTCCGTTTTTCCTGCCACGGAGCTGTGACAGAAGGTCCGGCGAAACCCCAGGGGACTACAGTAGCGCTGATCACGCTGAAAATCGCTTACAGCCGAAGGGCGCGCGGAAGCCGGAGGGGCGCGACCTGCGCTGAGCCTGCGAGGTGATCAACATGCGGCGCTGACCGGTGAAGGCTGCAGTAGCAGGAATATTGCCAGTGGGGCTCCACCGGGGGCTGAGGTGCAGCACGTCGGGACCAGGGATCAGCGCGCCCGGAAAGTGGTGGCGGTGGGTGGCTTTACCTACGAGGACTTTATACGTGGCCCAGGCGGCTGAGGGGAAATTAACGACGTAGGCTGCTTTCATGATCCAGGACAAGGCTGCACGAACGCCCGCGGGCTGACGGACGGGAGGTGAGAGCTGTAATCAGCGGCGGGAGCCGCGACTTCGCCGCTGGCACGAGAGGAGCATATCAATGAGCAGTGACTGATCTGTGAAGAGCAGGTGGGGCCCGGGTGCGGCCCTTTACGGAGATCAGCCCGGCTGGAGACTGGAACGAGGTGGGAGCAGAGTTGAGTCTGCGGAAGATCAGACTGGGATATATAAGCAGCTGATACTGGTAGCGTCTGGCCAAGGCACAGGAGGATCCAGTAGGATAACGAAGCTGCTGCTGAAGGGCTCTGGTTGGTGGCGGCGGCGGAGTACGGCTTTGCTTACGGTATACCTATACATGGCCCAGGCGGCTAAGGGGCAATAAATGAAGCCGGCCACGCTCGTGATTCAGGATACAGCTGCACGGATGCCCGCTTGCTAGCGGGCGGGAGGTGAGAACTGAAATTTGTGGCGGGAGCCGTGACATCACCGCTGGTACGTGAGGAGCATACCGCTGAACTGTAGCTGATCTGCGTAGAGCATGTGGGGTCTGGGTGCGGCCCCTTACTGAGATCTGCCTGGCCGGAATATGGACCGTGGTGGGAGCAGAGTTGGGCCTGCTGAGGATCGGTCTGTGGTGTATCAGTAGCAGCTTCTATCAGCGTCTGGTGGAGGCACAAGAGGAGCCAGCTGGATAGCGAAACTGCTGCGGACAGGCTCTGGATAATGCACGGGGCCCACGAACTGTGGGGACAACAGTGCTCACATCCCAGATGGAAGGGGAGCACAGAAAAGCAGCGAAAACCGAATAACTAGCAGAGGAACAGATCGGAGGCTTTGACTAGCGGTGACAGCGCATTGAAGCCTGAATTGTGGTAACAGATCCCCGTAATCGGGACAGACAGATGGTGAGGGTCCCTCATATGTAGTAATTCTTTTCTCGGTATTTATAGAACCGGGGTTGCATCTGGTAACACTGAGGAAAGTGCCCCAGCCCTCAACATTAATGCGGTGAACCACGCACTTGGAAGTTGTGCGGTGGCCTGCTCTTGTCAACGGGACTGAATTTCTGTGAAGAATCAGAGAGTGCTGCTGTGCTCATGGGGTGCACCAAGGGAATCGGGTCAAGGGCCTCCTCGCAGACTGGTGGCCTGAATGAAGTAGATCAAACGCAATCATCGGAGATGCCAAAGCCCCCAGATGATCAATTTGAAGCTATCCTGAATGCAATTGAGAGGTCTAGAGAGTCGATGGAAGCAAAAATGGATAAAGTTGCCTTGGACCTTACATTGCTGCACGCCGACCATCGGAAACTAAAAGACCGTGTTAATATTGCGGAGCAAGACATAGCAGAGCTGAAACCTGCCACAGAATTTCAAGAGAAACAACAACATGCACATGAAGCCCGTATAAGATATCTGGAGGAGCGAGTGGAAGATGCAGAGGGCCGCTCCAGAAGGAACAATATACGCTTGATTGGGCTGCCGGAGGGAGCGGAAGGACAGGATGCGGTAACCTTTATGGAGCAGTGGCTCAAGATCATTCTACCATCCTCCGCATTTTCCCCGTTCTTCACCATTGAAAGGGCGCATCGTGTCCCAGGCAGGAAATCAGCTCCGGGCACCAGAGCACGACCGTTCATCTTTAAAATGCTACATTACAGGGATCGTGATGTGATCCTGAGAGGAACAAGGAAATTAGATGAGGTTAAGTTTGAGAATGCCAAGATCCTGCTTTTCCCCGATTACACGATGAAGGTCCAGCGACAACGTGGGTCGTTCTTGCCAGTTAAACAAAAACATCGTCAACGGAATATTTCATACTCAATGCTATTTCCTGCAAGACTCCGAGTAGTGTTTGACGGGAAGGTCTAGGTTCTATGACACCCCTCAAGACGCCTGGGACTGGCTGGAGACCTGAGGCCCTCGGCCCACGGGTACATCAGGTGCATGGAATGGGGAAGCGGATGGGGAGAGACCACGACGGCGACGATCCAGGAAGCGGCTCCTTGGTTTATCGGCAGCGCCTGGTCCGGATCAGATTCGCCGGGAGCGACAGGCTGTGGTCCGCATCGCGGAACAGTTGGCAGAAAATGCAGAATTGGACGATAAAGCTAACACCTCACTTCATTCCTCGGAGGATGGGGGCTCGTCAGCGGCGGGACTGTCGGACTTGGTCTCGCAAAGGATGCCTGACGTCACGCCACAGACCTCGGATGGTATCGTATGATATAGGCTGAGAATGGTGATAACGTTAATGACTGCCTCACGAACAGCTAGGTTATTGTCTCTATGTACTTTCACATGGTATAGTGTTGCCTGCTCATAGGGTAGCACTACAGGAATTGCTCTCTGTCCCTTTGGGTTATTATCCGAGACACTTATCTTCTTACACTTGATTAGGGGTAATATGAGGATTCATAATGGCGTGCCCTGTGTGGTTACACATCCCTCCAATCCTCCCGAATAGTGGGAATCAGTAGGACACGCAGTTGTTTTGCTGCTTGTTAAGTTTGGGTGGTTCCCCACATTTCAGGGGGCTACTCTTATAATGTTTTTACCCTACCATGTTAGTTTCTTCCTCTTCCTACCAGTTGCAGGCGCCACTTTGGGGGGTGCAGGAGATGGTGCAGCGCAAACCCAATTTACCCTTGACGATATGGGCATAGGCCGAGGTACACTTTATTTCTTACATAAAGCATTGCCAGGATAGATCACACGATACTTACATGGAATGTACGAGGACTCTGCACGCCATCCCGCAGATATGCGGTATATTCATACCTTAAGAGGCATAATGTGCGCATAGCGCTTTTACAAGAGGCACACTTAAATGCGGTGGAAACAATTAGATTGCAGCGCAAGTGGAGGGGTAAAGTATATGCCACAGATTATTCTTTATTTGCACGAGGGGCCCTAATCTGGATTCGTCCGGGTACGCCATTTGCAGTAGAGGCAGCCATTACGGACAAAGAGGGTAGATACGTACTCCTGAAGGGCAGATTAGATGGACGGCATATTTTGAAAGGAAATGTGTACGGACCTAATGTAGATCAAGGCCTGTTTCTTGGCCAGTTGTCCCAGGAGTTAAAGAAATGGTGCGAGGTACCATGGATAATTGGAGGGGACTTTAATAGTGTATTGGATACAGGGGTGGATAGATCCTTCCCCCCACTCAGAAATATGACTGCCACAACTAATTCCACGGTGCTCAATGGCTTGGCGGACGGATGGGATTTGATTGATATCTGGAGACACCGCAATCCTGGTGTGAGGGTATACTCCTTCTTTTCAGTTCCTCATACACTGCACGTACACTCAGATCGATTTTTTGGCTCCCCTTCTCTGCTTCCTTATGTAACTGGCTCAGAGTATTGGGGACGCACACACTCTGATCACAATCCACACTATGTCTCACTAGCCTGGGAGAATGGGATCCTAACGTCCCTACATGGAGGTTACAACCGGCGATGCTCGAGGACCAGGTCTTGCGGGCATCGATAGGGGAAGCTATAGACGAGTACTTTACGATCAATTCCGGGACTGCTTCGTCCTCTATGGTAGAGTGGGCGGCCATGAAAGTTACGGTGCGTGGGACATGTCTAGGGCTGGGCTGTGGGCTTCGGGGGCAGATAGAGTCAGACCTGCTTGCAGTGAAAGGGGTGTTGTTGGCACTAGAATCTCAAGTGATTGCAGATGCTGCAGACTCCGCCCCCTTGTTAGAGGCGCGCAGGAAACATGCAGAACTTTTAGAATGGCAGAGATGTCTTAATTTTGCGGCTCACTCAGCTGCTGCGCACGCTAAGGCAGATCGATCTGGACCACTTCTTGCTTGGCTGATCAAACAAGATCAACCGAAGGGACCTATCACCGCTCTTCGGTCTCTAGATGGAGGGCTTAAATATACCCAACACGAAATACATAGTGAAATGACCACACATTTTGCACAGTTATATAGGTCTGCCCTGGGTGTCCCTGAGGGAGCAATGCAAGAGTTTCTGGATGGCCTTTCCCTTCCCGTCCTTACGCCGGAACAGCATGTGGAATTGGATGCCCTGCTCACGTTAGAAGAGATCAGAGGTACAATGCGGGCTTTGCCGACTGACAAGGTGCCTGGGCTGGACGGTCTCCCCCACGAATTCTATAAAACGTACACTGACATTCTGAGCCCGCACCTTTTTAAGGTATATACGGAGGCACTAGATGGTATTTCCCTCCCGATCATAACAGATGCCACTTTGATTACGCTCCCCAATCCGGGTAGGGACCCGACATGCACAAGTGCTTATTGTCCTCTGGCGCTATTAAACGGGGACTATAAAATATTAGCAGGGATTTTGGCGGGCAGACTGACGCCCGTTATTCCATGTTTGGTGCATCAGGACCAGAACGGGTTTGTACCAGCTCGAAGTATGTCTCTGAATATTCGCAGGCTGTTTCAGGTGATGCGCTGTGCCGCATCAAACTGGCCGACAACAGGCTGTGTAGTATTGGATTTAGAAAAAGCGTTCGATACGGTCGAATGGTCATTTATGTTTGAGGTACTTCGCCGTTTTGGTTTCGGGCCGTACATGCTGAATTTAATTAAATTACTATATGGAGCACCTGCAGTCAGAGTCCGTATGGGAACGTTGTTTTCGAAACCCATATTGATTGAAAGAGGGACCAGACAGGGGTGCCCACTTTCCCCATTGATTTTTTCCTTGACTATAGAGCTTCTCGCTGCAGCGCTTCAGCAATCAGCAACAGGCTGGGGGATACACCTCGGGGATGGTCTACATGCGGTTTCGTTATATGCAGACGATATTCTGCTCTTTGTTAACGATATACAGGCAATTCCCAGGGTCATTTTGGACACACTAGAATTATTTGCTTCACTATCTGGCCTGGGAGTGAACTGGGGTAAGTCTTGCTTGTTTCCCTTTACCCCTGGGACGGAGGCTTCTCCCCTAGAGGTGGACGGGAGGCTGGTGTTATGGCAACCGTCGTTGTTCAGATATTTAGGCATACGTGTTTATCATGATGATCGGGATCTCCTGGACGGCAACATATCCAGAGCAGTCACAGCTTTAAAATCCCAAATAGAATTTTGGAAAACACTCAATCTCTCGGTCATTGGCAGAGTAGAGCTGATTAAAATGGTAATGTTGCCACGACAATTGTATTACTTTGCTAACCTCCCGATTTATTTGCCGGCGTCCTTCTTCTGGACATTGGAGGGTGTCCTGAGGAACTTTATCTGGTGCAATACACGGTGCAGGGTGGCTTTAACAAAGCTGTATTTGCCTCAGTCACAGGGTGGGCTGGCTCTACCCAATTTTGAACATTACTATCTGGCATCCCAGATACTCTGGGTGGCAAAGTGGGTGGAGGAATTAAACCTAGCAGATACAGCAGAACGTGGACCTTCATATGCCCTGGATAGGATTCTTTTTCTTTTCCATCCATGCAATAGATCACATGAATTGCTTCCTCTTTTGGTACAGATCTCTCTGAAGTGCTTTCGTAGGGCACTACGCCTTACTAGGCATGTTACACCATATGCAACAGCTATCCCCTTGTTGGGCATGCCGAAAAGGGAGGGATATGTCCGGGGTACAGAGCTTGCTGATTGGCAGGGGGCAGATATATCTACACTGGGGGATCTGTATATGGAAGGGGCGCTGCGGCCATTCCACTCTCTGTCTGAGGAGGAGGGCGTGCCTCCGGGGCAATTCCTGAGCCATGCTTCCTGGTTGGCTTTGTTGAGGCAGCAATGGGGAGATATTTTTTCAGGAACCCCCAACACATCTTCTAATGCAGTATGTGCATGTGATGGGGATGGGGAGACACCTTGTAAAGTGGTTCGAGGAATCAATCAGGGAACATACCATGAAGGATTTAACACCTTTGAGAAATAAATGGAAAACAGATATGGCGCGATCATATACAGATAAAGAATGGTCCATATTATTGGAAAGTCCCAGACAAATCCCCAGAAATGCGTGTTTCAGGCTAATCCAATTTTATGTAGTGCATAGAGCGTACCTCTCCCCCGACAAGATTAATAGATATTTCAACAGGGTAGATGCATGTTGCCCATGAGATGTAAGATGATAGATGCCGATTTGCTGCATATGCTCTGGTCCTGCCCTAATTTGCAAATGTACTGGTATGAGGTGGTCCGCTCTCTGAATAGAAGTACGGATAGACAATTATCACAGACATGGGAAGGGTGTATAACAGGGATTTTCCCTAGAAGCAAGAAGCATAAAGCCTCCTCGAGATTTTTAGACCTGGGGTTGGTAGTGGCTAAAAGGCTTATCACCTGCTGATGGAAGGCAGAAGACCCCCCCTCCGATAAAGGCATGGTTACACTCCATGATAAATTGGGCCAAAGCTGAGGCAGTCTCATTAGTGAGAGAAGACACATTGGGGCTCCGTAAATACCCCATTTCTGAGGCATGGAATGTAATGCTGTGCACACTTTAAGGGTTGGTTACTGTGGAGGACTTGTCTGACATTCCTCATGTTGACTAAAACTACTCTAAGCAAGTGATGTAATATGTCTCAAACTGTGGTCTGGAATGTGCAAGATGTATCATACACCTCAACCAAACTGTATTCCTATATGCTGATAATACCTATATGTGTACAAATGTATAAGTTGATAAAACTGCAATGGATACTGTCCGCTTTTTCCCCCACTCATGTAGGCGTTCCTGCGTTTTTCCCTTGTCCCTCCAATTGGTTGTTTTATTGTTCCTATGTTATGTAATGTAAGTTTGGTCGAAATCTTGCCATACAGACTTGGTAGTGAGATAATCTCCGTATTACACATATGAAAATAATACGTACATGCACAATACATTTACATTGTGTTATTATTAGAAAGCATATCAAGCTTGGAATGACTTTATTTGTATGTTAGACTGAGGGTATGGATAACCCTGGTTACCGAGACAGATGGTTATTATTTTAGGGTTGATATTGATTTTTTTGTGTTGAATTCTCTGTATTGTTGACTGCCTACTGGTTCTTCTGAAAATGTATACACCTGTCATATATGTTGTATATGTGAAAATCTAATAAACAGATCAAACAAAAAAAATTAAGAGTCGGGCAGACGGAGCTTCACCCAGATTTGCGGTGCAAGGGACGAGGTCTCGGTGCGAACGGGCCGATGCCCAGTCACAAAGAGCCCAAAAGCTTGATTTCAGCACATGTGAGCCACACAAAGGGTCCAGGATGAGAAAGGCACCACTTGTGGGTCAAGAACTCGCTGCAGCTCGGTCCAGGGCTGGTGCAGAATGTTGAAGAGCCTTTTATGTTCCTGAGACTCAGATCAGGAGCCAGCAGACTACCCTTGGAGTCACTCTGGGTTAAAGGGGAATATATACGAGAAACTGTTGGAGCACGGCGTTAAGCCAAAGTGCTAACGCCGCGCTCTGACAGTTTCAAAACAGGGATGCGCGATATTTACAAAAATGTGGTGTAACCTGTGTTTCCCCTAGCACTGGTGCTAAATTTAGCTGCCTAGCGCCAACGCAAGCAGCTTTGCAACACAGTGCAAGGGTACCTGCATTGCAGGGAATGATTGTTTGTGTGCAGGAAGGTGTCCCTGACCTGCACATAAACAATCACTAATGGCGATTTGTATCTTCTATGTGTGCTGTAGAATGCAAGTTGCAAAACATAATTTTTTAATGATTGTTTATGTGGAGGAAGTGACACCTTCCTGTACATGAACAATCACTATTGGTGTATGATGTTTCATGCAGCACACATAGAAACAGGAAAAACGAGGAGAAATGAATAATTTCTCCTCGTTGCTCCTGTTTAAGACCAAGTTTACCCTGGTCTTATTTTTGGCGGTGCCCCATATTTATGGCACACTTGTAAATAGGGGGCAGTGTCAAAAAGCAATGGGTTTTGTGGTGGAACATCCACAGCAACACCCATTGCCGGCCCCCTTGGCGCAGCGGACTGCTGCAGTAAGGGCCACATTTACAAGGTGGTGTTTAGCCACGTTAAGTGGCTTAACGCCACCTTGTAAATATGTAGCAGGGCTTTGTGCCACAGAAGCATCATTAAAAGTAACATTCCTGTGGCACAATGCCCTTGTAAATATGCCCGAAGTTGCAGGTCCAGTTGTTCTTCCCCAGGCAAGAGGGCAGAAGGTCAGCACAGCAGGACAGCAGTTCCATTAGAGCAGCAGACCAGCAGAGTGGCAGTCCTTGTAGCAAAAGCAGTCTGTCTTCCTGGCACAGTATCCACAGGCTCAGAAGTATACTGAAGAGTTGGTATCTGAGGTCCAGTATTTCTACACAGTTGTACCTTGGAATTTGGGAGAAGCTTCTAGAGGCATGTCTTTGAAGTGTACAGATGGCCTGCCTTCCTAACCCTGGCTCCAGACTAACTACAGGGGGTATGCAGCCCTTTGTGTAGAGACAGGACACAGCCTATTCAAGTGCAAGTGGAGCTTCGCCCAGCAAATCCCAGCCGTCCTGCCAGTGATGGCCCATCCAGTCACACCTAAGCTGCCCATTGTGTGTGGCTGTCTAGGAGGAATACACAAAGCCCAACTGTTAGCTTTACCTAATCATGTGACCCAGAGACAGGCCGCAGGCACCAAATGACCAAGGCAAGAAAATGCCAACTTTCTGAAAGTGGCATTTTCAAAATTGTAATTTAAAATCAGACTTCACCATAAGTTAGGATTTTAAATAGAGATTCCAGAGACACCAAACATGAAGGGGTTACCTGTTTCCATTTGGAAATTACACTTACAACATATAATAAGGTAATTCCAATGTTCTCATATAGGAGTGGTAGGCCTTGCAGTACATGTCCTGCTTTATAAATATACTGCAGCCTACCCTAGGAGTCTTAGATGTATTAAAAAGCAAGGTTTGGGCCTGGCAAAAAAGGTTTATTTTGCCAGGTCGGATCGGTGCATACACAGATTGCAATGTCAGGACTCAGATGTTTTAAAGGACTACTTAAGTGGGTGGCACTATCAGTGCTGCAGTCCAACTAGTAGCATTTAATTTGCACACCCTGGGCACATGTAGTGCCACTTTACTAGGGACTTATAAGTACATTAAATATGCCAATTGGTTATAAGCCAATATTACCATGTTTTAAGGATAGAGCACAAGCACTTTAGCACTGGTTAGCAGTGGTAAAGTGAGCAGAGTTCTAAAGTGAGCAAAAACAAAGTCAGCAAAAACAGGACGTCTGAAGACAAAAGGTTAGGAGAAAACCACGCCAAGGATGACAGGTCTAACACGTGTCCTCCAGCTGAAAGTAGGGAGAGCTACCCAACTCCTTGGGAGTTCTCTTCACTAAGGCCGAAGAACCTGGAGAGACCATTAGCTTTGGCGTGGTCCATTCCAGGACAGTCTTCCACGGTAAAGTACATTCCTTTTAGGGAGATGGACCACCTCAAGAGTTTGGGATTTTCACCCCTGATATGCAATAACCATTTGAGGGTCCTGTGGTCTGTCTGAACCTGGAAGTGAGCACCAAACAAGTATGGTTTCAGCTTCTTCAGTGCAGCAAACATGGGAAAGGCTCCCTTCATTTTTGCACGCCACCTCTTTTCCCAGGAAAGTAACCTCTTACTGATGAAGGCTACATGTTATTTCAGGCCCTATTAATTTAGCTGTGAGAGCACGGCCCCTATCCCATGCTCTATGGAGTCAGTCTGCACAATGAATTCCTAGGGAAGTCAGCGTCCTTGAGCATGGTGAAATTTCACGAGGTGTACATCGATTACATAACTGACACCGCAGACTGAGGTTTGGTTGATTGGTTGTGTACTCACGGGTGCCTAGCTTGACTAACCCGTAGAGCGTTCTTCTGGTTAACTTCACTCATTTTCATATATACATATTTTTTCATTTTCTTTCTGCAATTGTTTAACAAAAGGCAGTCTAGACTTTTTGGTCATGATATACCATTACCATGTCACATTCAGTTGATACCTTCATGCACTGGCACTTTACAATAGTGTATTTACCATACACATACCTATATGATATGAGAAGTTGACACAACACGTTAAGCAGTACATTGTGCTTCCAGTCTTCTGAAATGTGTTATTGTGTTTGTTATACATCAATATAGAGCTCTATGTGTGGAGAGACTCTGTAGACGGTAGAGTCGGACCTCATTCATTGTCTTTGGGTAAGGCCTGTTTGAATATTCTTTGGGAATATTTAAACACTTTGGTTGTGGTGGTGGTGTACACCGTTGTTCTATGTTGATGAATATGTTTGATATGTGCTTTTTTATTATTTCCTTGTAAGGCCACCTGACCCACTCAAGAATCTGTTGCCACTGAGCACTGTTGGTCAAGAGTATTGGCCTGAGTATATTTAAATTTCATATTAGAGTGATATTATAGTTTGTACACGTTTTATGCAGCAGAGTGACTGAATATCCTGGTCCAGAAGAATGTCTGGAACATCCTAGTCATACATGGCAGAAACATGTTGACCTTACACAGGGTGAACATCCATAACCCTGTTTCACTATGCTGTTAACCTCTATCCTTTAGGGCATTGGAATAAAGTTGTTTTGCCCCTACTGAGATAGTTTTAATACACTATTTTCTTTTGCACTCTGCCCCTCACTTTACCCCGGAGGTATTATTACATAGATGTGCCATATAAAAACACTCCTGCTCCTTTCCTGCGGGAAAGTCGTAGCCCACACTGGGTACCCTGCGGTCCCAGTGTCTGGAGGGACCCTATGATGAAGCATGTCACCCTTGGGTGAGTGAAGGTTCTCATCCAAACACTTGCAGTGCCCCACCACTATTTCCTGTTTTCTTTTTTCTTTTCTTTTTGTGCTTCGCTACTCTATACACTGTGTGAGCCTAGGCCCATGATCATGCCTTTAAACATCCTGTTGAACCTCTTAACAAGCCCAATTGGTCTGAGGGTGGTAAAGAGTGGAGAGGTTGCCCCGCACTCCTTACATAGGGCCTTCATATGCGCCGACATGAAGTTGGTATCACGGTCTGACACCACCTCTTTGGGGAACTCCACACGGGTAAAGATCCCTATCAGTGCCCTGGCCCCTGCGAGCCAGGAGCCAGGGCACCGTCCTTAGAGGAATAGCCTTCAGGTACTGGGTGGCATGGTCCACCAAGACCAGGATGAACCTGTTGCCCATTGTGGTCTTGGGGTCAAGAGCCCCAGCAATGTCAATGCCCACCCTTACAAAGGGGATGCCAAAGACAGGAAAAGGATGAACAGGAACCTTGCGCTTCCCTCCTGACTTGCCACTGGCTTGGGAGGTGGGACAGGACCTGCAGAACCCATCTGAGGACCTCCTCATTTTTGGCCAATAAAAGTGGATGAAAAGCCTGTCAATGGTCTTGCACTGCCCCAAATGACTTACCAGTGGTACATCATGAACCAGCTCCAGTAAGAAGGCCCTGTAGCAATGGGGGACCACCAACACACTTGTTGTCCCAGGCTCAGGAACCTTAGGCTCACTATACAGGAGACCATTCTCCCTGTAATTCAGGTGATCACCAGAGATGTCGCAAGCTGCCTGGGCCTCAGCCTGCTACTGTACGCCCACAAGAGTACGGTACTCCATCGCCGCCTTGCAGAACTCCTCCCTGGTGGAATCTCTTTCATGCTGCCAGTTGTCTAGCTCCGGTGGGTTCCCCAGGACTGTAACATCCTCCCCTGTAGGCACCGGGGGGTCCCCCTCAGGCTCAGCCTCCTCCCGGACTGTGGGAGATTCAGCTGCAGGTCTGTGCCCCTTGCCATTTCTGTTTTTGGCAGGTACCTGGGCCATTCTTCCAGCCTCCAGGTCCTCATGACTACCCTCTCAGATGGAAGGGGGATGGGAGCACACTGCTTCACCTCCCAGCACAGTCCCCCCTTTAGAATTATGGTAAATGCAGTTCATTTTAAATGCTTACTTGAGTTTTTGCTGAAGTGTTTCACCAAAGATGGTGCAGGTTACTGCTGTCAATCTCTAGACACGTGTTTCTGGATATTATCCTTCATCAGTAGAGATAAAAAACAAAATTCATCTGGTGTTGCTGAGAAAGCTGCCACAATCTTCTCAGGTCTCTGTACCTCGCCCTGGTGCACAGGTGCATCTCCAAGAGCTCGTCAGCTCAGTGGCTCAAGGGAGCCTTTTTAAACAGAAGGGGGATGGGAGCACACTGCTTCACTTCCCAGCACAGTTCGCCCCTTAGCATCCTGGTAAATGCAGTTCAGTTTAAATGGTTACTTGAATTTTTGTTGAAGTGTTTCACCAAAGTTGGTGCAGGTTAGTGCTGTGAATCTCTAGACACATGTGTTTCTGGATATTATCCTTCATCAGTAGAGATAAAAAACTAAATTCATTTGGGGTTGCTGAGAAAGCTGCCACAATCCTCTCAGGTTTCTGTACCTCTCAAAGGCACACATGTGCATCTCCAAAAGCTCGTCAGCTCAGTGGCTCAAGGGAGCCTTTTTAAACAGAAGGGGGATGGGAGCACACTGCTTCACCTTCCAGCACAGTTCGCCCCTTAGCATCCTGGTAAATGCAGTTCAATTTAAATGCTTACTTGAATTTTTGTTGAAGTGTTTCACCAAAGTTGGTGCAGGTTAGTGCTGTCAATCTCTAGTCACGTGTTTCTGGATATTATCCTTCTCTCAGTAGAGATAAAAAACAAAATTCATCTGGGGTTGCTGAGAAAGCTGCCACAATCCTCTCAGGTCTCTTTACCTCTCCCTGGCGCACAGGTGCATTTCCAAGAGCTTGTAAGCTCAGTGGCTCAAGGGAACCTCTTTAAACAGAAGGGGAATGGGTGCTCACTGCTTCACCTTCCAGCACAGTTCGCCCCTTAGCATCCTGGTAAATGCATAAAACAATAAAGCACACAACAGCTGACCAAGGTCAAGCACTTCAATTCCACTAGTTTCATATAACAACAAACAAGTGCAGCAACTCCCGGCATCCGCCGTTGAAAGATGCCTATTTGGTTAAAGCGTCCACAAGAAAGGAAGGTGCAGTCTAATAGGAGCCAGACAGGAAACACACTTGTAGTCCAAAAAAGTTCTTCTTTTTATTTGAAGTTATTTTATTTAAAACCGGCACACAGCCAACGCGTTTCGTTCCTTAGTGCCACGGGAACTTCGTCAGGGCTTACTAGGAATATCAAATAAATTCTGAAAAGCCAAACTATTTTAAAATTGGTCCCATTGAGGTGTGTATGAACACTTCTACAGAGCAATCAATTCAATCAGTCCACGTAATTCTTAGTAAAGCGAAACAGGTATCCAATGTTTAGTCACAAAAGTTAGAACATAGGCTCACAAATATCATGGCATGCGGGTGCAGATAAAACCCGCTATCAGAATCTCAATAAGGTAAAACAAGCATCCAATGTTAATCACAAAGGTTAGAACATGGGCTCACAGATGTAGTGGCACACGGGTGTAGATTCAAACCCGCTATCAGTATCTCAGCTGGGCGGACAACTGCCGAACAGCATGGTAGCTAACGTCAGCAAAAATTCAATACTCTACCTAAGACCAATTCAAGTTTAAATTCTCCTTGATTGGCTTCTTTTTGGTCTTTTTCCAAATTCTTCCCCTGTCTGTTGTGTCTGAAACCACACCAGCAAGGAGAATATAAACTTGAATTGGTCTTAGGTAGAGGATGATCGTGTACACCAAATAACTGTAGCACTGTACAAATACTAGTTCAAATCCTCACGGCTGATCATGAATATGAGAAATTGGGTTAATGGTTGACTGGGGTGGGAGCAGAAAGAGGATCAATAGACCTTTCTGTACAATATTTTACAAATTTGATCCACCGGCTGGCATACAGGGTCTTGGTAGAAGGCTGCCTGGCCATCAAAATAACATTGCAAACTTTGGGAGGAAGGTTGAATGCTATCAACTGCCGCCGCTCAAACTCCACGTAAGAAGGCATAGAGTTGACAGGTTTGGGTGGAGAACCCTCTCCTGCTGCAGTGACAGAAGATCCTCCCGAAGGGGCAACCGAATTGGAGGATCGATGCTCAACTGGAGAAGCTCTGGATACTAGACTCTCCGTGCCCAGTCCGGAGCCACAAGAATGACTTGGGCCCAGTCGCTCCTGATCTTCTTGAGCACTCTGGACAGGTGTGGTATGGGCGGAAAGGCGTGTAGGAGGCCTGAGCTCTACTCGAGATGACAAGCGACTCTGAGCAAGAACCACCTCGAAAACTCCAGCACGCAAAGCTGCTGACATTGCACATTCTTGGCAGATACGAACAGGTCTAAACAAGGCTCTCCCCATTGTTGAAAGAGACCTTGCGCCACTTCCGGATGGAGACAATATTCGTGACCTGCTAGGCATTGTTGGCTGAGTTTGTCTGCCCTGGCATTCAGAGAACCTGCCAGCTGTTGAACCACCAAGGATATGCCCTGCTGTTCCAGTCATGTCCAGAGACGCAGGGCCTCTTGACAAACAGTCCACACCCCTACCCTGCCCTGTTTGTTGTAGTACCACATGGCAGTGGTGTTGTCCGTGGACACTTGAACCAGCTTTCACTTGATTGAAGGAAGAAAGGCTTTCAATGCCAAATGAATCACTCGGAGCTCAAGCAAGTTGATGTGGAGTCCGGCTTCCGCCGGAGACCAGAGTCCTCTGAGCTCCACCTCTCCTAGATGGCCGCCACATCCCAGAAGTGATGCATCTGTCACTACTGTATGGTCTGGTTGGGGAAAGGAAAGGAAAGGAAAGGGGTCTGCCTCTGACCCAACTGCGGTTGGTCAGCCACCACTGCAGGTCCTGTGAAGTCGGAAAGATTCACCTGATGCTGCACCCACTGGTACTTCAAGTCCCACTGCAGAGCCTGCATATGCCATCTGGCATGTGTCACTAGCAGGATGCAGGAGGCCATGAGGCCTAGCAGCCTCAGAGTCATTCTCACCGAGGTCCAGGACAGAGGCAGAAATATCGGTATCACAGCCTTAATATCCAGGACTTGCCTCTCTGGAGGACATTCCTGAAACTGCACTGTGTCCAGAACAGCTCTGATGAAAGGAAGCATCTGAAAGGGAGTCAGGTGTGAATTTGGCATGTTGATAGTGAACCCCAGCAAATGCAGGAGGTTCACCGTAGTCTGGAGGTGGGAGACGACAGCCTGGGGCGAGCCTCCCTTCAATAGCCAGTCGTTGAGCTAGGGGAAGGCTGGTACCCCTGACCCGCACAGATGAGCTACGACCACCGCCATCACCTTGGTTAACACCCGAGGGGCGCTGGTAAGGTCAAAGGAGAGTACGGTGAACTGAAAGTGCTCATGACCAACCGTAAACCACAGGTAGCGCCGATGAGCAGGCAGGACAGGAATGTGAAAATAGGCACCCTGCATGTCCAACAACACCTTCTAGACCTGAGCCAGAGCGAGCATCTCAAACTTTTCCTTTTTGAGGAAGTAATCGAGGGCTCACAGATCTAGGTTAGGGTGAAGACCCTGGTACTTTTTCAAGACCAGAAAGTAGCAGGAATAACAACCACAGCCTACTTCTGGCGCCGGAACCCTCTCTATGGCTCCCTTCGCTAAAAGATTCATGGCTTCCTCCTGAAGCAAAGTCAGGTAATCCTCCATCAGCTGGTCGTAAATTGGAGGCATGGAGGGAGAGGTAGCCCCTTCGGACTGTCTGGAGAACTCACCTGTTCCAAGTGATGTTCTGCCAGTGGTGGAGGTGATGGCTGATCCTGCTACCAACTGGCCGCCCATGATCTGGAAGGGTAGGACTAGCAAGGATTTGGAGGCTGAGGCTGCAGGAGGGGTGGGGGTTGGACTCAACCTCTGGTCGCCCGACCCACGGGTTCGGAACGAGTCGCGCCCACAACTGTGCAGAGGTTGCTGAACTTGCACAGTCTTGTGACTGGGGTATGGCTGGCGTGGCTAAAAGCCCCTTCCGTAGCTACGAAAGACAGGCGGGGGATATGTGGCCACTGAGAGGCCCAAGGACTTGACAGTAGCCGGTGAGTCCTTATAGCACTCCAGTGCCATGTCGGCCTTGTCCCTGAAGAGACGGGTGCCATCCAAGGGCATCTCCATGAGAGAAGCTGGATATCCCCTGCAAAGAAAGAAGTTCTAAACCAGGCATAGCATCAAACAGCCACTGTCGATGAAATTGCTCTGCCCAGCGAGTCACTCGAGTCAAGACCTCACCGAATGGTGAACTTTTCCGCATCTCTCCTGTCTGATACTGCTTGGGAAAGGGTGGCCCGGGACTACTCCGGGACCTGTAGCAGCACTTGCGCAACCGTTCCCCAGAGGGAGTGGGAGGAACAGCCCAATAGGCATGCAGTGTTTACCGACCGCAATGCAAGAATGGTGGAAGAAAAAAATTTCTTACCCCAACTGTCCAGCACCTTGGATTCCCTGTCTGGGGGTGTGAAAGAGAACACGCAGTGGGAGGTAGAGGCTTGGACTACCAAGCTCTCGGGAGAAGGGTGGTTGGTGTGCAAATATAGGTCACCCAGTGCAGGGCGAGGGCGGTGGGTGATTGTCCTATTCACAGGAGCCCCTCTGCTGGGCTTGGACCAGGTTCCCAGTAGGACATCAGTTAAGGCCTCGTTGAAGGACAGCAAGGGTTCAAAGGAGGAGACACCTGGCTGCAGGACCTCTGTCAAGATATTCGTCTTGACTGCCACAGAAGGTAGCTGAAGGTCCAGGGCCTGAGCTGCCCTTAGTACCATCATAGTGTATGATACTCCCTCCTCCATAGCCATGCTAGGGGGAGACAGCAGGCCAGAATCTGGAGAGGCATCCAGTCCGCTGGCCTCACCCAATTCCACGTACCAGTCCATGCCTTGATAAGGCTGGTCTCGTAAAGTGTCCAGCAACCCTTCCCAATCTTCCTCCATTCCTAGCCCTTCAGAATAAGGCTGAGGAACTGACCTAGGACCAAAGGGTTCTGTTGGCGCCAGTATCTGCGTCGGTTTTTATTTATTTATTTATTTTATTTGAGAAGTTTTATATAGCGCTGGCTAGACCCGGAGATATCAGAGCGCTTTACATGAGGAACATTAAGTTACAAGTTACAAATTACATCCGTTACAAGAGCATAGCAAAACACAGGCAAAAAAAAAAAAGTAAGGTAAGTGCCGATCCACCTCCGGGTTGTCAGGGATGAGAATGGGGCTGGTGCCGCCGGTGGGCAGCGGTGGCATTGGGAGTCTCAGGTTTCATGCCGGCGCAGGTCATAATGGTATGAACGGCATCGGTCTGGATCCACTGCCAGATCCAGAGGGGGGTCATCCTCCCAGAAAGGCAGGGAAGTTCGGAGTTGAAGTCTTTGAGTGGGAGGACGAAGACTTAGGACTCCCGGAGTGGTGTCTTGACCGGGAGCATGAACAAGACCTCCGAGGAGAATGAAGTGGTGCTGAGCGCCAGGCCGCAAACAGCTGAGGGGCCGCTCCCTCAAAGCTTTCAGAGCCATGGCCCGGCAGTCGGAGCACAACTTCGAATCGTGGTCGCGCTCCAGGCACCAGAGAAAAAACAGGTGTGGGTTCATCACCAACATGGTACGGTGGCAGGCACCACCACACGGTTTGAACCCAGAAGTCTTCTTGGACATGAGGAAACACCTACACATCATAAAAGGTGTCCACAATACGTCAAAAAAGCCTGTCAAAAAGTGATAAGACAGTAGCTCTCTTCTCGGATCTGTGCTGGCTGGCGTGGGAAGAAAAGAACTAACATCTGAGCCCTGAAGTGGTGCATAGGTGGCATGGACATCACAACGGCACAGACGACGATGACGACTGCCATTCAATTCAATTATGAAACTTTATTCATTTTTTTGCAATTAAACCATAAAAGTCGTGCAAAAGAAAGCAGAGAAAACTGGCACTGCGACTTTAAGAACTTCACAGTACCCCCTGTATCCCATCATGCCTCACAGGTGACAGTTAGGTCAGGGCATGTTTAAGGAGATTAGGAATCCTCAGTGAAGTAACTGTTGAGAGCAGTAATGATTTCTGCCCGGGGAGGTAGGAGGGTTGCTCATGACTTTGATAAGGATTCCCCTGGAAAAGAATTAGGATTACAGTTAGGCAACTTTTCCTTCTCTTCCAGGGGATCATCCTCAATAGTTATAAGCAATGAATAGAATAGCAAGCCCATCCCACAAGATGAGGACATGCAATAAAAACAGCTCCAACAATCACCCGAAAAGGTTCCTCAAAGAAGCTTGTCCTACTTGAGTATCTGCTTTAGAGTCTAAATGTAGACAATAATGTCTATGAGAGGAATGCACAGATCCCCATGTAGCAGCTTTGCATATTTCTGAAATAGGAACAATTCTAAGAGCTGCAGTTGCAGCCTTCCCCCTTGTGGAATGTGCTTTAGGTCTACTAGATGAGAATGTTCTAGCTAGTTGAATGAGAGAAGTATACAGGAAACTATCCTCCTAGAGATAGTTTGCCTTGGTGATGCAATACTTGTTCTCACTAGGCCATAATTACTAAAGAGGTGAGCTGATTTTCTTATGTCTCTGGTCTTACATAGGTAGAACTTGAACTCTTAACATCAAAAGAGTGTAAAGACCTTTCAGATGGATTAGGGAAGAAAATTGATAATGAGATGTTTTGATTAATATGGAAATCTGGAACCACCATAGGAAGAAAATTTGGATGAGTACTCATCACAAGTCTATTACTATGAAAAACTGTGTTTGGTTCTACAGAACATAATCCTTGAATTTCACTCACTCTACGTGCTGATGTGATGGCTACAAGGAAAGCCGTTTTTCCTGTTTGATGCTGTAATGAAGCTTTATGAATGGGTTCCAATGGGGGGCCCATTAGTTTGGAGAGAACAATGTTATAGTTTTTGCTGCATTAACTTAGCTGCTGCTTTCTCCGTTACCTCTTGCTTATTCCTCTATTTCTCTTGTTTCTTTATACAAAAATGTATTATGTGTGCCTGTTTCTCTGTCAAAGTTTTGGCTTCTAATTCCACTATGTTGTCAAGATTATCCTGCACATCAGAGGGTAAACCCTTCTTCACTACATTATAAAACAGCACAGCATTTCTATAGGAAATTAGGATCTGCTTTCATGGTTACCCCCACTTTTTGCTGGTTGTCATTCTGTCTTCTGACTAGTCTGACTGGGATCCTGCTAATCAGGACCCCAGTCTCTGTGCTTCCTTCCTAAATTGGACCATGGTGAGTACTTAGGTACCCCCCAGATTGGCTACTGGTGTATCCTTGTAGGGTCCCAAGTATATGGTACTAAGGTACCCAGAGCATAGGTTCACCAGGGGTCCCCCATGGGCTGAAGCATGTATTATGCCACCCCTGGGAGACCACTCACATTGTGACTACAGGCCTGCCATTGCAGCCTGCGTAAGCTGGTGCTAGCACCACTTACAACAGATATAAGTTTTCTTATATCTGAGGTCACTACATTTAAAACCTAAAAGAGACCCTTAAAGCAGGCCTTGCAATCCTGAAGGCAGGGTGCTTGGTTATAAGTGTGAGGGTGCCCCTGCATGAGCATGACACCCCTACAAATGCCGGAGTCCATTCTCAAGGCATTGTAAGTGCATCAGCCATTACGATACATAGAGTGGCCATGCGTCATTACGCGATGGCTAACTCTAAACTGGCTGTAACAAACCCTGGCACGTTTGGTATCAAACAAGTCGGAATCATACCCCAACACCGTAAACGGTGTTGGAGGTATGATTCCATGCACTGTGGGGCTGCTCCGGGAAGCCCTCCGTGCCCCCGGTACCAGTCATCCAGAGTCTGACAGCAAGCTATGGCTGCTGCCAATTACAGACATGATTCTGCCCTCCTGCCGCTGAGCCAAGTTCAATCAGGGGAAGGTAGGACAATACGTTTCCTGTCACAGGTAGGTGTGACCACTTCCAGACAGGACTTAGTGTATTGGGCTAGGGTGGGGGCGCTTGCCAGCGCGCTTGCCAGCGCCACTAGAATGCTTTGAAGGTCACATTTGGTGCCCTTCTTGCATACTCCAGTTGGAACCAGTAGCTCTGGCGTGAACTGGACAAAGGGCATGGGAGTATCCTCCCCACTGTCCAGCCCCTCCTCTGGGAGGGACCCCTGAATCGTCCCAACACTTTCCTTACGGTACTTAAGGGCTTACCTGTGGGTGATTTTTTAGATTCATCGTGGGACAAGATTCATATCCAAAACCACTTCATCTTCAACCGTCTGGGCACTTTGGACTTCATTGGACTTCGCTTCGGGAACTGAGAGTGCAACTGGAAGACTCCTGCTGCTCCTGGTCTCGTCATCCTGCCAGTCTTCTGTGTCATCTGTGCCTGTGCTCCATAAAGGTTCTTCTCCAGGCCTGTGGGTATCCAAGACACCCGGAGGAATCTCCTTTGGAGTAAAGGTGTCACTCCCCTGCATCTGCAGGCACCGCAATGAAGCTGACGAGTCTGCTGTTCCTGAGCTCCCACAGACTCCGAAAGGTTCAGCAACACAGGTGGTGGTTCTGCAACTCCCTCAAGGCCAGCACTGTCTTCTGAGCATGTTTGAAGCCAGTGTCCCTTGTCTGAACCGCTGGAGCAGTACCCCTGTGCACCACGTCGACTAGCCATTGCCAAGGCTTGTTGACTCTCTTCTCCAGAGATCTTCAGGCTCTAAGAAGCTCCAGCCTCCAGCATCTTTTGCTACCAAGATCTTAATCCTCACCGCATCCTCTTCACCATGGGACTGCATCATTGGTGAGCTGCTTGAGGTCCTTTTGTGACTCCTGTGCCTCCGGCCTGTTGGTCCACTCGAGGGTCTTCTTTGGCTCTAGTGGGCTCCCCTGTTTTGTCGGGGCCTTCTTTGACTCTCCTGCACTTGGTGAGTCCCTTGGACCTTGCTAGTCCCGACAATGCACCTTTTTCACCTGTTGCCGCTGCCAAGGCTTGTTGGTGCTCCCGCCCTACACCGACCCCCTGGCTCTTGACATCCAACGTGGGACAGCTTGTGAATTGCTCCTTATCTTCTACAGCATTGCCTGGACCGCACAGCTACAGCGCCAAGGTCACCATCAACTCTCCTGCATCTTCTGACATCCGTGGTCATTCGTCTTCCGTGCCTCCTGGTCACTCCTGATTGGTATAGACTGTGTCCCCTCTGCTTGCAGGTACCTCTCTTCCTGAATCCGCCCTTGGATTCTACCGGACAATTTCACCTTCTGCGCCAGCGGCATCTTTACTGAAGTCCTCCATTGTGGTCTACAGCGGTTTCCGATGTCACTTTGCACCTATGCACCTGGCTTCCCTGATGTAGGTATCTTCGTTCCTGGGGTATCCATGGGTGGGGTGCTCTCCAACCTTCCATCTTTCTCGGGGTTTCTTTTGGGTCCTCTGGGAAGGGTCCTTTTTCTTGAAAAGTGCAACCGCGACTTCCCCAATGATTTGTATTGAGCACGCGGTCGTGTTTCTACTCTGCACACGGCCTCTCTGGGGTTCCTGGGTAGTTACCTTGGGTGGTTCCTTGTGTCCCCGGCTCTTCTAAGTCCTCTGGGTCCAGTCTCCACTTAGGTCAGTGTTCGCATTCCACTTTATTAGTATATGGTTTGGTCTCCCCCTGGAGACCACTGTGTATTTGTGCTACTTACGTGTTCTATTACTTAAGTATTGTGTGTATTGTGATTATATCTCCTAGGAGGAGCAATTGCAATGTGTTCGTGAGTGTTTATAATAAATACATATTTTTGTAACTACACTGTGTGGTTCTTTATCTCTTAACCTACACTATATGGTTAGTACTGGTAAAACAAGCTGCTTTACATTCCTTCTGGACTAAGCCTGAAGGCTGCTCTCCACAGCTACCACTTAGAGGACTTTCTATGGTTGTCTAAGACCACTAAAATCACCATAAGAGTTGTTTAGATTAGTGCAGGGTGCTTCACTTAAATAAGTATGCACCATATACTAAGCCAGCTTCCTACAATTTCCTCCTGTTACTTCCCAACCTTGACCTACTTCTTGAATCTATTTCTCTTTCATCCTACTGAAAAATTGGGCAGGGTCCTCATTTGGCTGCATTGATTGAGCCATGAGAGACAAAATGTCTTGCCTATTGGGATATATTTTCCTCAGCTGATCCCATGCTATTGTCTGGACTGAGTTAAATGGGGACCCATCGCATCTGGTTTCAGTAAGGGTGACATCTCTCACTCCAACCTTATGGAAGACAGTGTCTGTCTCATCTCCTATATGAGAGCTAAGTAGACTCTTTATGTCCCCTATTGCCAGGGTGACACCTGCAATATGTTTTTCAAAGGTCCTAATCCAAGTCCTGCTCCCTCTGTGAGCATTGGTAAAAGCTTTTTGAGGTTTTCCTTATCCATTTGTGGCCATGAGCCACAAATGGATAAGGATGAGGTGCTCTAGGTCCTTTATGTATCATGGGCATCTGGTGCACGTGAATAAACGGATGTTGGGGATTATGCTGTCTGGCATACTTTTGCCATATGTACAGACTCTGTCGCATATAGGGATAATCCCAGCCTGGATCTCCCTCACCATAGAGGATACAATCCTCAGCATTTGTCATGTCATATGGATCGAGGGACCCTTCTCTTGGTCATGGGCTCATCTGCGGGGCTAGGCCTTCAGTCCACCCCAGCGGTTTTCTCCTTGAGCAATTCTCACTGGGGATGAGATCAGTGCTGCGTGAAACCGATTGAACACTCAGCTCTGTTATCAGTCTATTACGTAGTGTCAATTCCCCTGTAACCTCAGAAGATCCTTTGCTGAGACATGGCTGACCATGCGTTCCCTGAAACCGCAACTGTTCTAGCTCTGTCGCTTAGGGTTTTCTAGTACTAGAGAAAGCACCCTGCTCTCCTTCTCTAGTTGTCTTTATAAACATATTAGTGTGGCTGGGCTACCCCATTGTTCTATCCCTATAATCAAAATCGATAAGGAGCCTCTCTTGTGTGCTAGTGTTGTAATTGGGGTGTCTAGCCTCCTGAGATTGAAGCATTTCACCCATGTAATCTGCGTACCTATGTACAGATTCTATTCTGTCTGCCATCCTCCCAAAATTTTCCTGACATTTTTAAGATACATTAGCACCATGTTCTTCTCTCCCTGCGTCTCTCTCATCTTTTCTATCTTCACTTCGTGAAAACCATTTCTGAATGGTCTCTGGTGTAAATATAACACTTCCTTTCTCCTTTTGCCAAGGTGGCAAATCCTCCTCAGTCTTTTTTAAAATCCTTATCTTTTTCTAGAGGTCCTGGCCATTGGGCTAAACTAACAGCCCTATTTACATAATCATTCCACCTTGCATCATCTGCATCTCTTCATTGTGGGGTAGACACCCTCTCCATGACTACCCTTCCTGTTATGTCTCATTTCCGTAACCAGTGTGACAATGAGGAATATATGTTGTTACTTAGCAGACCATTACTTCGCAAGTTTTTACTACGATATTTTTACATCGCAAATACCATTACTACGCAAGATTTAACTGTGCATGCTTTTAGTTCGCAAATACATTTAAAAGTACTAAATATGCATTTACTTCGCAGTATATTAATAAGTATACAACTTCGACGCATTTTTGGACTCTTTTTAACTATAATAAACACAGTAATAGAAACGTATCCACTGTTACGGGATGACATGGTAATATGTGTTTAGGGTGGGTGACTATTTTTAGAAAACGACAAATCAATATTCCGTTTTTAAATAAATACCCTTTTTTTTTTTTTAAATAAAAAATTAAGTATTTGTTTCATTACACAAATGTAATATGCCCTTCACTCTTTCTTAAAATTAAAAAAAAGATTTTTTTTTAATAATTAATTTAATAGTTAATTCTAAATTCCCAAAACAAACATACAACGTATATATCATTATGCAAACGATTTAAAATGTCTTTATGTTAAGAATACAATTTCTTTTCAAACTAAATTGTACCACCTTCCACTATTTCTACACATTCTCAATAACCAATAAAATCACAACATTACCCTTACCCTCATACACTACACTACCCTACACTACCCAAACACCACTACACTACTCTAAACCCTAAAACACTACCCCCTAAACGTCCTACCCCCTTCCCCCAGTCCTGTCCCTACTATCTTACTCTACCCTGCACGACCCCCCTGACACTACCCTTAACCCTTAAACACTACGCTACACTACACAAACACCAGACCACTACCCTAAACCCTAAAACACTACCCCTACACTAAACAAACACCACAACACTACCCTAAACCCTAAATCACTACCCCCTGCACGACCTTTCCCCTTCCCCACTCCTGTCCCTACACTCAAACACAACCCTGCTTGACCCCCCGACACTACCCTAAACCCTAAAACACTACCCTACACTACACAAACACCACAGCAGTACCCTAAACCCTAAATCACTACCCCCTGCACGACCCTCCCCCTTCACCACAACACTACCCTAAACCCAAATACACTACTCTACACTACATAAACACAACCCTAAAACCTAAAAGACTACCCTACACTACACAAACACCACAACACTACCCTAAACCCAAATACACTACTCTCACTACATAAACACAATCCTAAAACCTAAAAGACAACCCCCTGCACGACCCCAAAAACTACACTGCCCCACTTACCTCTCTCTCCTCGTGGTCCCTCGCTTCACCGTGCTTCCTCTCTTCTCCTGCTTCAGGCGTCGTCAGAGCTGCACGTCGTTGTCCTCTCTTCTCCTACTTCAGGCGTCGTCAGAGCTGCACGTCGTTGTTTGGAAAAGGAAGCGCCTCCTTTTCCAAACATCGATGTGAATAGTCAGCAAAGTAATTGACTTTGCGAAGTAACGGTATATGCGAAGTAGAAGCATGCGAACTTAAAGCATGCGAAGTAAAAGATCCTGCTAAGTAAAAAATGCATAGTAATGGTAAGTCGTAGTAGTGTCTGCGAAGTAGTGGTAGATTACCCTGATGAGATCTATGACCGATCGTCATCATCTCCTGGACTCTTCATCTATAACCTCCTAGGGAGAGGCTCAATTTAAATGTAAAGTAAACTGTGCTTCCAATTGTCCTGAGAACTGTGAGTCTCCCATCCTTTGTTTATTGTTTGGGAGTACTTGTTTGTTTTGGCCTTGATATCTGTAGGGTCCCTTCGGAGATAGTGGAGGGGTCACAACTTCGGGATTCTCAAATCCCACTGCAGCTTCCTGTAACTGCAGTAATAGATACATACTGGGTACCCTGTAAGTGTTACTTGTGGGGTCATACGGGGGTGGGGAGCAGAAAAGGTACAAGATGTATCAGTATTTAAGGAGGTTTTAGGCTTCTCACGAATGACTCACCACAAAGCTAAAGTGGCTTCTCGCTTCTGTAACTTAACTCCTGTATATTTACTTTTAAGGTACGTGACAGTGTGTTCTAAGATTTTATCGTCAAATGTCCATTCCTCTGGCCAGGGATACGTATGTTTTTGGGTAGCCTTAAACTCCTCTTTACAATATTTCTGTAACCTTTTCTGATCAACAGGAAAGGTTTTTTTCATATGTTCTAGAGGAGTCTCCATATTCCCTGTATTTCTAGCAACTTTTTATAATTTTTTTTAGCTTTTTATCTATTCAATTGATGTTTTATCTATTTAACACTTCCTTTCCTAAAGTTTTACACTATCCCTTACAAGATAGGAAATCCATCAATCTGTTTCTTAGTTACACATTATGCATCAAAACACTATAAAACAAAATGTCTCTGTGACCACATTTCTATTTACATGTACATACACACATTCATCACCAACATATATCTTTTGTTATGTCAAAAAACTGGAACACAGATTGGACTCCCAACTTCGAATCATCCACGCTTGACCACTTCCAACTTTATATTGGGAAAAACTCTCTACCGACTACATAGTGCCTTAACCTAACATTGTGCAATGTTCATACACAATCTAGCATGCGATAACCCATTTACATGTCATCCACGTTTACCATTGCCAAAGGAACAAGTCATATATACAAACATGGAACAGAGTCTGCTTTGTTCTCCCCTTAAAGACGGCAATCTCCGGGTCCTGCCCGTCCTTGTGAATAGGCAGAATTTTAGGTAACATGGTGTCTGCTTTCCATCTCATAAATGCCCAGTATTCTATGCAGCGGGGGGTAGGTGATGTTCCCATGACAGCAGTCGGTCAAAGTCAAACAGGACTCCTGGCTGGCTTGCCAAATGTTGGGGGAAAACCGAAATAAAAAGAGACAAAGCTTCTCTTGGCAAGGCAAAAGTAGGTTTACTTATTACGGCCGGGAGACCAGTCACCTTTGCAGAGCAGAAAAACTGATCTCAATTTGCTGCTCGCAGGCAGCTGTTTATGTAGCTGAAAAACTACTGACATTACAGTTATCTCAAAAGCCAATAACAAGACTGATTAAAAAGTTAATAAGATACTTTAACAAAAACATCACCTGTGTCCTTTAAACTTGTAACCTTTTCTCTACATTCTCTTTCTCATAGTTCTAATAAAGCTTTAATGAAGTATTACCCTCCCCTGCCTGAGTGTGTGTTTATTTGCACTTTTCCCAGTACTTTATATCGAACTCTGTATGCTTTAGACTAAAGTCACTTTTGACCAACATTTTCTAATCACGTCTCTTTTGACAATGAAATATGTGCTTGTGTGCTGTGATTGCAATCTCTTCAAGGCTCTTCAAGGCTGGGTAAACATATTTTACCATTTAACAGAAACTTGCTGAACTTGCGTTTCTTTCTGGTGACGGTGAGCACACGATTAATTGTTCTGTTCTCAACGTCATACTTCTCAATCGGGAATGTCTTCTCATGTGATGGGGATGTCTCTCTCTGGATCTATCTCTGCGAGAGTCCTTGGAGCGAGAGGATGGCTCTTTGGGGGGGGTCGTGGCTAGATGCCGATGTAGCTGGGAGCGGGCTGCGGAGCTCTGCCCGGAGTTTCCCTCATCCAACAACATCCTTTGCCCCAACCCCACTCAGAACCGGCTGGAGCGGTGGAGGAAACATTCCGGAGTATTCCTCCTCTAGTTTTGGAGGAGAGGCACAGCAAACAAAATGGCGCCCACCCCGATCAACGGGCACTGACGCTGGGAACCCGTGAGGAGTGAGCCTGGCGGGAGCGGCTATTTGCGGAGCAGAGAAGTAGTCAGGCAAATAGGGGCCTCGATCTCAAGTGCCCACCATTAACTCAGTAGGTACCTGCTGTGACCGGCCGAGTGGTGCCGGAAGAGTGCGAGGGTGGAGAAGGACGGCCCTGACAGCAGCCACGTAGACGTGAGCTACAGATGGGAAGGCGCAGCTCCGGTAAAGAAGGTAGACTGCGGGGGAAGCCCAGAGTGGTCGCGCTCTCATGAGGTGATCACCGGGGAGGCTCCTGTCCTCCTGCGGGCGTAGCGAGTGGGAGGTGCTGACGGAACTGCGGCAGGAGCGGGTGGCGGAGGAGCGACCCCCAGTGGAGAAGTGCCATGGCTGGGACAGAGACAGCCGGGGGCTCTGGGAGTGCAGAGCCTGACCAGGAACTACACAGAAGACCAAGGGAGCTGTGAAGAGCACAGCACCTGACTGGCTTGGCAGCGGGGCCATTTAGATGGTGCAGGGTGGCAGTGATGAGGCCTAGAGCCCGAGGAGAAGCGCATACTATAGAGTGAGGTGTGCGTAGGAGATCGGCTACAGGGCGGTGAGCGCTGCACGATGAACTGTAGATCAGCGGAGAAAGGCCCACAGTAGAAGCGGTGGGGGCACCCCAGCAACTAGAGCACTAACCCACAAACAAAGCAAGGACGGCCCTGGGGAGCCACAGCGCAGACAGCGAGTCGGGAAACTACCCCCTGCACAACTGGGACACTGCTTAAAGGGAGACTAGAGGGCAGCACCCCAGACTCCAAGGTTGGCACAGCAGGCTGCAACTACATGGAGCACACTAGTCAACGAAAAAGGTGAATGGTAAGGGGGCCCGCCAGGGGAACCTGGCACAGCCCTGAGATAAGGGCACTCGAGAAGTTCCTGCAGTTGGCATACGTGGTTCGGAGCAGATGACAACTGGGGGAGTGGAACCAGGAGGAATAGGCAAAGAAGGGCCCACGAAGAGTCCAAGGCACCAGCAGTGGGAGAGACAGGCAAGCCCTGAAGCTGCACCAATGACCTAAGGGGAGGGCGGACGACCGAGAAAGGGGCCGGGGCTCTAAAATGAACTACCAGGCGCTCTGAGAAGCCTCCAACACCACAGATACTACCAGGACAGTGGGGCCTGCAGATGAAAGCCGACTGAGAGAGCTGAGGGAGTGCGGTAATCGCAGGCAGCTAGGGAGAGGCACTGTGTAACACACCCCAGCGGGACAGAGAAAAGCCGAAGGAGATGAGGGGCCACTGTCTGCCCCCCCAAGTGACTCCTAACCCGCAGAGAGTGGTGGTCCCCTGCAAATATGGGGTAAGTACAGAAGCAAAGAGGGCACAGCACCCTTAACATGGGAGGGGGAAGCGTCCAAACAGATGAGGATGAGGACAGTCCGGAATCGGTGAAAGATGCTCCTCCCACACGTCCTACACTGACAGATATCATGCAGGCCATCACAGCCTCCCATGAAGCACTGGAAACAAAAATAGACGCCATCGGCACGGATTTAAACCTACTGAAAGATGATCATCGTCGACTGGCGGAGAGGGTAACGAATACAGAACGGACAATCTCTGATCTTCCCACAGAGGTGACGGAACTGCGGAAATCCCTCAAAGATATCGAAGCCAAGGTACAGATCCTGGAGGTGAGGGCAGAAGATAGCGAAGGCAGGTCTGGTAGGAATAACCTACGTATAGTGGGAATACCAGAGAAAGCAGAAGGAAATGATATGGTGCAGTTTCTGGAAAATTGGCTCAAAACAGAAGTAGCCCCTGAAGGACTCTCACCATTCTATGTGTTAGAACAGGCGTATAGGGTCCCGTCCTGGCCCCACAGGCCGGGAGCTCATCCGCGACCGATAGTGGCTCGGCTGCTTCACTTCAGAGACCGGGACCACATCCTCAACCAAGCCCATCAGAAACGTAATCTACAAGTCAGAAATAGTAAAGTAATGGTGTTCCCTGATTTCACCAGGGAGGTACAGAGGCAGAGAGCCACATTCCTGGTGGTCAAAAAGAAGCTACGACAACTGCAAATCCCTTATGCCATGTTGTTTCCGGCCCGGCTGAGAGTGGTCAGTCAGACATGGGTGCAGTTCTTTCAGTCGCCGCAGGAGGCTTGGGAATGGCTGGACTCTGGCCCGGGTCGGGGCTCCCGAGGGAGCTCTCCGGGGTCAGCAACAAAAAAGAGAACTAGCGGACCGGGCAAGTCTGAAGTGCCTTCCTTTACAGAAGTCCGGGAGGAGCGCCACAAAGCCCTCAAGGCGGTGGCGGAGCTCAGTCAGGCGGGATCCAGCCCCAAGTCAACTAGGAGCAACCAAGAGATGGGATGGTCAGATTGTTCCCAAGCAACCAGTGCTGCTGAGGATTCGGAGACGGACCTGCCAAAGATAACGCCCAAATCTGTCGATGACATCATATAAGCGAGGACTGTGGAGGTGGATGGAACACGGTTCCCAGCAGACTATATCCTTTTAATGCGGATCTGGGGATGGGGATGGGGAGGGGGATATTCCCGGAAACCACGTGTTGGAGTGAGTGGGGAACCGGGGTAGAAGATCCCATATACAGATGGGGGACACAGTAGATGGGGTTCCTGGGCCTGGCTGGCAGTCTCCACCACCCCAAAGTTAGCAGAGACCTTTTCTTTTTGCAAGTTTGGATGGGATCTGGACTTCTTTTGCCTGTCCTGGGGAGGGGGAGTTGGAAAGTTTGCTTGTTTCAAGGGTTACATTTTGGGGCCAGGCGTGTCTGGGGTAGGATAGATGCTAGTGAGTCGTTCTCACCAGTCCAATGGTACCCACCAAATACCTTAAGTGCATCACCTGGAATGTACGAGGGATGCACACCATGACAAAGCGCCGCAAGATGCCTGCATACCTGGTACGCAGAAGAGCTCAGATTGCAATGTTACAGGAGACACATATAAATGCGAAGGAAGGGGACACACTACAGCATATGTGGGGAGGGCAAATGTACTACACAAACTATTCTGCGTTTTCTAGGGGAGTCCTGGTATGGGTGAGAGCAGGTGTACCCTTCCAGTGTACTAAGCAAATGATTGACCCTGAGGATCGATACGTGGTCCTAATAGGCAAACTTGATGGGAAAGATGTGATGATTGGTAGTGTATATGGGCCAAATACTGACCAAATCCCATTCCTGGCAACACTCTCTAGAGCATTGGCGCCGGCCCTGACTGGCTCGGTGATACTGGGAGGGGGCTATAAATGTGTTGAGAATGTGGACCTCGACTGTTCTCATCCGCCCCAGCCGGACTCACCCATTCATAGAACCGTGGAAGCACGTGGAAACTGGCAGCATCAGTGGGGGCTGATAGACACTTGGAGGGCACAGCATCCGGGGGATAGAGACTATTCCTTTTTCTCGCACCTACACAAGTTACATGTCAGGCTAGATGCCATGCTATGCTCACCAGACGTGCATGAATGTGTGCAGATGAGTGAGTATCTGCTACGGACGGTCTCAGACCATAACCCGCTTCTGGTAGGGCTTACTTGGACGAGAAGTAGACCGAGCATCCCAACTTGGCGCCTCAGACCGGAGGCACTAGAAGACCAGGTATATCAAACAACAATACTCGCAGCTATTAGACAATACTTTGATGAAAATGCAGGGAACGCTGCGAACCCCATAGTTCAAGGGCGTGATAAGGGGTAGATGCATCTCCGAGATGCTGGGAGTGAGAGGGACCCTACTGAGGGACACACTGGCAGCAGAACAACGCCTTCGGGAGCTTGAAAGGGAGAGACCGGAGAATAGTGACAAACAAGAAGAACTGTTAGAAGCTAAAGAAGCAGTAGCGGAATATGTAGAGAGACTGCGCTGTTTCGACTATAAAAATTATATGACACGTGCTCATGCAGAAAGGGATAAACCTGGGGCACTGCTGGCATGGCTGGCCAGCCCGGCTAGAAGGGGGTCGGTTATCCTGGAAATGAGGGACGAGCAAGGAGAGGTCCGATACCGACAACAAGAAATCAACAGCATATTCCTTGAGTATTATACTGACCTATATAAAAGCAGGGTGTCCTCCATGGATGCATAGATAGACTGATTTATGGAAGGTATTGAATTGCCAACAATACAAGAGGAAGAAGCGGAGGCACTGGGGAGGGAGATAGAGTTGGGTTAGGTGAAGAGCGCCATTAAAGCTATGGCTAGAAACAAAACGCCTGGGAATGACGGGCTCCCAGTTGAGTTTTACTCCACATATGTTGAACTATTGGGTCCTCGATTAATGTATAACCAAGCAAAGCAGGCTGGGAAGCTGCCGGGGTCCACTAGCGAGGCTATGATTGTTCCGCTGTTAAAACCAGGGAAGCAGGCGTCTGATAAAACTGCGTACAGACCGCTTTGCTCAATTTGGATTATAAAATCCTGAGCAAGATACTAACCACGCACCTCCTGCCGCACATGTCAGACCTCATACACCAGGATCAGGCAGGGTTTATACCATCCTGGAATACCGCGATGAATATCCAGAGACTACTGCGAATACTTGAAGCGGACTCCTACTGCAAGGAGGAAACTGCCATCTTTGCAGTTGATATAGAGAAGACCTTCGACAGCCTCGAATGGTCATACTTGTTCCAGGTGATGCGAAGATTTGGTTTGGGGTCTGAATTTGTGGCATGGACAGCCTTACTCTATACAGATTCCAGGTCCAGGGTTAAGACTGGTAAGCTCATATCGGATAGCTACAGGGTGGGCAGGGGAACACAGCAGGGGTGTCCGCTGTCGCCCCTGCTGTTTGCCTTGGCCATGGAATCCCTGGCTGCTAAAGCTAGGGAGGGGCACTCATAGCATGGACTAGAAGTATTAGGCCGCACTCACCACATAGCACTGTATGCTGATGATTTATTAGTATTCCTCAGCAACGTGGGGGAGGACCTTAAGGCTGCAAGGGAACAGCTATCGGCTCAGGAGAGAGTGGCAGGCCTTAAGGTAAATTGGAGGAAATTGTGCCTCTTCCCCACCACGGCAGGAAGAGAACGGCCACAGAAAGTGGATGGAGTTTCATGGGAAGATCGATGTCTCCCGTATCTGGGGGTCCAGATCTACCATGACCAAGCAGACTTGCTAGAGAGAAATGTGGGAAAAGCTCTCAGGGGTGTAAAAGCATGTTTTGACTTCTGGGGGACCCTGCCCCTGTCAGTGGCAGGCAAGGTAGCATTACTAAAGATGGTGACTCTGCCGCGGCTACTGTACTTTTTCGGGGTACTCCCGGTGTGGATTCCAGTGGGGACGTTTCGCATCTACAAACACTGATGATGTCATTTTTATGGGGAGCTGGGAGACGCAGAGTAGCAATCACTACACTAATGAGACCGAAAGTAGGGGAGAAGGGGGGTTAGCAGTGCCAGACTTTGAATACTACTACATAGCGGCACAGTTACAATGGCTTACGAGATGGATAGCGAGCAGGATGCGAGGGGCAGAGCAACAAGATGCTGCCACACCAAGCCTGAACCTCCTTTCACGAGTGGAGTTGCGCCCCCCCAAATAGGGGGAGAGATATCCCCACTGAACTAAAAGTGATTTGCAAGTGTTGGACCAGAAGCTTACAGAGATCCAAAATCAAACAACCATATGCCCCAGATATTCCACTGTCTGTCTGCAAGGCTCTGCCGCATGGGGGAGACTGGCAAGGACTAGAGGACTGGATAGAAGCGGGGGTGACCACTGTTGGAATGGTATATGAAGAAGGAACATTGCTACCATTCAATGACTTTAGGGAGAGATATGATGTGCCCAGAGGAGACTTCCTACTGCACATTGCCCTTGGAATGGCGATATGCAAGCAATGGGGTGGAGGACTCTCAGAACTGCCCTTGTCAGAGGGGTGCCAATATGCAGTGTCCGCCTCAGGGACATATAAAGCTGTCACCTGCCTATACAAACGTCTCAGGCATGCGACACTCCCAGCCCGTAGTGACTTACAACAGACATGGGAAGAAGACCTAGGGGAACCCATAGATGACAAAGCATGCAACGTTTTGGTAGAACGAGCAAGCAAGAGCACCAGAAACGCTAGATTTCAACTTGTTAATTTTTATGTCCTCCATAGAGCATACATCACTCCAGGACGCATCAATAGATATTTTAATATAAGAACAGCAGTGTGTCCTCGGTACCACAAGGAGGGGGCGGAATTTCTCCATATGTTCTGGAGTTGTCCGGAGATAGGAAACTTCTGGGGCACTGTGACCACGGTACTAGCAGGAGTGATAGAGAGAGAGGTGGCCATAACACCGGGATACTGTCTCCTACACTGGTCCCTCCACACCTCCAAAAATAAAGTAACAAGTAAGTTTCAGGATCTGGGTCTTATTGTTACACACACACTCTGCCCCCTTACAGATGCATCCCGCATAGCGGCACCTCAGGCAGTAAACCCCAATCACCCCATCCTTACTAGTTATGGCAGGGTCTGGTCCTGGTTGGTGGGTTGGTCGGAAAGTAGAGGTGTCCCAGAGTCTGCCCACCACTCGGAAATCCATTCCGACTAGCAGTGCGGTTCGCGCGCTATCGGAATGTCAAAAGACTACATTTCCCATGAGGCAAAGCGGAAGTAGCCGCGTTTGCCTAGGGAAAATCACTCGCGACCTGGAAGAGGAGGACAGTTCAAAAGGAGCCTCCGAGAATGAAGGAACTGCTGATTATTCCTCTGCCGAGCAGCGCATTCGTGCTGCACTAAACCTGCTCGTTTTGGTGAACGGTAAGGGTGCACTTGCACCGACTTGGCCGAGGCTTTCCTCAAGATCCTTGTTATCAGCTGCTTTGTCTGTTGGGCACCGCTTGGACAAACAAGACTATTTTACTCAGCGCCATTGTCTGCCACCGAGGTTTTTGGTTTAGCAGAAAACTTCTGTTACGTTCTATGCACATTACTGGATATAACAAGCCTAAGGATTCAAGGCTTTATTGTTTAGGGGATTAGGAAAATGTGGAGTTACAAAGTGATTATACTGGAAGGCGCATTTATTTTCTGGCATGTTACAAACCAACTACTGCATAAAAATCAAAAGAAGCATTTTGGTGATTGTTGTTTGTGTAACCTTAACAGGGGGTTCAAGAGGCGGCCTTCTGCTCTTCCCCTGTGAAGCGGACCCTGTTATGTATGCTGGTGTGTATGGTTCTTTGTTACATATGTATCATATATGAGAAAAGTACTAAGAGTGTGATGAAGTATTTCATGTAAACTAAGGCATTAAAATTTCCTTATGCTTATATCCCTTTCTTAGCGCAACCCAAATCCTTGCTGACCTAGTTGCAGGGACGTTTACTCATTCCTCTCCTTTAGGACGGGGGAATTGTTGTTTTGTTTTACAGGTACGGAAAGCCTAAATAGGTAGCCATAGGAAGGATATAGTATAAACCAGTACTTACCAATATTGTTTTGCCTTTCAGATATCCCTCCCTGCTGATCCATTCCCTTTCCTTCCCCCGCTTGATCATCCCACTCACCTGCGCTATTATAGCATTCAGGGTTGGGACTGTCGAGAGGTGGACCCCTTTTTGCATCGGACCATTCCTGAGGAATCATCGAGCTGACACTTATACTGGCAAAAAGAGATATCACAAGCCACTGGAAGGCACGGGGGCCCTAATGCAGTCGAAGGAGGAGGGAGTTCATATGGTGGGCAGACTACGAAGGGCAGTAAGGCTACGGATAGCCAGAAGGAATGGAAGTGAGAAATCGCTAGAGTCAGCAAGAGAATGGGAAGCTCTGGTGACACTACTAAAGAATCCAGAAGTTGGACCAGAGGACGACCCGCAGGGGGCATCACAAACACCGGGGGTAGGAAATAACCACCTATAGTCCAATATGAGTAGAGGAGAGGAGGCAGCGAAGGAGGGTGGTAGAGACCGTCCAGACACTAAGGTGATCCAGCGCGGCTAATATAAATTTCTCCTCAGGACACAAATCCACGTAAATCATTCACATCTATTAAACCATATGACGGTGGGGCCCATAACACCTCATATCATACAATCATTCATTCACTGGATTACACACCAAGGAGAAATGTGTTGCTGGAGAAACGGGATACCTTGTTAAATCTGACAGAATAAAGCCTCGGACATCATATACATTAGCTTTTGATCCTGTCGGTTCCAAACATCAAGGTATTCCGCTCTTTGGTCGATGGACCAACTAGTAGAATAAGTTGATGGTGATTAAGACCAGCTCAATCACTGTAAAACCTGTTAAACTTTAAACTTATCAATGAACTAAAGAACCACAGACTCATTTTTAATTAGAATGAAATTGTATCTAATTTCTCTATTGCACGGGTGAGATTCTTAGTTTATTAATCACTTTAATACATTAATAACATTTTTATGAAAGGTTCTAATAAAGAAATTTAAAATTATGCATTACCCATTTAGATGCAGATAGGAATGGTTCACCAAAAAGAAGATAAACTGTAGATCACAGAATAGACTCCCAAACTGACTGACTGTCCCTGCTAAAGGCCTCCTCGACCGGACCTCCCGTACAGATTTCCCGCAACGGTCTCGTTCCTTCCCCAGTCAAGTTTGAAGTCCAAAGATGACAAAAGTCCTCTCGTAGTGTTGAGGTGGAAAAATGGAAATAAGGAAAATGGTATGGCAAGAAATACCAACGGCAGCAGTAGAATCAATAGCAGCAGCCACAGCAGCAGCAAAAGGCAACCCAAAGAAGCAGCCTATAGAAGCAGACCCTCCCACATAAGAGCAGTCCCTCTTATACCCTATTTCTAGCTTACTACACAAAAAGTTGCAATCCTTAGGGGCAGGAATCACGCTAATTGGTCCATTTGAGGGGTGGTGATAATCACCTCATCGCCTTCCTTGTTCAAACTGGTTTTGGGGATAGTTAAGAGTACAATGATTCTCATGACCTTTGGGTAAAAGCAGTCCAATTTGTCCATTCATTTTGTTGCAATCCCGATGGTCACAATTTAGTTAGTCCATTGTCGCTCAATACTTTTCCCATTTATTCCCACGAATACGCGCTGAGTCTTTCTTGGCACCCTTCTTATGGCAGGTCAATGCGACCTTGACATCTCTCACTCCGTGCACGGGCCGTACCCACGTGGTTCAGCTCCTTTATTTCTTCCGCTTAGAGGCCATCTTTGACTTTTCACGTGATCTCATCTGTCTCGGCAGCCATTTTCGCAGCATGGCCTAACAGGCCCGAACGAACTATCATAAGAACAAACACATCCAAAATTAAAACAAAGAAAATAAGCCTTTCTGTTTACCACCCGCCATTCTAAAGACCCGTGTTAGGTGTTACCTAGCAGAAGCAACATTTAAAGCCATTTTACTTACCATCCGCATTCTTTGCCACAATGCAATTCTACTACATAGCATAAATCATGCGATTTTACTCTAATTAGTACGCAAATCACAATATTAGTGTCAATCAACTTCACAATTGTAAATAAATTAGATTTTGCACAAATTGCGGTTACCCTTATATAATGTTTACTAAAGGTGCATTTGTTGATTATCTCATGCTCCATCAAACAATTAGTATCGTTAATTTATTAAAGCTCATTAATTTTCCAAGGGGGGTACAAATTATTTTATTTAACCTGCTCCATCAGTTCCCCCCTTTGGTGATTTTTAATATCACCACAAAACCCTATCCTACAATTTATCAGATAAATGTTTCTTGTCCACTTGCTTTTGTTAGTTCATACAACAGTGTTTTTCTCATCTTGTCTTTTAGACCTTTTGTATATGTTCTCTTTCAATTCTTCCAATTCTATTTCTCCCATTTCCCGTTCTCTTTCTTTATTTTTCTCATTTTCTCTTTTTATTCTATTTTCTCTTTTTCTCCTTTTAATACACACATATGCTAACTTTGCTGACAACATTACTAATATTATCACTGTTACTGATATTAGTATTTTCCCAATAAGAGAACCACCTATCTCTGTGAACCATTTTTGCATTGAGGAAAAACTCTTACCAAGTCTCTCCCAAACACCTTCAACCTCCAGTGGAGCAATTTCTTTGTGCAAATCAGTAATATTCTTTATTTACTTCTGTATATTCTCACTTTTATCTGGAATGTAAGTGCAACAATGTTGGACTTTCAGCATTCCACAGACTCCACCCTCTTTTGCCTTAAAAGAATGTCAAGGGCAAGTCGATTTTGCATTACCATAGCTCTCATGGCAACCATTTCGGTATTTACCATCAAGAACCCTCCAGCAGTATTCGTTGATAAACGATCTACTACTGTGGACAATTTCCGAATCTTGAATGCATTCAAAGATATACCCACTGCTGGTATCAATGCTCCAAAAATGTCACCTACTATTTCCGAGAAGCTTTCCCTTCTCCTACGTGTTAATGTTTTACCTATCTCGTGTATTCCTTTTGTTCCTCTCTCCACGTGAAAAATCTTTGGAAAGACCAGGCCTAAATAGCACGTTCCGTACCAATGGTCCGGCAACCTATAATAAGCTCTATTTCCGCAAATATAATAGATCCCTGGAAAGATTGGATCTTTTCCTCCTTTAAATCCCCATCCTCCTAAAATTTTATATGTATCTCGGCATTCACTGGAACCCACGAAATAGTTATCATATATAGTCTTATTTCTACTAATACACAATTTTCCCTGTTGGGGCCAATCCAGAACCATAGCTGCATTTGTTTCTCCTTTGTCATGATTTTTCTCTTCAAACGCCCAAAGTGGTGTTTTTGTCTTTTCTTCTACTACCTTTCTCTGAAACTTAACTCTTCTGTTTTCTACCATATCCAAGAAAATCTTTTCCTCTTTCTTTAATTCACAGGTAAGATTGTGTCTAACTATATACTCTAACGTTAACTCTTTATTTTCTAAGAAAAATTCTCCAAACATTTTTGCATTTTTCACCTTATTTAGTTCAGGGATTACGGGAACTTTCGCAAAAACAGTGTCTATGTCAGTGTAATAATATTCTAATCTACCTGTTTTATAAAATAAACTAGCTAAAACGCTACAAGTTATCCCATACGTCAAAGGAAGGTGATGATAGGTCACACCTTCTGTGACAGACGCAGGTAACTGCATACAGACATAACAATCCCTCACATCCATTGTCTCCACATATTCATACAACAGTTTCGTGAAGACATTCTTGGAGAAATCAGTTATAGACTTATCCTTATGTAAATCAGTACTATCTACTAATGCTGCAGTGTTTTGTGTGATAGCTTCTTTGTCCTTTTTCGTGTTATTCCCTATTACGGATGTTTCTTCTACAACTAACCTAAGTGGAATTATTATTGCTAAAATAAGCCAAATAAACATTAGCAATCCTGTACAAAAGAAACACATTCTACACCATCTACGTAGAAACTCACATCTAGATCTTCTATTCTCAGTGTCTACCATGTTGTACTATTACCTAGCTATATATATATATCAACAGAAAACTGTGTCACCACACCTCAGAATGACTTTTCGGCCACTCTACCCTTTACTTTGTCTCGTTTCGGTGCTTTCTTCAGCTCTTTGCAGAACTCTTTCTGGTCTTGTTCGGTTTTTGTGTCCAGTCCGGGTTTCTTTCTTTGTCTTTTCAGTTTTGGTGCAATTCACTTTCACCCATTGGTTTACAGCTTTCGTCTGGGCTTTCGTGACTGTTATCTTCTTCTTTAATGTCAGTCAATGCGATGTATAGCCACTCAGGTGACTTATATTTCAAGTTAGGTCTCTTCACTCTTTTTGCTTTCTGTAATTGTTTTCCACTTTGTTTTCCTTGTCCCTTTTGACTCGTTATTTCATTTACTTGTTCCGCATCATCTCTGTTCAAATTTATTATCTTATATCTCAGTCTTTTAACTTCGTGGGGCCAATTGTTTCCTTTTCTTGGCCTTTTTAGTTCGTTTTCCTCTTCCTCTCGTTCAGCTCTCCAAGTTCTCTTTCTTGGTCCTAGTCTTTGCTTTCTTTCTTCTTCACTTTCTTCTGATTCTGTCTCAGACCTTACTTCACTTCCTCTAACCTTGAACCTTATGATCTCAGTTTCGTTGTCTGAATCTGAACCTTCTTGTGTCTCTTCTGCTGGGACATTTGATTCTATCCCTCCTCGATTGTCTTCCGCATTTGTTTTAATCTTTCTATCTGAATCTAAATTTCCCTGTGTTTCTTCTATTTGTTGGTCTGTCCCTACTACTCCTCGGGTTTCTTCCGCTATCTTCCCCTATCTCTCTATCTGAATCTAAGTCTCCCTCAGTTAACTCAACTATCTCTGGAGGAATTCTTCCATAACTTGTACTTGGTTGTTCGCTGTCACTGTCTCTTGTTTCAGTTTCTTCTTTTATAATGTCAGCTTTTGTTCTTCTCTTTTCTCTTTCATCAGATTCAGGTTGGTCTGTTTCAGATTCTGAACTGGTATCCGATATTCCAGATGTCGACTTACAGGTCGAGCTTCAAGATCTGGAACTTTGATCGTTTCAGGTTCTTCTTCAGTTGTCAAACTTGTACCTGGTTCTTCCAGATGTCGACTTACAGGTCGAGCTTCAGGATCTGGAACTCTGCTTGTTTCAGGTTCTGCTTCGGATGCTGAGCTGGTATCAGATATCTCCAGATGTCGACTTATAGGTCGAGCTTCAGGATCTGGAACTCTGATGGTATGACTGGCATGAACCCAATTTTTCACACCTGCACATTTTACAGCAGTCGTTGTCACCAGGATCACTTGACATGGCTTATCCCAGCGAGGAACCAAACAGTTTCTTCTTCTGTGGACTTTTATGCGGACCCAGTCTCCTGGACTCAAATCATGAGCTGGTTTTCTTTCAAGAGTGGTCGCATCCGGTCCAACCTGATGAAACACAGAATGTACCACATCAGCCAATCCTTTGCAATAGTCCAATACGAGATCATCAGTTATAGTCAGCAGTTTGTTGACAGGTACATGTGCTTGTCTCATTGCTCGTCCCATGATTATTTCATGAGGACTCAGACCTGTTTTTCTGTCAGGTATGCTTCTGATAGTCATCAGCACCAATGGCAGGGCATCTGGCCATTTGAGTCCTGTGGCTTGACACATTTTCCCTAGCCTATTCTTTATTGTTCCATTTACTTGCTCTACCACTCCAGAAGCTTCTGGTCTGTAGGCACAGTGCAATTTCTGTTGTATGTCAAGTGCTTCACATATCAACTGGATTAGTTCATTTTGGAAATGTGTTCCTCTATCTGTTTCGATCGTTACTGGAAAACCATATCTCGGAATGAATTCTCTCAGTAGGAGCTTAGCCACAGTAACTCCATCATTCCTTCTTGTCGGATAGACTTCCACCCAACGAGAAAACAAACAAACGACCACAAGGACATATTTCAATCTATTGCTCGGGGGCATTTCAATAAAATCTAGTTGCATTCTGGTAAAAGGACCTCCTTCACGTCCTATTGTTCCCAAACTCACTACTGTTTTCCTTCCTGGATTTATCTGTTGGCATGTAAGACATCTTTGACAGAGACTTTCAGCTATAGCTCTAAATTTTGGGTTGTACCAAGTCTGTCTGAAAAGTCTGATCATGGCATCCCTACCAATGTGAGCTTGTGCATGGTACAGCCGTGCCATATTTGAAATCATGCTATCAGGCATAACTGGCCTTTCATCTCTATAAACCCAAACGTCATCTTCCTCTCTTTGTCTGCAACCTGCTTTTATCCAACCATCTTTCTCCTCTTCATTTGCTTCTTCCTGCAATTGCCTTACCTCATCCCAGATTTCGACCATGTTAGTAAACAGCAAGGGACATGAAACATTCTCTTTTTCTCTCCTCCTATTCAGTGAGACCATATTTCTGGCACAATATTGGGCTATTTCATCTGCATATTGATTTCCCACTGTAATATAGTCAGTTCCATTTTTGTGTGCAGCGCACTTCACCACTGCAATCTGTTTAGGCAGCTGTATCGCCTCAAGCAATTTCTTCACAAACTCACCGTTCCTAATAGGAGTTCCTGCAGATGTCAAGAAACCTCTCTGGGACCAGATATGTCCAAAATCGTGGACCACTCCGAAGCCATACTGGCTATCTGTGATCACCGTAATTCGGACGTTCTTTCCCAATTTGCACGCCTGAATCAGAGCAATCAGCTCAGCCACTTGGGCTGAGCGTATCCCTCTCAAACAAGATGCTTCCATTATAGCTGCTACTGTACATACGCAGCACTTAAAACTCCTTCACTCGTTCTCAGACATGACCCGTCCACAAACATCACATAATCTGATTCTTTTAAGGGCTCATCTTTAATATCTGGGCGAGGTTGGTACAAAATTCAAGCACATCCAGACACTTATGATCAACTTCATCTTTGACTCCTCCATTTTCTTCATCTGGCAGTGAAGTTGAAGGATTCACACTTGTGCATCTATCAATGGTTACATTGTCTGCACTCAAAATCACTTTTTCGTACCTAGTCAGCCGACTATGTGTCATGAACTGGGTTTTGGTTCTAGTCAGAAGAATTTCAACAGAGTGTGGAACATATACTCTCAGTGGATATCCCATCACAATGCCTTCACTCTGTTCCAGACTCACACAAGTAGCAGCTACTGCTTTCAGACATCCAGGCAATGCCTTTGCTACTGGGTCTAAAACAGCTGAAAAATAAGCAATTGGTCTTTTCATTTTTCCATGCCTTTGCACTAACACTGAAAGTGCACATCCATCTCTCTCACTACAATACAGCTCAAATTCTTTTTCATAATCAGGCATTCCCAATGCCGGTGCCTCACACAACTTTGTTTTCAGTTCTTTGAAAGCCTTCATTTCCTCCTCATTCAACTCAATCGGATCTCTGACATCTCTTTTTGTCAATCGCTGTAAAGGTTTTGCAATTAATGAAAATCCACTTATCCACTGTCGGCAATATCCAACCATTCCAAGGAACATTCTCACCTCTCTCTGTGTCATCGGAGCTCTCATTCCTCGGATAATCCTTATTCTTTCTGTCGTTACCTTTCGCATCCCTTTCTCAATCTTATGACCTAGGTATTGTACCTCCTGTTGACAAAATTGCAATTTTGATGGGGACACTTTGTGCCCTCCCTCTGCCAAATGATTCAGTAAAGCAATTGTGTCCGTAACACATGCTTCTTTGGTCTTTGATGCCACTAATAGGTCATCAATGTATTGGACCATCACAGATTTTTCAGGCATTTTTAAATCTTCCAATGATTTCTTTAGGATCTGATTAAAGATTGAGGGACTTTCTGTATACCCTTGAGGAATTCGGCACCATGCCAAAATACGCTCTCCGAACCGGAATGCAAATAATGGCTGGCTGTCTGGGTGTAACGGAATAGAGAAAAATGCATGGCACAAATCAATAACTGTGTACCATTCTGCATCATGTGGAATCTGATACAGTATTACAGCGGGGTTTGGCACAATTGGACAACAAGGAATAACAATTTTATTTACCTTCCTCAAATCCTGCACTATTCTATATGTCCCATTTGGCTTTTTCAATCCCATTATAGGTGAATTACATGGGCTACTCATTAATTCTTTCAAAATTCCTTGTTCGATCATCTTATTAACTACAGGTGTTATTCCTTCAATAATTTCTGGCGTTAATTTGTACTGTGGAGTATTTGGGTAATTTGTTCCTTCTCTTACAGTAATTTTTACAGGGTCTACTCCTCTCATTAACCCAATATCTTCGCCTGTGAAATCCCATACATCAGTTCTGACTATTCCTTTCAATTCAATTGGGATTTTCTCTGCATCAAACACAGGAAACATGTCATTTACTCCTGGTTCTAGTTCTGCCATTGTCATTTTATACAGGACATCTTCATCTGTGTCTGGAAAGCAATACCATCAGGGGTACAATAGATGGTTCAATTCATTTTACAAAGCAGATCGCGTCCTAGCAAATTTACAGGACTGCAATCACATACCACAAACCGATGCATCTCTTTGAATGGTCCAACTTTCACCTCTACTTGTTTGGTAAGAGGCGCTTTGATCTGTTGGTTTGAAACACCTACAACTTGGATACATTCTCCTGAGAGAGGAAGGTTTGGAATTTGCACTGATCTAACAGTAGAACGGGTAGCTCCAGTGTCCACAAGGAATGTAACATTTACACCATTCACTTCTCCATCCACAAATGGACCTGACTGATCTACCTCTAGAGTTGCGCCAAGCACGCACTCTTCTTCCTCTCCTAGGCACCGTCATAAACTTTCATCCGATTCATTTCCATCCTGCCGTAACCAATACTGCGACACTGCAGCTGCGCGCGGCAATTTTGTTACCTGCTCTCCTCCGTAGAATCCTGCCTCTGCACTGTATCTCTGGGGGTTTACACTCTTTGGAAGAGGTGGTTGTGGCACCTGACTCTGTTGAGTAACTACCTGCGGTTGTTGCAGCTGTTGGTAACTCACCTCATTCTGCACCTGTGGATTTAATGGTTGATTTTCCGTATTAGCTTTTGGAGGAAATTTACACTCGTTTCTCCAATGCCCTAACTTTCCGCAATTATGGCATGGCCATTTCTTTTTAGCCTCTTCTATACTCATTTGACCTTTTCCCTTACCTATATTCGGTTTGGATTTAGTCTGTCCTGCATCACCAGACTGATTATTCATTTGAGCCTCTTGTTTTTCTGCAACCTTTACTTGTGCCCACATCGCTTTTTCTTTTAGTTTACGCTGTCTACACTCGATGTCATCACTACAATATTTTGCATACCTTAGTACCTCATCTACAGTGCTATTCTGCCAACACAACATATGCTGCTTAATCATTTCACTTATTTCAGCTTTCAATCCATATACAAATCTATATACGAAATGACTCATGTCCTTTTCACTCAAAGTCTCATAACCACTATACTGTTTGAAAACCAAAAGCAACCTTTCATAATAGGCGTGTACAGATTCCTTACTTTCCTGAGTTGTTCTATCAATCTTTACCCAATCTGTCTCTTTCGGTGGAATCTTATTTTTCAAAAACGTGACGGCTTGTTCATACTTTCTCATCACTTCTGGACCTGGCGCTCCAGTTTTTGCATCTCTTGGATATTCTTCCTTCGGCCAATCAATTGTAATCTTACATTCTGTCCATAAATCTGCTGGCACTACAATTTCAAACAATCCATCCAAATCTTCCCACAACACCTTTGAAACTTTGACAAATCTTTCCACCTGTCTATACCATTCTACAGGTTTCTCTCTCAATCTTGGGAAGTCGTTTGTAAACGATAATATATCTTGTCTGGACCATGGGACGTGTACATAGCTCCCTCCTGGAGTTTCTCTCATCGGATATTCCAGTGCTATTGGTTCCTTTTCCTTACCGGAAAAGCCAATGATGCTTTATCGGTCGTTCCCTCCTTTCTTCTTATCCACCTGCTCCTCCATCTGTCCACATCTCCCCATTTTCTCAATAACACAATCAGTTCCTTTATCTGGGTTAATCGTCCTGATGTGTTCAGACTTTCTATATCCTTTTCACTAAAGTCTACCCTATACGGTTTCTGCAAGCCTCTGATTTTTCCAAATTCTACTCCTAGTTCATTTGCTGTTTCTTCCAATTTTTCATGCAAATTCCTAGCTCTCCAAGTAACACTCTTACACATGAACATAAGTTCTTCATCCTGGTAGGATTTCAATCTATCTGTACCAATAGTCCCTAAAATCAACTCTTCCATGTCTATTTTAAGTCTGATTACATCCAACGGTTGCGGTTCTGCATCTTTCTTCTGTAAATTCCTCATCCACTCATTTAATTCTTCTGGAGTCGGACCCACAGGGGTACTATTTATTTCTATCCAATTTGTACTTCTCTCTGGGGTCTCAGTTGCTGACTCAGTTCCCATAGGAATTCTATTTATCTGACTCTCATTAACCGTCAAATTTGTAGGTGGACTCGATCTATATGAGCCAACCAGATCTCTTGTCTCTCTAGTTTCTGGAATTATCCCTTCTCTCATTCTTTGCATATTCGAGTTCATTGGAGAATGCTCATCTATTCTTTGGTTTTCAAATACCGGTATTACTGGTCCTATTGTCACTGGCACAGTCACGGCTTCCATGTTCATGGTTAATTCTCTTATTTTCTCAGTCAATTCTCTTGTGGTTCTTGCTAATTCAGCTGTATTATCACTAGCAGGCTTCGCATTCGGTGGAGTTTCTGATTTTTCGTAAGACCTATTTATTTCATAATTTCGTTCAGGGCTTTGATTCCTCACAGTTTCCATTGGTGGTGCATTTGGGGTCACCACCGCAGAATTCTGTTGATATGGAGGTGGTTTTCTATTTAAAATGTCTTCCAGCAACTCATCCTCTGTATCGCTACCTCCATACCCATACCTCTCTGTTACTGCATGTTTCTTTTTCTCCGTACACTTTCTCCCTGTAACTTCTTCAGCTGTTCTGACAGGAAACAAACCATCCGTCATATTAGCATACCTCCATCGTCTCATTCTGTCTTCATGATTCACTCCCCATACTCTTCCATGAACTAAACTATAATTCTTTGCACCTCTGTGCCTTTCTCTTTCATACATCTCATCTTCCCATTCACCTAACGCTTCAAACTGTGTTGGTCTAGGTCTCGGTTCAAGTTTCATCATTTTCTCTCTCAAATTTTGAAGTACAGCTGTGCTAAACGAACCGTTTTCTGGAAACGCCAATACTCCATCGTTCTGAGTATATTTTGTCCAATTTTCCAACCAAATGCAAGTATGATAACCATATTTCAACATCATATGAGAAGCCGGCGTTTTCGGCGGAGGAAGTACTTCTCCTTCCCTAGTCACTACCTTTTTGTCCTTCTTGAAAAAGTTTTTAATCTTCGCCATCCATGACGGTTTCTCTCTACCATACTCATAATAAGCCATATTGCATGATTCTTTCTCTCCAACAAACTCACGAAAATTCTTCACTACGCTGTTCTTTCTACTGTTTGGCTATTCGGACCTATCCCAGCGCGTCTCACACCAACGCACCAATCCGAACTCTCTACGTCACTCTCAACTGACCTATCCCAGCACGTCTTTACACCAACGCACCAATCAGGAAGCTCTTCGTTTTCCCACAACTGGCCAATACCAGCGCGGTCTTTGTTGTCAGTTCTACTCCTGTCTTTTCTGACCCCTCCTTTACAATAATTATCGGCAGTTTTCTTACCTTCTTTTCTCGACTGAATTTTATTAGTTACAACGTAAAACACATTACCATTGTCTGTTTTCGCTAAACAAAAGAAATAGTTTGCTCTATCTTGCAAGAATACTGTTTCGTTCGATAAGTGTAGCACTTCTCTCTACCTTACCCTTCTCTCAAGCAAGGGGTAAACCCGTTTCTCTGGGGATAAAACACATGCGGAGACTACACTGCTCCTGAGAATTAAGGCCAGAGTTTCACAAGAAAACCTGTTGCTATTTCACTCAAACGCGTTTTTATACATGAAATGTCCCTATCATAACACAATCCTGTGTTATCACCAATTTTGAAAAATCAGACAATGCACAATTCCCTGTGACTTCTCTTGCCACACGTGTCCACTTCCTACTTCCCAGAAGCTTCAAAGTTTCGACTTACACATAACATAATACAATTCGACACAAAGTGTTAGACATGAATAATCAATAAATCAATAATCAATAATCACCAAACTAATCTATAGTAACCATAACTCTGCTACCAAGAAATCTGATCCAGCGCGGCTAATATAAATTTCTCCTCAGGACACGAATCCAGGTAAATCATTCACATCTATTAAACCATATGACGGTGGGGCCCATAACACCTCATATCATACATTCATTCATTCACTGGATTACACACCAAGGAGAAATGTGTTGCTGGAGGAACGGGATACCTTGTTAAATCTGACAGAATAAAGCCTCGGACATCATATACATTAGCTTTTGATCCTGTCGGTTCCAAACATCAAGGTATTCCGCTCTTTGGTCGATGGACCAACTAGTAGAATAAGTTGATGGTGATTAAGACCAGCTCAATCACTGTAAAACCTGTTAAACTTTAAACTTATCAATGAACTAAAGACCCACAGACTCATTTTAATTAGAATTAAATTTTATCTAATTTCTCTATTGCACGGGTGAGATTCTTAGTTTATTAATCACTTTAATACATTAATAACATTTTTATGAAAGGTTCTAATAAAGAAATTGAAAATTATGCATTACCCATTTAGATGCAGATAGGAATGGTTCACCAAAAAGAAGATAAACTGTAGATCACAGAATAGACTCCCAAACTGACTGACTGTCCCTGCTAAAGGCCTCCTCGACCGGACCTCCCGTACAGATTTCCCGCAACGGTCTCGTTCCTTCCCCAGTCAAGTTTGAAGTCCAAAGATGACAAAAGTCCTCTCGTAGTGTTGAGGTGGAAAAATGGAAATAAGGAAAATGGTATGGCAAGAAATACCAACGGCAGCAGTAGAATCAATAGCAGCAGCCACAGCAGCAGCAAAAGGCAACCCAAAGAAGCAGCCTATAGAAGCAGACCCTCCCACATAAGAGCAGTCCCTCTTATACCCTACTTCTAGCTTACTACACAAAAAGTTGCAATCCTTAGGGGCAGGAATCACGCTAATTGGTACATTTGAGGGTGGTGATAATCACCTCATCGCCTTCCTTGTTCAAACTGGTTTCGGGGATAGTTAAGAGTACAATGATTCTCATGACCTTTGGGTAAAAGCAGTCCAATTTGTCCATTCATTTTGTTGCAATCCCGATTGTCACAATTTAGTTAGTCCATTGTCGCTCAATACTTTTCCCATTTATTCCCACGAATACGCGCTGAGTCTTTCTTGGCACCCTCCTTATGGCAGGTCAATGCGACCATGACATCTCTCACTCCGTGCACGGGCCGTACCCACGTGGTTCAGCTCCTTTATTTCTTCCGCTTAGAGGCCATCTTTGACTTTTCACGTGATCTCATCTGTCTCGGCAGCCATTTTCGCAGAATGGCCTAACAGGCCCGAACGAACTATCATAAGAACAAACACATCCAAAATTAAAACAAAAAAAATAAGCCTTTCTGTTTACCACCCGCCATTCTAAAGACCCGTGTTAGGTGTTACCTAGCAGAAGCAACATTTAAAGCCATTTTACTTACCATCCGCATTCTTTTGCCACAATACAATTCTACTACATAGCATAAATCATGCGCTTTTACTCTAATTAGTACGCAAATCACAATATTAGTGTCAATCAACTTCACAATTGTAAATAAATTAGATTTTGCACAAATTGCGGTTACCCTTATGTAATGTTTACTAAAGGTGCATTTGTTGATTATCTCATGCTCCATCAAACAATTAGTATCGTTAATTTATTAAAGCTCATTAATTTTCCAAGGGGGGTACAAATTATTTTATTTACCCTGCTCCATCAAAGGCATGGGGACAAGAACAGGCAATTTAGTTGTTCGAGCTCAGACGTATGCAAGGCCACCCAAGTGGTATTCAACACTTGTTAAGTAAGACACGCCTGGCGGGAGGGGGAGAAGGGGGGTTATTGGCCTCTTACAGGAAGCAGGCAAGACCATGCCGAAACCTATTGCTCATATCCCAGTGAAGATTAACAGTGGAGTGAGGACCGCTGCGCGGTGGCGGCCAATGGCACTGACGAACTACTCCACAAATTGCGACCGCACGTTCAGAGAACTGCCAGAAGTGGGGATCCCGGGCCGCGAGCGAAGATTAATGTTACCTATGTACTAATATACTTGCATTACTGACTGTACGATGCCAAGAGCAATTGTTCAATAAGATTTGTTTAAAAAAAAAGAGAGGAGGGCTCTTTGGAAGTATACTGATCTTCCTTTTGATGAAACAGTTGTCCTTTCTTAGAGACGTGAAGCCTCATCTTTTCTCTGTCCTTCAGAGTACATTTGGAAAACTGCGGACAGTAACCACAAGTTTCAGGATGATGAGACTCCAAAAGGCAAACAATACAGACAAAATGAGGGTTTGTCTGAGCCTTTTTTGTTCCCACAGGAAGGGCACTTCAAAAAACAGAAAAAAAGTGAAGGCATACTTAACAGGAAAATAGTATTTTCTGTCAGAACAATGGCTATCTGCACTCTAGGTGCTGAAAAATGTCAAATTACTTTGAAAAGAGAAGAATTGGGAAAGATTTTCCAGTGATTTTTTGCCAAAAAGGCAGAGCTCAGCACTCCAGGATTCTAAATGTAGGAGCCGGCAAAATGAACTTACCTAAATGTTACTTGTGAGGCATGATGAGATACAAGGGGCACTGTGAGGTTATTAAAGGCACATTACCAGTTTTCTCTACATTTCTTTAAATGGCAGCCTATTGGTCAACAATGTCTCATAATCTCTTGAAGAAGAAGAAAAAAAGGTTTGTGAAAGCTTTTCTATATTTTTATTGACATTTCTATGTAATTGGATTCTTTTTAAAATGAAAATTCAATGTAATCTGGCCATTTTTAGCCTTTCTTATATATATATATATAACCTGTCGGCTCGGCTCCTGTTACCTCCACCTTAAGTAAAGTGCACATTGCCCAAACCCGCCACCCAGTGAGCACCATCTCCCTACCTGGCCCATCATCGAGCATCGGACAATTCCTACCTTCCACATGTGGTTCACAGGCGAGGCCTTGCCATCAGTTGTCATCTAGATTAGAGGCCAATCATGGCAGGGAGTCAGCTCCTCTTGTGAGGGGAGTAGAAGGGGACGCTCCAATCTTCGCCGCTGTTAAACAGGACAGAGTGCCCCAGGGTCCAAACTCCATCCACTTACCCCCGGAAGCAACACCGTATGTAGTGGTTTTAGGTAACGTGCCAGTCCTAAAGCCGGACACCACTGAGGATTTTTTCCAATTAAAGAACAAGGTCCTTTACTGGCTTAACAACAACACACCCTTGGGCCTTAGAGTGGAAAGGGACATCCTCATGGTTAGGAGGGTGGCCTGGATAGGAGGCTCGAAAAAGAGTAGTGATGGTGATTGTATAATCATTAATTTCAACAGACCTCACCTGGCAGAAAGGATTCTCCATGCCGCCAACCATTGTATTAGAACAGGCCTTTCTTCCTCTATTAGAGCACTGCCCTTGGGTTACTTTTACCCACCCACACCTATGGTATCGCACCCGTGGAAATTAGTGACCCCGACCCTATCTGGATGGCTTCAACAACTGCCTCGGGTCCCTTTATTCAACTCATTTGAGCCACTGGGACACCTTGACCAATGTGATTGACTGAGTGGACCGGGTCCAAGGAAATCCACGGTGCTCTTACAAACGGACTCAAAGGATCAGCTGGCCTAGGTGAACCATTGCAGACATCCGCTGGGTAATAACCTCTGCAACATCATCTCATGGAACATAGCCGGTTTGGCTAGCAAGTTCTCGGATCCGGGGTGGTTGGCTTTTATTAAAAAATATGACATTATTTGTTTCCAAGAGACATGGACCATTGATAATATTTATTTTTGGGAGGGCTTTAAGCTTTTTAACATCCCTGCTATTCCTTCAAGGGCGGGACGTCCAAAAGAGGGTCTCGCAGTTTATCTGTCTCTTAGTCTACATGGTGGTATTGGGATATTGAACACGGATAATCCGTGTCTCCAGGCGTTAACCTTCACCTCAGGGTCCCACAGTCTAATGCTTTTGAATTTTTATAATGCCACTTCTCTTCTCCCTGAGGTGTGTAACGTCACTCGCCTATGTTCATTTTTAACGAATGGTAAAGACCTGCCACGGAAGCCTGGTAACATAGTCCTAGTAGGGGACTTTAATAGGCACATCTGTGGGGCCTCAAGGCAGGGGGGCACAGGGGCTAGTGACGACTCCTCTTGTCCTCTTGTAGACGGTGTGCATTTTGACCATTGTAGGCAGGGGGAGAAACTAAACGCATTGGTTTGTGAATTGGATTTGCAACTAACCATAGGGAAATTGACCCCCTCTAGGCGATATCTTATTCCAACTTTTAAGGGGCTGGGCCGGGAACCCTCGATTATTGATTTTATTCTAATCTCTACCCCCCTTTATTATCTGATCTCAGAGTTTTCAATAATAGCCAGTAGCTACAGCGACCATAACCCCCTGTGTATTAAAGGTACATGGCCCACTTTTGACTTAAAAAGACAGATCACAGGAGGAGGGGTTCTACTGGCAATAGACGGAGGGAGACGACTTAGATGGGGGCAGATTTCTCAAGACACTCTGTGCAGGTCTCTACTGGAGATGTGCCAGAGTGAACTTCAAACCTGTCATAACGCGAAAGTAGAGTCAGATGAGTCTATCATCCGTGCCTTTGAATCAATATCCTGCTCCGTCGCTAAATTATTGGCCGTCCCATCTCACGGATCTCAGAGGGAGAGGGGACCTAGATGGTTCAACCCAGAATGCTCACTTGCTGCCAGGAGGCTGAAATTAGCTCTTTACGCCTCCCCAAGGAATGCCGCGCTAGTTAAAATCCGAAGAAAGCAGTACAAACTAGCTCTTAGTAAAAGCAGGGCGGCTCTGAAGGAAGAAGCTTGGGGCAACCTTATGGAAGCAACAACTTATAAGTGCAGTGCAAAGTTCTGGAGCATTATTAATAGCCCCATTTTGGGAGAAGAGTCAGCTAATGTTTTAGAAGCATACATTACTGAAAACGAATGGGTCAGTCATTTTGAGGACATGTTCAAGGGAGACTCGGCCCTGCCGCTTTCACTTAATCCTGGTGGTACACAAAAAAAACTAGTAGTAGTGGAAGAAGAAGTTAGGCAAGGCATCACTGGATTGACACGTAACAAGGCCCCGGGCCCTGATGGAATCCCACCTGATCTTTATTTGTCGGATGTGGTACTTTGGGCTCCAGTGCTCACTTCCGTAATTAATGCTGTTGCTAGGTTTGGCACCCCGTCTTCATGGGCGACCTCTATTATCGTGCCAGTTTTTAAAAGGGGGGATAGGGACAGCACTGTCTGTTATAGACCCATCTCCCTGCTAGAGTCGGTGGTAAAAGTGGTTGGTCGGATAATGTTGGATAGGTTATCGGCCTGGGCTACTGACAATAACATTCTGTCGGACGCCCAATATGGGTTTCGCCCTGGCCGTTCTACGATTGATCAATCCTTGAATCTATTCCTAATAACCAGTAAATATACAGTCGCCCGCAGGAGTACCATCTTCCTGGCTTTTATGGTTCTGTCATCCGCATTCGACTGCGTAAACAGGGGCAAATTATGGCAGATCCTCTTAGCATTAGGGGTAGACAGGGAGATGGTCTCCTTTCTTTATGACCTCCACCAGGACACCAAGGCGGTTGTGCGATACTCGTCGAGTTTGAACGTATCTTGTTCATTCCCCGTTAGGGGCGGTGTCTGTCAAGGCTGTATATCGGCCCCGTTTCTTTTTAATCTCTACATTAACAATTTGGAGGAAACCCTCCTGGAGACTAAGGCTGATTATCCCCAGATCGGACGGCGAGGTCTCCCCGTTCTGCTATATGCAGACGACGCCGTCTTGATGGCTAGGACAGAGAGGGGTTTACAAACCATCTTATCTACGTTCGCCCAGTTTATGGGGGATTTGGACTTAAAAGTCAACAACTCCAAATCATACATCATGCAACTGGGGATGCGGCCAAGCAGATCATATACCTTTAAGGTAGGGCCTACCCCGATTCCTAAAACATCCGCTTTCTCCTACCTGGGGGTACTCCTGGATGATAAACTGAACTGAGGCCCACAACTTTCGCGTAAGCGAAACGACCTCAATAGGGAAACTGCCACAATTTTTAATTTTGCTGGTAGACTGGGTAAACGACCTGTGGGGGCTCTTTTGGAGCTCTACAGGTCCAAGTGTCTGTCAAAAGTACTTTACGGCAGTGAAATCTGGGGATATGCTGAATTAAAGGATGTCCAAATAGCGGAAAACAAATTCATGAGACGTCTGCTGTCAGTTCCCCAGGGTATCCCCTCTTTTATTGCCCATGAAGAGTTAGGAATGGCCTATATTACAGATCAGATAGCCATTCGTCCGCTGTTACTTTGGTTAAAAATATGGGTTAAGGCGGGGGATTCGCTAAATAAGGCAATCCTGAAAGACTGCCTGGCCCTGGATCAAGTATTAAGGATTCGATGGCTGAAATATATCAAAAGGAGTCTAACGAACCTGGGAAGAGGTGACCTCTTTTCTAATCCTGAGGGAACTCAAAAGGTAGATATACCCCTTCTTAAGACGGCGTTCAGTACGCGTCAGACCATACTAAGGGAGGAGAGGGAGTTCATGAAGCCAAGTGTTCGCCACTTTGTTATATTAAGGTCCACTGAGAAGGCTGAGCCGTGTATACTTGGTTTCGTGAACTCTTACGATAGATTCCTTCGGACCAGGTTTCGGTTTGATCTGTTTTACTTACTCCTTACTTACCCAAGGGGCTCTAATAGAGGGCAATCCTTTCCGCCCTGCGGCTGCAATGGAATATCTCCGCAGGAAATGTTACATTTCACAATGTTTTGTCCATTTTATGACACCCCTAGAAAAACATATTTAATTCCCATCTTGAAACAGGCCAACTTTAAACAAGTTCGACCTGCCTTTATTTTCTCCAGATGTTGACGGGCAATACTGTATTTCATGTTTTAAGTTTTTTTAAATCTGCTATCAAGCTCAGGGCGAGTTGTGAATAGTTGGCTCGTCCTTCATTACCATCTTTCGTATCATGTAAATGTATTGCTAATAGGTCGCAGATCTAGTTATTGTTTTTTATGTACTGTTTTTAGCTGTTTTATCCTAATATAATTGGAGTCTGGGATTAGTTGCAATTTGTACATATAACTCGAATTATGAACTTGCACAGACCTGCTTTCGTGATTGTACATATTGTACCATATCATTTTTATCCCAGTTCTCATATTGTGCTTTTATGGTTTTATGTAATATGAAACCGAATAAAGAAATAAGAAAATTTGTTGTTGTTGGAAGGTTTCCTCCAAATTGTTAATGTAGAGATTAAAAAGAAACGGGGCCAATATGCACTTTATGGTGGAGCATTCTAATATGGTCAAGTTTATGACTTTGTTATGTTTTGATAGCCCATATTTCGCATTAAGACTGAGATAACTGTATTTTATTCAGGATGTGGCATGACTAACCACTTGGTTTTAATGATTAATGCAATCAGCATTTTATTCATGTTTTTATCCTGTTTGTACAGTTTTTATATTGTTTTTTACCATCTTTTTACAGTCTTATATTTATTCATGTTTATCCTTATTTAACCATGAATTTATGTCTGTTGGCATGAAGTGGATAATTATTGTGATACATGTTGATTTAATGCGGGCGTTTCCATGAATTACAAAGTCTTTTTTCCATTGCGATAGCTCGAGGGGTGGTGATTCTAGGGTGTGCAAACTACAAATATGTTTTTACTGGTCTAGCGCGTCATGTGATCAAGACCGCGGAAACGCGGTCGAAACGCGTCAAGCTGGACACTAGTCTCCGAATTTTGATGATGCTGATTTGATTTTATCACGCAATAAAGCACTGCAATTGATTTATAAACACGCTGTGGTCCGTACCTGTTTGCCCTGTGGTACATGAGGTAAACCAGGAGTGTGGTTGCTGTATAAATATATATATATATATATATTAACTGAAAAAACCATAGGTTTCAGGAACGTTATAGTTAGTTGGACATTTCACTTGTACAAAACCATAGAAATTCCGGCGTTATAGTTAGTTCAGCTAACTATAACTCACGCCCCCGCAATGCACTGCTGATGACGTCACATATTACATCATTCATGACATGGTCAGTGACATCACTGATGACATCACTGATGACATCTCAAATGACATCACTGATGACATCATCCAGTGACTGTGTGTTTCTGTAAAGTTTAATTTTGTTTTATATATATGCCAAGCTGTATTGAGGAATGAGTGGGTGTATAAGTGTCTGTATGAAGGATTTAGTAGGTACGTGACTGACTGTATAAGTGAGTGATTAAATGTGTCTTACTGAATGCATGGGTTAGTGACTAAACTGTGTGAAAGTCTGTATCAGTCTGTCTGTTGTTGTGTAAGCTGCTGCATGGGTTGGTGAGTAGCTGCATGAGTGTCTATATAGGTTATTGATTGCTTGCCTGAATATTTGTATGGCTGCCTGAGTGTGTGTGTGGGTGGGTGGGAGGTGTGTGACTCTGTGCATAGATGTGTGAGTGGTTGATTCACTGGGTGTATGGGTTCAAGAGTGCATGTGGAAACAGCTGTATGGGTGGGTGAGTGTGTGTATGGGTGTGTTGGTGAGTGAATGGATGTCTCAGTGGTACATGTGCAAGTAACTACATATGTAAAAGGCAGTATATGTGAGTGATGGTGTATATAAATAACTATATGTGAGAGTCAGTAATTGTGAGAGTGGCTGCATGGATGAGTGTGTATTTGTATCAGTGATTCTATAAGAGAGTAATTATCTGTTAGTATCTGTATGAATAAGTGAGGTTGTGTCTGTATAACTGTATAGGTGAGTAAATGGAAGTATGATTGATTCTTTGCATGACTGACTAAGTGTGTGAGTAACTCTGGATATGTGGCAGTGTGTGAGTGTCTGTATAGGTGTATGAGTGCATATGATAGTGTTGTATTGATGAGTGACTGCATGTATGAGTGACTGTATGGGTGAATGAGTGGATGTGTGTGTAAACCTAGGAATCAGTCAGTGCGTATTTAGTAACTGGTATTGATGTGTCTATTTTTTCGAAAATGGTAGTCTGTATTTTAGAGTGGGTGTATCAAAGGTTATATTCAGGTGTGAGGAGGTGCATCAGATTTTCACGTGGATGATGTCATCAGTGATGTCATCAGTGATGTCACTGACCATGTCATGAATGATGTAATATGTGACGTCATCAGCAGTGCATTGCGGGGCGCGAGTTATAGTTAGCTGAACTAACTATAACGCCGGAATTTCTATGGTTTTGTACAAGTGAAATGTCCAACTAACTATAACGTTCCTGAAATCTATGGTTTTTTCAGTTAATTTCTATGGTTTTTTAAATGCTAATTTCTAACTATAACGTGCCTGAAACCTATGGTTTTTTCAGTGAATTTCTATGGTTTTTTAAATGCTAATTTCTAACTATAAGGTGCCTGAAACCTATGGTTTTCCAGTGAATTTCAAAGGTTTTTTAAATGAAAATTTGTAAGTCTAATGTACCTCAATCCTATGGTTTTTTATTTTCTATATATATATATATATATATTCACTGAAAAAACCATAGGTTTCAGGGACGTTATAGTTACAAATTAGCATTTAAAAACCTTGAAATTCACTGAAAAACCATAGGTTTTAGGGACAGTTATAGTTAGTTGGACATTGCACTCGTACAAAACCCGTGAAATTCCCCTGTTATAGTTAGTCCAGCTAACTATAACTCGCGCCCCGCAATGCACTGCTGATGACGTCACATATTACATCACTCATGACATGGTCAGTGACATCACTGATGACATCACTGATGACATCTCAAATGACATCACTGATGACATCACTGATGACATCAACCAGTGACTGTGTGTTTCTGTAAAGTTTAAATATTTTTAATATATATAGGAAAAGACGTATTGAAGAATGAATGGGTGTGTAAGTGTCTGTATGGATGATTTAGTAGGTGCGTGACTGACTGTATAAGTGAGTGATTTAAGGTATCTTACTGAATGCATGGGTTAGTGACTAAACTGGGTGAATGTCTGTATCCGTCTGTCTGTTGCTGTGTAAGTGGCTGCATGTGTTTGTGAATAGCTACATGAGTGTCTATATGAGTTATTTAATGCTTGTGTGAGTATCTGTATGGGTGCCTGAGTGTTTGTGTGGGAGGGGTGTGTGCGACTCTGTGCATAGATGTGTGAGTGGGTGATTCACTGGGTGGATGCTTTCAAGAGTGCATCTGTGATAGACTGTATGGGTGGGTAAGTGTGTGTAAGAGTGTGTTAGTGAGTGAATGTATGTCCCAGTGGTACATGTGTGAGTAACTACATATGTGAAAGGCAGTATATATGTGTGTTGGAGTATATAAATAGCTATAAGCGAGAGTGAGTGATTGTGATAGTGGCTGTATGGATGAGTGTGTGCTTGTATCAGTGATTGTATAAGAGCGTAAGAATGTGCTAGTATTTGTATGAGTAAGTGAGCTGGTGTGTGTATAACTGTATAGGTGAGTAAATGGTAGTGTGTTAAATTATTTGCATGACTGACTAGGTGTGTGAGTACCTCTATGGATGAGTGGCGGTGTTTGAGTGTCTATATAGGAGTATGAGTGCATATGATAGTCCTGTACTGAGTGACCGTAAGTATGAGTGACTGTACGGGTGAGTGAGTGGATGTGTGCGTAGCCCTCAGAATCAGTGAGTGGGTATGTAGTTATTGGTGTTGGAGTGTCTATGGTTTTGCGAATGGCAGTCTGTAATTTAGAATGGGTGTATCAAAGGTTATATTAGGGTGTGAGAAGATGCATGAAATTATCACGTGGATGATGTCATCAGTGATGTCATTTGAGATGTCATCAGTGATGTCATCAGTGATGTCACTGACCATGTCATGAGTGATGTAATATGTGACGTCATCAGCAGTGCATTGCGGGGCGCGAGTTATAGTTAGCTGGACTAACTATAACGGGGGAATTTCACGGGTTTTGTACGAGTGCAATGTCCAACTAACTATAACTGTCCCTAAAACCTATGGTTTTTTCAGTGAATTTCAAAGGTTTTTTAAATGCTAATTTGTAACTATAACGTCCCTGAAACCTATGGTTTTTTCAGTGAATTTCAAAGGTTTTTTAAATGCTAATTTGTAACTATAACATGTCTGAAACCTACGGTTTTTTCAGTGAATTTCAAAGGTTTTGTAAATGACAATTTTTAAATGTATTAATTGTTATATAAATTTTTTTCATACTGATTTACTACATTTTCAGAAACAATTTTTTTTACATATTTTATTTTTTAAATTACATTGTAATTACATTATACATTACATTACAAAAATACTTTCTCAGAATGAATTACTTTAGTTTAAATACTTTGCACATAGGCAATAGACTTTTAAGTACAGTAGTTACAGTTGTTGCAATGGGCAACACATTTTCAAACACAATGCAACATTCAGCTCAATGTGAATTTCTAGTTAAATGCAATTAGTTACTTTATGGATTACTTTTCTAACCACAGGACTGGATCCTAGATTCAGTCCTGGAACATCTCCTGTAAACAGTTGAGTAAAAGCGTTTTGGTTACAGTCGTGATTTTTAAGGAATATTATTGTACTTTAAAAGTTGACACTTAGAAACTTTTTCTCATAGAATCACCAATGTTATCCTATGGAAGGAAATTCACTTAGAAGGTAAAAACTGTTATCGTTACATTTTCTTACTCAGTGTTGCATCCTGGATCCAGCACTGGTGCATCTCCTGTAAACAGTCGAAAGAATGCGTTTAAGTCATACAGGCGATTTTTTAGGAATATTTGTAGTTTGTGAAAATCGACACTTTGAAACTTTTCTGCTGAAAACCACACAATGGATTCCTATGGAAGAAAATATAAGTTACTGGTAAGTACGGTTAAAATTACTTTTCAGGGTCAGTGCTGGGCTAAAAGATGCAGCACTGGGTTCTCTCCTGATAACAGGTGAGTAAATTGGAATTCGTACTTTGGTTGATTTTAGAGGAATATTATAAAGTTCCAAAACTCCACACTTAGAAGAATTTCCAAGTGAAACCAGTCAATGTTAGCCTATGAAGGAAATTCAAGTTACTGGTAAGTACGGTTAAAATTACTTTTCAGGATTAGTACTGGGCTGAAAGATGCAGCACTGAGGTCTCTCCTGATAACAGGTGAGTAAATCGGAATTCGTATTTCGGCTGATTTTAGAGGAATATTTTAAAGTTCCAAAACTCCACACTTAGAAGAATTTCCAAGTGAAACCAGTCAATGTTAGCCTATGGAAGGAAATTCAAGTTACTGGTAAGTACGGTTAAAATTAGTTTTAAGGACCAGTACTGGGCTGAAAGATACAGCACTGAGGTCTCTCCTTATAACAGGTGAGTAAATCGGAATTCGTATTTTGGCTGATTTTAGAGGAATATTTGTATGTTTCAAAAATCAACACTTAGAAACTTTATCAACAAAAAGCAGGCAATGATATCCTATGGAAGGAAATTCAAGTTACTGGTAAGTACGGTTAAAATTACTTTTCAGGACCAGTACTGGGCTGAAAGATGCAGCACTGAGGTCTCTCCTTATAACAGGTAAGTAAATAGGAATTCGTATTTCGGATGATTTTAGAAGAATATTTGCACAATGGTGAAGGGAGGGGCGGGGCCTGAGGTGACATCTGTGCAAACGCGCCCCGTGGCGCGTTTTAAGTTGGGGGATTAAGTCCCCTTGAATCCTGAGGGTCCCTAGGGGCCAACTAGCCCACCAGGAACCTCCAATATGCGCCAGGGGCTGCGTTGCAGAGACGTGTAGAGAGGCCACACCCCTTTTACACCTCTCTGCAACGCAGCTCTGTGGCGCTTTCTGGATGTACCTGTTGGGCTAGTTGGCCCCCAGGGACCCTCAGGATTGAAGGGGATTTAATTCCCCATCTTAAAACGCGCCACGGGGCCTGTTTGCACACATGTCACCTGAAGCCCCGCCCCTCCCTTCACCACTGTGCAAACGCACCCCGTGGCGCGTTTTAAGTTGGGGAATTAAGTCCCCTTGAATCCTGAGGGTCCCCGGAGTCCAACTAGCCCACCATATACCTCCAAAAAGCGCCACAGAGCTGCGTTGCAGAGAGGTGTAAAAGGGGCGTGGCCTCTGTACACCTCTCTGCAAGGCAGCCCCTGGCGCATACTGGAGGTTCCTGGTGGGCTAGTTGGCCCTCAGGGACCCCCAGTATTCAAGGGGAATTCGTTCCCCTCTGCAAATGCGCCAGGGGGCGCGTTTGCAGAGTGGTGAAGGAAGGGGCGGGGCCTGCGGGCCCGATCGTTTTTTTTTTTTTTTGTCCCCTGAAGGGGGCTGTGTGGCCCCCCTTCCTTTTTCTGTTTTTGGGCCCTGGGGACCCCATCCCCCAGGGCCTTACCCCTTTTTTTAATTACAAATTTAAAAAAAACGGGAAGGGGGCCGCGTGGCCCCCTTCCCTGGGCCTGTATTGGCCCCGGGGACCCCATCCCCCGGGGCATGGCCTCTATTTTTACTTTTATTCTTTTGAGGGGGGCTGCGTGGCCCCCTCCTCTGGCCATTTTAAGGCCCCGGGGACCCCATCCCCCGGGGCCGGCCATACCCTTTTTTTTTTTTTAAAACATTTTTGTAAACTTTGGGGAGGGGGGCCGCGTGGCCCCCCTCCCGGGCCACTACTTGCCCCGGGGACCCCATCCCCCGGGGCTGGCCCTCTCGTTGGGGACTGTGGGGGGTCCCCAATCCCCCCACAGTCCCGCCGGCTCCCCGCGTCCCTTGGGAGCCGGCATTGCTTTTCCACATGGGGAGCTGCTAAGATGCAGCTCCCCATGTGGAAAGCAATGTGCTTGGATATTGGAAGAGAGAGCAGGTTTCCCTGCTCTCTCTTCCAATATCCAAAGCAGTTTGCTATGGCAGGACGGGAGCCGCGAGGGAGCCCCACTCCCATTCAGTTCACAGCCCCGGGGAGGTGGTGGTCCCTGGGGCTCTGGGGTCCGTAACGGACCCCCATATTTAAATGTTTAGTGCCCCGGGAGGTGGCGGTCCCCGGGGCGTGTGGGGGGGCTGGAGCCCCCCCACACAGGTTTTTTAATTTATAAAAAAAAAGCCCCGGGGAGGTGGTGGTCCCCGGGGCTGCGGGAGGGCTCAGAGCCCTCCCGCACCATTTTAAAAAAAAAGCCCCGGGGGGTGGTGGTCCCCGGGGCTTGGGGGGCCCTTGAGGCCCCCACACATTAAATTATCCCCCCCCCACCATGCCCCCGGGACTTGGGCCACCCGGGGGCAAAATACAATCGAAGCGCGGGAGACCCAGGGGGTCCTTGTGGGACCCCCTGAGCAAACCTAGGGGGTCAGGGTGTTTCTACCCTGCCCCCTTTGTGCGCTTTGCGCACTTGTTTCTGTCCCTCGGTTCTACCGAGGGACAAAATGGCTGCCAACATTTCCTGAATCGGAATGTTGACAGCCAGCTGACAGCCAATTAACATGCAGCTCGTGATCGGGACAGTGCGCGCAGGGTGCGCTGAGGGTACGCAGACCCTACTCGGCCATAGATATATCTATCTTTTTACTTTTGATTTTCTCAGCAACTACTGAACGGATTTACACCATTTAACAAAAGGGTTCTTTCTGAACCAAGAACTACCTCTTTGCCAAATTTGGTGTAATTCCGTTCAGCAGTTCGGGCTGTAGCCGTGTCTAAAGTTTCCTATGGAAAATTGCATGGGGAAAACGCGTTTTGGGACCCCCTTTTTCTCGGCCCCCGCTTGACGAATCCCCCGAGACTTTCAGGGTAGGAGCGGACCGGAGCGGGCCATAAAGTTTGAAAATTTTGCGAAGATACGTCAACCGGCAAGAGAGTTATTTCAAATAGAATGTCGCGGATTTCCTATGGATAATAGGTTGTAACTATAACTATCTACTGGCGACCGCCAGTAGATAATATATATACATATATATATATTTTAAAAAATTGTGAATAATTTTTAGTTAGGAAAACTATATTCATTCTTTTTTAAATATTATACAGAAGTCGCGCACCCTTCGCGCACCCTACACGATGGCTGCGCGCATTCCGGTAGCCATTTTGAAAAGTCGCGCTGGGGTCGCGACTTTGGCGTAATTTGTAAAGTATGAAATATCTTTAAATTAATTATAAATAAAAGTTTTCCTTTAAGTGTTTGTCTAAATTTATTAATAAAAGTATTTTTAAAGTATTATTTTCAATATAATTTCGACTAAAAATTATTCGATTATTATTGGATTCGGAGGTTAGGAGGGATGGCCATTTTGCTCGATCTGTTTTGCAAGATTTTTTGGTCTAGTCAGGTGGACACCCATTTCCGGGTGAGGTACGGCTTGAGGATCCTATTCAAAAGGTGAGGAATCAACAGGCAGAAGTATCCATCAGAAGAGCAAGTTACTTACCTTCGGTAACGCTTTTTCTGGTGAATACAGTATCTGCCTGTGGATTCCTCACTGTCCCACCCGCCTCCCCGTTGTCCACCTGTTTCTACCAAAAAGATGCTTTTACTGTTTGGCATGAATGTTTTTAATATGTCTTAATCATGCTTATGTTTTAATAGTGAGAAATGCTTGATCTGTTGCTATTTCTTTATGCCTTTATTGGTTATGCATTTGTATATAAATATATATATATTTAGTATACTATGTATACATGTGAAAATGTGTTGGTCCACCTGCTTACCTCGGTGGCACGGAAAAAATGGGTGGAACGGACGTCAGCACGCCGACGAGATACTCTTATGGCTCCTATGACGTCATACGGTGTCGCGAGCGGAGCCGTGCTATTATGACATAGTCATTTTATGTTGCCACTCCAGAAACCGAAACCAGTGATCCGAGGGCAGAGGCCCTGCAGATGGCACACGAGGTGGGGAGCCCAGTCGTGTGCACCGGCGGGGCAGCGAAGTCAAAAGCACCACTACCCACAGAAAAGGTAACGAGGGCACTGAATAACACAGGATCTTCTCTTTGTATCTGGCAGGAACAACAAGGTTAAAATGCCCTAGTTCCAAAATGTAGAATTAGTGCTACAACGGTCTTCAAGAGAACCTGCGATGGATGCCGCTTCTGCCTTCCGTACACTGGAGGCGGCACATGGGTCACGCGGTACGGTCATACTGCGGTGGGACCCACACTCATTGACCTCTCATGGCACTGCTCCACACTTCGGGGACAACGCTTTCCATTAGCTGTGTTTTCTGATGACGTGTCGCGCCGGCCCCGTCCAACAGCAGAACCCCTTTAGATCCAAACAGACTCTTCCACTCTCTCACCAGAAGTGAAACCAGGCCACGCGGACACTTTCACAATACAACAGCCGGGAATGCACTTTTCGGTCAAAAAACCACATTCCTTCCTCCTAATTTATCAAATAAACAATTCACTGAAGAACAGGGGCCAGCTTCGATCGGTAAACAGCCGTTACAATTACTTTTTTACTTCGCGATACCATTACAACGCATGCGTTGTACATCGCAAAGTCATTACTACACATTTTTTTAGAACGCATGGTCATTTACCACGCATGCCTTTTCAAGAAATTTTGTTGTAAAGGTATGTATGGTAAATGACCATGAGTTCTAAAAAAATGTAGACGATCCACGTCGTTGTAAGGAAACAGAGGATGTTCCGTTTCCTCACAACGACGTGCACCGCCCCTCAGAGACGACATGAAGCAGGAACCACGAGGAGAGAGGAACCATGAGGAGTGAGAGGTAAAGGGGATTGGGGTGGTGGTTACTTTTCTAGGGTTTAGGGTAGTGCAGTGGTGTTTGGGAAGTGTAAGGGGTCGTGCTGAGGGTAGTGTTTTATGGTTTAGGGTAGTGCAGTAGTGTTTGTGTGGTGTAGGGGGTCGTGCTGGGGGTAGTGTTTTAGGGTTTAGGGTAGTGCAGTGGTGTTTGTGTAGTGTAGGGGGTCATGCTGGTGGTAGTGTTTTAGGGTTTAGGGTAGTGCAGTGATGTTTGTGTAGTGTAAGGGGTCATGCTTGGGGTAGATTTAGGGTTTAGGGTAGTGCAGTGGTGTTTGTGTAGTGTAGGGGGTCGTGCTGGGGGTAGATTTAGGATTTAGGGTAGTGCAGTGGTGTTTGGGTAGTGTAGGGGGTCGTGCTGGGGATAGTATTTTAGGGTTTAGGGTAGTGCAGTGGTGTTTGGGTAGTGTAGGGGGTCGTGCTGGGGTAGTGGTTTAGGGTTTAGGGTAGTGCAGTGGTGTTTGGGTAGTGTAGGGGGTACTGCTGGGGGTAGTGTTTTAGGGTTTAGGGTAGTGCAATGGTGTTTGGGTAGTGTAGGGGGTACTGCTGGGGGTAGTGTTTTAGGGTTTAGGGTAGTGCAGTGGTGTTTGGGTAGTGTAGGGGTACTGCTGGGGGTAGTGTTTTAGGGTTTAGGGTAGTGCAGTGGTGTTTGGGTAGTGTAGCGGGTCATGCTGGGGGTAGTGTTTTAGGGTTTAGGGTAGTGCAGTGGTGTTTGTGTAGTGTAGGGGGTAGTGTTTTAGGGTTTAGGGTAGTGCAGTGGTGTTTGTGTAGTGTAGGGGGTCATGCTGGGGGTAGTGTTTTAGGGTTTAGGGTAGTGCAGCGGTGTTTGTGTAGTGTAGGGGGTCGTGTTTTAGGGTTTTGGGTAGTGCAGTGGTCTTTGGGTAGTGTAGGGGGTCGTGCGTGGGGTCGTGTTTTAGGGTTTTGGGTAGTGCAGTGGTCTTTGGGTAGTGTAGGGGGTCATGCGGGGGATAGTGTTTTAGGGTTTAGGGTAGTGCAGTGGTCTTTGGGTAGTGTAGGGGGTCGTGCGGGGGGTAGTGTTTTAGGGTTTAGGGTAGTGCATTGGTGTTTGGGTAGTGTAGGGGTCGTGCGGGGGTAGTGTTTTAGGGTTTAGGGTAGTGTATTGGTGTTTGGGTAGTGTAGGGGGTCGTGCTGGGGGAGTGTTTTAGGGTTTAGGGCAGTGCAGTGGTGTTTGGGTAGTGTAGGGGGTCGTGCTGGGGGGAGTGTTTTAGGGTTTAGGGCAGTGCAGTGGTGTTCGGGAAGTGTAGGGGGTCGTGCTGGGGGAGTGTTTTAGGGTTTAGGGCAGTGCAGTGGTGTTAGGGTAGTGTAGGGGGTTGTGCTGGGGGAGTGTTTTGGGTTTAGGGCAGTGCAGTGGTGTTCGGGTAGTGTAGGGGGTCGTGCTGGGGGAGTGTTTTAGGGTTTAGGGTAGTGCAGTGGTGTTCGGGTAGTGTAGGGGTCATGCTGGGGGTAGTGTTTTAGGGTTTAGGGCAGTGCAGCGGTGTTCGGGCAGTGTAGGGGGTCGTGCTGGGGGTGGTGTTTTAGGGTTTAGGGCAGTGCAGTGGTGTTCGGGCAGTGTAGGGGTCGTGCTGGGGGTGGTGTTTCAGGGTTTAGGGCAGTGCAGTGGTGTTCGGGCAGTGTAGGGGGTACTGAAGGGGGTAGTGTTTTAGGGTTTAGGGTAGTGCAGTGGTGTTTGGGTAGTGTAGCGGGTCGTGCTGGGGGTAGTGTTTTAGGGTTTAGGGTTATGCAGTGGTGTTTGTGTAGTGTAGGGAGTAGTGTTTTAGGGTTTAGGGTAGTGCAGTGGTGTTTGTGTAGTGTAGAGGGTCGTGCTGGGGGTAGTGTTTTAGGGTTTAGGGTAGTGCAGAGGTGTTTGTGTAGTGTAGGGGGTCGTGTTTTAGGGTTTTGGGTAGTGCAGTGGTCTTTGGGTAGTGTAGGGGGTCGTGCGTGGGATCGTGTTTTAGGGTTTTGGGTAGTGCAGTGGTCTTTGGGTAGTGTAGGGGGTCATGCGGGGGTAGTGTTTTAGGGTTCAGGGTAGTGCAGTGGTCTTTGGGTAGTGTAGGGGGTCGTGCGGGGTAGTGTTTTAGGGTTTAGGGTAGTGCAGTGGTGTTTGTGTAGTGTAGGGGGTAGTGTTTTAGGGTTTAGGGTAGTGCAGTGGTGTTTGTGTAGTGTAGGGGGTCATGCTGGGGGTAGTGTTTTAGGGTTTAGGGTAGTGCAGCGGTGTTTGTGTAGTGTAGGGGGTCGTGTTTTAGGGTTTTGGGTAGTGCAGTGGTCTTTGGGTAGTGTAGGGAGTCGTGCGTGGGGTCGTGTTTTAGGGTTTTGGGTAGTGCAGTGGTCTTTGGGTAGTGTAGGGGTCGTGCGGGGGATAGTGTTTTAGGGTTTAGGGTAGTGCAGTGGTCTTTGGGTAGTGTAGGGGGTCGTGCGGGGGTAGTGTTTTAGGGTTTAGGGTAGTGCATTGGTGTTTGGGTAGTGTAGGGGTCGATGCGGGGTAGTGTTTTAGGGTTTAGGGTAGTGTATTGGTGTTTGGGTAGTGTAGGGGGTCGTGCTGGGGGAGTGTTTTAGGGTTTAGTGCAGTGCAGTGGTGTTTGGGTAGTGTAGGGGGTCGTGCTGGGGGAGTGTTTTAGGGTTTAGGGCAGTGCAGTGGTGTTCGGGTAGTGTAGGGGTCGTGCTGGGGGAGTGTTTTAGGGTTTAGGGCAGTGCAGTGGTGTTAGGGTAGTGTAGGGGGTTGTGCTGGGGGAGTGTTTTGGGTTTAGGGCAGTGCAGTGGTGTTCGGGTAGTGTAAGGGGTCGTGCTGGGGGAGTGTTTTAGGGTTTAGGGTAGTGCAGTGGTGTTCGGGTAGTGTAGGGGGTCATGCTGGGGGTAGTGTTTTAGGGTTTAGAGCAGTGCAGTGGTGTTCGGGCAGTGTAGGGGGTCGTGCTGGGGGTGGTGTTTTAGGGTTTAGGGCAGTGCAGTGGTGTTCGGGCAGTGTAGGGGTCATGCTGGGGGTGGTGTTTCAGGGTTTAGGGCAGTGCAGTGGTGTTCGGGCAGTGTAGGGGTACTGCTGGGGGTAGTGTTTTAGGGTTTAGGGTAGTGCAGTGGTGTTTGGGTAGTGTAGGGGGTCGTGCTGGGGGTAGTGTTTTAGGGTTTAGGGTAGTGCAGTGGTGTTTGTGTAGTGTAGGGGGTAGTGTTTTAGGGTTTAGGGTAGTGCAGTGGTGTTTGTGTAGTGTAGAGGGTCATGCTGGGGGTAGTGTTTTAGGGTTTAGGGTAGTGCAGCGGTGTTTGTGTAGTGTAGGGGGTCGTGTTTTAGGGTTTTGGGTAGTGCAGTGGTCTTTGGGTAGTGTAGGGGGTCGTGCGTGGGGTCGTGTTTTAGGGTTTTGGGTAGTGCAGTGGTCTTTGGGTAGTGTAGGGGTCGTGCGGGGGTAGTGTTTTAGGGTTTAGGGTAGTGCAGTGGTCTTTGGGTAGTGTAGGGGGTCGTGCGGGGGTAGTGTTTTAGGGTTTAGGGTAGTGCATTGGTGTTTGGGTAGTGTAGGGGTCGTGCGGGGGTAGTGTTTTAGGGTTTAGGGTAGTGTATTGGTGTTTGGGTAGTGTAGGGGGTCGTGCTGGGGGAGTGTTTTAGGGTTTAGGGCAGTGCAGTGGTTTTTGGGTAGTGTAGGGGGTCGTGCTGGGGGGAGTGTTTTAGGGTTTAGGGCAGTGCAGTGGTGTTCGGGTAGTGTAGGGGGTCGTGCTGAGGGGAGTGTTTAGGGTTTAGGGCAGTGCAGTGGTGTTAGGGTAGTGTAGGGGGTTGTGCTGGGGGAGTGTTTTAGGGTTTAGGGCAGTGCAGTGGTGTTCGGGTAGTGTAGGGGGTCATGCTGGGGAGTGTTTTGGGTCATGCTGGGGGTAGTGTTTTAGGGTTTAGGGCAGTGCAGTGGTGTTCGGGCAGTGTAGGGGGTCGTGCTGGGGGTGGTGTTTTAGGGTTTAGGGCAGTGCAGTGGTGTTCGGGCAGTGTAGGGGGTCGTGCTGGGGGTGGTGTTTCAGGGTTTAGGGCAGTGCAGTGGTGTTCGGGCAGTGTAGGGGGTCGTGCTTGGGGTAGATTTAGGGTTTAGGGTAGTGCAGTGGTGTTTGTGTAGTGTAGGGGGTCGTGCTGGGGGTAGATTTAGGATTTAGGGTAGTGCAGTGGTGTTTGGGTAGTGTAGGGGGTCGTGCTGGGGGTAGTATTTTAGGGTTTAGGGTAGTGCAGTGGTGTTTGGGTAGTGTAGGGGGTCGTGCTGGGGTAGTGGTTTAGGGTAGCGCAGTGGTGTTTGGGTAGTGTAGGGGTACTGCTGGGGGTAGTGTTTTAGGGTTTAGGGTAGTGCAATGCTGTTTGGGTAGTGTAGGGGTACTGCTGGGGGTAGTGTTTTAGGGTTTAGGGTAGTGCAGTGGTGTTTGGGTAGTGTAGGGGTACTGCTGGGGGTAGTGTTTTAGGGTTTAGGGTAGTGCAGTGGTGTTAGGGTAGTGTAGCGGGTCGTGCTGGGGGTAGTGTTTTAGGGTTTAGGGTAGTGCAGTGGTGTTTGTGTAGTGTAGGGGGTAGTGTTTTAGGGTTTAGGGTAGTGCAGTGGTGTTTGTGTAGTGTAGGGGGTCGTGCTGGGGGTAGTGTTTTAGGGTGTAGGGTAGTGCAGCGGTGTTTGTGTAGTGTAGGGGGTCGTGTTTTAGGGTGTAGGGTAGTGCAGTGGTCATTGGGTAGTGTAGGGGTCGTGCGTGGGGTCGTGTTTTAGGGTTTTGGGTAGTGCAGTGGTCTTTGGGTAGTGTAGGGGGTAGTGCGGGGGGTAGTGTTTTAGGGTTTAGGGTAGTGCAGTGGTCTTTGGGTAGTGTAGGGGTCGTGCTGGGATAGTGTTTTAGGGTTTAGGGTAGTGCAGTGGTCTTTGGGTAGTGTAGGGGTCGTGCAGGGGGTAGTGTTTTAGGGTTTAGGGTAGTGCATTGGTGTTTGGGTAGTGTAGGGGTCGTGCGGGGGTAGTGTTTTAGGGTTAGGGTAGTGTATTGGTGTTTGGGTAGTGTAGGGGGTCATGCTGGGGAGTGTTTTAGGGTTTAGGGCAGTGCAGTGGTGTTTGGGTAGTGTAGGGGGTCGTGCTGGGGGAGTGTTTTAGGGTTTAGGGCAGTGCAGTGGTGTTCGGGTAGTGTAGGGGGTCCTGCTGGGGGGAGTGTTTTAGGGTTTAGGGCAGTGCAGTGGTGTTAGGGTAGTGTAGGGGGTTGTGCTGGGGGAGTGTTTTAGGGTTTAGGGCAGTGCAGTGGTGTGCGGGTAGTGTAGGGGGTCATGCTGGGGGAGTGTTTTAGGGTTTAGGGTAGTGCACTGGTGTTCGGGTAGTGTAGGGGGTCATGCTGGGGGTAGTGTTTTAGGGTTTAGGGCAGTGCAGTGGTGTTCGGGCAGTGTAGGGTGTCGTGCTGGGGTGGTGTTTTAGGGTTTAGGGCAGTGCAGTGGTGTTCGGGCAGTGTAGGGGGTCGTGCTGCGGGTGGTGTTTCAGGGTTTAGGGCAGTGCAGTGGTGTTCGGGCAGTGTAGGGGGTCGTGCAGGGGGTGGTGTTTTAGGGTTTAGGGCAGTGCAGTGGTGTTCGGGCAGTGTAGGGGGTCGTGCAGGGGGTGGTGTTTTAGGGTGTAGGGTAGTGCAGCGGTGTTTGTGTAGTGTAGGGGGTCGTGTTTTAGGGTGTAGGGTAGTGCAGTGGTCATTGGGTAGTGTAGGGGGTCGTGCGTGGGGTCGTGTTTTAGGGTTTTGGGTAGTGCAGTGGTCTTTGGGTAGTGTAGGGGGTAGTGCGGGGGGTAGTGTTTTAGGGTTTAGGGTAGTGCAGTGGTCTTTGGGTAGTGTAGGGGGTCGTGCTGGGATAGTGTTTTAGGGTTTAGGGTAGTGCAGTGGTCTTTGGGTAGTGTAGGGGGTCGTGCAGGGGGTAGTGTTTTAGGGTTTAGGGTAGTGCATTGGTGTTTGGGTAGTGTAGGGGTCGTGCGGGGGTAGTGTTTTAGGGTTAGGGTAGTGTATTGGTGTTTGGGTAGTGTAGGGGGTCATGCTGGGGAGTGTTTTAGGGTTTAGGGCAGTGCAGTGGTGTTTGGGTAGTGTAGGGGGTCGTGCTGGGGGAGTGTTTTAGGGTTTAGGGCAGTGCAGTGGTGTTCGGGTAGTGTAGGGGTCCTGCTGGGGGAGTGTTTTAGGGTTTAGGGCAGTGCAGTGGTGTTAGGGTAGTGTAGGGGGTTGTGCTGGGGGAGTGTTTTAGGGTTTAGGGCAGTGCAGTGGTGTGCGGGTAGTGTAGGGGGTCATGCTGGGGGAGTGTTTTAGGGTTTAGGGTAGTGCACTGGTGTTCGGGTAGTGTAGGGGGTCATGCTGGGGGTAGTGTTTTAGGGTTTAGGGCAGTGCAGTGGTGTTCGGGCAGTGTAGGGTGTCGTGCTGGGGGTGGTGTTTTAGGGTTTAGGGCAGTGCAGTGGTGTTCGGGCAGTGTAGGGGGTCGTGCTGGGGGTGGTGTTTCAGGGTTTAGGGCAGTGCAGTGGTGTTCGGGCAGTGTAGGGGGTCGTGCAGGGGGTGGTGTTTTAGGGTTTAGGGCAGTGCAGTGGTGTTCGGGCAGTGTAGGGGGTCGTGCAGGGGGTGGTGTTTTAGGGTTTAGGGCAGTGGTGTTCGGGCAGTGTAGGGGGTCATGCAGGGGTGGTGTTTTAGGGTTTAGGGCAGTGCAGTGGTGTTCGGGCAGTGTAGGGGGTTGTGCAGGGGTGGTGTTTCAGGGTTTAGGGCAGTGGTGTTCGGGCAGTGTAGGGGGTCATCCTGGGGGTGGTGTTTCAGGGTTTAGGGCAGTGCAGTGGTGTTCAGGCAGTGTAGGGGGTCGTGCTGGGGGTTGTGTTTCAGGGTTTAGGGCAGTGCAGTGGTGTTCGGGCAGTGTAGGGGGTCGTGCGGGGGGTGGTGTTTCAGGGTTTAGGGCAGTGCAGTGGTGTTCGGGCAGTGTAGGGAGTCGTGCAGGGTTGTGGTGTTTCAGGGTTTAGGGCAGTGCAGTGGTGTTCGGGCAGTGTAGGGGGTCGTGCTGGGGGTGGTGTTTCAGGGTTTAGGGCAGTGCAGTGGTGTTCGGGCAGTGTAGGGGGTGGTGCAGGGGTGGTGTTTCAGGGTTTAGGGCAGTGCAGTGGTGTTCGGGCAGTGTAGGGGGTGGTGCAGAGGGTGGTGTTTCAGGGTTTAGGGCAGTGCAGTGGTGTGCGGGCAGTGTAGGGGGTGGTGCAGGGGGTGGTGTTTCAGGGTTTAGGGCAGTGCAGTGGTGTTCGGGCAGTGTAGGGGGTCATGCAGGGGGTGGTGTTTCAGAGTTTAGGGCAGTGCAGTGGTGTTCGGGCAGTGTAGGGGGTCGTGCAGGGGGTGGTGTTTCAGGGTTTAGGGCAGTGCAGTGGTGTTCGGGCAGTGTAGGGGGTCGTGCTGGGGCTGGTGTTTCAGGGTTTAAGGCAGTGCAGTGGTGTTCGGGCAGTGTAGGGGGTCGTGCTGGGGCTGGTGTCTCAGGGTTTAGGGCAGTGCAGTTGTGTTCGGGCAGTGTAGGGGTCGTGCTGGGGCTAGTGTTTCAGGGTTTTGGACAGTGCAGTTGTGTTCGGGCAGTGTAGGGGTCGTGCTGGGGGTAGTGTTTCCGGGTTTTGGGCAGTGCAGTGGTGTTCGGGCAGTGTAGGGGGACATGCTGGGGGTGGTGTTTTAGGGTTTAGGGCAGAGCAGTGGTGTTCGGGCAGTGTAGGGGTTCGTGCTGGGGGTAGTGTTTTAGGGTTTAGGGCAGAGCAGTGGTGTTCGGGCAGAGTAGGGGGTCGTGCAGGGGGTGGTGTTTAGGGTTTAGGTCAGTGCAGTGGTGTTCGGGCAGTGTAGGGGGTCATGCTGGGCGTGGTGTTTCAGGGTTTAGGGCAGTGCAGTGGTGTTCGGGCAGTGTAGGGGGTCGTGCAGGGGGTGGTGTTTCAGGGTTTAGGGCAGTGCAGTGGTGTTCGGGCAGTGTAGGGGGTCGTGCAGGGGTGGTGTTTCAGGGTTTAGGGCAGTGCAGTGGTGTTCGGGCAGTGTAGGGGTTCTTGCTGGGGGTGGTGTTTCAGGGTTTAGGGCAGTGGTGTTCGGGCAGTGTAGGGGGTCTTGCTGGGGTGGTGTTTCAGGGTTTAGGGCAGTGCAGTGGTGTTCGGGCAGTGTAGGGGGTCTTGCTGGGGGTGGTGTTTCAGGGTTTAGGGCAGTGCAGTGGTGTTCGGGCAGAGTAGGGGTCTTGCTGGGACTGGTGTTTCAGGGTTTAGGGTAGTGCAGTGGTCTTTGGGTAGTGTAGGGGGTCGTGCAGGGGTAGTGTTTTAGGGTTTAGGGCAGTGCAGTGGTGTTCGGGTAGTGTAGGGGGTCGTGCTGGGGGAGTGTTTTAGGGTTTAGGGCAGTGCAGTGGTGTTAGGGTAGTGTAGGGGGTTGTGCTGGGGGAGTGTTTTAGGGTTTAGGGCAGTGCAGTGGTGTTCGGGTAGTGTAGGGGGTCGTGCTGGGGGAGTGTTTTAGGGTTTAGGGCAGTGCAGTGGTGTTTGGGCAGTGTAGGGGGTCGTGCTGGGGGTGGTGTTTCAGGGTTTAGGGCAGTGCAGTGGTGTTCGGGTAGTGTAGGGGGTCGTGCAGGGGGTGGTGTTTTAGGGTTTACGGCAGTGCAGTGGTGTTCGGGCAGTGTAGGGGGTTGTGCAGGGGGTGGTGTTTCAGGGTTTAGGGCAGTGGTGTTCGGGCAGTGTAGGGGGTCGTGCAGGGGGTGGTATTTTAGGGTTTAGGGCAGTGCAGTGGTGTTCGGGCAATGTAGGGGGTTGTGCAGGGGTGGTGTTTCAGGGTTTAGGGCAGTGCGTGTTCGGGCAGTGTAGGGTGTCATGCTGGGGGTGGTGTTTCAGGGTTTAGGGCAGTGCAGTGGTGTTCGGGCAGTGTAGGGGGTCGTGCAGGGGGTGGTGTTTCAGGGATTAGGGCAGTGCAGTGGTGTTCGGGCAGTGTAGGGGGTCGTGCAGGGGTGGTGTTTCAGGGTTTAGGGCAGTGCAGTGGTGTTCGGGCAGTGTAGGGGTTCTTGCTGGGGGTGGTGTTTCAGGGTTTAGGGCAGTGGTGTTCGGGCAGTGTAGGGGGTCTTGCTGGGGGTGGTGTTTCAGGGTTTAGGGCAGTGCAGTGGTGTTCGGGCAGTGTAGGGAGTCTTGCTGGGGGTGGTGTTTCAGGGTTTAGGGCAGTGCAGTGGTGTTCGGGCAGAGTAGGGGGTCTTGCTGGGACTGGTGTTTCAGGGTTTAGGGTAGTGCAGTGGTCTTTGGGTAGTGTAGGGGGTCGTGCGGGGTAGTGTTTTAGGGTTTAGGGTAGTGCAGTGGTGTTTGTGTAGTGTAGGGGGTAGTGTTTTAGGGTTTAGGGTAGTGCAGTGGTGTTTGTGTAGTGTAGAGGGTCGTGCTGGGGGTAGTGTTTTAGGGTTTAGGGTAGTGCAGCGGTGTTTGTGTAGTGTAGGGGGTCGTGTTTTAGGGTTTTGGGTAGTGCAGTGGTCTTTGGGTAGTGTAGGGGGTCGTGCATGGGGTCGTGTTTTAGGGTTTTGGGTAGTGCAGTGGTCTTTGGGTAGTGTAGGGGGTCGTGCGGGGGTAGTGTTTTAGGGTTTAGGGTAGTGCAGTGGTCTTTGGGTAGTGTAGGGGGTCGTGCGGGGGTAGTGTTTTAGGGTTTAGGGTAGTGCAGTGGTGTTTGTGTAGTGTAGGGGGTAGTGTTTTAGGGTTTAGGGTAGTGCAGTGGTGTTTGTGTAGTGTAGGGGGTCATGCTGGGGGTAGTGTTTTAGGGTTTAGGGTAGTGCAGCCGTGTTTGTGTAGTGTAGGGGGTCGTGTTTTAGGGTTTTGGGTAGTGCAGTGGTCTTTGGGTAGTGGAGGGGGTCGTGTTTTAGGGTTTTGGGTAGTGCAGTGGTCTTTGGGTAGTGTAGGGGGTCGTGCGGGGGATAGTGTTTTAGGGTTTAGGGTAGTGAAGTGGTCTTTGGGTAGTGTAGGGGGTCGTGCGGGGGGTAGTGTTTTAGGGTTTAGGGTAGTGCATTGGTGTTTGGGTAGTGTAGGGGGGGTAGTGTTTTAGGGTTTAGGGTAGTGTATTGGTGTTTGGGTAGTGTAGGGGGTCGTGCTGGGGAGTGTTTTAGGGTTTAGGGCAGTGCAGTGGTGTTTGGGTAGTGCAGGGGTCGTGCTGGGGGAGTGTTTTAGGGTTTAGGGCAGTGCAGTGGTGTTCGGGTAGTGTAGGGGGTCGTGCTGGGGGAGTGTTTTAGGGTTTAGGGCAGTGCAGTGGTGTTAGGGTAGTGTAGGGGGTTGTGCTGGGGGAGTGTTTTAGGGTTTAGGGCAGTGCAGTGGTGTTCGGGTAGTGTAGGGGGTCGTGCTGGGGGAGTGTTTTGGGTCATGCTGGGGGTAGTGTTTTAGGGTTTAGGGCAGTGCAGTGGTGTTCGGGCACTGTAGGGGGTCGTGCTGGGGGTGGTGTTTTAGGGTTTAGGGCAGTGCAGTGGTGTTCGGTGCAGTGTAGGGGGTCGTGCTGGGGGTGGTGTTTCAGGGTTTAGGGCAGTGCAGTGGTGTTCGGGCAGTGTAGGGGGTCGTGCTTGGGGTAGGATTTAGGGTTTAGGGTAGTGCAGTGGTGTTTGGGTAGTGTAGGGGTCGTGCTGGGGGTAGTATTTTAGGGTTTAGGGTAGTGCAGTGGTGTTTGGGTAGTGTAGGGGGTCGTGCTGGGGGTAGTATTTTAGGGTTTAGGGTAGTGCAGTGGTGTTTGGGTAGTGTAGGGGTACTGCTGGGGGTAGTGTTTTAGGGTTTAGGGTAGTGCAATGCTGTTTGGGTAGTGTAGGGGGTACTGCTGGGGGTAGTGTTTTAGGGTTTAGGGTAGTGCAGTGGTGTTTGGGTAGTGTAGGGGGTACTGCTCGGGGTAGTGTTTTAGGGTTTAGGGTAGTGCAGTGGTGTTTGGGTAGTGTAGCGGGTCGTGCTGGGGGTAGTGTTTTAGGGTTTAGGGTAGTGCAGTGGTGTTAGGGTAGTGTAGGGGGTTGTGCTGGGGGGAGTGTTTTGGGTTTAGGGCAGTGCAGGGGTGTTCGGGTAGTATAGGGGGTCGTGCTGGGGGAGTGTTTTAGGGTTTAGGGTAGTGCAGTGGTGTTCGGGTAGTGTAGGGGGTCATGCTGGGGGTAGTGTTTTAGGGTTTAGGGCAGTGCAGTGGTGTTCGGGCAGTGTAGGGGTCGTGCTGGGGGTGGTGTTTTAGGGTTTAGGGCAGTGCAGTGGTGTTCGGGCAGTGTAGGGGGTCGTGCTGGGGGTGGTGTTTCAGGGTTTAGGGCAGTGCAGTGGTGTTCGGGCAGTGTAGGGGGTACTGCTGGGGGTAGTGTTTTAGGGTTTAGGGTAGTGCAGTGGTGTTTGGGTAGTGTAGCGGGTCGTGCTGGGGGTAGTGTTTTAGGGTTTAGGGTAGTGCAGTGGTGTTTGTGTAGTGTAGGGGGTAGTGTTTTAGGGTTTAGGGTAGTGCAGTGGTGTTTGTATAGTGTAGAGGGTCGTGCTGGGGGTAGTGTTTTAAGGTTTAGGGTAGTGCAGCGGTGTTTGTGTAGTGTAGGGGGTCGTGTTTTAGGGTTTTGGGTAGTGCAGTGGTCTTTGGGTAGTGTAGGGGGTCGTGCGTGGGGTCGTGTTTTAGGGTTTTGGGTAGTGCAGTGGTCTTTGGGTAGTGTAGGGGGTCGTGCGGGGGTAGTGTTTTAGGGTTTAGGGTAGTGCAGTGGTCTTTGGGTAGTGTAGGGGGTCGTGCGGGGGGTAGTGTTTTAGGGTTTAGGGTAGTGCATTGGTGTTTGGGTAGTGTACGGGTCGTGCGGGGGTAGTGTTTTAGGGTTTAGGGTAGTGTATTGGTGTTTGGGTAGTGTAGGGGGTCGTGCTGGGGGAGTGTTCTAGGGTTTAGGGCAGTGCAGTGGTGTTGGGGTAGTGTAGGGGGTCGTGCTGGGGGAGTGTTTTAGGGTTTAGGGCAGTGCAGTGGTGTTCGGGTAGTGTAGGGGGTCGTGATGGGGGGAGTGTTTTAGGGTTTAGGGCAGTGCAGTGGTGTTAGGGTAGTGTAGGGGGTTGTGCTGGGGGTAGTGTTTTAGGGTTTAGGGCAGTGCAGTGGTGTTCGGGCACTGTAGGGGGTCGTGCTGGGGGTGGTGTTTTAGGGTTTAGGGCAGTGCAGTGGTGTTCGGGTAGTGTAGGGGGTCGTGCTGGGGGTGGTGTTTCAGGGTTTAGGGCAGTGCAGTGGTGTTCGGGCAGTGTAGGGGGTCATGCTTGGGGTAGATTTAGGGTTTAGGGTAGTGCAGTGGTGTTTGTGTAGTGTAGGGGGTCGTGCTGGGGGTAGATTTAGGATTTAGGGTAGTGCAGTGGTGTTCGGGTAGTGTAGGGGGTCGTGCTGGGGGTAGTATTTTAGGGTTTAGGGTAGTGCAGTGGTGTTTGGGTAGTGTAGGGGGTCGTGCTGGGGTAGTGGTTTAGGGTAGTGCAGTTGTGTTTGGGTAGTGTAGGGGTACTGCTGGGGGTAGTGTTTTAGGGTTTAGGGTAGTGCAATGCTGTTTGGGTAGTGTAGGGGGTACTGCTGGGGGTAGTGTTTTAGGGTTTAGGGTAGTGCAGTGGTGTTTGGGTAGTGTAGGGGTACTGCTGGGGGTAGTGTTTTATGGTTTAGGGTAGTGCAGTGGTGTTTGGGTAGTGTAGCGGGTCGTGCTGGGGGTAGTGTTTTAGGGTTTAGGGTAGTGCAGTGGTGTTTGTGTAGTGTAGGGGGTAGTGTTTTAGGGTTTAGGGTAGTGCAGTGGTGTTTATGTAGTGTAGGGGGTCGTGCTGGGGGTAGTGTTTTAGGGTTTAGGGTAGTGCAGCGGTGTTTGTGTAGTGTAGGGGGTCGTGTTTTAGGGTTTTGGGTAGTGCAGTGGTCATTGGGTAGTGTAGGGGGTCATGCGTGGGGTCGTGTTTTAGGGTTTTGGGTAGTGCAGTGGTCTTTGGGTATTGTAGGGGTCGTGCGGGGGTAGTGTTTTAGGGTTTAGGGTAGTGCAGTGGTCTTTGGGTAGTGTAGGGGTCGTGCGGGGGTAGTGTTTTAGGGTTTAGGGTAGTGCAGTGGTCTTTGGGTAGTGTAGGGGGTCGTGCGGGGGTAGTGTTTTAGGGTTTAGGGTAGTGCATTGGTGTTTGGGTAGTGTAGGGGTCATGCAGGGGTAGTGTTTTAGGGTTAGGGTAATGTATTGGTGTTTATGTAGTGTAGGGGGTCATGCTGGGGAGTGTTTTAGGGTTTAGGGCAGTGCAGTGGTGTTCGGGTAGTGTAGGGGGTCGTGCTGGGGGAGGGTTTTAGGGTTTAGGGCAGTGCAGTGGTGTTAGGGTAGTGTAGGGGGTCGTGCTGGGGGAGTGTTTTAGGGTTTAGGGCAGTGCAGTGGTGTTAGGGTAGTGTAGGGGGTCGTGCTGGGGGAGTGTTTTAGGGTTTAGGGTAGTGCACTGGTGTTCGGGTACTGTAGGGGGTCATGCTGGGGGTAGTGTTTTAGGGTTTAGGGCAGGGCAGTGGTGTTCGGGCAGTGTAGGGGGTCGTGCTGGGGGTGGTGTTTCAGGGTTTAGGGCAGTGCAGTGGTGTTCGGGCAGTGTAGGGGGTTGTGCAGGGGGTGGTGGTTTAGGGCAGTGGTGTTCGGGCAGTGTAGGGGGTCGTGCAGGGGGTGGTGTTTTAGGTTTTAGGGCAGTGCAGTGGTGTTCGGGCAGTGTAGGGGGTTGTGCAGGGGTGGTGTTTCAGGGTTTAGGGCAGCAGTGGTGTTCGGGCAGTGTAGGGGGTCATGCTGGGGGTGGTGTTTCAGGGTTTAGGGCAGTGTCGTGGTGTTCAGGCAGTGTAGGGGGTCGTGCTGGGGGTTGTGTTTCAGGGTTTAGGGCAGTGCAGTGGTGTTCGGGCAGTGTAGGGGGTCGTGCGGGGGTGGTGATTCAGGGTTTAGGGCAGTGCAGAGGTGTTCGGGCAGTGTAGGGGGTCGTGCAGGGTTGTGGTGTTTCAGGGTTTAGGGCACAGCAGTGGTGTTCGCGCAGTGTAGGGGGTCATGCTGGGGGTGGTGTTTCAGGGTTTAGGGCAGTGCAGTGGTGTTCGGGCAGTGTAGAAGGTGGTGCAGGGGGTGGTGTTTCAGGGTTTAGGGCAGTGCAGTGGTGTTCGGGCAGTGTAGGGGGTGGTGCAGGGGTGGTGTTTCAGGGTTTAGAGCAGTGCAGTGGTGTTCGGGCAGTGTAGGGGGTGGTGCAGGGGTGGTGTTTCAGGGTTTAGGGCAGTGCAGTGGTGTGCGGGCAGTGTAGGGGGTGGTGCAGGGGTGGTATTTCAGGGTTTAGGGCAGTGCAGTGGTGTTCGGGCAGTGTAGGGGGTCATGCAGGGGTGGTGTTTCAGAGTTTAGGGCAGTGCAGTGGTGTTCGGGCAGTGTAGTGGGTCGTGCAGGGGGTGGTGTTTCAGGGTTTAGGGCAGTGCAGTGGTGTTCGGGCAGTGTAGGGGGTCGTGCTGGGGCTGGTGTTTCAGGGTTTAAGGCAGTGCAGTGGTGTTCGGGCAGTGTAGGGGGTCGTGCTGGGGCTGGTGTCTCAGGGTTTAGGGCAGTGCAGTGGTGTTCGGGCAGTGTAGGGGGTCGTGCTGGGGCTAGTGTTTCAGGGTTTTGGGCAGTGCAGTGGTGTTCGGGCAGTGTAGGGGGTCGTGCTGGGGGTAGTGTTTCAGGGTTTTGGGCAGTGCAGTGGTGTTCGGGCAGTGTAGGGGGACATGCTGGGGGTGGTGTTTTAGGGTTTAGGGCAGAGCAGTGGTGTTCGGGCAGTGTAGGGGTTCGTGCTGGTGGTAGTGTTTTAGGGTTTAGGGCAGAGCAGTGGTGTTCGGGCAGAGTAGGGGGTCGTGCAGGGGGTGGTGTTTAGGGTTTAGGTCAGTGCAGTGGTGTTCGGGCAGTGTAGGGGGTCATACTGGGGGTGGTGTTTCAGGGTTTAGGGCAGTGCAGTGGTGTTCGGGCAGTGTAGGGGGTCGTGCAGGGGGTGGTGTTTCAGGGTTTAGGGCAGTGCAGTGGTGTTCGGGCAGTGTAGGGGGTCGTGCAGGGGGTGGTGTTTCAGGGTTTAGGGCAGTGCAGTGGTGTTCGGGCAGTGTAGGGGTTCTTGCTGGGGGTGGTGTTTCAGGGTTTAGGGCAGTGGTGTTCGGGCAGTGTAGGGGGTCTTGCTGGGGGTGGTGTTTCAGGGTTTAGGGCAGTGCAGTGGTGTTCGGGCAGTGTAGGGGGTATTGCTGGCGGTGGTGTTTCAGGGTTTAGGGCAGTGCAGTGGTGTTCGGGCAGAGTAGGGGGTCTTGCTGGGACTGGTGTTTCAGGGTTTAGGGTAGTGCAGTGGTCTTTGGGTAGTGTAGGGGGTCGTGCGGGGGTAGTGTTTTAGGGTTTAGGGCAGTGCAGTGGTGTTCGGGTAGTGTAGGGGGTCGTGCTGGGGGGAGTGTTTTAGGGTTTAGGGCAGTGCAGTGGTGTTAGGGTAGTGTAGGGGGTTGTGCTTTGGGGAGTGTTTTAGGGTTTAGGGCAGTGCAGTGGTGTTCGGGTAGTGTAGGGGGTCATGCTGGGGGAGTGTTTTAGGGTTTAGGGTAGTGCAGTGGTGTTCGGGTAGTGTAGGGGGTCATGCTGGGGGTAGTGTTTTAGGGTTTAGGGCAGTGCAGTGGTGTTTGGGCAGTGTAGGGGGTCGTGCTGGGGGTGGTGTTTTAGGGTTTAGGGCAGTGAAGTGGTGTTTGGGCAGTGTAGGGGGTCGTGCTGGGGGTGGTGTTTCAGGGTTTAGGGCAGTGCAGTGGTGTTCGGGTAGTGTAGGGGGTCATGCAGGGGTGGTGTTTTAGGGTTTACGGCAGTGCAGTGGTGTTCGGGCAGTGTAGGGGGTTGTGCAGGGGGTGGTGTTTCAGGGTTTAGGGCAGTGGTGTTCGGGCAGTGTAGGGGTCATGCAGGGGGTGGTGTTTTAGGGTTTAGGGCAGTGCAGTGGTGTTCGGGAAGTGTAGGGGGTTGTGCAGGGGTGGTGTTTCAGGGTTTAGGGCAGTGGTGTTCGGGCAGTGTAGGGGGTCATGCTGGGGGTGGTGTTTCAGGGTTTAGGGCAGTGCAGTGGTGTTCAGGCAGTGTAGGGGTCGTGCTGGGGGTTGTGTTTCAGGGTTTAGGGCAGTGCAGTGGTGTTCGGGCAGTGTAGGGGGCCTTGCGGGGTGGTGTTTCAGGGTTTAGGGCAGTGCAGTGGTTTTCGGGCAGTGTAGGGGGTCGTGCAGGGTTGTGGTGTTTCAGGGTTTAGGGCAGTGCAGTGGTGTTCGGGCAGTGTCGGGGGTCATGCGGGGGGTGGTGTTTCAGGGTTTAGGGCAGTGCAGTGGTGTTCGGGCAGTGTAGGGGTGGTGCAGGGGGTGGTGTTTCAGGGTTTAGGGCAGTGCAGTGGTGTTCAGGCAGTGTAGGGGGTGCTGCAGGGGGTGGTGTTTCAGGGTTTAGGGCAGTGCAGTGGTGTGCGGGCACTGTAGGGGGTGGTGCAGGGGGTGGTGTTTCAGGGTTTAGGGCAGTGCAGTGGTGTTCTGGCAGTGTAGGGGGTCGTGCACGGGGTGGTGTTTCAGGGTTTAGGGCAGTGCAGTGGTGTTCGGGCAGTGTAGGGGGTCGTGCACGGGGTGGTGTTTCAGGGTTTAGGGCAGTGCAGTGGTGTTTGGGCAGTGTAGGGGGTCGTGCTGGGGCTGGTGTTTCAGGGTTTAGGGCAGTGCAGTAGTGTTCGGGCAGTGTAGGGGGTCATGCTGGGGCTGGTGTCTCAGGGTTTAGGGCAGTGCAGTGGTGTTCGGGCAGTGTAGGGGTCTTGCTGGGGGTGGTGTTTCAGGGTTTAGGGCAGTGCAGTGGTGTTCGGGCAGAGTAGGGGGTCTTGCTGGGACTGGTGTTTCAGGGTTAAGGGTAGTGCAGTGGTCTTTGGGTAGTGTAGGGGGTCGTGCGGGGGTAGTGTTTTAGGGTTTAGGGTAGTGCAGTGGTCTTTGGGTAGTGTAGGGGGTTGTGCGGGGGTAGTGTTTTAGGGTTTAGGGTAGTGCATTGGTGTTTGGGTAGTGTAGGGGGTCGTGCGGGGGTAGTGTTTTAGGGTTTAGGGTAGTGTATTGGTGTTTGGGTAGTGTAGGGGGTCGTGCTGGGGAGTAATTTAGGGTTTAGGGCAGTGCAGTGGTGTTTGGGTAGTGTAGGGGGTCGTGCTGGGGGAGTGTTTTAGGGTTTAGGGCAGTGCAGTGGTGTTCGGGTAGTGTAGGGGGTCGTGCTGGGGGAGTGTTTTAGGGTTTAGGGCAGTGCAGTGGTGTTAGGGTAGTGTAGGGGGTCGTGCTGGGGGGTGTTTTAGGGTTTAGGGCAGTGCAGTGGTGTTCGGGTAGTGTAGGGGGTCGTGCTGGGGGAGTGTTTTAGGGTTTAGGGCAGTGCAGTGGTGTTCGGGTAGTGTAGGGGGTCATGCTGGGGGTAGTGTTTTAGGGTTTAGGGCAGTTCAGTGGTGTTCGGGCAGTGTAGGGGGTCGTGCTGGGGGTGGTGTTTTAGGGTTTAGGGCAGTGCAGTGGTGTTCGGGCAGTGTAGGGGGTCGTGCTGGGGGTGGTGTTTCAGGGTTTAGGGCAGTGCAGTGGTGTTCGGGCAGTGTAGGGGGTCGTGCAGGGGGTGGTGTTTTAGGGTTTAGGGCAGTGCAGTGGTGTTCGGGCAGTGTAGGGGGTTGTGCAGGGGGTGGTGTTTCAGGGTTTAGGGCAGTGGTGTTCCGGCAGTGTAGGGGGTCATGCTGGGGGTGGTGTTTCAGGGTTTAGGGCAGTGCAGTGGTGTTCAGGCAGTGTAGGGGGGTCGTGCTGGGGGTTGTGTTTCAGGGTTTAGGGCAGTGCAGTGGTGTTCGGGCAGTGTAGGGGTCGTGCAGGGGTGGTGTTTCAGGGTTTAGGGCAGTGCAGTGGTGTTCGGGCAGTGTAGGGGGTCGTGCAGGGTTGTGGTGTTTCAGGGTTTAGGGCAGTGCAGTGGTGTTCGGGTAGTGTAGGGGGTCGTGCTGGGGGTGGTGTTTCAGGGTTTAGGGCAGTGCAGTGGTGTTCGGGCAGTGTAGGGGGTGGTGCAGGGGGTGGTGTTTCAGGGTTTAGGGCAGTGCAGTGGTGTTCGGGCAGTGTAGGGGGTCGTGCAGGGGGTGGTGTTTCTGGGTTTAGGGCAGTGCAGTGGTGTTCAGGCAGTGTAGGGGTCGTGCTGGGGGTGGTGTTTCAGGGTTTAGGGCAGTGCAGTGGTGTTCGGGCAGTGTAGGGGGTCGTGCTGGGGCTGGTGTTTCAGGGTTTAGGGCAGTGCAGTGGTGTTCGGGCAGTGTAGGGGGTCGTGCTGGGGCTGGTGTTTCAGGGTTTAGGGCAGTGCAGTGGTGTTCGGGCAGTGTAGGGGGTCGTGCTGGGGCTAGTGTTTCAGGGTTTTGGGCAGTGCAGTGGTGTTCAGGCAGTGTAGGGGTCGTGCTGGGGGTAGTGTTTCAGGGTTTTGGGCAGTTCAGTGGTGTTCGGGCAGTGTAGGGGGACATGCTGGGGGTGGTGTTTTAAGGTTTAGGGCAGAGCAGTGGTCTTTGGGTAGTGTAGGGGGTTGTGCGGGGGTAGTGTTTTAGGGTTTAGGGTAGTGCATTGGTGTTTGGGTAGTGTAGGGGGTCGTGCGGGGGTAGTGTTTTAGGGTTTAGGGTAGTGTATTGGTGTTTGGGTAGTGTAGGGGGTCGTGCTGGGGGAGTAATTTAGGGTTTAGGGCAGTGCAGTGGTGTTTGGGTAGTGTAGGGGTCGTTCTGGGGGGAGTGTTTTAGGGTTTAGGGCAGTGCAGTGGTGTTCGGGTAGTGTAGGGGGTCATGCTGGGGGGAGTGTTTTAGGGTTTAGGGCAGTGCAGTGGTGTTAGGGTAGTGTAGGGGGTCGCTCTGGGGGTGTGTTTTAGGGTTTAGGGTAGTGCAGTGGTGTTCGGGGAGTGTAGGGGGTCATGCTGGGGGTAGTGTTTTAGGGTTTAGGGCAGTTCAGTGGTGTTCGGGCAGTGTAGGGGGTCGTGCTGGGGGTGGTGTTTTAGGGTTTAGGGCAGTGCAGTGGTGTTCGGGTAGTGTAGGGGGTCGTGTTGGGGGTGGTGTTTCAGTGTTTAGGGCAGTGCAGTGGTGTTCGGGCAGTGTAGGGGGTCGTGCAGGGTTGTGGTGTTTCAGGGTTTAGGGCAGTGCAGTGGTGTTCGGGTAGTGTAGGGGGTCGTGCTGGGGGTGGTGTTTCAGGGTTTAGGGCAGTGCAGTGGTGTTCGGGCAGTGTAGGGGTGGTGCAGGGGTGGTGTTTCAGGGTTTAGGGCAGTGGTGTTCCGGCAGTGTAGGGGGTCATGCTGGGGGTGGTGTTTCAGGGTTTAGGGCAGTGCAGTGGTGTTCAGGCAGTGTAGGGGGGTCGTGCTGGGGGTTGTGTTTCAGGGTTTAGGGCAGTGCAGTGGTGTTCGGGCAGTGTAGGGGGTCATGCAGGGGTGGTGTTTCAGGGTTTAGGGCAGTGCAGTGGTGTTCGGGCAGTGTAGGGGGTCGTGCAGGGTTGTGGTGTTTCAGGGTTTAGGGCAGTGCAGTGGTGTTCGGGTAGTGTAGGGGGTCGTGCTGGGGGTGGTGTTTCAGGGTTTAGGGCAGTGCAGTGGTGTTCGGGCAGTGTAGGGGGTGGTGCAGGGGGTGGTGTTTCAGGGTTTAGGGCAGTGCAGTGGTGTTCGGGCAGTGTAGGGGGTGGTGCAGGGGGTGGTGTTTCAGGGTATAGGGCAGTGCAGTGGTGTGCGGGCAGTGTAGGGGGTGGTGCAGGGGGTGGTGTTTCAGGGTTTAGGGCAGTGCAGTGGTGTTCGGGCAGTGTAGGGGGTGGTGCAGGGGGTGGTGTTTCAGGGTTTAGGGCAGTGCAGTGGTGTTCGGGCAGTGTAGGGGGTCGTGCAGGGGGTGGTGTTTCAGGGTTTAGGGCAGTGCAGTGGTGTTCGGGCAGTGTAGGGGGTCGTGCTGGGGCTGGTGTTTCAGGGTTTAGGGCAGTGCAGTGGTGTTCGGGCAGTGTAGGGGGTCGTGCTGGGGCTGGTGTTTCAGGGTTTAGGGCAGTGCAGTGGTGTTCTGGCAGTGTAGGGGGTCGTGCTGGGGCTAGTGTTTCAGGGTTTTGGGCAGTGCAGTGGTGTTCGGGCAGTGTAGGGGTCGTGCTGGGGGTAGTGTTTCAGGGTTTTGGGCAGTGCAGTGGTGTTCGGGCAGTGTAGGGGGACATGCTGTGGGTGGTGTTTTAAGGTTTAGGGCAGAGCAGTGGTGTTCGGGCAGTGTAGGGGTTCGTGCTGGGGGTAGTGTTTTAGGGTTTAGGGCAGAGCAGTGGTGTTCGGGCAGAGTAGGGGGTCATGCTGGGGGTGGTGTTTAGGGTTTAGGTCAGTGCAGTGGTTTTCGGGCAGTGTAGGGGGTCATGCTGGGGGTGGTGTTTCAGGGTTTAGGGCAGTGCAGTGGTGTTCGGGCAGTGTAGGGGGTCGTGCAGGGGGTGGTGTTTCAGGGTTTAGGGCAGTGCAGTGGTGTTCGGGCAGTGTAGGGGGTCGTGCAGGTGGTGGTGTTTCAGGGTTTAGGGCAGTGGAGTGGTGTTTGGGCAGTGTAGGGGTTCTTGCTGGGGGTGGTATTTCAGGGTTTAGGGCAGTGGTGTTCGGGCAGTGTAGGTGTCTTGCTGGGGGTGGTGTTTCAGGGTTTAGGGCAGTGCAGTGGTGTTCGGGCAGTGTAGGGGGTCTTGCTGGGGGTGGTGTTTCAGGGTTTAGGGCAGTGCAGTGGTGTTCGGGCAGAGTAGGGGGTCTTGCTGGGGCTGGTGTTTCAGGGTTTAGGGCAGTGCAGTGGTGTTCGGGCAGTGTAGGTGGTCGTGCTGGGGCTGGTGTTTCAGGGTTTAGGGCAGGGCAGTGGTGTTCGGGCAGTGTAGGGGGTCTTGCTGGGGCTGGTGTTTCAGGGTTTAGGGCAGTGCAGTGGTGTTTGGGCAGTGTAGGGGGTCTTGCTGGGGCTCGTGTTTCAGGGTTTAGGGCAGTGCAGTGGTGTTCGGGCAGTGTAGGGGGTCTTGCTGGGGCTGGTGTTTCAGGGTTTAGGGCAGTGCAGTGGTGTTCGGGCAGTGTAGGGGGTCTTGCTGGGGCTGGTGTTTCAGGGTTTAGGGCAGTGCAGTGGTGTTCGGGAAGTAGAGGGTCTTGCTGGGGCTGGTGTTTCAGGGTTTAGGGCAGTGCAGTGGTGTTCGGGCAGTGTAGGGGGTCGTGCTGGGGCTGGTGTTTCATGGTTTAGGGCAGTGCAGTGGTGTTCGGGCAGTGTAGGGGGTCGTGCTGGGGGTAGTGTTTAGGACAGAGCAGTGGTGTTCGGGCAGAGTAGGGGGTTGTGCTGGGGGTGGTGTTTAGGGCAGTGCAGTGGTGTTCGGGCAGTGTAGGGGGTCGTGCTGGGGGTGGTGTTTCAGGGTTTAGGGCAGTGCAGTGGTGTTCGGGCAGTGTAGGGGGTCGTGCAGGGGTGGTGTTTCAGGGTTTAGGGCAGTGCAGTGGTGTTCGGGCAGTGTAGGGGGTCGTGCAGGGGTGGTGTTTCAGGGTTTAGGGCAGTGCAGTGGTGTTCGGGCATTGTAGGGGGTCGTGCTGGGGTTAGTGTTTTAGGGTTTAGGGCTGAGCAGTGGTGTTCGGGCAGTATAGGGGTCGTGCTGGGGTAGTGTTTTAGGGTTTAGGGAAGTGCAGTTTTGTTCGTGCAGTGTAGGGGGTCATGCTGGGGTAGTGTTTTAGGGTTTAGGGCAGTGCAGTGGTGTTTGTGTAGTGGTCAGCGCATGCGCTGCATCGCTAGGCGAGACCTAAAAAGCATTGCACCAAGATGGCTGCCAACACTTCCTGGATTGAAGTGTTGGCAGCCAATTAGAGCCAAGCTCGTGCTTGTGTAGTTAGGTCCCGCCCAGATATATAAAGATTTTTTTCCTTTAATATCTCAAACTACTGAACGGATTTACGCCATTTAAAAAAAGGGCGCTTTCTGAACCAAGCACTACCTTTTTGCCAAATTTGGTGTAATTCCGTTCAGCAGTTTTGGCTGTAACCGTGTCTAAAGTTTCCTATGGGAAATTGATTTTTGACCTCTATTTTTTTAATTTCTCAGGAACTACTGAACGGATTTACACCATTTAAAAAAAAGGGCGCTTTCTGAACCAAGGGCTACCTTTTTGCCAAATTTGGTGTAATTCCGTTTAGCAGTTCGGCCTGTAGCCGTGTCTAAAGTTTCCTATGGGAAATAACATGGTGAAAACGCGTTTTGGGACCCCCCTTTTTTCTCCGGCCCCGCTTGACGAATCACCCCGAAACTTTCAGGATAGGAGCTGACCGGAGCGTCCCACTAGTTTTGAAAATTTCGTGAAGATTCGTCATCCGGCGCCAAAGTTATTGGGAAAAGAAAACACGCTTTTCCTATGGAAACTAGGTCCTAACTATAACTATCTACTGGCGACCGCCAGTAGATAATATATATATAGTACAAAGTTTCTTAAATATATAAAACATTTTTAAGAATCCCCCAGGATCCCTGCACGTGGGCTGGAATATACAGTGTTTATGACTTTCATGAGGCTTCCCCTGGAAGAGAAATAGGCTCAGGCGGTAAACTCCGCTCAGCTCGCAAAGTTTGCGGAATTCAGGCGCTCTGCGGAGGAGCGCAGAGTTCCTGAATTCTGCCTTCCCGAGTGCGAAGAGGAGTTTTTTTCCATTTGCGCTCGAGATTTGTTTTTGCACGAGCGACACGATATAATCATGCCGCTAGCGAGCTCGTGTGATACTTTGCTCTCGCTTGCACGGCTTCGGCGCCAACGTAGTGCCAATCGCAAACGCACAGCTCGAGCAGCTTTTGAGCTCGTGAAGCAGCTGAGAGGCTTTTCTAGTGGGTTTTCTTCTCCAACTGGCCATTGGAGTTGGGTTTTTTTGTGCAAGAAGCCTTTTTTGATTATTTTTTTACTTTTTTTTCCAACTGGAAGGAAGTGCCCCAGAGATTCCAACTTTCTGTGCCTGTCCAGCAGGCTCTTCCCAGTGCTTTGTCCATCTCTTGGTCACTTTCATTTGGATTTGGAGCTGAAAGGAAAACTCCACTTGTCTGCTGCATATATACAATTTGATTTAAGGACTTTGTATTTGAGATTTCACAAGTAAGTTTAAAAACTGTTGCATAAGGGTGTTGTTTGTTTGATTGGGGGCCTGCACTAGGATTTATTTGTACTTTTATTTTATTTTGAAAATGTATTGTGGTGGGTGGCCTGCAGTTTCGGTAGGGGCCTAGATATTTTTTTGCATGTAATTTTTATTGTTTTGAAAAGGAAAAAATGTTGCACAGTTTAGTATAATTTCTCCATGTTTTTTAATAAATTTGCAATATTCATTTAATTCACTATGTGGCCTAGTCTGCCAATGGGCCTTTCAGACAGTGTCGTGTAGTTCCTATATTACCCATACAGGATCTGTGCGTTCCAGATAACTAAACTGTGGGTTTGGTGGCAGACAGGCACTGAGCACCCCCACCGGGAATGTTAGCCTTTCTGTTTTAGCTAGCTCACAGTGCCACTAGAATCTCCTCTTACCGGGGAGAGAATAGTTTCTGGAAACCTCAGAACATGACAACCCTGATCCCCCAGGATCGTGGAAACAATGTACTACTTTTCGCTCAGTCACTCGTGCTCACTTATTTGGTCTCAGAGAGTTACACAGAAGAAACAGTCAGGCGTGTTACAATAAGAATTTATTGCACAGTTGTTCTTCTAGTGTAAAATAGATGTGCTGCAACAACCGTTAGACAGTAGCAGATATATATGATTAGCAGTACAGTGAAAATAAAAGGATAGTACTTTTCTACCATCTTGCAGTAATCATGAATACATACATGAATATAAAATGCATGATAAAAAGTACGCTTACTCCTACGATGCCTATCTAGATGTACCTAAGTGTACCTAACATGTGAGTAGGTGTGAAGCCAAGAATCCCTCTAGGATTTAGTCGAACCCCATTACCTGAAGTGAGAGAGTGTGGGACCCCGTCCTGGTCTCGAGTTGGACACCCCGCGAGGGATGTGTTAGACCACTGTCAGCTGGAGCGTCTGCATGCAGGAGCCTCAGCGTCTCTGGTCAGTGTGTCGGCCTGGAAGTCTCGGTTCCCTCTCCTAACCCTAGCAAGATGTGCTGTATTTATACAAAAAGTATCTAGGGTTTCCTTGTCCCTTGTTTCTTGTATTAGCCATTGTTGGATTTGAGGATGACGTATGGGATGAACCTTGTACGTAGATATTATGCAGGTGGTGGAACCCCTGCCTGGTTTCCAAGAACCCTTATGAATATTCATTCATACTGTGTGAGTCTATGGATGAAGTTACAGGACGCTATTGTTTAGAGGAAACCCTCCTTCTGCGCCCAGGACTAGAACTAGGTAAAGGTTCAATCCTAAAGGCTCGTTACTGTGTAGCATAAGGGAGATAATGTCGTTGAAGGTGTATGATATTACCCGGGCCTATATTCGGGTACCTATATGAAACATAACACCCACTCCTCTTCCGAACAGTCAACAATGATAAAAATGCTAGCGAGCTACTGTTTGTACTAGGTAGCAGCGCATAAAACTATCAGTGAGCTTCATAAAACATTGTCATTAAAACTATTTAAAAACAGTCTAATCGGGGGGGAGAAAAATTATTTTCGAAAGTTAGTATTGGAAATGTCACTTTAAGCCAAAGTCCTAGTTGAGTTCGTTTATATAAGTCGAACCACTACAAGCGCCAGAAGGTCATGCCTTTCCAGCAAAAGTGTCAATTTTAGGAAGTGTTCCAAATTTAAGTGAGTTTTGAAATCAAAAAGGAAAAAATTCCGAATTCTTTCCCAGCACACGATGAGCCAATTATAGATTAAGTGTCCTGACTGGGAGACGCAACATCGTTGTTGCTTGCCGCTGCAGAGGACGGTCCCTGTAACACCTCGCAGAGTACGTCAATGGAGCACAGATGATATTCAGAAATGCCAATAGCTGGTGCAGAGGCAGCTGGTGCTGTAGTCGATACCTGAGTGCTAGTGGAAGAGCTGATGCTTAACCCAGTTGTAGTAAAAGGCACCTGCGGGTTCTCGAGGAATGCAGCCATCAGTATAGGAATACGCTGGGGACATTGCCGAGCATGGGACCTCACAGGTTCCAGCCTGGTATTCAAGTCCGTAGGCGTGTCCGATGCAAGTGTCAGACAGAGATCCAACACGCATTCTTCTCCGCAGAACAGGCATCGAAGAACAGGTAAGATGCAGTCCATCCAGACTGGCCTAAACAATAGGAACCAAGAGGCGCTCAGTTCCCGTAGGCGAGGTGTGCCCAGATGTTGTACCATGCGCTCACGGTATTTGCGCTCCAGGAGTGCTTTTGCCATCTCGTTGGTGATTGGGCCGTCCTTTGCGTAGCAGAAAAATGACAATCAGGATACCTGCTATTGAGAGCAGGATCAGCGGAAGACCTCCAAAAACGCTTCCCAATACGGAGTGTATAAAATTTGGAATAACTCCGAGGATTGTCTGAAAGGTGCTTAGAAATCCTGACCCTATGGTCTTAAATAGGTGTACAATACCACTCGTATCAGACATATTAAAGATATGACCCACCATTTCTGCGAAATGAAAGGGGCAGTTTGTACGTATAAGTGCCTGTATCTCAGTCGAGGTCCTTGCGATTTGAAGATCAAAGGTCTCTCGGGCGGAGGTTAAGGGTACGGTTTGCTGTAAAAGCATGGCTTTCAGTCTGCTCAAAGTATCAAATTGTATAAAGGAAACATTCAACGAAGGCCCTAATGGCACCTCCCTGACTGTATTTACTGGGGAAACAATACTTGCATACAGCAAGTAACCCTGGAGTTCACAGTGAGCAGATAGGCAATGCCTGGAAGCATCCCACAGCAACCTTGATCGTTCAGCATCAAGTAACTCCCATTCCAGAGTAGCCTGAATACCGGAGTAATCACGGCTGCTGGCGCCCCTGTCATGTGGCAGGACAAGTTTGCTACCGAACCATTACAAGCTCCATGCAGGGAAATATCCTGGCACATGAGAGAACCGCTTAAAGCGCTCTTGCAGTTTGTACCACTTAGAAACACTTCTCGATCCCCACTCTGGCATCGAAATATGTATGGTAACTCCCAAGATTCCTTAATGTATTCCTTACCCATTTTCTCATATTTACCTTCCTGCCTTTGCTCAAGGCAATATTGAAACTGAAAAGTAGTGACTGGTAGAGTTATGTGGGAAACAACCTTTAGAACGCATGCATTACATCGCATGCCATTAGATCGCGGTTTTAACAACGAAAGTCGTTACAACGACTTGCACTGAGAGCGCTATAGGACAAGGTGTAGTTTAAATTACTATCCAACACCTTCCCTACTGTACGTAGGCTGGAGTTGGAATAGTAAATTAAACTACTCCTAAGTCCAGCGCCCTCAACGCAAGTCGTTGTAACGACTTGCGTTGTTAAAACCGCGATCTAATGGCATGCGATGTAATGCATGCGTGGTATCGTCATACATCCGAGTTATGTGGCCATGGATTAGCCATTCCATTGATGGTGATTCCGCTACCGTAAATGGTATTCTATCCAGTTTTTCAATACGCAACATTGTATATTTCGATCCCCTTTGTGCCATTTTTATCTGTTTATCTGTTAGATTGTATTCAGAAAACAGAGATGTACTGTTGATAAAACGCCAAGGCACATAGCCTGCACGCAAAGATTGCAGCGTCCAGCTTAACAACATAATAGAACGTAACTGAGATTGCCCGTGTTGTAATATGGCCAAATCTTGTTCTAGTATGTCTATCGCAGAAGATACAATGTTGCCTAAGGAATATATCCTGGAGGTCAAAGTTATTAACCCATTATCCACTACCGCTAAGGCCTTCTCTAAGTTAATACGGTCTATTTCCCGTATTCTCTCTGCGGCCTCTTGTTGGGATATTTTCCAATTTTCATTGTAGGCAGCATAAATGCCAGCATATATGAAACGTTTCTGACGGGGTTTCCTGGGACCTAATAAAAACTCCCTAAGATCCATATCTTGTGTGAGTAAGGATAAGTGTTGTCTCACTTCTGTAAGTGTTGAGGTCTCTAGCCAATCAAGGCACAACTTCCCAACACTGTAGGATGTCACTACCCCTGGGTGTTCTCTTTGTACATAGCGTGGGTCTGGCCTATGGATACTGAACCCTTCGGTTATACCCCAGAATCTTTTCTGACATGTGTTCGTGTCTAAGGGCCAAACCACCCATTTCTCCCAATTAGGGTCTGATCTATTGTACTGAAAAATTTCATCTACTGTTGCCCCTTCTTGTGAAGTTGAATTTTGCCACCCCTCTATCTGTGATGGTGTTGGAAACCGAGGTGTGTTAAGGTCCTTGTTTTTGGCTAGTCCAAGACAGGACTTCTGTTGCACAGTGTCATTTAGGAATATCATCTGCTGTGGAATGAGGCACGCTCTAAATAGGGCCTCTGTTCCCTGGACTTGCCAGTCTCTAGAACCCCAGACTGATTTTAAGTCTATTGTGTCCTTCCATAGGTCAAAACCCTGTTCAGACAATTGGGTGATAAAGGAAGCAGAGTATATCTGTTTGGTGTTTGTCAACATAATTTTCAGTGCTGATGTTGGTGCAACCTTGTAATAGTACGAGGTCGGGTCAGTGGTGTTAAACCCTGAAAAATATGAAAACTTCTGTGCAAATGTATGCGAACTACCTTTTGGTGGTGTAGGGCAATGTTCCCACTGGTGGTACTCAAAAATATTTCTAGGTGATATAGATTTGTGCAAGAAATGATGACCATAATGTTGGTAACAGTACAAAGTGTCATAGTCTGAAGTACCTTCTAACATTTCAGTGTTCGGAAATGCTGCAGTTTTCTCTAAATCAGACAACATATTATTAACAGTTTCAGAGTCCCAATCATCAGAGAATGTACTGGAGGTAATGATATCACTCAATGAAATTTTAAATACATGAGAAATTTTTAAAAGTTCAGTAGGACCGAATATATCGAAATCAACCTTGTCCCAAACTATACCGTCCGGTATAGGAACTGCTGTAATGTTCACTGACGACAAGTCTCTTTGTTCACGATGAGAAGATTGATGTGGCTTCAAAATCAAATTTACTTTTTTGGCTGTTGGTCTTTGTTGAATGTAACGTCCGTTAATAAGCATGCTAAAAGTTATAACTAAGCCTAGCCAGAAAAGAAAAAACAGTATCCAAGTAATTACCCAGAGTTCTACCCAAGGCGATACCAGGTAAGTCCTTTTGAGAAAGTTCAGAAAGTCTGTAATCTGTTGCTTGCGTGTTTTTTGGGCTGGCGTCGTTTCCGGTTCACTTGGATCCAAGGAAAACGTATCAAAGTTCATGAAGTAGCCAGAAGCAGTTCGATCAATTGTAGGAATTGCATCGGGATTTGTTGAAATCGTAGTTTGCTCTTGTCGAGGCATGTTGACGTAAACATCAGTATTTGGTCTTATTGCAACTTGTGTGTTATTTTGAGTTTGATTTTGAAGTTGAACTTTGGGCTCAAGGGGAACGAGTTTCATAGCATTGTTGCTTAGTCCTTCATTCCGTACAAGAGACCCTTCGAACGTGATGAGTCTTTCTGTTTGAACTTCTTGGATTGTAGCTAGAGGAGGGCGTCTGCTACAGTGGAGTCCACGAGGCCTACTGTTCAGTATCTGCCACATAGTGTGGTTTGATTAAGTCAATTGAGACAAATCGTTTCCCCTTTTTTCCGGCAAGAGGCGGTAGAAGTACAGTTCTTGTTCCTTGAATTGCTAGGACAGGTACAGGCTTTCTGTATGATGGTCCAAATTCTTTTTTGTCCGCTATTTTCTCTCTGACCAGATCCCCGACTTTTGGGATCCAGACAGGTGTTGCCGTGACTGCCTTGACTTCCCCAGTGGCGGTCTGTTTCAGGTGGACGTTACTTTGTTGTGTCCTGGATTCATTTAGATCCTGTAAAACAGCCAAACGATCATGGATATCAAATGGTTTCTCATCCGCCACTGCGCCTTCACAATCAAGATCAGGTACCCACATTCTTGTCCCTAATAGGACCTCGTAAGGAGTGACACCCCCTAGAGAACTTCTTGGCTGGTTATTGAGAGTTCTTTGTGCCCCATATATATGATTGACCCAACTACCGCCCTTGCCTAATACCCTAGCTGTTAAAGATTGCTTTAGGTCCCGGTTCTTCCTCTCCACAACCGAATTTCCCTCAGGATGGTACGGAGAGGAGTACCGCAATGCTACGCCCATACTTTCCATGGCCTCTTTGTAAGCCCGAGAGCTAAACGCCGGGCCACGGTCAGAATGTAACGTGCCAACCACGTATGTCCCTATAAAGACTCGCAAATCTTTGATAACAGTTCGAGCGTCAGCCGAGCACTGAGGCCATACCCATAGGAATCTTGAGCATGAATCCACTGCAACCATGATGTACTTGTAGGCCCCATCTGATTGTAAGGGGCCGCAGTGGTCCAGATACACACAAGAGAGAGGTTTGTCCGATTTTAATAACGGTGTTTGTGCCGGGCGTGTTATGGTGGAGCCTTTCATCTGCTGGCAGATGTCACATTTCAAGACATAGTCTTTAGTTTGCTTTGTTAGACCTGGCCACCAGTAGCGCTGTTTCAACAATGAAATAGTCGCTGTAACGCCTGTATGCGCAGAGCCCAAACCCTCGTGTGCTGCAATAATCAAACCTTGCCTAGGATCCATATTTGGTATTACTCTGTCCCCCACTCCAGGAATCTGAGCATATGGAATGTTGTTTGCATCTAACTTGTAGGAGTACTTGAGTGGAAATTTCTTTGGTACTGCTGAGCTGCTTTTGCGCGAAGCATTGACAGCAACCATAATCTCACCGTCTATCCTCGTTTTTGAACGAGTGATTGCAGCTACGGAAGCTGTACGTACAGCCCCCTTCGCGGCTTCATCAGCCAATGAATTCCCTTCAACGTGAATGCCATCACGTTGATGACTCAGTGTATGAATCACGTGAGCCCGTGGTAGTTCGTTTCTCAACTCAACTACCTGTTCCCATAGCATTTTATGCTTAATTGTGCCACCTTTCGCGTCTTTGAACCCGTTTTTTCCCAATGGTGTAAATATTCATTGTATGATTGCACATAGTAAAAAGAATCACACACTATCAGTGTGGGAAATTCGTGATCCGTATTCACCAGTGCTAGTATCAGTGCTTTTAACTCTGCCAACTGAGCTGTGTAGTCTCCTAGAGACTGCTTTTTGGTGCAACTTGGATGGAACTTTCCATCCCGCATGTGACCTTTAACGATAGCACATGCCGCACTGTATTGTTGCTTACTCCCTATGGCCGGTTGAGCAGATCCGTCAGTGTAAATAATATATTCATACTGATCTAGAGGCAAGATTTCATTCGGTAGAGGATATTCTTGTTCGTATTGCAGAAATGCTTGTGTTTTTAGACTTGGGTCAAATCTGTATTCAACATCCGTTGCAGTAAGAGAATTAGCCCATTGTATCCATCTCGGATGTAAGGCTTTTGCATTAGGAATGCTAGCCTTTGTAACAGCTTCTAAAGCTGGTACTGGTGTAACGACAATTATGCGCTTACCCTGAGCCATTGCTCTTTCTCTTGCTACGGGTGACAAATGCAAAAACAATTGATGGACAGAATGCAGAACAATGTCATACATTCACCCCAGTACAGAGATCTGGGCATAAATCCATCGTTCTTTTGCTCCCCATGCCATTACAGTTTGAACCCAGCCATATGCAAATCAGTCTTGACCCTGCACCCAATGGGTACAGTCCAGCCCGAACTGCCAGGCCAGGTCCTCCTTGGACTGGAAACAAGCATCCTAGGACCGGTTTCGGGGTATCACCCCTCATCAGCCAGGATAGCTTGACTCCAGTGGCATGGAGAGCACGGGACCCACGTCTGTGCATACCCGTCCCACTCGGGGTGACAAATGCAAAAACAATTGATGGACAGAATGCAGAACAATGTCATACATTCACCCCAGTACAGAGATCTGGGCCTAAATCCATCGTTTTTTTGCTCCCCATGCCATTGCAGTTTGAACCCAGTCATATGCAAATCAGTCTTGACCCTGCACCCAATGGGTACAGTCCAGCCCGAACTGCCAGGCCAGGTCCTCCCTGGACTGGAAACAAGCATCCTAGGACCGGTTTCGGGGTATCACCCCTCATCAGCCAGTATAGCTTGACTCCAGTGGCATGGAGAGCACGCGACCCACGCCTGGGCATACCCGTCCCACTCGGGGCGACAAATGCAAAAACAATTGATGGACAGAATGCAGAACAATGTCATACATTCACCCCAGTACAGAGATCTGGGCATAAATCCATCGTTTTTTTGCTCCCCATGCCATTCCAGTTTGAACCCAGCCATATGCAAATCAGTCTTGACCCTGCACCCAATGGGTACAGTCCAGCCCGAACTGCCAGGCCAGGTCCTCCCTGGACTGGAAACAAGCATCCTAGAACCGGTTTCGGGGTATCACCCCTCATCAGCCAGTATAGCTTGACTCCAGTGGCATGGAGAGCACGGGACCCACGTCTGGGCATACCCGTCCCACTCGGGGTGACAAATGCAAAAACAATTGATGGACAGAATGCAGAACAATGTCATACATTCACCCCAGTACAGAGATCTGGGCCTAAATCCATCGTTTCTTTGCTCCCCATGCCATTCCAGTTTGAACCCAGCCATATGCAAATCAGTCTTGACCCTGCACCCAATGGGTACAGTCCAGCCTGAACCGCCAGGCCAGGTCCTCCCTGGACTGGAAACAAGCATCCTAGGACCAGTTTTGGGGTATCACCCCTCATCAGCCAGGATAGCTTGACTCCAGTGGCATGGAGAGCATGGGACCCACATCTGGGCATACCCGTCCCACTCGGGGTGACAAATGCAAAAACAATTGATGGACAGAATGCAGAACAATGTCATACATTCACCCCAGTACAGAGATCTGGGCCTAAATCCATCGTTTTTTTGCTCCCCATGCCATTCCAGTTTGAACCCAGCCATATGCAAATCAGTCTTGACCCTGCACCCAATGGGTACAGTCCAGCCCGAACTGCCAGGCCAGGTCCTCCCTGGACTGGAAACAGGCATCCTAGGACCGGTTTCGGGGTATCACCCGTCATCAGCCAGGATAGCTTGACTCCAGTGGCATGGAGAGCACGTGACCCACGTCTGGGCATACCCGTCCCACTCAGGGTGACAAATGCAAAAACAATTGATGGACAGAATGCTTTGCACTTTTCACCCTAAGTGGGATGGGTATTACCAGACGTGGGTTCCTTGCTCACTGTGCCACTGGATTCAAGCTAGCCTGGCTGATGAAGGGTAATACCCAGAAACCGGTCCCAGGATGCTTGTTTCTGGTCCAGGGAGGACCTGGCTTGGCAAGTTGGTCAGGACTGTTCCCATGAGGCACAGGGTCAAGACTGATTTGCATATGGCTGGGTCTAAACTGGGGTGGCATGGTGAGCAAAAGAACGATGGATTTAACCCAGATCTCTTGACTGGGGGTGAATGTATGATTTATTCAGCATTCTGTCCATCATTTGTTTGTGTAGCACTTTTCACCCTAAGTGGGATGGGTATGCCCAGACGTGGGTCCCTTGCTCACTGTGCCACTGGATTCAGGCTAGCCTGGCTGATGAAGGGTAATACCCAGAAACCGGTCCCAAGATGCTTGTTTCTGGTCCAGGGAAGACCTGGCTAGGCAGTTTGGTCTAGACTGTTCCCATGAGGCACAGGGTCAAGACTTATTTGCATATGGCTGGGTCTAAACTGGGGTGGCATGGTGAGCAAAAGAACAATGGATTTAACCCAGATCTCTTGACTGGGGGTGAATGTATGCTTTATTCAGCATTCCGTCCATCATTTGTTTGCGTAGCACTTTTCACCCTAAGTGGGATGGGTATGCCCAGACGTGGGTCCCTTGCTCACTGTGCCACTGGATTCAAGCTAGCCTGGCTGATGAAGGGTAATGCCCAGAAACCGGTCCCAGGATGCTTGTTTCTGGTCCAGGGAGGACCTGGCTTGGCAGTTCGGTCTGGACTGTTCCCATGAGGTACAGGGTCAAGACTGATTTGCATATGGCTGGGTCTAAACTGGGGTGGCATGGTGAGCAAAAGAACGATGGATTTAACCCAGATCTCTTGACTGGGGGTGAATGTATGATTTATTCAGCATTCCGTCCATCATTTGTTTGCGTAGCACTTTCTCTTGCTACAGCGGTCTGAACTGCTGTCAGGATTTTCTCTGTTGAAGTGAACAGGTGCAGGTGTGATTTGTAAGCGATTGGTACTGTTTCGCCTTCATTGAAGGTTAAGTAAGTGTACCCGCATTGATCCGCTATTACGCGGATCACTAAGTTGAGTACGTTTACCAGCGTCTGTAAGTGTTTTGAAGCTATCATGTCTTCTTGTAGTGAACGTAGGATGTTTGTGTGTTCCTGTGTCCATTGTCTAACTGAAAAGTCAGGTTTTATTAAGTCATAGAAAGGTTTTACTCTTTCCGCGTAATCCAAAATGTATGTTCTGCCAAAATGTAGGAATCCCAGTATTGATTGTAATTTTTTTAGTGATTTTGGAGGTTGGAGCAGCGCACACTTTTCTAAAAGTTAGCTGCCAGACTTTTCCTTCACTTGAAAGCTCATATCCTAAAAACAGGACATTGAGGTGCGCGATTTTAGATTTTTTTAAATTAAATTTGTAGCCCTCAGAGGCGAATCCCATAATTATGGTGCTCACCCTGGTCAAGTGCCTTTTTAAGTCATTGTCCATCAGATAAATATCATCCACATAGGATAATGCTTCCTCATCAAAATTTTGGAGTAATTTGGTTACTCTTGCTGAAAATAACCCCAGGCTATTCTTATACCCTTGGGGGAGACGACAAAATTGTTGCTGGGACCACAACGCTGAGAATGCGGTCAAATACCTGCTTTCAGGCGCTATATTTTGGCAGAAAAATCCATTTGAGATATCAAGTGTAGTTTTGTATTTTTTCCGCACAATGTTATTCATTAATGCGGCACTGTGTGCATTTTGGACTGCAAATGTCTTTGTGCAAGTGTTTAAATGTCTGTAATCTAAAACTAGATGATATGAGTTGTTCGGTTTCATTACGAGAAACAAAGGATTGTTCATTGGTGAGGTACATGTTTCAATGACCCCTTGATATTCAAGTTGATCTAAGATCTCCCTGACCTGTTTTTTAGCTTCTTGCTTTATTGGATACTGTCTCTGTGCATTTGGTGAAACTTTTAACGGGATCACGTGGTGGGTTGAATTCTCATCCCATCCGGCATGATTTTTGTACAATGCTGGAGCTAGGGCAACTGCCCACTTCCATGCATATGTGTGTTTTAAATGAATGGGAACGAGCTCGGAGAAGGCTGGAAAAATTACTGTTTCTCCCCTAGGGCTCTCCATAAAGAATGCTGGCGGCCAATATTGTTCAGCCAATAGGATGTCATAACCAGATGACAGATTCTTCCAAAATAGACCTTTAACTTTCCTGGGCTTGTCCCCCTCCATTTGGAGTGTTATTTCATATAACTTATGTGGGACGCTTACCCTCGTATCTGGTGTTTCCACCGTGATGTGATCATTCAAGTCCGCTGTCACCAGAAATTCCATCAGGTTCTGGCGAGCTATTGTTACTTCTGCCGCACTGTCTAGCATCGTCTGAGCCCATTCCCCGTTCAGTAGTTGTGCCCTCAGAATTCTGGGCATGTCTGATTTAGGCCTGCAACTTTCTTCTTCTTAAACTGAGGTTTTGATTTTGGCTTTTCTTCTTTTTTGGAAGTATAGCCTTGAGCGTGCTGTTTGTCTCTGGACTTTGTACGCTCTTCTTTGTGTTCTGACCGTCCTTCTCTCTCTGTTTTTAGATCAACCCTGAAAGGAACGAGAGGCACGTGTATCAGTATCCTGATACCTGTCAGGTTTCCTAATATTATCCCTATTCCTAAGGTTGTACCTCCTTCCAGGGGGCTCCTGTGGAGGAGATCTGCCTCGGGATTGAGATCTGTTTCCTTTAAAGTTTTGTTGTTTTTTATTATCCCACTTCTTTTTAGAAGAAGCAGGTGTCTGCTTGGAAGTGTCCTTTTCATGACTGCCCATCAGTTGTGGTTTTAAAGCTTTCCCACCTAAACTGTCTCTGCCTAATTCTGCATATGCAGTTTCAATTATTTTAGGTAGTTCGTGTTGTTGATCTAACGGACTGAACTCCCTTAGGCGTTGGCGGATTGCCACTGAAGCTGCTTCCCCTTTAATATTAGCTAGTATTATGGCTGATACCTGGTCATAGTTACCTAGTAACTTTATCCCTAAGTTCAGGGCAGGTTCTGCTCCGTACTCGTTTTGTATTTGTCTCAATACATCTGGTACTACTGCTAATGAAGGAATATCATGAGTTCTGGTATAGATGGCAGCAAAGACTGTACCCCAAGTGGTACAATCTTCTACTTGTGGTGTTAACCCCATGGGCAAGCAGATTGTTAGCATTCTGTGTTTTTCATACGGGGTAATATTCGGGAATACTGCCTCGAGCTGAGTTATTTTCTGAGCTACCCAGAATGGCAGTTGTTTACGTTTTGTGGGCATTTTGCCCATTACCGCGTGTAACGTTTGTGGTGTAATTTTAGTTGCTGTACCCTGAGAATGAGTACCATTTGTTGCAACTGTTGCAGGTTGGACAGTAAAAGTCCTCATGACGAATTGAGTCAAGTTTCTGTAGATTTTAATTAAATCTATGTGTTGTATGGTGTGTAGGCTGCTAATATCGGCCATGTTGCCCCTTCTCCTCCGAGCGGGCCTAATCTTACTCTATTTCTTTTGTGGGGTAGGGCGCCTTTAAACCAGTATAAGTGTTCCTGGTATGTGAGTGGAACCTCTAAGTCCTCAAACGGACCATATTCCACTGGTGCATCTCCTTCTGTGTAGTAGTGAAATGTCTGTGTTCTTGCATCTGCTTCTGGGAATGTAACCCATGAATAAAATACCTCTGTTTTGTTTGATTCGTGTGCCTCAATCACGAAAGCTACTACGCCACCCCTAGCTGATAAACCATTTTCTAATAGTTTCAGGGTGAACGTGCGTCTGAATTTACGTGCAATTTGAATTGCGTTTGAATCTTCTTCTCCGGCTGAGATTTGTAGATCTGCTACGTTATCTCCGCCCTCAGTCATTTTTGTAACAAAGAAGTTTGTTTAAGGGAACTAAGATAAGATTTTATTAGCACAATTTTAGGAACACTGTGTCCTTCAAGCTTGATTAACCAACAGCCAATAAATAGGATTTTTAGCCTACTCAGCTGTGGCGGAATTTGTGCCCACCTACTCCAGACGTCTCTGGTGTTTTGTGAGTAGGGGTCTCTGAGAATAGCACGACTGAACTACTCAGATTCTACTGTTAAATAAGTACCCAACCAACGTTGGCAGCGGCATGTCGTGTAGTTCCTATATTACCCATACAGGATCTGCGCGTTCCGGATAACATAAACTGTGGGCTTGGTGGCAGACTGGCTCTGAGCACCCCCACCGGGAATGTTAGCCTTTCTGCTTTAGCTAGGTCACAGTGCCACTAGAATCTCCTCTTATCGGGGAGAGAATAGTTTCTGGCAACCTCAGAACATGACAACCCTGATCCCCCAGGATCGTGGAAACAATGTACTACTTTTCGCTCAGTCACTCGTGCTCACTTATTTGGTCTCAGAGAGTTACACAGAAGAAACAGTCAGGCGTGTTACAATAAGAATTTATTGTCAGTTGTTCTTCTAGTGTAAAATAGATGTGCTGCAACAACCGTTAGACAGTAGCAGATATATATGATTAGCAGTACAGTGAAAATAAAAGGATAGTACAGTTATACCATCTTGCAGTAATCATGAATACATACATGAATATAAAATGCATGATAAAAAGTGCGTGTACTCCTACGATGCCTATCTAGATGTACCTAAGTGTACCTAGCATGTGAGTAGGTGTGAAGCCAAGAATCCCTCTAGGATTTAGTCGAACCCCATTACCTTAAGTGAGAGAGTGTGGGACCCCGTCCTGGTCTCGAGTTGGACACCCCGCGAGGGATGTATTAGACCACTGTCAGCTGGAGCGGCTGAATGCAGGAGCCTCAGCGTCTCTGGTCAGTGTGTCGGACTGGAAGTCTCGGTTCCCTCTCCTAACCCTAGCAAGATGTGCTGTATTTATACAAAAAGTATCTAGGGTTTCCTTGTCCCTTATTTCTTGTATTAGCCATTGTTGGATTTGAGGATGACGTATGGGATGAACCTTGTACGTAGATATTATGCAGGTGGTGGAGCCCTTGCCTGGTTTCCATGAACCCTTATGAATATTCATTCATATTGTGTGAGTCTATTGATGAAGTTACAGGACGCTATTGTTCAGAGGAAACCCTCCTTCTGCGCCCAGGACTAGAACTAGGTAAAGGTTCAATCTTAAAGGCTTGTTACTGTGTAGTATAAGGGAGATAATGTCGGTGAAGGTGTATGATATTACCCAGGCCTATATTAGGGTACCTATATGAAACATAACAACAGTAAGCCGAGTACTAGTCATGGGTTCATGAGAACAACTGTTTCTGTGGTGTCTGTTTAATTGAAACATCATTTAGGCCATGGATGGCATGGGATTAAATTACAAAATTTGTTTTTTTGGGGGTATTTTACGTTTTATTCTGCAAACAGTGTATAGGTGGGATAATATATTTGATGCCAGTTAATTTTGTTTTTGGCTTTGGTGAATTTGTGCTGTTTTTTCCTGTTTCACCATGCCTCCTTTGTCTGGCCAGCGTGTGAATGTGTTTGCCATAGGCCACCATTTGTCTTTGTTCCCCATGCCATGTGGCCAGGCAGCATTTTTATGTAGAGTCAAGGTCAATAAGCCTGTATATGTTCTTTGTTTTCTATGCCTCCTGCTTGTTGTTTGATCATGTGGCTGGTGGCAATTTTGTGTAGGCAGCCAGTGTGCTTTTGCTATAGGCCTGCATATGTTCTTAGTTTTCAATGCCTCCTGCTTGATGTTTTACCATGTGGCAATTTTAAGAACAGACCAAAAAAGCCAGCCAGTGTGCTTTTGCCATAGGCCTGCATGTCTTCTTTGTTGTGGCCATGCCTCCTTGATGGTTGTTGTTGTGACCATGTTGCTGGCGGCCATTTTGTGTAGCCAGCCAGTGTGCTTTTGCCATAGGCCTGCATGTCTTCTTTGTTCTCCATGCCTCCTTGCTCAGTGTTGTTGTTTGACCCTGTGGCACTGACTGTCAGCCATTTTGTGCATCCACCCAGTGTGCCTTTGCCATAGGCTTGCGTGGATGGATGAGATATCAGTTTAATAATGTGCTTGGAGAATCATTGTAGTATGTATAGTAAGAATATGATTTTGATGAACAGTGCTTATATATATTACATACATTTTTTGCACCTCCAATAGGTTTCTTCTCATCCTCCCATATAAACAGCTGCAATTATTGATTTTGTAATTATAATTTTTATTTTATCTTTTTAATTTTTTTATTGTAATTTTTTTATTTTTTTTATTCACTTATTCTTTAGTTTTGTTTTATTTCAATTTTTTATTATAAAAAAATGTCTTATTTTTTTCTCCAAATTTTTTTAATTTAACATTTTTGTTTTTCATTTTGCCTCGGTTGATCCATCATCCACCCATCCACCATAGGTGCACTTTAGACACATCAGAATCATTTATTTGTGTATTGAAGATTATTCCATTTCCCCTGGACCACATATCCTGCCACAGGCGCAAACTAACTTCCATTTTTTCAAAGATCACTATTCTATTTACCCATGCAGTTCCCTGAGTGCCACAGGTGTCTCCTTTAGAATATATGGACAAAAAGGAAAGAGCTCTATCATTCTGTATATTGTGTGTTATTCTGAAGGGGAATTAGGTTTTATGGTCTGGTGGTGTGGTTTGACTTTAAAGTGGTTATTATTACCTAAGTAAACAACCACACTAATATTGCCTTTGTCTGTACTAATTCAAATTGCAAACAATGCCACGTTTCACACTAAATGGTTTCTTGCTTGTTTGCTCTTAGGTGCACACGAGAAAAGAAATCACCCGCAGTACTGCCAAACAGAAAGCCTGTGCAGTCACACGTCAGTCCTCCAATCTCTTCCGCATGTGCAGCTTAGTGCAACTGCCAACTAAGAGCAAGATATCCCCAAAGAAAGATGCTTCCAAGAAAGTGGTCAGTGATGAGAAGCGACTCCCACTAGTGGCATGTCGCCCCAAATCTGTTTGGACCACCACGTTGTGTGCCCGCAGCACCGGCCTCCAGGGAGCAAGCTGAGATCAGCACTCCCGCATCAACAGCAGCACCCCAACCTAAGCCTAAGACTATGTCTGTCAGTGAGGCGGCCACTGCAATCCTGTCGACACCGATGAGCAGTGACACTGAATTTGATTAGTCCCTTTCGTGAAGTAGTACCCAATCGTTCCAGGAAACAGAGCAAAGTGGACAGCAGCCACAGCCAGCGATAGTACATCTTCCTGATGTTGGAACAGAACATGAGGATGAGCTTTCTTCCAAGCAAGAACCTGCTCTTTTAGAATCATTGGCTCAGAGATCTCCAGCAAGGAGAAGGAGGTGTACTACTCCACCATCTTCTCCAAGCACCACTTCTGATGATGATGACAGGCACATGGAGTGGATCTCTGCAGAGTCCAGGTGGTAATAGGAGAGGCAAGGGAAAAGAAACGTTCCTAAAAAGATTTAGACTTATGGAAGGGGATGATGATGAGGATGACGACAACGAGGCAGTCATTGTGGAAGGTGAAACAGAGGAGTCCGACATTGCTATTCAACCTGCTCCGAGGGATGTGGCACAGGTAGCTCTGCCACCTCCCATATTTGCAAAGCCCTAGCTGAGACCTGCACCAACCCCTACCTCAAGGGAAGTATTCACTACAGAGAGGCAATCGACGACACACCCACCTACCTTCAGTTCTTCTTCAGGCATTGGCAGTGGCACAGTGAAAAAGTACTTCTCCCCAGTTTGGGACTTTTTTACTGTTAGTAAATAGGGGGAGCACATTGCATTTTGCAACATTTGCCACATGAATGTTTGTAGAGGTAAGCCTGGTACACATTAGACAGAGACCAAACGACCCATATGAAAAAACAACATTCAATTAAGTGGGAGGCGCACCTTAAAAAATTGCTGGTCGTGGTGGTGAGGAGAGCCGGGAAACATGAGCTGCTAGTCCAATCATGGTGGGAGGTGATGAGGAGGAAGAGGGTAACATCCTCATGCAAAGCAGCCCAGTCCCCAGCAGTGCACCTGCAGAATCACCCTCCGTTTTTCTTTTGTGGCAGGAGTGGGATTCTTAGAATGTGTGGCAGCCATCTGCCTGAAATGGAAGGTTCCAAGTCGGACCTATTTTGCCAAAGTTGCTGTTTCAGCGTTGCATCACTATGTGCTGCAGTTGGTTGGACAAGCTTTGCAGCGAAGCATTCTTCACTCTATCCACCTGATGACAGACATGTAGACCAGTTGTCAGATGACTGATTACATGTGCATCACTGCACACTGGATCTCTTTTGCATGGGCAAAGTAAAAGATATCTACGGGTCTTGGACCTGGAGAAAGTTTTAAAAGTGTTCAGCTTCATGCAACAGTGGCCATGTTCACCATGGAGAAATCACAAACAGCTGTAAACATCATAGACGAATTTAACCCCTTCGATGCTCGTGACGAGCTCAGCTCGTCATGCTGCGCGGTCGCGCTGTGCGCATGACGAGTTCAGCTCGTCACGACCACACCCGCGATCGGAATGTCCAGCACACGAGCGGAATTCCGATCGCGGTCAAGGGGTTAACAGTACAGTGTATGAATGGCTGCAACCCAGAGGTCTCAGAATTGGATTTGTTGTCATAGACAATGGCAGTAGCATAGTCAAGTCCATGTCAGGCAGTGGTTATTTCAGGGTCCTGTGTTTGGCCCATTGCATCAACCTGGTGGTTCAAGACTTTCTCAAAAAAGAAGACATAGTCAGCAACATACTGACTACCTGCAGAAGAATCTGCACTCATTTCAGCCATTCTTTTAAAGCCCGGAAGCAGTTGCAGATTTCAGCGTACTTATAAAGCACCAGTTAAAGCCCTGATGCAGGAGGTGTCAACATGTTGGAACTCAACATATCACATGTTGCAGCGTCTGTTTGAGCAGTACAAATAGATCAATGACTGTGTCATTCAAAGAGGAGGGGAGGTAGTTGGGAAAGCTATGACCATGGATGCGGACAAATGGGGCCTAGTCAAATGCCTGACATAGATGCTACTCCTGTTTGAGGTGTTCACACTGGAAGTTAGCAAGGAGGACAGTACGATGGGCCAAGCTATCCCGTTGTTGCATCTGCTACAGGACCAAGTAAAGAAGGTGTCTGAAAGGCTCGCCCCTGCAAGTGTGAATGAAAACACAGAAGCGCATACCTTGGTTGAGCGCTTAATCCTTCACTTGGCTTGTAATACAAGGCTGCAAGAGAACATCATCTCGTCCAAACAGTACATCTGTGCCACAACACTTGATCCACAGTACAAAACAATTCTGCCTACTTTCATTTCTTTTTCTGAAGGGGATGTTTCAAAATACAAGAAGTGGATTGTTGAGCAAGCTGGAGAACTGGAAAAAGTACGGCTGGAACTTAGAGCCCCACCCTGTAGTTTTGAGGTGCCGCCTTCAACTTCCAGAGAGGGCAGTCTTGTCTCACAGCAGCCAAGAACACCATCAACCAGAACACCGGCAACAGAAGGACCGGACCCAATCTTTGCATTTTATTGGTTTCAATCAGAAGGGCTTAAGTCCAGTGCAGAGGCAATGGCAAAAGAGGTTGAGCAAGTGGGGCCACCAATGACCATCAACAGGATATTCCAGGAGTGTCTGGATGATCCAAAAGAGGTCTATGTGGATCAAAGCCCATTGATGTATTGGTATGGGAAGATGGGCCAATAGCCAGAGCTCAGCAGGCTGGCAATAAAGTATCTGGCTTGTCCTGTGTAGCCAATGTGTCTGCTGAGCATGTGTTCAGTGCAGCTGGTGCAGTTATTGAAATGTAATTTGGGAGCTCGCTTGAGATGATTTGCAATGTTTGGTGCCTGAATGATGGGCGATCATTTTTTCCTTGAGGAGATCGCCCCTTTCATACTTAGCCAGATTTACTTGCAAGGTCCTCTCCTTTTTTCTGGTTCTTCAGAGACCAGAACAGTCACTTTAGTTAACAAAAAAAACCTATACAAAATACTGCAATTCTGTTTCTCTAATTGTTCTTCAACAGCAGTGCACGTCTATCTTCCTCAGGCTATGACTGGGACAAAGTCAGGAGGAGGATGGAAGAACTCAGGGTGGGACTATCTTATCAACAGCAAGAAATTATCTACTTCAAAGGGAATCCATGACTCTGAGGCCTAGTACTCAGCTATGTGGAATGGCGAGAGGTACGTTGATTTGTGAAATTCTGCTCTGTGTGTGTTGCACTGGTGGCAAAAGTGAAACTCTGAGTCCCCCGCTTATTTTTTTTGCTCTGCCACTTAGTCTTCTTGGTACACTCTTCATACCTTCCTTCTCCTGGAATCAAAAAAACAGTTTCTGTTTTACAATCCGCAGACCTTCTAGACTCCTGTTGAAAGGAAAGGCGAAAGCTGAGCTCAAAACTCCTGCTTACCTACCAGACCAGTCCAGACAGGCACCCAAGAGTGATGAACATTCCGAAGGAGAATGCAGATGCACCACCTAACTTTGCAATACGGTATCATTTTTATTTTACCAATCATATTTGGAGAACTGGGTGGGTGGGTTTACTCCTCCATAATTTTATTTTTTCCAACCTAGAACGCATAACATTTAAATATCTGATAACTTGGGTCTTGGGGGGCAGAAGGACTGTTTGCAATGCATTTAAGTGTACTGTTACCAAAAATGAAATCCTAGGGTCTGTTTTTAAAGAAAGATAAAAGATGTGTCAAGAGGTAAAACACTATCGAACTGCTAGCGACTATACCACACATTCCTGGCTGTGGGAAATTCCCTTTTCAGGACGAAATCCCTCACTCACCAAAGGTGACATGCTTTATCATATGGGATTCTCCTCCCAAAGGAAATGCTAATTCCTTTGAGGGCTACAACCCCCTCTCTGAGAGGGAGGAGCTCAGGGATGTTTTCATTGAAGGATATCACTAAATACCCATAGGATGAGCAAAACTGGTGTGGGTGAAGGCGCAGCGCAAAAGAAAAAAACTGAAGTGAAATGTGCTATTAAAACTGGCTAAAGGGTGCAAAAATTCGATTTATTCAAAAAGCACCCGCTGTCAGGATTAAAAAACAGTGCACCAGCGGTATGGATTTAAACCGTGCTAATATGGTGAAAAGTGATGGTCAACTCTACCTCAACCTGGCAACCGCTCATTGCCAGGTTGAGGTAGAGTGCCTTGCCCAGCAGTAGCGGGCAAGATGATCTGGTGAAGCAGTTACACCAAGAACACATTCTATTGTTGTATCCTTTTTTGTTGACTCACTTGAGCACTGAGAGCAGCAGCATCTTGACAGGTCCTGATGAAAGCCTCGCCCGAAGTTAGGGCTGATAGGCTGAAACATGTCGACCATCACTTTTCACCATATTAGCGCGGTTTAAATCCATACCGCTGGTGCACTGTTTTTTGGGTATTTAGTGATATCCTTCAATGAAAACATCCCTGAGCTCCTCCCTCTCAGAGAGGGGGTTGTACCCCTCAAAGGAATTAGCATTTCCTTTGGGAGGAGAATCCCATATGATGAAGCATGTCACCTTTGGTGAGTGAGGGATTTCGTCCTGAAAAGGGAATTTCCCACAGCCAGGAATGTGTGGTATAGTCGCTAGCAGTTCGATAGTGTTTTACCTCTTGACACATCTTTTATCTTTCTTTAAAAACAGACCCTAGGATTTCATTTTTGGTAATAGTAGTCAAGATAGGGGACATGATCCTTAGCAGGTCTTTAAACTTCCCTTGGACCCTCTTTGTCGAAATCGGCTTATTGTTATAGTAGTTTAAGTGTACTGTGTCATACTCATTCCTTCCACAACAGATTGATGATGAGGATGCACTGCTCATTGCCCAGATGAATGTTGTCCTTGTGTAGTGTTTGTCTTTGTCAAACACTTGCCCAAATCCCCTAATCCTCTTCCACTGGGCTGTGTGATTTGAGGTATGGCTTAATTTACACCATCAATGGATCACACACTTGGTGGGGCAGATGTGGTGAAAGCAACACCAACTCACTGCAGGATCTTCAAAGCAATAGCCCACACTGGTCCCATTTACCCACCTGCGCATAAAACTGATCCATATTTTGGATATAGAACGAAGAACATCAGTCATCATCATTCAGGTCTTGTTTTGCGTAACCGTAAACACCTAAGCTTGTCCACTCCAGACGTTGAGTTCATTTTTTATGAGTCAAGGCTTTTCGTAACTTTGGTTTTAATTAAATAGTAACTCCCCACTGCTCAAGTTACTACTATTGCTATTTTCTGTTTTTTATCACTATCAGGAAGTCTTTGTTGTGTCATCATGTAGTACTCTGGTTTCAATTCTTTGTAAAGCTTTGATATAGCCCACTAACTCAATGTTTTTATTTCCATTTAGTTGCCTCTGGTAGATAATCCTTATAGGTCACGGCAGCGCCCCCCCCAAAGGTCAAGATAGTTAGAGAGGTATAATAACTCTATATCTAAGCGGCATACTACACTCTTACAAGCAGATGAACAGGCTGAGTAACAACTAAAGGCAGAAGTGCAAAGTAAAAGTAAAGCACAAAAAACTACTCCATGCATAAATTTAATGAAATATCATAATTTTCCTCCTTATTTATTTATTTTTTTAAAACAAACCCACCCTCTCAACCACAACAGGCCCACCTCTCTCCCCAAACAAATTGACCCAACCACCAATGTAAAACAAACTGGAAAAAAACGGTCCCAACTCTCTTCCCACTTTCTCCACACACAACGAGTCCCTCCCACCAAAACAACAAATATAAAAAGTGGGGCACAGAGCCCTGAACTTTAGATTACTTCTGGGATTCAAGAGGAACCTTTGCCAAGGAGAAGAGCTGGAGAAACTGAGGAGAAGTACTGCCCCCTTGCTGTGTGCTGTCTGGGGTTGGCCTGCAGTGGCTGTTTCTGCCAAGGAAAGGACAAGGACTTTGCTGTGTGCAGTGTCCCCTGCTTGAGGAAAATCTCCAAGGGCTTGAAGTAGAGCTTGCCTCATGTTTTGAAGTCTCAGGGATACAAAGACTTCACCCCCACCTCCACTGCATTCCCTTGCTGGGAACTCTGACCTGCCAAGAGGTGCCTGTTGCTGTTCTGGTCCTCTGGAGGTTGTCCCTGCTGTTGGGAGCAGGAAAAGTGACGCAACGAGGAGAAGCGTGGCTCATCCGCACCTGTTTCCAGCGCATCACCGAAGAAACAGACGCAGCGCCTGCCCGCGGCTGGAGAAATCACCGCACAACGCATCTAGAGCACCGATCTACGAAGGCCGAGATCACCGCACCGATTCCGACGCAGGCCCTGCTGTGCGGCTGCAAGAACCAACGCATCGAGAGACTGCGGCTGGAGAAACCAACGCAGCACCGTTGCCACGCCGCATCGAGAATCAATGCATCCCCGATCCTCATGCATCGCACCGGGGCAGCAAGTCGACATCAATGCTGGGGTAGCAGTAAGAAACAGACGCATCACCTCCCCTTCAGTAAGAAACTGACGCATCACCTCCCCTTCAGTAAGAAACTGACGCATCATCTCCCCTGCGTGGCAGTGAGGAACCAACTCATCACCTCCCCTGGAGTAAGGAACCAACGCATCACCTTCCTTGCACGTAAGGAATCGAAGCATTGCCTTCCCTGCGGCTGTTTTGTTTATGATTTTGACGCATCCAAGGTACTTTGTGTTGAAAGTGTCGCATCTATAGTTTGCTATGGACAGAACTGTTTCTACCTTTTAAAAGTCATATTTTTATTACTGTATTGTGGATTTTTGTCATTTTGGTCTTGTTTGGTTTAGATAAAGCTTACTTATTTTTCTAAACTGGTGTGGTGTCCATTTGGAGTGTTTTCACTGTATTACTGTATGTGCGAACAAATGCTTTACACACTGCCTCCGAGATAAGTCTGTCTGCTCGTGCCAAGCTACCAAGGGGGTGAGCAGGGGTTATTTTAGAAGTGTATACCCCTTACCCTGACTAGAAAGAAGGGTCCCTACTTGGACAAAGGTGCAAACCGTTGCCAACTAGAGACCTCCATTTCTAACAAATATTAAAATCCATGTATCATAAAAACATATTAAAAACACTTATAACAAAAATGTCTTTTCTGTCTATAGTCATAAGAAAAAGACATTTTCAGAAGGATCGATAAGCATCTCTCCTCCGAAGGACATACTTTTGCCTGGACAGTGTCGAAGGAGGCTCCCAGATAATGCAAGGTCTGGACAGGGATTGGCTGTGATTTGCTGTGATTGACATGAAGCCCCAAGCATAGAAGGAGGTCGCATGCCCAGTTGAAATGAAGCTGTGCTTCCTGAAAAGTTGACGCCTTTATGAGCCAATCGTCTAGATACAGACAGACGAAGAACCTGTGTTTTCTGAGGCAGGCAGCTACAACTACCATGCATTTTGAGAATGTTAAGGGTGCTGACTTTAGGCCACATGGTAGTACATGGTATTGGTAGTGGTCCTGCCCCACCACAAACCAAGAATTTCCGATGTTTCTGTGCAATTGAGATGTGGAAATAAGCATCCTGGAGGTCGATGGAGCAGAGCCAATCCCCTTGGTGGAGTTGGGGATAGATTTGATGTAAGCACAGCATCCAGAACTTTTCCAGACGAATCCGTCTGTTGGAGTATTTTCGGTCGAGAATGGGTCAGAATTTGCTCCTGCCTTTTTTCTGTACCAGAAAGTATCTGGAATAAATGCCTGTTCCTTGTTGCTGGTGAGGAACGGCCTCCACCCCATGTGTTTGACCCGAGATGATAATTTCCGATCTTAACATTTTCAGTGGTGATTGTATGACTTTGGTGGTACAGTAGGAGGAGGACTTGAGACAGTATCCATGCCAAACAATATTCAGTACCCAGGGGTCTTTTGTTATTTGTTGCCACTCTGACAGTGAATGTGAAATACTTACCTCCACCGGAGTGGGTAACTGAAGAGGGGGAAGGAACAATTCAATGTTTTGAGCCTGTGGTATGCTTTTCGCCTTGTGCTGGCTGCTGGGAGGCTCTTCCTCTAGGCTGCCTTCGCTATTGGTTATTGAGTCGTTGCTGTTGTCCCTGATACCAGGATGGGGTTTGAACCCTCTGAGAGTAGTATCGCCTCTGGTAAGGATGGAATGATTTACGTTTGTAGGAAAGTGCCCCTTTTTGCATTGTTACCCCTAACTTTTTGCCAGATACCTAATGCCAACTTGACTGAGTGTGTGCTGGGAGCCTGCTAACCAGCCCCCAGCACCTGTGTTCTTTCCCAAAACTTTACCTTTGTACCCACAATTGGCACACCTCTGGGCCACATGTAAGTCCCTTGTATAAGGTACCCCTGGTACCAAGGGCCTTGTGACCAGAGAGGGCCTCTGAGGGCTGCAGCATGTATTATGCCACCCTCAGAGACCCCTCACCTTAACAGCCCCACCCTGCCATTGCAGACTAGGTGTTTTGGTGCATACCAAACTAAAGAGTCAATATGGCACACACCCCAACATGTACCTCTGCATGCTTACACTAGGGGCAGAAATCTACGTTCGTTTCTGTCGTCCACTAAAACAGACACTGATTCTGTTGACCATCAGGGTAGTAAACCTTGCCACAATTGTATTCACTGTCACAATGTGATTAAAGGGAACATGATAACACATCCTTCCACAGGCTGTAAAATACCATTGAAACACACCAGTGATTGTAACACGAGTGTTAGAAATGGGGATCTCTGGTTGGCAATGGCTGGCAACAATGTCCAAGAAGGGACCCTTCTTCCTAAGTCAGAGTAAGGGGGCTACATACACCCTTTGATAACCCCTGCTCAACCCTGTGGTAACGTAGCACGAGCAGACAGGCCTATCTCGGAGGCAGTGTGTGAAGCGTTCGTGACCATACACAATAACGCAGTGAAGACACCACACCAGTAACTATAGAAAAATTAGTAGCTTTATATCAGTTTAACACAAGGCTCGAAGACGATCAACAAGCCACAATGCACGTAAATATAAGTTCACTGAAAAGGCAATAAAGCACTCTAAAGCGGGTGAAACGAACTTAGTTCGAGGCCGGGGTCTATGCGACCCGGTGATGAACAATGTACCTGAGGTTTAAAGGGGCACGGCACGCAGCTTCGGGAGGAAGCCGCGATGATGACAGGCGGACTCGCAGCGGCCGCAGCTCCCAGCTGCAGCGGTCCGTGGCGTGCACTCACGATGATCCTGAGGCGGTGATTAAAGGCGGGCTCTCAGCGGCCACAGCTCCTCAGCTGCAGCGGCCCACAATAGCGATGATTGTCGTAGCACAGACAAATGCGGGCTCTCAGCGGCAACAGCTCCTCAGCCGCAGCGGCCCACAATAGCGATAGCGATGATTCTCGTAGCAAAGACAGATGCGGGCTCTCATCGGCAACAACTCCTCAGCTGCAGCGGCCCGCGATAGCGATGATTCTGGTAGCACAGACAAATGCGGGCTCTCAGCGGCAACAGCTCCTCAGCTGCAGCGGCCCACAATAGCGATAGCAATGATTCTCGTAGCACAGACAAATGCGGGCTCTCGGCGGCAACAGATCCTCAGCTGCAGCAGCCCACAATAGCGATAACGATGATTCTCGTAGCACACACAGATGCGGGCTCTCAGTGGCGACAGCTCCTCAGCTGCGGCGGCCCACAATAGCGATAGCGATGATTCTCGTAGCACAGACAAATGCGGGCTCTCAGCGGCGACAGCTCCTTCGCTGCAGCGGCCCACACTAGCGATAGCGATGATTCTCAGCCCGCGTTCCCCGCAGTAGACCCAGAGGCTCTGGAATTCTCGACAGAGGCCTCACCTGCGAGTAGAACCCCTCTCAATAGGAATTCAGAAGGCTGCTGGGTGAAGTCTAATGTCCCTGAGACTTCAGCAGGAGGCAAGCTCAAATCAGGCCCTTGGATAGTTGCTTCAGCAAGATGGATGAAAGTTTCAAAGTCCTTTTCCTCTCGTTACAGGGACAGAGGTTCGTCTTGACATCCAGAAGTAACACACCACGTAGGGGTTTCGGCGCAGATCTTTATACCCCACAGGTCTTTGTTCTCAAAAGTCACAAGTCACTGAACCCAGCCAGAACCAGTTCGATGTGGTCCTGGAGCACTTTATTTACGAGGCGGCATCCTGCCTTTGAGGAAGAGGGGGTCTGCCATCAGACGCACAGTGGGGGCTGGAGCCATCATTCACCTTGCCAGGCCCAGCCCTGCTCAGACCAAAGGGTCACCCCTCCCCATACTCCAGCTGCAGATTCCGCTCTTCAACCCAGGTCGGGCTCAGCCTGCCCTGACCCTCCAAGACCAGACATCCAATACACATAACAGCAGAGCACACTGGACGACTTAGGCAAGAAAATACCTACTTCCTAGAAGTGGTATTTTCCAACGCAGAATATAAAAATAATCCTCACTAAAAGATGTATTTTAATATTCTGAGCTCAGGCATACTAAATTCGACTTTCCAAACCTGTTCCTTGGGTCAGCTAGGATTATAAGATTTAATAATCAAAACTGCCCATTCTGGCCTAAGGGAACAGATCGCCTTGCAATAGTGAAAAACGAAATGGAGTGTAATTCACTATCAGGACATGCCACCCAGACCAAGGCAGGTCCTACCTTTCACATACAGCGCACCCTACCATAGGGATGACTTACATGATGCCAAGGGAAGGTTGAGGGACTGGGAAGTGGGTTCACTTTACAGTCAAAGAATGGCAGTTCTGGACTGCGCACAGACTCTGCGATGGCAGGTCTGAGACACACTTTACGCGCTGCTTATGTGGGTGGCGCAATCAGCGCTGCAGGCCCACCAGCAGCATTCGGTCTACCAGCCTGGGGCACGCACGGTGCACTATACTCGGGACTAACAGGTAAATCAAATGAGCCAATTATGGGAATACCAATTCATCCAGTTAATTTACAATAGGGAGCATTCGCGCTTAGCACTGAATGGCAGTGGCACAGCGCCCAGAGCATCTAACACCAGCAAACACAGAGGAGACAAAAAGCTAAAGATGGAAGGGAGACCCACGCCAATGGTGTCAGGTCTAACAATGAGCAACGTAATTTATTGCATTAAATGTCCGTGTGGAAAGGCCTATGTCGGGAAAACCCAGCGCAAAATCAAAACCAGGATAACGGAGCACAAAAGCAAGATCCGAACTAATAACACCACTTCCAGTTTGGCGACACATTGGAATGAAACCAGACACACCATGTCTCAATTGAGATTTATAATAATAGAAAGGGTGCCCATTAGAAATGGACGTGACAACAATAAACTATTGTTACAGCGAGAGATCTACTAGATTAAGAAATTGAATACCATGATCCCCAAAGGGCTCAATGATCGTTTAGATAGGAGTTGCTTTTTGTAAAAGAACAATATCCTATGCATTGAGATTGTAAAACACTAGGTCCTGTTTAACATTGACTAAGTGGATTTTGCTTTACTCGGTTTATTATTGTTTTATTATTGTTTGTTTAAGCATTTTTCTTTGGGTGTTGGGTTTCTTTACGCACTAAATGACCTACTACCATAACAGTACATTGGCCAATTTTATAGATGGTTTTTGAACGTGAAATTTTTGGTGACAGTCCACTTTATACAAACAGGGGGATTTTACATCCGGGTCATTTTAGGTAGAATGACGATACAGTTAGGTGGGTCTTATAGTCCGTTGTATTGTGCTTTGAGTACAGGGTATATCACATCTTTTGTGACTTTCACTAGAATGATGGCCACGCGATTTTTTAGACCATTTGTATAACGTTTTTTCTCATGGGGATTGCGGGGTTTTTAGTTCAGGAGTTATCGTGCTCTGTACGTGTTCCCTACAGTCAATGATTTAGGCCTTATTACTATGGTTCTGTTGACCTAGGCTCAGGGTTTATATCACATTAAACCACAACATTGGAGGTATTTTTCTTCTTTTAAGATGGCGGCCGTGCTTTCACCGGTTTTGACACTCTTGGATTAAGTCCATTTTTACTTACCTTGACCGACTGTTATTTCATCTCCATGCGTTGGCTGGGAAACCATTGCGACGTTTCAGTAGGAAGAAGTAGACGGGTAGTTACGGAGGTTTTTCACGGGTAAGACGTTAGAGTTGGAGGCATGCCCTTGGTGAGCGTGTTGTTTACATGACCGTTGGAGAAATATCTCACACAGCCTGTATGGTTGTATTACAGGTCGGCGATACTCAGACAGCGAGTAGCAACTACGCTAGGTTACGGTGAAGAGCGGAGGCGTGGAGTGTTTCGGCGTGTTTACATTTGGGTTACCATTGGTCAGCATGGTCTTCATTGTTAAAGATACAAGGAAGAATTTGTGGGGCTTCACAAAAGCGTTTACAGTCTGTTTAAATAGGTTTCTTGTGTGGTTTTACCAGGTTCCCAGACTCTGCGTCTTCAAAACACCTGATATAAGGTATTGTTTATGTTTGTAAGGTATTTACCACTTATCAGCACTGGCATATGAGAGATACATGCTGAGCACAAAACACGTTTTATTTATCGTGATTCTCTTCTACACATGGGTGAGGTGATTGGATTTAATTTTGTTTTTGAAACAGCCGAGTAGAGCTAACAGTCTCGTAATATGATTTTTATTGTCATTCTTATGAACTTTGAAATTAGTAATTGGTATTGGCCTTTCAGAGAATATCCGCAAACTGAAATGTACAATCTTTCATTGTTATAGATTGGCCCCTGACGAAGGGACTGGCAAGTCCCGAAATGCATTGGGCTCCAGCAAACAAGCCGTCGACAACTTGAACATTTAGCAACTTCCATACAAAATGTGTTATGATGCAATGTTATAAGTCATTGGAAAGATGCATATGCTTTTTGTATAATTTTCAAATCATATCATTGAACAAATAATGTTGAATTTTTTGTTTACGTATGTAATGTACATTGAAAACTAACACTTATTTCTCATAAAAGAGTGTTTAAAATAAGGAAGGTGTCCTTCAGTGAATAGTGCGCAGCGTACCCGGGTACATGTCCTTGGCTTAACTCAACACACCCCTGTGTGCCATACCCACTAACACTGCCTGTGGCATGGGTAAGTGACCCCTCTGGCAGGTCTTACAGCCCTAAAGGCAGGGTGCACCATACCACATGTGAGGGCATAGCTGCATGAGTAATATGCACCTACAGTGCCTGTGCCATTCACAGGCATTGTAAGTGCAGTGGAGCCATTTTGAGTACATGGGCTGGGAGTTTGTCAACACGAACTCCACAGCTCCATGACGGCTTTACTGAAGTCTGGGAAGTTTATACCAAACTTCCTAGCACATTAAAACCACACTGATGCCAGTGTTGGATTTAATGAAAAATGCACACAGAGGGCATCTTAGAGATGCCCCCTGAAAAACGACCAACTCTGGTGTGGTTCCTGCCTGGCTCCCAGCCATCTGCCACCATCAGACAGGTTTCTAGGCCCCTGGGTAGAGAGCCCTCCGCTCTCTGGGTCTGGAAACAAAGCACACCCTGGGAAGAGGTGTCATGCCTCCTCCCCCAGGAAGGGTGGGGTCCTCGAAGAGGGAGCTTCAAAGGCCAGCTGCCATTGTTAGCTCCCCCAAGCTTTTGCTGCTATCACCAACTGGCTCCCACTGGTTCGGATTCCCACTTTGGGTGCAAGAACCGGTGGGAAAACCTAGCTAGGAAGGGAGGTGTACCCACCTTTGCCAACAACAACCCTCAGGTGGGGAGGGGAAGTGCAGCCCACATCTCAGTTCCCACCATCTTGTAGATGGGGATCCCTCCAATCAGGAAGAGGTTTATGCCTCCCTCCCACTGGAGGGTGGTATACTAGGGGGTGTAGACACCCCAGAGAAGGGACCCATTGGTCCCAACCTGCACACTCCTGTAATGCCCCTAAATCTTGTATTTGGGGGGCACCCCTGAACCTTGCCTCTTCAGATTCGAAGTGACAAGAAGAAGAAGGACCGAAGAGCAGTGCTGCAAAAGAGGAGGACGATGACAACTGCTTTGGCCACAGCTCTACTGGCCTATCTCCTGCTCTGAAACCCCTGCAAGCTGAACCTGGCGTGTCCTGCAGCCAGCAGCCTCCAAGACTCCCGGGGACCTACCCTGCCTTCCTAAAGAACTCTGATCTCCCGTGGACACTGGATTTGTCCAACACCAACCCAAGCCAGGACTCCAGATCCACCCAGATCAGCGAGTCCTCACCACTCTGCACCCTGATGCCCACGGGCCGAGCTCGAGTGGCGCAACACCCCAGCAAGGTCTCCCCGGTGATCCTGACCTCTGTTCCAGCATTGGGCAACCTCCTCCGACCTTCTCCTCGACGCCTGCAGCCTCATCCCGAAAGGTCCCCCCACCACGACCGGAACCGGTGAGAAGAACCCAACACGAAAGACACCCGTGTACCCGCAGCTCCTGAGTTCGTAGGTGCCCAACCGACTGTATCCTGGTGTCCAGCAACTCTTCTGGCTCCAGCCTGCAGCCCTTTTTCGCGACTGACATCCTCCATTGAAAAGCATTGGGCTCCTGACACCTCCTGAGCACCCTGCACCCGGTCTGTCCTGCGCCGCTGGTGGTGTGGACTTGGTACCAACCTGGGACCCCCTTTGCCCTGACCTTAAACCTAGGAGCTTGGCTCCTGAGAGCGAGTGGCCTGCCTGCGAGCAGCCCACAACTGAGGTGCCACCTAGCCCAATTGTCTAACATTGTCACCCTGCACCCGGCTGCCCTAGTGCCGCTGATGGAGCCCCTTGAGTGCCAACCTGAACCTTGGTTCTACCCCCCAAAACTCCAATCCTAAAACCGTTTTACTTACCTGTAAACTTAACACTTTGTTTTCTCCATAGGACTGAATGGTGGGTTTTCTTTGAAAATTCTTCTAAGTGTTGAACTGTCTTGTACTGCAACAAAGAGAAACTTAGGCCCTCATCAGAGTTAACCTATTTATGTATGTCCTGTGTTGTTTGAACTGTGCTAGGAGTGTGTTTTGTGCCAAACTAGAAAAGTAATCTAAAAGTAACTACAAGCATTTTTTTAACAGTTTACAACTCGTTTTCTCAACTGTAAAAGTAATCTTAATGTTCCTACAAATCCAGTATTCACTGTATTACTGAATTTTTTTATCTATCGGGAAGGGAGACTCTAGGTGGTGGAGAGTCTGTTAAGGTAGGCGAGTAGCATCCTGTAGACGTGGAGAACGAATATCTGGAACAATGGTGAGATCATGACCATGATCTGGGTCTGTGTGACCGAAGGCGATTTTGAGGTCTTCTTGATGACAAATGTCGTGACCTATGGTGGCTGTGAGGACGATGGCGTGTCCTGGAACGCGATCTTGGCCTTGGACGAGATAACGAAAGAGGTGTTGGCGCAGATGGAATAGGCACTGAAGTCAGCGGCGGAGGTGGTGGCGGAGGTGGTGGAGGAGAGGCTGGCAAGACTGCAGGTGAAGATGGTGAGTACACCCCAGTTCCTACTACGAATGGAACTCAGAAGCAAGACCAACCCATGAAGTTAGCGGTCAATTTATCTCCTAAAGTTGACTCCTACTGAAAAACAAGTCTTGGAAAAAGGCCTGGGTTTTGTACCTACCCCTCATGAGGATCCATTTCGCCTCTCAAGAGAACTACACGGCTTCTTTAGGAAACTGAGACTAAGAGCCTACTTTCAAGACAAGACATCAAACATTGAAGACGACTCAGGGCTGAGAGGCCCTTGAGATTCACCCCTCATGAGGGAATGACACCCTGTGAAATTTTGACTTTTGAACAGGCTGTCCTGAAGGATGTCCATCTCCTGGACAACAATAGGCAATTCCATAATATTACACCTCAGGAGAGAAAAGCCATTAGGGAACTGCCCATTGATGACTATAACAATTAAACCAGCCGATAAAGGGGGTGCCATTGTGATTCTACAAATGACAGACTACAACAAGGAATGTCTGCGCCAACTGTCTGAAGGTAGATACTACCGAAGCCACTGATCCAACAGAAGCCCTTTCGACCAGAATAAGGACCCTTGTGAATTCGGCCGAATCGCAGGGTTGGATATCTCCCAATGAAATTAAATGAAATTAAGATTCATAACACACACTAATAACTGAGGGTGTCTAGGCGCGGTGTTACTGCTGAATTGGCTAACCAGAAAGGAATGTTAGATAAGTGCGTTCAGGCTAGTTGTTGAAACGTTTTTAAAAGTTTGAGGAATGCTAGAAGATTGCTTTCCTTCTTAAGTGTCAGAGGGAAAGAGTTCCACAAGCTAGCAGTGCCCGCCACAAAACATCTCCCCCCCATGAGGCAGTTTTAGCCCTCGGGATTACCAGATTGGAGGAGGCCATTGACCGAAGCTGCCTCTCTGGGATATACCACCTGAATCGCTGTGTAAAGTAATCGGGCTAAGCCCATGTAACACTTTAAAGGCAATACAGAGGGATTGAATTTGATTTGTCTTTTAACTGGTAGCCAGTGCAGAGATGGAAGAGCACGGGTCACTGACTGATGTTTCAGGGTAGCAAGTAGCAGGCAAGCTGCTGCATTTTGGAGGACCTGCAATTTATTAAGATATCGTGATTGTATATTGAGAAAAAGCCCATTGCAGTAATCAATTTTAAACAGGATGAGTGCCCCGACCAAAGCTTTCTGGAGCTCTAATGGAATGAAAGGTAATATTTTTCTGAGGGTTTTAATCATAAAGAAACAGGAAGAGGTGATCGCATTGATTTGTCCTCCGAAGGACAGATTGGTGTCAAAGTAAACTCCTAAGTTTTTCACCTTTGTGACTGGCTCGGGATTTCTCCCAATTCCTGTGGCCACTAACTTGGTGTCCAGAAGAAGTTATCTCGTACGAAGAGAAGCACCTCAGTTTTACCTGAATTCAGCTTCAGGCAGTTTTGGGACATCCAATTACCTACTTCGCACATATAATCGGTGTTCGTAGGATCCCCTGAAAAGGATGCCACAATTTGCGTGTTATCGGCGTATGATATTGTCTTAAAGCCAAAGGACTTTATAAGTGAGCAGAGTGGAGTGACATAGAGGTTAAAAAGGGTCGGACTCAGCGAGGAACCCTGTGGCACCCCACAAGGAAAAGAGAACGTGTACTTGTATCCCCCCAAGCTCCACCAGTTGCTCTCATTTCACTGAGAAAGGACTTCAGTAGATCCAGCGCCCTACCCCTAATGCCCAAGGAAAAGAGATGGCTAATAAGAAGGTTGTGATAGCGGACGAGAGGTCCAGCAGGATCAAGGCCAATTTCACGCCTTTATCCATGACCTCTCTTATTTCCTCCAACACATTGATCAGGTCCAACTGCGTGCTATGTAGACTCCTAAAGCCATATTGAGAGCTATCCAGAAGTTTCTTCTCATTAATAAACTGGGTAAGCTCTATATTCATGGCCTTCTCCACGATCTTGGCTGGCAGAGGCAATCAGGAGATTGCCTATAGCTGTTCGGATCTTTTTAGACCAAATTTGCTTTTTTCAGCAACAGGAGAATGGATGCCCTCTTCCATTGTAAATATCCCTCGGAGAACATACAGTTGAAGATATCTTTGAGGTAGTTAGCTGTGACCTCAGAGACTGAGTGGAGGACTTTTGAGGGGCACGGGTCCCGGGGGATCCAGTTCTGATCTGATTAAGAATGGTCATGACCTGTAGATCCGAAATGAAATTAAAGATATTAAAGCTAGAGATGGTAACTGCTGGAAAACCTGAACCCCTTAGTCCCTCCGAGGTAGTGGAGGAATGTCCCTTAGTGTGCACATCAGTCATCCAATGGGTGCCAAAAAAGGAATCCACAACTGCCTTCACTTTTGCTTGAAAGGAGTCTGCTAATAGATTGTAGAATTCTTGATCTACACCCGTGTTTGTTTGTACGGGGAGTTTACTCAGCTTCTGAACTGTCGAGAAGAGTTCTTTGGAGGAATTTTGGGAAGTCCTAATTTTAAAGGAAAAGTAGCATTTCTTGTTTTGTATTCCATGATAGCTTTTTTACGAGTGATCTTGTCGTCAGGCACATAATGCGTGCGCCATTTCCTCTCCAGCCTACAACACATTTGCTTCTGAAGTCTCAAACTATCATCAAACCATGGCTCAGAGGGGGTCGCCCTTTTATTGGTTTTGGCTTTTAAAGGTGATATGATATTTAGATTATCGGAGATCCAATTATGATAGATATTGGTGGCCTCATCCAGGTCTGCCAGGAGATGGGGTTTAGAGTGGTGCAAATGGGTCTTAAGGATTTCTGGGATAATTTTGTGCCAGGGACGTTTCAGCAGTTTGGCCCGGGAGGAAGGTACCAGCCCAGCTACTTCTTCTGGACAGATTCTGAACATTACTGCTGAGTGATTGGACCATGCTAGAGGGATAATAGAGGAGATTGTAAGATACAGGTTATCTGAAAAAATGCCATCTAAAGCGTGACCAGCCTTATGGGTAGGGCTATTCACTAGTTGTGTGAGGCCCGCACTTCCCAGAAGGTCGGTAAAGGTCACAGTGTCTTTAGCTGCAGCGTTTTCTAGGTGAATGTTAAAATCTCCAAGGATAGTAAAGTCCGGAGACAGAGCTTTAATGTAAAGCAGTTGATTGCTATTATGTAAAAAAGCTGCACTAGGACCTGGAGGTCTATACAGTAGTACCCCGTTAAAGGAATATCGGTTTGTAAGGGCAATTTTAAAAGCCAGCGCTTCACAGTTCGATACATCTCGTAGGGGCTCAAAGGAGACTGTAGGAGAGTAGGATCTGCCTCTTATGTTGCCCCCACTTTTTTTCTGATGTTTACACTGGTTTCTGGCTATAGTCTGGCTGGGCCCCTGCTAATCAGGGCCCCAGCCTCTCTGTTCTCTCTAAACGATTTGGAGTGCACTCTAGGTGCACTAGTTATTGGATACTGTGGTACCTTATGAGTCCCTAGTATATGGTACCTTAGGTACCAAGGGCATAGGTACTTCACAGGCCTACCAGGGGCTGCAGCATGTATTATGCCACCCCTGGGAAGCAGACTAAATCTGACACCACAGGCCTGCTACTGCAGCCTGGGTGAGGTGGTGCTAGCACTCCTCACTGAGATATAGGTTCCCTATATCTCTCCTGCACACACATATAAACCTATCAGTCACCCCTAAGGCAGGCCCTATCAATCCTGAGGGCAGGGTGCTTGGCTTCTGTGTGAGGGGGTGCCTCTGCCTGAGCAGGGCCCCTCTGCAGCTCTCAGAGTCCATTCTCTGGTGCTGTTTGTGGATGTGGTTAAACCATATACTTTTAAGTGCATTATATCCTCGCTGTAAAATGCTAACTTTGGAATGGCTGCATCGAAACATGTCGTGTTTGGTGTCAAACATCTTGGAATACTACCCCCCGCCAGTCCTGGCGGCGGGGGTAGCATTCCACCCTTCTAGAGGGATAGACATGTACCTACTGTGGAAACGCGGTAGAATCCTGCAGAGCCCTGGCATCACAAAATGGATGCCACCAGTCACAGACACTGGGCTGCCCTCCTGCTGATGACCAACACTCGCAGTGGAGGAAGCCCAACAATAGATATCCTGTCCCAAGGGGTGTGACCACCTTCCAGACAGGGTTTAGTGTATTGGGGCTGGGTGGGTGCACTCTTAGAGTGCTTTGAAGTCCTGCACTGGGGGAGCAGAAGGCTCCTCTGTGCATATGCCAGTTCAAACCAGCTCAGGGGCTACCTGCCCCTGCTCTGGCGTGAAACTGGACAAAGGGAAGTGGGTGTAGCCACCCACTCCCCTGACCCTCCCATAGGTAGGGTCATAGAGCTAGTCCCTCCCTTTCTTTTAGTATAAGAGGGGGAACCTGTGCATTGCACCCTAGATTTCCCTGGACGACGCTCTGAAGAAGAATCCCAGACCTTCGACGTTCCACTACCTTTGGAAGACTGAAGAATCTCCCTTGGAGTCAAGGAGTGACTCCCCTGCTTGGCAGGCACCAAAAACTACAAACGACGGTCGCAAACTATGCCGCTCCCGCCGGAGTCCGAAGTCCCTGCAGCCGAAGAAGTGGATTTCCTGACTTCTCAAAGGCCATCGTGAGTCCCCAGCGAAGCTGAGGCCAGTGGACCCCAAGAGTAACGAGGAACCGCGACCCCTGGGTACTGTGCACTATTGTCGAGTGCAACCCCTTCACAACGTTCCACGAACTTGTGCTTTGGACCACGTGTGGTCCCAGCCTCCAGCAGGAATCCCTCCTAAGATCAGAGGCTACCACGTCCCGAGTGACCGTGGGCTCCTGTGAGCGAATCCTCCCGAGGCGTCTTCGCGATCCCCTGCCAGCCGGCTTGTGGGTCCCCAGAAGACTCTCTAATGAAACCAAAGGGCTCCCCTGGTTGCTCCAGGCCTGCCCTGACTTACCCTCGCTGGGTGAGTCTCACAGACCTTGCTGGTCTGCGCCATTGTCTCTTCACACTTTCCCCGAGACTTGCTGTTACGAAGGCTTGTTGGCTCCGATCGAGTCGCCGACACCGCAGTAAGCTGCAGACATCGTGGGACACGCCGAATCCAGCTCCTGGTCGTCGTTGACACCTCCTGGACCTCGTGGCTGAAGAGTCAAGGCAACCACGAACGACCTGAATCTTGCGACGACGGTGGGCATCCATCTTCCTTGCCCCGAGTCACTGCCAAGTGACTTTGAACACTGTCCCCTCTGCTTTCAGGTCTTCCATCTTCCGAATCCAGGCTTGGATTCCTCCGGACACTTCTCCTGTCGCCGCAAGCAGCAAGTCTTCACTGGCTCCCATTGAAAACGACGCCGCGACCCGACACCAAAGAACACCTATGCACCCGGCTCCCCTGGGTGAGGTAACTTCAGCACTACGGTGCTCCTGTGGGTGTGGGCCCTAGAACTACTTACCCTGTAAGTGACTTGCTTGTAGCTTCCCTCGAAGTGTCCTAAAACTCTAACTTTCCAAGTGCGACAATTGCACTGAGTCGTACAGGGTTCGCGTCTGTGTTAGACACACCGCGTCAATCTCCTTTGCAACACTATCTAGAACTGTATCCTTCGACTCATACCGAGTCCGATTGGTGTTCGCCTCGAACACACAAAGGGCCTGTAGCACAGAGATCTCCATTGCACTGACTCGCACAAGGTTCGCGTCTGTGTTAGACACAGCGCGTCCATCTCCCTTGCAATTCTTTCTATAACCGCGTCCTTCGACTCGTACAAGGACCGATCGGTGTGTTCGCATCGAACACGCAAGGGACCTTAAACATTGATATCCCAATCGCGTCTGAGCGCATAGATTCGCACAGGACTCGCACCGGTGCCAGGTCACCGCGTCCGTCCCCTGTGGGTCTCCTACAACTACCTGGGGTGGTTCTTGGGGGTCCCTCGATTCTAGATGCCCTAGACCTAGGTCTAGCTAACTAAGATTGTGATATTCGATTGTGCTAAACTTATTTTGATAACATTTGACTTGTACATATGTTCCTGACCTCTAATCTCATAAAGAGATTAGTAGAGAGTGTTTATTAATAAATACATATATATTTGATATATATACCTGTGTGGTGTCTTTTCATTTGGTGATTCAAGAGATTGTGTGGTAAAACAAGCTGCTTTACATTCCTTCAAGACTTAGCCTGAAGGCTGCTCTCCACAGCTACCACTAGGATAGCTTTCTATAAAGGTTGTCTTAAACCTATCTACCATAAGAGTCGAATTGTTCTGGTGCAAGGTGTCCACTTTAATTAGTGAACAGCATATGCCAGGCCAACTTCTCACAGAGACTTTCAAATGTTCCTGAGCAATAATTCCTAACCCTCTGCCAATGAAGCGGGGCTCCTGATCACCACGAGCCCGAGAGTTCCATACTTCTACATCTTGCCCAAAATTCACAAGGGGGTCCTCCCTCCACCCAGACTACCCATTGTTTCACGCATGGGATCCCTCCTGGAACCAGTGAGTGAATCGTGTGATCACTTCTTTCAACCACTAGTGAAGAAAATTCCTTCCTATTTACAGGATACTAGGGATGTCCTAAATCTGATCACTGAAAGATACCGGAACGACGATATCAACCATCTGATCACGCTAGACATGGAGGCCTTGTACACTAACATCCCCCAGGAAGCCACTTTAAATGTAGTCGTGACATGCCTCTTGGCTGAAACCTGGACCTCACAAACTCCTGTGAGCTTTATCATGGAATGTGCTACAATAGCCATGCGAGAATTTTTTTTCTTATTCCAGAACACTCTTTTCCATCAGGTCCAGGGGATTTCCGTGGGCAGCACCTTTGCCCCGAGTTTGGCATGCCTATATATGGCTGAATTTGAACGCCTACACATCTATAATAAAAACCCCTACACGACCAACATCAAGACCTGGCGACGTTAAATCGATGACATCATCATCTTTTGGTAGGGTGATAAGGAGACCTGTGGCTCCTTCTATGAATGGATCAACTCACTTAATCCATTCCTCAAGTTCACACGCACTTTTTCGGACAAAGAGATCACCTTCTTAGACCTTACAATTTCCCTCAGGGAAGGCCAACTGTTGACCACCATGTTCAAAAACCAACAGATTGAATAACCTGCTGCATTACGATAGCCATCACCTCAAGGCCCTTCGGGATAATCTACACTTTGGTCAGTTTTTACGCTTATATCGCAACTGCAGCTCAACAGCCAATTTTGACAAAGAGGCCGAATTACTCAGCAGGAATTTGGAGGCCCGAAACTACCCAGCACCTGTGATTAAAAGAGTACGTAAAAGGGCTAAGATTAACAATAGAGAGGCCCTTCTCGAACCTAGAACCAGAGAAAAGGAAGACACGATCACCTGTGTCACGATATTTACACCAAACTCCAACCAGATCCAGAAGGTAATACGCAAACACTGGCGGATTGTACAGTCAGGAGCTCTAGACATGCCTATGCCACGATTTGCCTTTAAACGTACTAGTAATCTCCGTGACATGCTGGTACACACACGATCACCAACCAAACCAAAATCAGCTCAGAGAACACTAAGGAATATGATGCCTGTCACAGGACACTTTCCCTCTGGCCAGTGTGGCGTCTGCCACTTGACAAAACCATCCAAAGAGGTCACCCTGGACAACAACCAGATATGGACCCAGAGAATCCATACCAATTACAACACATGAAACTGCATATACCTTATTGAATGCCCTTGCCAACTAAGATACATTGGCATGACCACTAGACCGGTTAAAACACGCATAACACCGCAGCAATATCCGGTGCCAAAGGAACACCACTAAAATGAGTTTGCATTTTATCGAACAACATCATACCCCAGACGACATGAGTTGGACTTACTTGGAAACTAATAACCTCTGGCACAAGAGAAAACTGTTTGGAATAGAGCAACGTTGGATTTTTCGTCTTTCCACACATACCAATGGTTTAAACAACGAAATTACGTGGCATGAAGTCAATCAGTAACCACTAATTACCCTCTCTCTACATATGACTTCAATTCACCAACTGAAAGCTCTAATCTGTGGCATGACCTAGACCATTTACAAATATCCCCTATATATATATATATATATATATATATATATATATTTTAAGACATTAACTGGGAACCTTAACCAGAGGGAGAGTGATGTAATGTTGCTAGTATTTCCCAGTAAAGGAGCTACACGTTTTAAGGGTTAATTGTATTTATTCTATAATATGCAGGAGAGCGCTGGGAAACGCGTCCGGACCGCTCTAATCTCAGCGCTCAATGCGCCCACAAAATGGCGGCTGCGCTCTACGTCATCACGCACTCGCGTAACGACTAGAGCGCGACACTACATATCTCCCTTCTTTACGGGACAACAACAACAACACAATATAGATAAGAGTCTGTGAGTCTCTCAGGCCTGAAGTTACTTCACTTCTCCTAGGTCATAGTCTGTATTTGGCTGGCCTTACCACTGTTCTCCCTGCCCGTGTACGTCTTACCGGAGTAGAGGTGGAACTCTCCGCACTTTCCTCTGCCCTGCTTGCCTGTATCTTTCCAGTTCCCTTATGGCTCTCTCTCTCGGGAGTCTTGCTTTTGTCCTCCTGATGTTCATCTGCGATGGGATTGTCATCCTCTTCCTGCTCCACTCCACTTCTTTCTATCCCCAAGTCCCTCTCTCCTTCGCATGGTGATACATTGTCTGTAGGTGAACTTAGGTTCTCTTGTGTCCTTGATCTTTCCTCTCTGTCCCACTGCAGTATCTTATTGCACTTGGACATGCGATCCTGCGACCAGACGTTTCTGTCACTGAGCAATGCTGCTCTGTTATACACCTGTTCCACTTGCATGGGCAAGCTGTATTTGCTGTCTCCTTTCCTCCTTAATTGGGCGAGTTTGACTCTGACCCACTCTCCTCTTTCCAAGGATGTCTCCTTCACATTGCGTCTCTTGTTGTACTGCTCTGTGTATATTCTCTGGGCTCTCTCCAAGTTGTGGTGAACTACTGCCGGGGACCATTTACTT